>CM066329.1:160747344-161347344 GCA_033807585.1 Hydrophis major
GGGGGGCGAGATACAGAAGAAGATGAATTTCAATTTGCAGAAAACCTTTTTGAAGGAAATGATAGCGGAACAGAAACACGAGAACAGGAATCAGGGATGGGAGTGAGTTCACCTCAGGGTGATACCAAAGATGTTGGTGACAACGAAAATGCGAACTCTGAATCAGAGGCACCCCTTTCGCCAAACAACGCCATACCTCAACAAGAGTGCAGCCAAATACCAGGTGCACAGTGAAAATAAAAAAGACTAACAAAACAACCGTCCTACCTCAAGGACTACGTGACCGCACCCCGTAAACAGAACCCGGGGGGAAGGGGTGCTGTGAATGAATAAATGTTTAATAAAGTTATCTAGAGCTTGAAGTCAAGTGCACGGTTCTGGCCCTGCACTTCTGATTGGCTGTTAAATGGCGAGATCAGATTGGTCCGTTCAGGAGAATCTGATTGGCCAATAGCAAGCCGTTCTCATTAGTTAATGGAGCTAGTGCTCCCAGGTCGCCATTGGTTGAATAGTTAATAAGTTGCCTATATAAGGAAGGCTATAGCAGCCATCCAGTTGAGCTGTCACAACATGTAAATAAAGAGTTGAAGTTCACTGTTTCACTGGCTCATCTCCATTCTTCGCACCCATGCTCCACACATAACATAATCAATATATATACTTCAAATAATTAAAGGAATACATAGAAGCATAAACTCTTCTATTTAAAAAGAGACCACCACAAACACCATTAAATAAAAGATGATAGAGAAGAGCAGGACTTTACTGCAATATATCTCTGTTCTGCTCTTCAAAAGTTATCACGTAGCCATAGACCTGTGTGCCATAGTGACCACAACAGTTTTCCAAAATGTTTAGAACACCCCTATATTTATAAATGGACCATTCTGGTTGCAAATAGCTTTTGTTTCCCTGCCAATAAGAGTGTTTGCAGTATTTTTCTTGCATGAGTTACATGCTATTTTCTGTAGCGGCATTTGAATTTGAGTTGCGATCATTTTGACCGCAGATCTTTGTTAGTGTATATTTTTATTATAAGATCAGGGTCACATTTTCCACCAAAAAGAATGTGATTTTTTGATCCAAACTTCGAAGAAACTTTCTAACATGGTATGAAGAAGCAGAGAGTGATCTGAGTGAAGTTGAATCAGATTGCAATGAAAATTTTGTAATGGACGATGAGGAACCCACCACTGCCATAGATTCTTACACCAGTGATGATGAAGCTCCAAATGAAATTGATATCCAGGTAGAATCTATGTCATTCAATAATTTATATGGCAAGAACAAATTCAAATGGTCTTCTGCACCTTTTGGAAGCAATAGATTCAGAACCACTAGTCACAATATTGTAGTGCAATTACCTGGACTATGGCCAGCAATTAGAGCAGTCATTATGACCTCATGTCTGTAATAGCATAGGAGAAATAGTATGTCTGTGATTAGAGTTAAATAAGGTTGTCCTCAGTTAATATTTAATTGGGAGACCAGTAGGAAATGCCGAAGCTATAAAATAGAGTGGAAAGTTGAACAAACATCACAGAAGAAGGAAGTGCAAACCATTTTCATATGATGCAAGAAAATATATGGAGAGGTCTATAAAATATCTAGGATTCTACACTCCACTCTGATAACATTATATTCTTTCCTCTTTGTACACATTGGAATATGAAGGAAGGCAAATTAGAAGGCCCTCCCAGAGAGACTTACAAAGATTGAAATTATGCAAAAATTTGAATGAACATATTACTTTTCTATATCCTGTTACTGATAAATTGATTTTATGTCCATTCTAAGAAAAAAAAAAACCCTTTTTTTCTGTTATAAAATAACACTGCTGTTAGTTCTGCGCATGGGTGCAAGGAGCGGATACGAAGCAGTGAACAGTGAACTTCAACTCTTTATTAAGCATACTGAACAGAGCGATCACCTAGGCCAGCAGCAGCCCTTTTATAGGGTTAGCTGTTGTCCTATTAGCCAATGAAAAACATGGAAGTGTTAAACCCTTGAACCAATGAGAGTTGGCCCGTTAACAGCCAATCAGATTTCCCAGAAAGGACCAATCCGATGTCGCTATTATCGGCCAATCAGAAGTGCAGGATTAGAACCCTGATTTTTACTTAAGGTTGTTAAAACTTTATTAAACACCTTTATTAGTTCATAACACCCTCCCCCCTAGGTTCCATTTGAGGGGTGCGGTAATGTTATCGCGTAGATATGCAGGTCGTTTCAATTGCCTATTAGATTTGCGCTGTCCCACCAGTTTCTGTCTGTAGTCCGGTTCCAGTGGAATGTTTTTTGATTTATCTGGTACAGGTGGTTCCGCATCCCCACAGGACGACTTGGCGCCACTAATTCTGTAATCGTTGTCCTCCGGTTTCTGTGGGCTCGGCTCCATTGAGGTATTTCTCTGTGGCGAGGCACACCCCCTTCCTGATTCTTCTTCATGGAATGTGCCTGGCTGCTGACTTTTTTCGATTTCGTCATCCAGCATCTTGAATTTGGTTCCCTCGACATCCCCTCCCCCCTTAGTTTGACGGTCACAGGAGTCATGGGAACTGGGTTGCAACCAAGAGCGAAACTGATCTATATGGCGTTTCCATATTTTCCCATCCATTGTTTGTACACGGTACGATCTGGGCCCGGTGGCTTGGGTTATGGTTGCTTCGACCCACAGCAGTTCACCGGAAAGATTTTTAGTGAAGACTAAGTCGTCTACCTTGAATTCGTGGCACTTTCCACTAGATCCACAGGGTTTCTCTGGCGCGTAGGCCGGGTGGAGACGGTCGAGGTGGGAGCGAAGCCTGCATCCTATCAACAGTTCAGCTGGTGTTTTTTTTTTTTTTTTTTGAAACAAATTTTTATTAATTTTAAAGATAAAACAACACATCATTAACCATTAAATACATAAACACATAAAACCTCTTAACATTGTAAATCCTTACAAGTCAAACAAAACATTATTTTTATACAGCATAATTCCAATTTATCCCATCTCCATATGGACACACAAATATCTTCCAGCAAATTTCTCATTATTTCTCTTTACTCCTATTCAATTTCATTTCTCTTCCATATTTATCCATTTTATAGTCATCATATTCTTTTCTTTCTGGCTTGTTTAAATTATTCTCGTCTAACATTCCTCCAAGGTTTTATTGATTCTTTTTTCCTTTTTTTTTAAATAAAAAACAAATTTTGTTAGTTTTACCATAAACACAATACACAAACATACAAACACAAAACATAAACAAAACTAAAAGATCTTTTCTGAAGGTTGTCTGTTCCCGGGTTAAAACTCTTTACACAGACACAAATTCAAACATCATATTCAACCCATATCTCCTTCCATATCTTATTATCATTTTCTTTTTTATATATATATATAAAAACCATTTTTATCAGTTTTATAAGAACAATGCACAAAGAATCAAGGCATAACAGCTTATAAATTCTTTTCTAAGAAAAAATAATAATAAAAGACCAATAAGGCATAACATTTCCAGATTATAATATCAATATTTGATATAATATTAACTTCATATCTTGTCCCTACTTCTCTTTTCCATCCAAATTATTTATTAATTAAAATTTTATTGCCTTTTATCAATATACAAAATCCAAAAAAAAAAAAAGCATATATATCCTTCCATATCTTATTACCATTTTCAACAACATTCTTTGTCTGTTTTATTTCCAATTATCCATTCATCTTTTTTTTTCTTTTACTATACTTCTCCTGTACACCAATTGGAGTAACATCTATAACTCATTACCCTAACTTAGAAATACTACATATTACAATCTTTCTTGGGATTCTGTTTAAAAGATTCTAAAATTACATAAAAACACAATCTTATATACCCTCCAGAATCCCTCTTTTAATCTAAATTAAATTCACCCATTGTCTCTAAATAAACTTTTTTTCTTTAGGTCTTGCTTCCCCCCATTAAGGCTTCTCCTCCCCCCCTTTCTCTCTTGCTTATTCTTCTCCTTGCCCTTTCTACCCTTTTGCTTTTTCCCATCGCTTTTCTTACTCCTTTTCCTTTGCTTTCTAACCTTGCCTCCACCTTTTCGCTCATTTTTCTCTCTTTTGGTTGTTTTTATAATTCTTAAAATCCCCTTTTTCTTATCCTTTTTCTCCTCCTCTCCGGAAGGGACCCATTGTTCATCAAAGATGGCTTCTTCTTCCTCTTCTTCCTTGTCCCAGTCCTTCTGCTGCGTAATCAACTTTTCAACAGAACATAACGCCATTTCTAAGAATTGAAACAAAGTGCCCAAAGTATCTTCTTTTTTATATTTTTGATATTCAATCTCTAGTTCATCCACAAACAATGCCATTATAAAAAGGGAAACTTTTTCCAAAACAACCACAAGTATTTTTAATCAAAGATAATCAAAAGCAATTAAAAAAAAAAAATTCCAAAAGTTAATACTTTTCTTCCTTCTTCTCTTTCTCTTTCTGGATTAATTTTTAATCAAAGAGGTCCAATTACCATATATCTTCTTTTGGGATCCACAAAGACGTTCTAGACAATCTCCTTCTTTTTCAGCTTCTGCTCCAATTTTTTTTTCTCCCTTCCCACTTGCAATGACAATTTTAAATAATCAAAAATCCATATCTCCAGCAGAGATTTTCCAATTTCTTAAATTTTTCAATGTCCAAAAATCCCTTTGTCTCTTAGCTTCAGCTTTCAAAGCAATCCACTTTCAATGTCTAATATATCCAAATATTTCTGCTTTTTCCGTGGGGTGGGAGAGTAAAAAAAAAAAGAGTTCCCTTAAACAGCTTCTCCGCCGCTTTTCGCTCCTCTTAGGGATACAATGTATCCTCCAGCAATTCAAGCAGCTCAATTCCAGGCAGTTTAAAAGGTGTTACTTGACCCGGCTCAGACAGAACTTTCACTCTTCACACTTCCTCCAGCACAGTTCTTACCCGGTTGCTGGCTTCTTCATGGCGGCCATTGCTGACCGCCGCTCCACCGCCTTGGGAAAAAGGGGTTTTCCCGGAGAAGGGGGGGGTCTGCGACACCCCCACCTCCCTATCCGACTCCCCTCTCTCTTCAGCTGTCCCTACAGGGCAGCCATATCCCCCTGACCCGTCTGGATCGGGGGTATCTCGACGGCTAGCACAGCAGGAATCGCGAGCTGTCGCGAATTCCTGCTGCCCCGAAGCCACGCAAACCGGAAGTTTTTCAACAGTTCAGCTGGTGTTTTGTTGGTTATGCTGTGCAGGGTGATGTGTTGGAATAGGAGTATTCTGTTCAGTTTGTCATCAATGTCCCCATGGTCCATCTTGTGGATATATTTTTAAGAAATTGGACCATGCCTTTGGCCCTTCCATTGGCCGCAGGGTGCGCTGGCGAGGTTAGCACATGGCGGATGCCCTGGTTTGCTAAGTATTGTTCAAATGCCAGGGCAGTGAACTGGGGTCCGTTATTGGAGACTAAAACGTCTGGCAGTCCATGTGTTGTGAACAGTTTATTTAATTTGCGGATGACTGAATCGGCTGTAGTAGTCTTCATCTTGTGGATTTCGAGCCAGTTGGAATAGGCATCCACTGTTAGGAGGAACATATGTCCCTTAGTATGTCCCGCAAAGTCAATGTGGATGTGGGACCACGGCCGCTGGGGAGTTTCCCACTCCATTGGAATCGCTCTAGGTGGAGTACTGCTGACTTCTTGGCATTTTAGACAAGTCTTCACCTAGGCTTCGATCTGCTTATCGATGCCCGGCCACCACGCGTAGCTTCGTGCGAGTGCTTTCATACGCACGATGCCGGGGTGACCGTCATGCAATGCTTTCAAAACTGTTCGTTGTAACTGCTCTGGGACGACGACTCTGTCTCCCCATAGGATGCAGCCCTTCTATGAGAAAAGCTCTGTTTGCCAGTTTCTGAAAGGGGTGAAGTCGTCAGGGGTTTGGTCTGCAGGCCATCCTCGTTCGACCCAGCTGAGAACTCGTGCCAGGACAGGATCTCGTTTCATTTCGATAGCGATGTCTCTGGCTGTTAGCGGCAGTAAATGTAGGGTTTCAATCTGGAGTGTCATGAGGGTTGGAGCTGGGTCGTCGATGGTTTCCAGAAGTGGGGCATGGCTCAATGCATCAGTGTGGGGAATGGCTTTCCCTGGGTGATGTTGCAATTTATAATTGTACGCAGCTAAGAATTCTGACCAACGAGTCATTCTGGGTGACAATATATAAGGGGTTGGTTTGTCTCCCGCAATAATCCCCAGCAAGGGCTTGTGATTGGTAATTATCATGAAGGCTCGTCCATACACATATTCATGAAACCGTTTCACAGCAGATACAACAGCAAGAGCATCTTTGTCAATTTGGCTATAGTTGCGTTTAGCCTTCGATAAGGTCCTTGAAAAATAAGCAATAGGAACCTCAGTACCGTTTGGTAACACATGGCTTAAAATGGCTCCTACTCCAAACGGTGACGCATCACATGTAATGGTTAAAGGCAAGGTCTCGTTATACTGCATTAAAACAGCATCGGAGGTTAGTAAGTTTTTCACTTGTCGGAATGCGTGCTCCTCTCGGTGTCCCCAGACCCAGGTGGCTTTTTTGTCGAGCAGTCTATGTAGGGGCTCAACTACGGTTGCCTTCTGGAGCAAGAAGATGTTGTAAAAGTTAATGAGCCCCAGGAAAGCTTGGAGGTCTGTTCTATTCTTAGGTCTTGGTGCGTTTTTGATCGCTCTTAGTTTGCCCTCAGTGGGTTGAATTCCTTGCTTATCGAGGAGGTACCTCAGGAACTCTACTTTCTCTGTACACAGTTGACATTTATATTTTTAACCTTTAGGCCGGAGTCTTTAAATTTTTGGAGGACCATTCTAAGATGCTTCTCTAGTACTTCTCTATTAGGGGCCGCAATTAAAACGTCATCAAAATATGGTACAACTCCCTTGATCCCTTGTAAAAGTTTCTGCATCAGACTTTGGAAAATTCCTGGGGCTACGCTCACTCCGAATTGGAGCCGGTTGCATTTAAAAGTGACTCAGTGTGTAACGATAGTCTGCGCTTCTGTGGTTTTTTTATCTATGGGTAGCTGTTGGTACGCTTGTGCTAAATCCAATTTAGCAAAGATTTTTCCGCCCCCCAGGGAATGGAGAAGGTGTTGAACCACCGGCACCGGGTAAGCGTTCTGTTGTAGGGTGTGATTTAGGGTGCCCCGGTAGTCCCCACAAATTCTTAACGATCCATCCGGTTTGATGGGTGTTACGATTGGGGTTTCCCAACGGGCGTGGTCAGTTGGTTCTAAAACACCCTGGGCTTTCAATTTATCGAGCTGCTCATTGATCTTTGGTTTTAGAGCAAAAGGCACCCGACGAGGCTTAAGGCGGATGGGGGCTACTTCAGGGTTAAAGTTAAATGATATCGGGGTCCCCTTGTACTCGCCTAGTTTGTCTGCAAAGATGTCCTGGAATTCCTGGACGAGGACCTCCTCCCAGTCATCGCTTCTGGTTTGGTGAATGCCAGCTACCTCGATCCCGAGTGGGGCGAACCATTGAAGGCCTAACAAACTAGGCCGATCACAATCGACGACGGTCAGCGGTAGCGACGCAGTGCAGTTTTTGAATGATACTTGGACTTGGCTGGAGCCGACGACTGGAATTCGATTCCCCTGGTAATCTTTGAGTATAATTCTTTGGGCTCTGAGGACTTGATGCCAGATGGCAGGATTAACTGTTTGAGAGTTTTCCAGGAAACCATTGAAAGGGATGACCCTGAGTCGACTTCCATCACGCAAGGTTGGTTCTCGATGGCGACCCTCACTCAGATCTTCTTTGCATCTAACGATAAAGCGTGACCGATGGTAATGGTTTGGTGTGCCTTTTCCCATCTCGTTGAAGTGGCCAGTGTTTTATTTCTGTAGGAATGGTTGTTCCATTGGTGGTTCAAGTGTTCCCGACTCACAGGACAATTCCCTGTGGTCTGGTGGTAGTTGTTTTCTCTCTGAATTGGGCTGGATCCTCGCTTGCTTCTACAGACCTTCCCGATGTGGCCTCTTTTCCCACAGGAATGGCAGAGCATGTCGAGGAATTTGCAATCTGATTGCGGGTGGTTTGCCCCACAACCCGTGCATTGGTGCAGTAGTCTTTGATTCTGCGGGTTGCATTGGTCACGTTCAGACCGGAGCCGTTTGACCTCCTCCTCCTCACTTTCTGATGGAGATTCGAGGTCCTTGTGGTAGGTCGCTGTTGTGTGCCTCTCTAGGTGAGGTGAGGTATCGTTGGCGAGTTGATGGAGTGGTGCATTGGTGCGGCGCATTCGGGCAGCCGACTTCCTGGTTGCTTAAGTTGCAGAAGCATCTTTGATGACATTGGCAAGATCGATGTCCCCTTTGGCCATGATCTTGCTCTGCACCGAGTGGTCATCTAATCCCAGAACTATTTGGTTTCTCAGAGCTTTTTTGAGGTCTGCAAACCCACAGAGGCCTCCCAGGTTCCGGAGGTCCGCGATGAAATCTGCAACGCTCTCCCCTTTCCATTGGTCCCTCTGATAAACTCATGTCTTCGGACAAGCGTTGGTACGGCGGGTGCATAGTGGGTCTGTAGAAGGGGCGCGAGGACGTCCCAGTCCATGGATTTCACCTCAGCCGGTTTCGCTAAAGACGGCAAGCCTGCAATGGGTCAGGAACACTGCTCGCCTTTTCCCCATAGTTGCGTCTTTCAAGTTGTTGGTCTCCAGAAGCATCTGGAACTGGTCCATATATGAGTCCCAGTCTTCTTGTGCGGGGTCAAATGGAGAGGGTGGTATGGCACTGCCGGACATGGTTTCCGTTGTCGATGCGCCTTCAGCCATGTGCTCTGTTTGGTGCTCTGTAAGTGTTCAGTCAGCTCTGATGTCTCTGCATCCCACCCTCGTCGCCAGTGTTAGTTCTGCGCATGGGTGCAAGGAGCGGAGACAAGGCAGTGAACAGTGAACTTCAACTCTTTATTAAGCATACTGAACAGAGCGATCACCTAGGGCAGCAGCAGCCCTTTTATAGGGTTGGCTGCTGTCCTATTAGCCAATGAAAAACATGGAAGTGTTAAACCCTTGTACCAATGAGAGTTGGCCCGTTAACAGCCAATCAGATTTCCCAGAAAGGACCAATCCGATGTCGCTATTATCGGCCAATCAGAAGTGCAGGATTAGAATCCTGCTTTTTACTTAAGGTTGTTAAAACTTTATTAAACACCTTTATTAGTTCATAACAACTGCTATAACCATTCAGCTTATATATTTATTTGATTGTAGGTAATGAATAATAAGTTTGAGAAAATCAGATTTAAAGACGCAAAATGTCCACACAAAGTATCTATTATGAAAATGATGAAATGGCTAGTGGTAATGGAGATTTTGATTTCAGGCATTTGATTAAAGCATGATTGCAGAGCTGGAGGGGTCAGAGAGTTATAGAATGATTTATCATCATTATGGAAAAAGAGTAGAAAACATTGTAGGCTTGTCAAATTTCTGTTTCATAAACTCTAGAAATAACTATCACTGTATATTATATTTTCTCTATTTCTATATGCAACATGAATGTGCAAAAAATGAGAAATTTATATTTTACCCAAAACAGGATGACATATTAGAGTCCTATTTTCTCTCTAAGGCTTATCATTCCAGAGACTTTGACAAGTTGGAGGGTCAAATTAAGATAATTCATCCTCGGTTCCTCATAGGAACTTTGAGAATGAAGCAATAGCAGAATACATGTATGAAACATCAATGAAGGAAAATTGGAAGTGAATGGGATGAACATGAGTAAGGGCTATCCATCTTACATTTACACTATAGTGATATAGGTGGCAAAATATGCTTACTTTTTCACCCATATTACATCAGCAGATGATACCTTATTGATAGAAGTCATGGTGCTATATATGATTCCTTCTGAATGGTAACATACAGTACCTAGGATCACTGTGAACCATTTCTGCAATATTTGTGCAATATTGATAAACTAATTCCAATTTGCTTAAAAATGGAGAGAGTCTGAGGAGCTGAAAGGACAAGTTCTTGTGTGGCTTTCTTATGAGACCATTTCAACATGCCCATTTTGAAGAGGCTAATAGAGCAAGCTGCAGGAATGACCTTTTCCACCTATGAACTAGATCTTTGTTTAAATTAACCTAGATTAGTGATAGTTTATAGCTGAATCTTGGAGGTGGTGGTGTCAATTGCCTTGAAACAGTCTGGGTCTGCTCCTTCCTGAAAAACTCCTTATTGGATCTGGTCAATTTATATAATCAAAAATTATCTAATTGTTAGATGAATTGTTGGGATAAAGACATTTTTCACTGAATAAAGTTGTTTTCCATAAGGTCTGAATTCATCAAAATATCTATGAATTCTGACATCTGATATCAAATGTTTGATCCTTTTCCATAGTGTAAATTAAGCCAGTGTTACACTTATCACCAAATGATAATATTGGTAACTGATAACTTCATTTGTGATTGTTTTGACTTCTAAACTGCATTGGTTGTTCTTTATTTTATGCTCTAAATGCACTCAATCAATAAATGATACATGAAATGTTTACTCAACGTAGGAGGTCAAGGAAAAGTAATTTTCTCTTAGGTATTGAGATAAATATTGAAAGGCTACCCACCATTCAGTGTGTTTTGTTTTAGCTTTAAAGCTGTACACTACACAATCACAATCAATGCCAGTTTAGAAAGGCTAGGATTTCATTACTTGTACTCAAGTGTTTTATGAACTTTATTATCTCAGTGAAGTTGTATGTATTGACAACTCTAAACTCTTTAAAAAAAGAATGGGTTATAAGAGTCATTGTGTAAACTTAGTAGAAGATTCAATTCTCCTCCCAAGTTTTCTTGATATTTTCTATCAAGCTCCCATTATTTGTCCCAGCTTCTGCCAACCTAGCAGTTTGAAAGCATGTAAAAATGCAAGTAGAAAACTAGGGACAACTTTGGTGGAAAGGTAACAGCATTTTGTGTGCCTTTGATGTTTAGTCATGCTGGCCATACGACCACAGAGATGCCTTCGGACAGCTCTGGCTCTTTGGCTTTGTAACGGAGATGAGCACTGCCCCATTGAGCCAGAAATGACTAGCAGATAGTACGAGGGGAACCTTTATCTTTATCTTTTAATTACGGTAAAATGAGCTGAAATTACATGCAATTATGTGACAAGTTGCATCTCCTTATTGTCCTTTATTTTATGTTTCCCTCTACTAGCTATAAAGTGTCTGCTGAACATTGAGCCTATTTTCCAAAATGTAGAATGTCTCCTGCAGTGACATTTTGGCATCATTAACTTATTGTTGGGAGATGCAAGCAAGAAGAGAGAAAAATAGGCACTTCAGTTGTTTGTGGACAAGCAGGAGCTCTTTCTTTACAACTGGCCTGGGGAATGATACTGACTGCAGGCTGAGGATGATTAGAGGTGCACCAGTGAAGCAAGAATGGTTCCCAAATGAAATTCATCAATGACTCCCTAATAGCACCACAAATCACTATATTATAAAGAACAACATTTTCCCAAGAAAGACTTTGAAGTTGCAATGAGAAAGGGAAGGGAAAGGATTTGAGGTTTTTTCTTTTCTTCCCTATATTGACAACTAAGAGATTTAAGCAAGAAATCAGCAAAAATCCACTTTGACAGTAACAGGTATTTAAACTGAAAATAAAATGTCAAAGGGATAATAAAGATTTCTGGATTCTCAAAAACTTTTTAAAAAGGGGGAAAAAAGGGTGGGATCTGGAAAAAGGGAGGAGACCACCTGGAAATGAAAGGAATTAACAGTGAAACTTTAAAAAAGATTCCTAAAAGATACATTTTAACTGAAACTTTGTAACAAGATAAGAGAACTACAGGAAGGGAAAGTGGAAAAAAGAAGCACGAAGAAACAGCTTTGGATTATTTGGATTACTTGGTGATTTGGGGGTATTTGGCTATTGTATATAAAGGACTAAAATTAATCGGGTGGTTGTTTAAATGTTTTTAAAACAGTATCACTCTTGGAAGAATTGAGAATGGAACTTAAAAAACAGAAAGAAGATGCACAAGAAGGAAGAGGTTCTTTTGGCTTCGAATTTCAATTTTTAGAAATGGAGATCCTGAACTATGAGAAACAAGAAGAAATGCCTGTAGAACAAGAAGGGCAGGACAAAGAAGAAGATATGTTCAATGACCAAGTATTTCTATGTGGGGAAAAGAAAGGAAAGGGGGGGAAAGAGAGTGAAAAATTTAAGATCCAAAAAAAACAACCTCCCCAAAGAATAGTTTGAAAAGTAATTATAACATTAGGAAGAAACAGAAGAGAGAATTATAGAAGAGAGAATCAGAATTAGAGAGAGAAGGGGTCAAAAAGGGAAGGGAGAAGAAGAGGGAGAAGAAGGAAAGGAAAATAAATTATAAAGAACAGACAGGACATACGGAAACAGGGGAAACATACAAGACACAGAGATAATGGGTGAAAACTTAATTGAAAGGGGGATTCTGCAAGGGTACATAAGATAGTATTGTTATATTAGAAATAGAAATGAACTTTGAAAATATGAAAATATGTGATTAAAATGATAGATAAAATACTCATTGTAATGTAATGGAATGTTTAATAAATAAATGAAATAAAGAGAATGAGAGACTGAAATTAGGAAAGGAGGGGAACATTTTAATTATTATCAGTGTTATAAAAATTTAATTGAAGAGGAATATGAAAGAAATATGAAAATATTATGAAAATATTATAAGTATTCTTTGAAGCAAGATATCCTATTGAAAAGGAATGTTAAAGATGTCAAGTATTATAACTAACATTGATGATAGAGCTGAATTGGAATAGAATAAGAATTTTATTTATTATTGTTATATATATATACTTTCTCTTTAAGAACTTAGTGCTTATTTTAAGAATGTACCAAACAGAATTAGACTGGAAGTTATGTGTTATATTGAATGTTATAATTGTAAAGGCATAAATTGAAGTTTAAATAAGAGTTGAATGGATAAAAATTAAAAGATACAAAGGTGTCATACTCCAATTAGTAATTACAGGGGAAATTTTTGTTTAATGAGAAAAGAAGATATGAAATTGAAGCAGGACAGACAAAGAATAAATATGTTGACTAGAAAGGTACTGAAACTTGGAAAAAGATATATATATATATATAAAAACAAAGCTGAATGCCATACATGTAAGTACACGCGAAAACTTAAGAATATATATATATATATATATATATGTATTTTCTTATGTTTTCGCGGGTACTTACATGTATGGCATTCAGCTTTGTTCGGGTATTTTCCCACGTCATAGCAGTGGTGCTTTTAAAGTTGTAGCAACATTTCAGCAGATGAGATTCTGCTGAAATGTTGCTACAACTTTAAAAGCACCACTACTATGACGTGGGAAAATACCCGAACAAAGCTGAATGCCATATATATATATATATATATATATATATATATATATATATATATATATATATGTGTGTGTGTGTGTGTGTGTGTGTGTGTGTGTTTGTGTGTGTGTGTGTGTGTGTGTGTGTGTGTGTGTGCAAGATCACAGCTCACCAGCTCAAACCCTCCAGCAACTAAGACTGACCTGAGCACAATCAAGCCCCCACCTGAACAGAACACGCCTCCAGCCAATCAGAACACAGCCAACCCCCCAACCAATCAGAACACAGCCAAACCCCCAACCAATGAGAACACACCCCCACCCAATCAGAACACAGCCAACCCCCCACCCAATCAAGTCACACCCCCACTAGCAGTTTAAAGGAAGAAGCAGCTGCAAGCTCACATTACTCTGAGAAGCACAGAGCTGAAGACCAAGCCTGAAGATGATGAATGAGACTTCATCGAAACGTTGCCTAGATACTTCCAATCTTACGCAGGAGAAAACCCGAATAACCAAAGATCGATCGATCTATCTATCTATCTATCTATCTATCTATCTATCTATCTATCTGTATATATATATAAAATTTAGAAAGGAATGAGATAATTAAGTAAGATTGAGAAAACTAAGGGAAGGGAAAAATTATTGAGAAAATGTTAAAATAGTAAAAATTATGATAAAAGTGGGAGTGCTCATTACTTTCGATGGTCTTAAGTAGTGCCATTAGGAGAGGATCATGAATGAGATTAGATGATCATGGAATCTCCCCTGCCAGGAAAATATATGTGAGATATGTGAATGATTAAAATTCATTCACATAGTCTCATACCCATTGGGAGAGGCATGTCCAACTCATGTCTTCCATTGTGAGAAAATAATGGTTTCCAAATGCACATTTACACAAAGATAACAAATATTTGCAATTGCCATTATTTTCATAAAACCTTTGGAGTTTTAGGAAAACAACTTCTGAACAAGTTGCTCACATTTAAATGTCATCCATCCATTTATGGGTTTCTGTTGCTATTCTTTAAAAAAGGCATCTAAGATGCACCTCTTCTGTTAAGCTTTCATTTGTCTGTTTAAAATTTCTTTTTTTTTTTTGATAAAAGTTTTATTAATTTTAACAACAAACAAAAAACATATAAGACATAAAACATAACATAAAAAAATATATATATCATTCTTCATAAATTTACAGTGTATCGGTTGGTTTACCACTCCTTTTGTGCATCCATTTCATAGTCATCAAAATAATTATATTACATAATAACTCACATTATCAATCATCAGTAAAATATCCTAATATCATTATTGAACAATCATTTGACTATAATTTTACTAATTCATACTTAAGCAAGATAACTAGAATTAAGTTAATTATAATTTGTATAAATTATAATTTGTTATTTTATAACAAATCATAGAATCATACCAAATCTATCTTAATAAAATATTCTAAAAAATTATCAAAACCAAGAAAAAATATATATTCATTATTTTCTAAATTTCTAAATATTCTATGATTATATTGTATTATCTAACCATTGATAAAAAAGATCCCAAACTTCATAAAATTGTTTATCTTCTTGTTCTCTAATTTCAAATGTCAATCTACTCATTTCAGCACATTCCAATATTTTCTTAATAATTTCTTCCTCTAATGGTATTTTCTCACTCTTCCAATGTTTAGCAAATACAATCCTAGCTGCTGTTAATACATTTACAACCAAATACTTTAAATTTTTATCATATATATCAGGTACGATTCCCAATAAAAAAATCTCTGGTTTCAAATCTATGTGTTTCTTTGTCATTTTTTCCAGCCATATGCGAATTCTAGTCCAGTATTTCCTGGGCTCCTCACAAGTCCACCACATATGGTAATATGAGCCAGGTATCTGATGACATTTCCAGCACTTTTCAGATTTATTCTTGAACATTCTTGCTATTCTTGTCGGGGGAAAGTGCCACCTGTAAAACATCTTATACAAATTTTCTTTATATGCTGTTGACATTGTCATTTTATAATTTTGAAACCACAATTTTTGCCATTTCTCTAAATCAATTCCATATCCAAAATTCTTCCCCCAAGCAATCATTGTTTCTTTAACTTGTTCTTCCTCTAATTTAATTTCCAACAAATAACTATATAGTTTTTTAATCAGTACCTATCAAAATCCTATCTAAATACTTTTTCATCAGTACCTATCAAAATCATCAGTACCTATCAAAATACTTTTTCATCAGTACCTATCAAAATCCTATCTAAATCAGTCAATTTATCATAAAATCCTTCTATTTTAGAGTCTTTAAGATACCTTGCATGTATTTGCGCATATGAAAACCAATTCATCTTTATACCTTGTTCTTCTAAATTTTGCATCGTTTTAAGTTCACCCTTTTCATCCAATATTTCCCCATATCTAACTGTTTGTTCCTTCTTATAAGTTATAGGATACGAAAAAGCTTCAATAGTTGATAACCAAACTGGAAGTTTCAAATAACATTGTTTCTTAATTTTCTCCCAATTCAACCATAACGATTCCCGTATATAATGCCTTCTAAAATAACCCTGTGATTTAGTTCCCTTATGCCATAAAAAAGCATGCCAACCCAATAATAAATCATGACCTTCTAATGTCAACAATCTAGTCTTTCTTAACGTTATCCATTCTTTAACCCACATGAAGTTTGCAGCTTGATAATACAACTCCCAATTAGGAAGGCCAAATCCTCCTCTAATTCTAGCATCCTGTAAAAGTTTTAATTTTATTCTCGCTTTCTTGCCTTGCCATATATACTTCAACACAATTTTATTGAATTCTTCAAAGTAATCCTTACTTAACCTAATTGGTATTGTTTGGAACAAATATAAAATTCTGGGTAAAATATTCATCTTAATTGTTGAAATTCTTCCTATCAATGACAATTGTAGGTTTTCCCATTTTTTCAGGTCGGATGCTATCTGCTGTTTAAGTTTAATGTAGTTATTCTCTTTCAGTGTGGTACATCTTGACGTCAAATATATCCCCAAATATTTAACTTTGTTTGTAACTTGAATTTTTAATAAATCTGCCAGCTCTTCCCTTTATCTTAATAACATGTTTTTTGTCAGAATCTTTGTTTTGTCTTTATTTATTTTCAAACCAGCCATCTCACCATACATCTCTGTCTTTTCCAATAGTTTCAAAGCTGTCTCTAGAGGGTCTTCCAAAATAAAGACCAAGTCGTCCGCAAAGGCTTGCAATTTAAATTCCTCCTTTTTGACTTTCATTCCTTTTATGTTTGTATCCTCTCTAATATTTCTATTTAAGACTTCCAAGGTCAATACAAATAACAAAGGAGATAATGGGCATCCTTGTCTTGTACCTTTTTTAATATTGATAGAGTCTGTGAATTCTCCATCTGTCATTACTTTTGCCGTTTGCTTATAATATACGGCTTCTATTGCTTGGGTAAATTTTCTAGCAAAGCCCATCTGTTCCAATAGTAATAACATAAATCTCCAGTTCACATTATCAAATGCCTTTTGGGCATCTAAAAATATCAAAGCCATTTGTTTTTCCGGGTGCGCCTCGTAATATTCCAATGTGTCCAGGATTACCTTCATATTGTCTTTAATCTGTCTCTTTGGTAAAAATCCATTCTGATCAGAGTGAATAAAGTGATTTAGATATTTTTTAAGCCTTTCTGCCAAGATTGAAGCAAAGATTTTATAGTCTGCATTCAATAAGGAAATAGGTCTATAGTTCTTAATTTGTAATGGGTCAACTCCTTCTTTTGGAATAAGTGTAATATAAGCTTCTGACCATGTTTTAGGTATTTTCTTATTTATCATAACTTTATTCATGACTTCTAACAGTGGAATGCTCAACGATTCTTGTAATGTTTTATAAAATTCTGCCGGGAAACCATCTGGTCCTGGTGCTTTTCCATAGTTCTGTCTGTTGAGTGCTTCGGTTAATTCCACCATTGTTATAGCACTTTCTAACATTTTCCAAGTTTCATCAGGTATCTTAGGTAGGTTAGCATTTTGTAAATACTGTTTAATTTTTTCTTCATCAAGGTCCTCCTGTTTATATAATTGTCCATAAAAATCTCGAATGATTGCCTTTTTCTCCTTATTACCATAACAAATTTGACCATGATCATCTATTAACTGTGATATTTTCCTTGATTCTTTCTCTTTTCTCAACTTATATGCTAACCATCTACCTGGCCTATTTGCATCTTCAAAATAGTTCTGTTTAGCACTTCTAATTTTTTGTGCCAGTTCTTCTTTCTCTACTTGATCCATTTTATGTTTAATTATGTCCATTTTAAGTTTGATATCTTTTTTCTGTGGCATCTTCTGTAATTCTTTTTTATGGTCATCTTCTAGAGCTTTAATCATTTGCCTCTTCCTAATGTTCTTTTTCTTTGTATAGTCAATTATTAATCCCCTTGCATATGCCTTCATTGTATCCCAAAAATTCTGTATTTAAGTATCTTCTTTTTTATTTTCATTAAAGAAGAAGGCCAATTCTTTTTCCATCCATTGTGTAAAGTCTTTTTCCTTTAGAATAATATTGTTTAATGTCCATCTAGATCTTCTTTTTTGTCCTTTCCATTTAATTGTCATTGGATTATGGTCTGCCCATGTACTTGTTTCAATATTCATTTCTTGAATATTAGATAATAATTCTGTTGATGTCCAAATCATATCTATTCTGGACCACGATAAATGCCTGTTTGAATAAAAAGTATATTGTTGAGTTTTAGCATTTCTTTCTGTCCATATATCTCTTAAATTTAGTTCATCTGTCATTTTGAAAAAGGATTGAGGGAGAGTTTTCCTATTTTGCCGTGTTGTTTTTACTGTATAGTCCAATTTATTGTCTACAATTCCATTGAAGTCCCCCATCATAAGTATATTAACATAGTCCAGTTCAATTATTTTCATATGTAATTTTTTATAAAATTCTTTTATAAAATTTTATAAAATTCTTCTTGTTTATCATTCGGGGCATAAATTGCAACTAAGAGTGTTTTTATATTATTATCCACTATTTCAACGATTAATACTCTTCCGTCTTCATCAGTATAAATCAGTTTGGCTGGAGTGGTTTCTTTGATGTACAAAACCACTCCTCTTTTCTTACAATAAGTCAGAGAAGTAAATATTTTCCCTAACTTTGGTCGTATCAATAATTGTTCATGTTGTTTCTTAATATGTACTTCTTGTAAGCAAATTATATCAAATTTTAGCTTCTCTAATTTGTGAAAAGTTTCCCTTCTTTTGATAGCTGAATTCAGTCCATTTATATTCATGGAAATCAGTTTTTTTTCCCCCATGATTATGCTTTATATTTAGGTCTAACAGCTCTCGTGGATCTTATTTCACGTTGTTCTTTGATCTCCATTTGTCCACCTATTGCGCCTTCTTCTTTTTCCATCTCCATTTGGTCCTCTTCAAATCCAGTTAAAATCTTTTCTTTTTCTATCTCCATTCTTCAGTCTTCTTTCGAAAAATTCCTTATAGAATATTTCTGCTTTCACAATTGAATCAATTCTGTGTCTCTGTTCTTGCCATGTAAACATTAATCCTTCTGGAATCAGCCATCTATAGTTCACCTCTTTTTTCAATTACATTTTGGTCAAAAATCGATACTCTCTTCTAATCTCTCTCACTTTTCTAGGTACTGGTTTTAAGACCAGGATCTCTTTGCCTTTATATTTCAACCCCTTCTCTCTTACCACTTGTAATCTTTGGTTTTTAATAGTTTTTTGGGTGAATCTAACATGGACCTCTCTTGGTAATTGGTTCCTCGTCGCATATCTTGTGAAGACTCGATATATCTCATCTACTCCATCCATCATCTTTTTCTCTGTTATTTCCAAGACTCCAGCCAGAATTTCAATCATTACTGCCACCAAATTTTGTCCTTTTTCTTCCTCGATATTTTGAAATCTAAGATAAAATTCTGACCTGTCCATCTCCCACTTCAACATCCCACTTTTTTCTTATTATTGATATTTCCAATTGTATCATCTCTTTGCTTGTCTTTCTCTTCTATTTTTTTGGATTCTCTCATCGTGTTTCACCATCATTTGTTGAAAATTTTCAAATTTCTCATCCATCTTTCCAATTCTTTGGTCAATACTCTCCATTCTTTGTTCAATACTGATTTTAAGTTCTTGTATTCCTTGCATAACCATCGTTAAATCCACTTGGGCTTTGTCTTGCTTCACTATTGTTGAAAGTCGTCCTCCAGATGACAGGGAGACAGGAGCAGAAGTTGCGATGCCCGAAGGTAAAATTTTCTTACTCATTTCGATAACTCAGGGTCTTCCGGGTCTTTTAATCCAATTAGTGAGGTAGCCAATTATAATCCAATTTAAAATTTCTTAAATCTATGAAAAATATCACCAGATGTCAAATTAAGCTTGTTGTTTTGAAGGTCTCTAATATCCATAAAGTGATTAAAGTGAATATTTCCAAATGCTATTGGAAAATGAGTTTAGCTGGTTTAGTGTCCTTATATAAGACGCTGCCACTGCTGAGAGAAAAATATATTTTCTCCCTTAGCTCCTGGAGCTCAAATAGACTGCTGTTTTTCAATCTTGTTACAAGGTATTACCATTCAGAGCACTTGTTGGCAATCTCCCATTCTTTCCTTCTTCAGAGACATTTGAAGGATTGGTCAATTCACTTGTCTTGTTGTTCTCAATGATCAGTGTCTTTATTCATTCATGGAGACATCTTCAACCAGCTATGAATCACACTGGAACCCATTCATAAGGAATATTTAGACTATCGATTATGAACTAAAATAAACACTTTCACCTTTTCTTCAATATTTATTTATTATTTTTATTAAACTTATTTGCTGCCTATCTCACCACAAGGCAATTCTCGTTTAGAAATCTCAAGAGGTGCTTCTTCAGGAGGCAACTGGATTTTCTGGTTTTTCTTTGAAGATGTTTCACTTCTCATCCAAGAAGCTTCTTCACGCTGACTGGATGGTGGGGAATTGATGGATTTATACTCCTTACAGACAAGGTCATTTGCATTATTTTAGCGAGTTGTTAAGATTACCTGGAAATTTATCTGTGTCATCAGGCTCACATGAGTGGTGCAAATGGGTATGGGACATCTAGTCTAGAAAGAATAGAAACACAGAAAATATTTTATATTCCCTTCTTTTCTTTTTCTTTCCATTAATAGCTTTTAGTTGTCCTCATAGCTCATACAATACAGTGCACATACCTATAGTTAATCTTGGCTGTAGAAATATCTTAATTATGTCTTTGCCTCTAAGAGGTAAAATCAGCATAATCAGAGGCTTATCAAGCCTGAGGTAAAGAGAGTAATTTTATGTAAATGAAAGGATGCTTATTCTCATATTAATGAGGACATTCAATATGTATATTTGTGATCAAGTTTTGAAATGTCTTTGTATTCTAAAAATGAAAAGATTGTGCACAGCATTTCTATATGGTTTAGGTTCAATGCTAAATGTAAGGTTTAAATTAATTTTATATTGATACTAGATGAATTACATGTTTTCTTTTGTATTAGTTTCTTTTGCTTTCTTGATGATCCATTTGTTTTACTGACTATAAAATGCATTTTTTTTTACTGTGCAAATTACTGTATTTTGTTCTAGCAGTTGTTTTTCACGAATTATTTGGTGAAGGCCCAAAATACTGAATAAATATTAAACTAAAATGTGGTGTGCTTTGATTTCTAAACAAACTTCATATAAAACTAGTACAATCTCAGATTACTCATATTTTCTCTCCTTTTTTTGGGGGGGGGGGTTATCATTATTATTATTATTTTTATTATTATTTCAATAATTCCATTAAAAATGCTTGAATATCTTTAGAAATGCAACTGTGTTTATATTTTTCACAGTATGAATAATACCATTGCATGTAGTGGTATGAAAGTGCATGTCACTTTCTCTTAGCAAGTGATTTATATTATCCTAAATATATACATTTTGGCTTGTTTTGTCACTGCAACTGCATTGCTGAAGTTTTAAAAGTGGAAATTTCATTGTGCATATATATTTCGAGCTCTGTCATGTATTGGAAAGCTCAAAACTGATTTATTCATGAGCAGTTGTTCATCTATCCCTAGAAATTAGACAATATTGAAATCACAGTTTGGTAGAGCTTAGAGGAAAAGATTAAAGAATAATTTCTTAATGTGATTAAAATAAGCTTTTATTGAGATAATCCAGGATTATACAATCCTTTTTAAAAGTTGTGACTCAGAAGTGTGATGGTATTGTAAACAAAATGTAATATCATTATTTGCATTTGTAGCACTAGAACCAGTGAAAGCTAAGTCTAACAGTGATTTTTCAAGGCTTCCAATTAATGTATAGAATTCCAAGAATTCATGAAATTAATTTGCTGATATTGACTAATACTTTTCCAATCAATGCCCTGTTGAGTTACTTACAAAGTGAGGTTTCCTACATTAGTCCATATTGCATAACTTTTACATGAGCTGCATAAAACTGTATAGTTTGAAGTCAGAGGAAAAGATTTAAGCTAATTATAGAAAAAAAAAAGCCCAATTCAAAGTAATACTGATGGGATGAAAGAAGGCTTAAATCAAACTATTATAGTCTATGAATTTCAGCTACTAATTTATACCAAAAAATATTGCTTAATGTTCCTTTAATACAAGGGAGGAAATAGTTGCACTCCAATTATTGTTAGACTACAGAGACCATGGTCCCCAGACAATTGGACCCCTATACTTTCATACATAAATATTTACAGGTTATACCCTTACAAGAAAAACAATGTGAATAATGTGTGGAAACAAGCTTATAACTGTCACCTAGCTGGTTATTATATGGTTCAAAGCTTTTTTAAAAAATCAATCCTGCAATTGAGTTGCAGAATTGTAAAAAAAGTGTGTCCTCTTCTTTATCAACCCTCAAGTTAGAATAGGCTACTTTGTCAAAATTGCCATTCAACAATCCCTCAAAATCAAATAGACTAGATTACACTAGATTAGAATTTTCCTTCATGTGGAGACTCCACATACTCTACGCCAAGTATGCAAAATAACAGAATAACAGAGTTGGAAGGGATCTTGGAGGTCTCCTAGTCCAACCCCCTGCACAGGCTGAAAACCCTATACCATTTCAGACAAATGGTTGTCCAATCTCTTATTTAAAACTTCCAGTGTTGGAGTGTTCACAATTCCTGGAGGCAAGTTGTTCCACTGATTAATTGCTCTAACTGTCAGGAAATTTCTTCTTAGTTCTAGGTTGCTTCGCTCCTTGATCGGTTTCCACCCTTGCTTCTTAATTTGCCCTTTGGAGAATAGTTTTACACTCTTCTTTGTGACAACCCATGAGGTATTGGAACACTGCTATAATGTCACCCCTTGTCCTTCTTTTCATTAAACTAGACATACCCAATTCCAGCAACCATTCTGTATATGTTTTAGCATCCAGTCTCCTAATCATCTTTGTTGCTTTTCTCCACTCTTTCTAGAGTCTCAACATCTTTTTTACATCATGGCAATCAAAACTGGATGCAATATTCCAAGTGTGGTCATACTTATAAATGGTTCTCAATGATTTTTATGATTGCTTCTTTGCAATTAAAAAAAAAATAAGCAGGATTTCCGGTTTGCAGCATTTTGGGACAGGCAGGAATCCGCGTACGGTCGCGGATTCTGCTTGTGTTCACTGCCCAAGTGCCCTGAGCCATCTGGCTTCAGGGCTAAGCCACCTCCGTAGAAGGTGGCGAAGATAGGGGGGTCTGGCAGGGTTGAGAGATATTGCACCTCTCTTCCCTAGTCAGCTAAACTCCTCTTTCCGAAGGCAGCTGAGCAGCGGTCAGCAATGGCCACCACATAGAAGAGCTCAGCCGGAAAAAGAAAGTGCAGGAGGAGCTATGAAGAAGTGAAAGTGATCTTTGCTGACTGGGACAAAGTAACAGTGAAAGTACCCTGGAATTTAGAACTTACTAAAGATACATCGTTTCCAGAGTGTGTTAAGCGGTGAATGGAAGTTAAGGAAAAGCTTTTTTTCTTTTCACTCTCCTTCCGAACGTGACAGTGATAGAACTCTAAGAGAAATCAGAAAACCTGCATTGGAGGTAATTAAATGCTAAGGGGATATGGATTTCTGAACATCTAAAGAAAAATCTTTTTTGCTGTAAGTGGGAAGGGAGAGGAAAAAAAATTGGAGTAGAAAATATGGAGGAGATTGCCTAGAATTCTAAAGAGCTATTAAATATTAATAAGACTTCTAAAAGATATATTTTAATTGGAACTTTGTGATTAAACAGCAACCCCAGAAAGAGAAATGGAAGAAAGAAAAAAGTACTAAAAGAAATAGTTTATTTGGATTGTTTGGTGACTTTGGAACTCTTGGGAATTATTCTTGATTAAAAGCACTTGGGTGGTTGTTTTGAAAAAAAAAATTCTCTTTACAATGGCATCGCTTGTGGATGAACTAAAAATTGAATGTCAAAAATACAAAAAAGAAGAACAAGAAAGGAAAGATACTTTGGGCACTCTTTTTCAATTTCTATAAATGGCGGTATGTACCTATGAAAAATTGACTGTGCAGCAGGACAACTGGGATAAAGAAGAAGCCATCTTTGATGAACAAGTGATTTTATTTGGGGAGGAGGAGAAAGAAGAAAAGAAAAAGGGGACTTTAAGACTTGAAAAAAACAACCAAAAAAGAGAAAATGAGGTTAGAAAGGTTAGAAAACAACAGAAAGGGGGAAAGCAGAAGAAGAAAAGGGAGGTGGAGAGGCAAAGGGTTAAAAAGGGCAAGGAGAAGAATAAGCAAGGGAGAAAGGAAGGGATGAGAAGCCTCAATGGTGGGAAGCAAGATGTAAAGAAACAAAATTCATTCAGAGACAATGGGTAAATTTAATTGAAAAAGGGATTCTGTAAAGGTACATAAGATTGTGTTTCTATATGTGTATTTAGAATAAAATGCTTAAGATATAAAAGAGTATTAATATCTATGATTAGTTTTTTAATGGCATTGATAGTGGTCTTAATTACATTATATACCTATAAATTTGTTCCTTTGTTGTTGTTCATTTTTTCTGTCTTATAAAATACATTGTGTAACTTTAGAATGTACTAAACAGAATCCCAATACAAGTTATCTGTTATATTAAGTATTATTAAGTTAGAGGAAAGAGTTAAAGGCGTCATACTCCAATCAGTGCACAGGAGAAGTTTTGTTTAAAGAGAAAAGATGAATGGATAGCTGGAAATAGAACAGACAAAGAATGATAAGTATTATTATTTGAATTGAGATGAGATAAATAAAATAAAACTGAGAAAGTTAAAAGAGGGGAGAAGCTATATAGAAAATTGAAAATGGTAATAAGATATGGAATGGTATATAAAATGAATATGATTTTTGAACTTGTGTTTGGACGAAGAGTTTTAACCCGGGATCAAGCAACTTTCAGAAAATATATTTTATGTTTTTATGTTTTATGTTTTGTTTGTTTGTGTATTGTCCTTGAAAAGCAATAAAAATTTCTATCAACAAGAAATATAATTTGAATAATAGAATGAAAGGGATAAATAAAAAGAAGTTGGGATAAGATATGAAGTTGAACAGATAACGTAAATATATATATTAAATTGTGCTTGTATGGAAATGTGATAATTTGGAATTATTCTGTTTCTAAATAAGATGTTCTATTGGTTTTTTTCAGAAAAGATTTTACATGTTATTATACTCTATGCTTTGTTTGTTTGTGTATTGTTTTGTAAAAACTAATAAAATTTGTTTAAATGTTTTTAAAAAGCAAATAATTTATATTTAGTTATTTTTATTTTACTTAAAACATTGGTATAGCTGTCCGTCTTATAACAAACTCTAGGTGGCTCCCAGTCAAAAATTAAAATAATATAAAAACCACATTAAAACTATTAAAATCAAGCACATATAAACTAATTGCTGTCCTTCCCAAATTGCCTAAAACCTCCTCACCCATCCACTCATGTTAAAGGTAAATAAAATAAACTGGTTATATTCCAACACTCAATTCACATCCTAAACTCCAGCTTCCTAGGAGCAGTGAATGAAGAAGAAAAACTAATCTAATTTTGCTACTAGAGAAGTTTTTAGCAAGTTTCCCCTTGAATTGGCAGTAGCCATGTGACTAAGCCTATATCTGAGGGGGAAAAAAACAATAACAAGTTTCATTGGTGCAAACTGAGAAGTAGAACTGAAGTGTAATGGAGATGACATCAAGATTTACAACTTTTATAGCATGTTTGTGTCCTGTCTGAGAACAATCTAGCATATATTTGTAGCAAAAACATGATTGAAGCTGAAGAAAAAACAAGTAGGCACACTTTGGCTCTTAAAAAAGGATCAAGCATTTTCAGGTGCAATAATAGAGGAAACACAGTAGTAGGTGATATGGACAACAACTCTGCAATAAGAAAAAAAATCAAATAAATGAACAAATCAGTGAGCAAGATTCTCTCTCTCTCCCTCTCCCTCTCTGTCTCTCTCTCTCTCTGCCTCCCTCCCTCTCTCCTTTCCAGAAAGACAGAAAAAGACAGGATCTCTGAAGGTCAAAAAAAGCTTTCAGATTGTTGATATCTCACTAGTATAAGAATCAAATTTATGACAGTCACATCTATTTAGCCTGTGTGCTGTCTGTCAGAAGCATATAATAAGAATGCAATAGAATAATTTACAAAACTTTCAAAAGCTATCTACAATATCCATTCCTGTCTATCTATATGGGGACAAATGATGCCACAAACAGCAACTGCAAATGTATCACTGTAGGTGCTGAAGATCTAGAAAGGAAGTGAAAAACCTGGGCTTAGGTAGTGTTTTCATCTATCATTCGGGTTCTTGGAAATAGAATGGGAAGCAAAAGAAGAATTCAGTAGGTGAATGATGAGGTACGCAAACTGTGTTGATGGGACAGATTTAGTTTCCAGGATACTGGTATGCATTGTCTAAATGATGGAATGCTAGAACAGGATGGGTTACACATCTCAATGTTAGAAAAATGTGTTTGCCTTGGCATGGCACACTTTACCAGGAGGTCTTTAAACTAAATTCTATGGTGTTTGAGACAAAAACCCTGAAGTAAGCCCTTTAATTAAAGACTTACCGTATATACTCGAGTATAAGTTGACCCGAATATAAGCCGAGGCACCTAATTTAACCACAAAAACTGGGAAAACTTATTGACTCGAGTATAAGCCGAGGGTGGGAAATGCAGCAGCTACTGGTAAATTTCAAAAATAAAAATAGATACCAATAAAAACTTTCACTAGGACAGTTGAGAATGAGTTTGATGTT
Organism: Hydrophis major; assembly: GCA_033807585.1. Taxonomy (NCBI): domain Eukaryota; kingdom Metazoa; phylum Chordata; class Lepidosauria; order Squamata; family Elapidae; genus Hydrophis; species Hydrophis major. The sequence continues at coordinate 160,774,051 of CM066329.1, forward strand.
CACAATTTCCTCTGAAAGAGACCAGTAAATAGGGAACAAGAAGATGAAGAAAAAGAAGTGTGTTTTTTTACACTTTTCACACTGCAGTGAACAAAAATGGCATCATAGAAATAGGCTTATTCTCAGTCCAAAGATTTGTTTCTGATTTCTTCCCTGATTTAAGGGAAATTTGGGAAACGATCTCACTATCATGAAAGGTTTAATTGATTCACTAACCCAAAAGATGATGATGATGACAGTGGGAGGCAGGAGTCACTCTCTCCCTTGCAAGTAAAAAGCATGTGTATGTGCTGCATGTACATCCTGTTTTGGAGAGCCACCATCTCTTTCACAGCTCTCCCTCATGCCTCCATTGCATGTGCACACATGCCATGGCTTAGTAGTAGGTCAACATACAGATGTCACACTAGGTTCCCTCCTCAAAAGGAACATCCAACCTTTCTTGAGAAGTACAAACTTCATCTGTTCAGGATTGTGGTGACAAAGGTGAAGGAGGATGGGGCTGAGAGAAGGGAAGGGAAGAAAAGATCATTGACAGGGAGAAAGACAGGGAGAAACACCTGGAAGTGTGAGCCGTTGAGTTTCCTTAGGGAAGACCGGACAACAAGGGGAGAGGAGAGGAGGAGGAGGAGGAGGAGAGTTAAAAAAAAGAGTGGGAAGCCAACTCACGCGTGCCATCAAAGCGGGTTGCTATGGTATCCAGGAAGGTGTTTTGGGGAGCCAGGAGGCCCCTCATCACCAGCATTTTAAGACTTGCTCAAGGACATCGCCATCGTCCAGTTGGAAGGGGGAAAAAAACCCAGAGGTATCTGAGAAGGACGGGAGCTGAGACGGGGCCCTTCGCTTCCTCTCCCCGAGACAGGCCAGGGGGAAGCGGGGCTTTCTCTGCCTGCTGCTGCCAGAGGGGTGCAGGGGGGGAGTACGGGGAAAGGGGGTTTGTGTCGAGGCTCCGCAAGCCACCGCCGCCTCCTCCAGACGAGAGCCCTGACGGGAGGCGATCGCAGCCGCGATGGCAGAGACCGCGAGGTCAGACAGAGACGAGGGGCGCCCCCGAAGAGCTCCGACTGCAAACGGCCAGCCAAAAGCTGAGAGGAGGACGCCCGGGTGGCTGCTGCCCCTGGATCCTAACTGGAAAGACCCCACCGCCACCGCCTCCCGCTCAGGCAGGGTCCCCATTCCTCTGGCAAGCCAGGGGCACAGCCGCTTCCCACTCCAGAGCGGCGTCCCGTCTGTGGAAGCCTGAAGTCCTTGTGGCAGCAGCGGCTGATGCTTTGATCTGCTCTGGCTGCCTTCGCATGTTCCGGCAGCGAGTCCCGAACAGCCCGGGCGCCACTAGTCAGCCTCGCTCAGCACCCGGGCCGGCATTGCAGGCGCAGCCTTTTGCAGAGCCAAGCTGGGTCATGCCTCACCTCCTTCTCTCGCTCTTCTTGCAAAGTGCCGCCAAGCTCCAAGTTGCTCGACTTGGCAGCGAGCGGCTCCTTTACCCGCCTGTTGTATGGGAGCTACCGCGCTCGCCTCCGGAGCAGCCATCCGCAGTTTCAGCCGGGGAGGGAGGGTGGCACAAAGCAGCCCAAACACGTAGCAGTGGAAGGAAGGCACGCTGGTGCGAGGAAGGGAGGGAGACACACACACACACACACAGAGAGAGAGAGAGAGAGAGAGAGAGAGAGACAGACAGACAGACAGACAGAGAGACACACTCACTTTGCTACTTTGCACCTTGCAAATGCAAAATCCTGGGGTTTTTGCATTTGCAAGGTGCAAAGCGGCGGGGACGGATCCCGTGTGCTGGAAAGGGCTTGACTGTATTACAGGGAGAGAGAGAGAGAGGGAGAGATCATAAGAAAGGCTCTTGCTTTTTTCTTGCAAGGGAGAGAGCCTTGCTTTTTTCTTGCAAGGGAGAGAGCCACCACCACCCCCTCCTCCTCCCCCTCCTCCCGAGTGGACTGAAAGCAGCTGGAGCTGAGGAAATGAAGCTGAGTGGAGCCGAAGCAACCTTGGCTCGCGTTGTTTTCTCAGCCTAGAGAAAGGGGAAGGGGGCTCATCTGGACCAAGGGTGAGTCTCCCCCTCAGTTTCCCCTGAAGGATCTTCCGTCGCTTTTGCCTTCTCCCTACATCTTCCCTCTGTTAAAATCCCCACACACACACACACACTTATTTTCGGTCAGATAGATTTCGTGTCTGAGCATTCTCACATGGTGGTGGGTCATTTTTTTTTCAGAGGGGAATCTGACTCGAGTATAAGCCGAGGGCGGTTTTTTTAGCACAAAAAATGGGCTGAAAAACTCGGCTTATAGTCGAGTATATACGGTATGTGCTTTAGAAGGAAGTGGGAATGTTGGTATAATGGAGTTCTTCAACTACTCAATGAAAAATAGAAAAATTATTGTTTATAAAGTTCATGGTACACTTTTGTGGATACTAATATTCAGAGTATGTTGTTGCTGTTATTCAGTCTCTAAGTCATGTCCAACTCTTTGCAACCCCATAGCATGCCAGGTTCTCCTGGTTTCACTGTCTCCTTGACTTTGCCGAAATTCATATTCATTGTGTTGATGACATTATATAACCATCCCATCCTCTGCCCTTCCCTTCTCTTTTTGCTTTCAATTTTTCCCAACATCAATATATTTTCCAATGGGTGCTCTCTTCTCATTAGATGCACAAAGAATTTGAGCTTCAGCTCAGTGCAGTCTATCCTTCCAGACAACAGAATTTATTACCTTTAGGATTGATTGATCACCTTGCAGTCCAGTATGACACTGGACAACAGCCTTTTTCAGATTGGATTCTGAGATTCTAAGGTTCTAAAAAGGTTGCTAGGTATTCCATGAAATTCTGTGATATTAAAAAAACATTTTTTTAAAAAAATTTATGTGTTGGACAATGCAGATTGTAAAAGTAATTATTTCTATGCTGGGTTCCATGAAACCTTGAAAGTAGTCCAAGGGCTCATGCAGAGCAAGTGTTGAGAAAGTGTTGTAGAGAATTCTGAATTAAAAGGACAGGGAGCATGAATAAAAACTATGTACCTGCTATCCATACTTAACTTGAGAAAATATATGATGTTTTATCAAAGCTACAATGCAGATCTTTCAAAAGGGACCAAAATACTAATATTTTGATCCATTGTCTTTTGAAAATTCTGAAGAACAAATGAAGAAAAAAATGAGTAGAAGAACACTAATATATTCTTCAAAAAGGAATAAATAAGGATCCAGGGATTCAGTCAGTTTATTATTGATTTCCCCTCGAGAAATCTAGAGCAAGTAGTAAACTTTCTATAATAAACATAAAATAATGAGGTTATTATGAGAAGTCAGTATAGATTTGTTAAGAAGAAAACATAATATTACCTTATTATTGATCAGGAATTTCCTTAGTTTATGGGAATGCTAAAGAAAATATTAATTTTAGTTTCAGAAGAGCATTTGAAAAAAATCCACATGATTACCTAGGTAAGTATGGCAATTAAACAAAAGAGAACTAGCATGGAAACCACAACCCAAGATGTTTATTAATGATTCTAAAGTAGAATGAGGTTCCATGGGACTATCTCAAGGTTTAATCAAACATTTCAATATTTTTATTTACAGATTGAATGATGAGGCTGGTGGAAATGTTTATCAGATTAGCAAAGGATACAAAATTGAGCTGGACGTAATAGTCTGGAAAACAGAAGTAGAATTCAAGATGATCTTGAGTGGTTACAGAAATGTTTGAAAATGAATGAAGGTTAAATATATATATATATATATATTATTGAAGATACCTGATAAAATGTACAAACATATAATAAGGAAAATGTCCTTTGGCAATAGTACCGGAAAAGGATTTTTGAATAGAAGCTGATTAAAAACTGAATATGAGTCAGCAGTGTCTTATGGCGAGAAGAAAGGCAAATACAATATTAGGCTTCATCTAGTGAACAATACTTTCAAAATTACAGGAAATAATTTCATTCACTTTAGTACTAGTCAGGCTAAGGGGATAGAATAACATTCTTCAAATACATCATAGGATGTTACCTGAAAGAAAAGTAAACCCTATTATTTATGTCCAAAGTGCAAAACATGGAATACTGGATTTTGGTTATAGAAAAGTAGATTCCAACTGTCTGTTGAAACAAAAAAGAAAAGCAACAACTGTAAGAGCATGGATGTATGAGAATATTAACACTGATGATGCTACCTCATTTGGTAATGAAACATCTGCAAGAAAACAACCAAACTCAGAACACCAAGGACCACACAGATTGTAAGAGCAATTTGGCATTTACTGAATGCAATAATAAGCTCCTATTCACTTTCATGGATGCATGCAAAGAAAGTCTGGGTAGAAGTCTACTATGATTGCCTAAATTTTAATTCCTGCATGGAGCAGAGTGTTACTTAGATTACATAATCTAAATGCTCCTTTCCAATTCTGCACTTCTATGTTGTATGCATTTGTCTGTTCATAAGGGAAAAAAAAAAACATGAATGGTTCCTGTGAAGCAAAGTAAAAGAATGTCAAGCCAAAGTGCATGATTAAGCATGTGTTTCTGCAAATGGGAAGCATAACACAAGTTTCCTCAGAGCTGTAGCATTTTTAAAGACTACTTTATTTTGGTTACAATTACTTCACTGCTTAGTCATAAATAAATCATCTCAGCTCTCAAACTCAGGCAATATTTTAGAAACACAAGATGTTTGGGAGGGGTCTGCAAGATCTAATTTTCCTCTTGGGATAAAGTGTTAATGTCATGGCAGAGAAGTCCAGCAGAGGGATAGATATAAAAAGTGGGTTTTCCTTAAGAGCAGTTGATATTTTATAGAAAGCAAATTCACATTGATGAACTAAATTCTAGGACAAGAGCAGTAAATGGCATTTGATTTACAAAGCAATACCAATTGTTCTTTAAAGCAAAAGTGGTGGGCCAGGGCTGGGGGCAGGTGGGGGCAGTGGCTGTTAATACACACATACATTCTCTGGTAAGTTGAATTTCATGATTTTTCAAACCAGTGTGCTAAATTGTTATCAGGGCGGGATGTGTGCCCTGTTATCATTTCTTACATAGTCATGAAAATAATAAATTGTTATCATTTCTTACATAGTCATGAAAAGAAGAAGTCATATTTGTTTAAGATAATATGATCAGGCCTTCCATTTACAGTCTTTGAGATTTAAATGCAACTGCCACTGCTTTCATTGATTCAGTCTAATAAACTTCAGCACCCTTTCGAAGATGAATAGACCATTTGAAACAATATTTTTAAGCAAAAGCAAAGCTCTTGAATTCTTCCATCAGTCTTTGAAACCCATTTCTAGCAGCCAGTAGATGTCATTCTCTCTCTATTTCAATGGAGAGATGTGCTGCTTTGATGCTATCTTTCACTGTAACAGACGGAAGAGAAGAAATCATTTATTTGGCTTCCTCCTAATCAATGCACCAGTTTATATCTTTCCCTTCAGTAATGCAAGGTGTCAAAGTGTGAAATTGGAATTTTATGATAGACCTGGCAGCCAATATTCTATTGTCTTTTTTTGTCATTTCTTACATTTTATTAATTATTTTTGTTGGCTATACGGAGTCTTGATGTAATGCAAAACTTTATAGGAAGAAGGTTTCCTGCAGTTTTGTGTGATCTTTTGCATGACACATTACAGTATATTCCTAAATTTTATGGATAAAAATACAAAGAAGTCCTAGATAAATCATAAATCTCAGCATTCTGCTCCAGACCTTCTGATAAACCAACATAATTATCCAAGGATCTTAAAATTGAATCAAAGGTACAAATCATAATTTATGTTAGACAACAGGGCTTCATTTCCTATTTGTTAACAGTATAGCGGGTTCATGTTTTAAGAAGAAATTATGTATGCATGTAAAACATTGCTCTGGGATATGGTGTTCCAGAGGTGTGGGAAGCTACTTACAGTATGTGATCTTTAATGTCAACAGTTCCTTAATGTCAACATTCTCTCAGTTTTGCCTGGATTTTTCCTCAGTATTAACCTTTGCAGAAGTCATGCTCAGAATTACTATAGGCTTTAAATCTAATAACTAACATGTAGAATTGTACCTGGAAGCGCACTGGGAATCAGTATAGCTTTCAAAATTTAGATGTTATCCAACTAGCTGAGCTTAAGCAATTAATTCTCATGCTACAACACTTTGAATCAGCTGTTGTCTCTGAATGCTCTTTAGTGGTAGTCATAGGCAGTGGTGTGATATAGCTAGTTCACACCATTTCATCTGAAGCAGTTGCTAAATTACCTCCTCCCCCCATCAAAATGGATTCTGGACAGTGTGTTGCACTGCAATGGAGAAACAGGCAACAGAGCAGCCAGCGCAAAGGAAAGAGAAGATCGCTTCCCTCTTTCTTCTCCCTTCCCTTGTGCTGTTTTCTATTTCTCCATTGCAGTGCAGGGCCCAGGATAAGCTTTGATAGTGTGTGTGTGTGAGAGTCTTGTCCCTCATGTGCAGGCAATCTGATCCTGGGCAAACTGGTTGTTAAATTATTTGAATCCCACCACTGGTCCAAGGCAAAACAAATTGTGGTAATCTAGTGACTGTCAAAAAAATATTCCAAGCCAGGAACAGTTATGACAGGCACATGCATACACATACACAAATGTGTGTGGCTTCTATGGCTTCTACCTGTTTCTCTTCCATTGGAGCCATCAAGAATATCCACAGGTTATAAATGTTCCCTGCACACAGAAACATGAGCCCATTCAAGACCAAAGGTAGAATTTGGTCAGCATCCATAAAAAGATGCTGAGACTCTAGGAAGAGCACAGAGAAGAACAACAAAGTCTAAAACATATGAAGAATGGTTGCAGGAATTGGATATGTCTACTTTGATAAAAAGAAAGATTAGGGGTGCCATGGTGGTAATCTTCTAATATCTCAGGAGTGACACAAAGAAGAGGGGTGCAGGGACAACCTGCTTTCCAAAGCATCAGAAGCAGAACAAGAAGCAATGGAAACTAATCAAGGAGAAAACCAACCTAGAACTAGGGAGAAATTTCCTCACAGTTAATCAGTGGAACAGCTTGCTTCCAGAAATTATGGGTGCTTGAAGTATTTAAGAAGAGATTGGACAACAATTTTCTAAAATGGTATAGAGTTTTCTGCTAGAGAAAGAAGTTGGACCTCCAAGGTCCCTTCCAACTCTGTTATTCTGTTATTTAGTGGTTCCCTTATCCACATATACATATTCTGTCTTGTTTAGACTAAGTCTATCTTCACACAGACTCTACATAGTTTTACTAATTGGAACACAGTTCACCTTGGGTTTAAGAAATATGATTGACTGTCATCAATATGCTAACTGTGTCAACAGATGATCTTTTTGAGCTACATGAAACTGAAGGTTCGGGCTTTGGTGTCATGAATTACACAGACTCATTTCCATTTATTCATTGAGTAAGATGATGAAATTCTGAAGAAATACTGTATATACTCGAGTATAAGTCGACCTGAATATAAGCCGAGGCACCTAATTTAACCACAAAAACTGGGAAAACTTATTGACTCGAGTATAAGCCGAGGGTGGGAAATGCAGCAGCTACTGGTAAATTTCAAAAATAAAAATAGATAATAAAAACTTTCACTAGGACAGTTGAGAATAAGTTTGATGTTCACAATTTCCTCTTTGAAAGAGACCAGTAAATAGGGAACAAGAAGATGAAGAAAAAGAAGTGTGTTTTTTCACACTTTTCACACTGCAGTGAACAAAAATGGCATCATAGGAACAGGCTTATTCTCAGCCCAAAGGTTTGTTTCTGATTTCTTCCCTGATTTAAGGGAAATTTGGGAAACGATCTCACTATCATGAAAGGTTTAATTGATTCACTAACCCAAAGGATGATGATGATGACAGTGGTAGGCAGGAGTCACTCTCTCCCTTGCAAGAAAAAACCAAGAACCGTTCTTATGATCTCTCCCTCTCTCTCTCTCTCCCCGTAATACAGTCAAGCCCTTTCCAGCACGCGCAATCTGCTGTCGCCACTTTGCACCTTGCAAATGCAAAATCCTGGGTGCAAAGCGGTGGGGGCGGATCCCACATGCTGGAAAGGGCTTGACTGTATTATGGGGAGAGAGAAAGAGAGAGATCATAAGAACGGCTCTTGCTTTTTTCTTGCAAGGGAGAGAGTGACTCCTGCCTCCCACTGTCATCAACATCTTCTTCTTTTGGGTTAGTGAATCAATTAATTTGGGAAATGATCTCACTATCAGAAAACAACACGAGCCGCCGCCACCACCTCCTCCCCCTCCTCCCGAGTAGACTGAAAGCAGCTGGAGCTGAGGAAACGAAGCTGAGTGGAGCGACCTTGGCTCGCGTTGTTTTCTCAGCCTAGAGCTCAGAAAACAACGCAAGCCGCCACCATCACCTCCTCCCCCTCCTCCTGAGTGGACTGAAAGCAGCTGGAGCTGAGGAAACGAAGCTGAGCGGAGCCGAAGCGACTTCGGCTCGCATTGTTTTCTGAGCCTAGAGCTCAGAAAACAACGCGAGCCGCCACCACCCCCTCCTCCCGAGTGGACTGAAAGCAGCTGGAGCTGAGGAAACGAAGCTGAGTGGAGCCGAAGCGACCTCGGCTCGCGTTGTTTTCTCAGCCTAGAGCCTAGAGCCAGGGCGCTTTCATTGCATGGCAGAGCATGGTGTCGTTGCTGCCCCCTGAGGGGAGGGCAATTCTGGGCTGCGCGATTGGGGGACTTTGTCGCTTTGGGTGGGTGGGTGGGTGGGAGCGAGGATGGACGGAGTCCGTGAATTGGGGCTTGCCTGCCCTTGCTGGCTGCCTCTGCTTCCTTTGGGGTGGGGAAGGGGGCTCATCTGGACCAAGGGTGAGTCTCCCCCTCAGTTTCCCCTGAAGGATCTTCCGTCGCTTTTGCCTTCTCCCTACATCTTCCCTCTGTTAAAATCCCCCACACACACATACTTATTTTCGGTCGGATAGATTTCGTGTCTGAGCATTCTCACATGGCGGTGGGTCTTCCCCCCCCTAAAAACAGTTAAAAAAAGAAAAAACAATATATCCTCAAGCAAGAACTTTTCTGCTTCCGATTACACCCATGCTTAAAAGTTGCAAAGGAAACACGGAAGCAGGGAAGCGGCTGCCCAGCATCGGAGCTCCAGACCATTTTTTTTTCAGAGGGGAATCTGACTCGAGTATAAGCCAAGGGGTTTTTTTTCAGCACAAAAAATGTGCTGAAAAACTCGGCTTATACTCGAGTAAATACGGTACCTGTAAATGTTTTGAGGATGTTTGAATACAAAAAAGATTAATCTTAATTTGACTAAACATCAAAGTTACACAAGTCAGAAAAACGATTGAACTGGATGAACCAGGGGTGGGATTCTACCAGTTCACCCCTATTTGCTAGAATCCGTTGTTAGAAGAAAGACTGGCCTAAGGAAGGCAGGAAGGAAACATTCTGCTGTTGCTTACAGAAACAGCCTCTCCATTAACTCTTATTACATTCTTGGCAGGATTAGACTTCCTGCTTCAGGAACTTCTCTGGAGTTTTTTTCCCTTCCTTTGCTGGTACTTTGCTTGTGTGGAGTGACCATTCAAAGTTACAATGGCACTGAAAAAAGTGACTTATGACCACTTTTCACACTTATGACTATTGTCATGAGGCCAGATGAGGAGATGTGTGCCTCAATGTGAGTGATATTGAGTTGGCCACACTCAGCCAATAATATGACCACCAAGCCATGTCCACCCAGTCACATGACCACCAAGCCACACCTACCACCTAAGCCATGCCCACAGAACTGGTTGTTAAAAATTTGAATCCCACCCCTGGGATGAACGTGTGTGACTTGCTTTACACAGAATTATATTCCTCTTTAGATATTAGCTGTATAAGATTGGTTGCTTATGGAATCATTCTTTATAAAATCACAGAAAAACAATGTAGGATAGGGTCACACAGATAATCAAGAATGCTTTTTAACCAGTTTTGACAGGTTCTTCAACTTCATAGATTTTTGGGGAGAGAGAGCAGGCCTTGCCATAGTGTTATATGTTATGGTTACCTGGAAATTAGATTTTTGATAAATATATCTTAAAAATAATTTCGAAACTACCCTACTACAACCTAAGCCTTTAGTACCTACCGAATCAATTTTATATTAAATACAAGGGCTAACTGATTGATTTTCATTATTGTTTTGATGTTTCCGATGTTTTTTATGTTCTACCCTGTCTAGTCTTTATGACCAGCCACTGAGAACCTGCTATCTGATTTGCTATCAAATTAGTTAGATGCATGCTATGATTGAGTTTTTGCCAAAGAAGAAATGTATTTTTGCAAATGTGTGTGTGTGTGTGTGTGTGTGTGTATGTATGTGTGTGTGTGTGTGTGTGTGTGTGAGAGAGAGAGAGAGAGAGAGATTTATTTTTAAAGAGCTGTAATGATAAGGATCTGTTATTGTCCATCCATTTGAATGGTTATAAAATCAACAGCTTGATAGAATTAATTTCAATGAATTAAGACAGTTACAAAAAGCAGTAACTGGACTAAGCAAATATCCACAAGAATATATTTGATAAAGTCTCCCTATCAGAGTGAGGGATGGCACATACATCTAATGAATAAATAAATACAATTATTGACATCCAGTATATAAAAACATAGTTGACCTTTTTAGATGAATATATTCCTTGAAGATACTGTATATAATTGATGCTTAAGGTTAGGTTTGTCCAAGCCTGTCAACAATGATACCTTATCTTGGATGATTCATAAATCTGCTATAACATTTGACAATCTCCTTCTGTTGCCATGTGCCTTCAGGTATTCAAGGCCAATCTGGTTATTGATGTGAAAATTATTGACCTTGAGAATAACAATGTAGGTTCTGAATCTATTCAAGCAACACTGTATTGTAGTTTATTTTGCATCCATCAAGTAAACCCAAAAGATAATAAATACTAAATAAAGCATGATGCTCACTTGTAGATTAAAATAGTTAGGATATTTATATTACAGCATTTAATCTCTAAATTAAAGGAAACTAATCCCTTCCCAAATTACAATGAATACAAAATATGCATTAAATAATGTGATCATCTTTTTTAGACATTTCCCTGAACAATAAGAGTAGCTGAACGATATAATCAACTATCCAAAGATGATGAGCTCCCTCATTGTATGTGTTCAAGTGGAAGTTACACAGCCATCTGTTTGGGATGCTTTATTGCTTTAATCTACACCTTACTCTAAACAGGTGGTTGGATTCCATGGCCTAAGTGATTCTTTCCAATTCTATTGTTCTTTTCTGACAATTCTATATTGAGGCAAAAACCCATAATGCAGATAACATTAATGCAAGCAAATATTATGGGTTTGATGTTTATTGGTAATTCTTTTCCTTTTCTATGGTTTGTCTCTCTTTGTATTTTTTCCAGTTGCCACACATCACTATGTAATTAATGGGTATGCAGGCCTGCCTAAAGATTTCTGGTAAATCCAGGATTTTAACACAAGCACCTATCTTGATAAGTTTGACATCACAACAGAGCCCATGCTTTAAATGTCTATCCATTTGGTTCTGAGCTGAAGGTATCCACGAAGTGGCACATAAATTGGCATGAGAGGGGAAAGTAGAGGTTGACAAATTCAAATATATACATACATAGATACATACATACATACACACATACATACATGCATATATACATACACACACATACACACACACACATATAAAATACATCTATAAAATATGTAAGGATCTCTCTCTCTCTCTCACACACACACACACATATATTTGTTTTCTTTACAAAATCAGTAAGCTACTACACAGGCATCACATCAAGACTGCCTTCAAAACAGACAGAAAAATAGCAGCCATTCTAAGAAACCCCAAAGATAAAATTGACCTGGAAAACCAAGGCATATATGAAGTCCCCTGTGCATCATGCCCTGCCACATACATTGGACAGACCAATAGAAGAATAAGTACTTGCCTAGATGAACATAAAAATGCAGTAAAAAAAAAAACCTGGAACACACTTCCTCACTCATCCAACACATGAAAGCCACAGGTCATAGCATCGACTTCAATGACACCAAAACCCTAGCCACTATAGAAAACCCCAGCTACAGAATTATTAGAGAAGCCATAGAGATTGAAAAAAGACCTGAAAGCATGAATAGAAGAGATGACTCCACCAGACTGTCAATTATCTGGAAGCCTGCACTCTCAAACAAAAAAAATCTCCACACCACAAGTCAGCCAAACCCCTGGGCACAAACAGATTCCCCCTGATACCTCCAGCTCAGACACACCCCAACCAGGCACCCAGATGAAACCTAGCTTCCTAATAAATGATAGCCATTCCATTTACTTGGAGCCAAGCCACACTAAAAGCCTCCAATACAGGAAACACAATGTTGCCAGCCAATCAAGACAAAAAAAGCTACAAAACAGACAGAAGATATTAGAAACACCAATCAAGCAGAACACAGCAAACTCCAAGGCCAATAAACACAGACCAAGACTCCCAACCAATCAGGATGAAGAAAAAAGCATTCTGGCACAGCAGTAGGCTAGCCCCAAATTTTAAACAGAAACGGCTGTGAAAGTCTGACTCACAGATGAACACTACACAGATGCCTGATGATGGCAGGTGAGATTCTCCGATTCTCTTTTGTAGCCGAAATGTTGCTACAACTTTAAAAGCACAACTATAATGACGTGGGAAAATACCCGAACAAAGCTGAATGCCATATATATATATATTCATAATTTTTCACAGGTACAGGTATGCAAGTCTTGGCATGTTCAGGTCTTTTCCCATGTAACATTGAGAGTATCTTGGTAACATCGAGAATATCTTGGTAACGTTTCAACGAGGTCCCACTTGCCATCTTCAAGCTTGTTTTTTTGGCTTCGTGCTTCTGCAAGCAAAGCATGATCAGAGCTGCTGTCTCTCTATAGATACTGGTGGGGTGGGGTGCTGGCTCTGTTGTAAGCGGGCTGGTTGGCTGTGTTGTTATTTCTTGATTGGTTTATGGAGTTGGTGTTTGAAGATTGGTTGGCTTTTTTGTAAGAACCTGTGTGGCTGAGGTACTGGCTGTGTGTCTATCAGCCTCCTGTGTTGTAACGACCTGGGTTATGGGCTGTGTGATTATGTTCTGAGTTCTATTGTTGTGACCTCCTGGGTCTAGTCCTGCAATCTCCTGGGTCATTGGCTGTGTTGTAACGACCTGGGTAATGGGCTATGTGATGACCTTCTGAGTTCTATTGTTGTGACACCCTGGGTGTTGTGCTGTAATCTCCTGGGTCGTTGGCTGTGTTGTAACATCCTGAGGTTTTGTGGTGTAACCTCTTGAGTTCCATGATGTGATGTAATGTTCCGGGTTTTAGTTTGGCTCCAAGTTTAAGGTTTGTCTATGTGTTCATGGCGTGTGTCAGTTTGCTTAGTTTGGGGGTTGAAGTGTGTGGCAGCTGGTGATGCAGCCGTGGTCTGGTTTCTGGGGGTTGGTTGACTTTCATCTGTGGGATGGGATTGGGTTTGAGCCTGGTGAAGGAGATTGGTGGGAGCTTCATGTATTGTTTTGGGTACGGTGTTGGTTTTCATGGCTGGGACTCATTTGTTGATAAGGGCTAGTTTCCAGATGTCTGGTAGGTGGGAAGTATCATCCCATTTATTCAGGTTATGGGGGTGTTTCTCTATTTCGATGGCTTCCCTGATCATTCTCTTGTTGAAGTTATTCTCTTGTTGAAGTGTTCAGTATCTCCAATTAAGAAATGACAACACAGCTAACCTCCCCACCAGTATTTATAGAGAGACGGCAGCTCCGATCATGCTTTGCTCACACAAGCATGAAGCCAAAAGTACCAGACTGAAGATGGCAAGTGGGACCTCATCGAAACGTCATCAAGATACTCTCAATCTTACACAGGAAAAGACCTGAACACGCCAAGATCTGCATACCTGTACCCATGAAAATCTATGAAAACACACACACACACACAAACACACACACACACTAAAGTTTGGAATCAGGAATATAAGAAAAGGGATAAAATGAAGTGACTATTTAAAATGTCATTCACAATGTCCCCAGAGCCTAAGAGAGGCTCCAATTTATTTTCAATAAGATCTGCTATGTTTTCTCTATTTTATTTGTTGGGCATTGGCATGCCAAATAATTATGAATATATGCAGTGGGTTAAGTTGTGGGCAGCTGATAATGTGTATGCTTCCCAAGAATTTTTAATTAGACATGGAGATGCTGGTTACTTAAATGAGGTTACAAAAAACTAATAATTTTAAAAGAGCAGAAAGGGAAAGGGGAAAAGAAAACCCCAATAAACTTTTAAATAGAGTATTTTCAGTTTAGTCAGACAGCTGCCATTTTTATCTTTTGGACTATCCGAAATGTGCATTTCATAGGCAAAGACAAATTTTACTTTGTTGGTCTTCACCCTATAAATAGAAAACCACACAGGGAAATTATAACATTACCACGCTTGATCCAGTGGCAGCTTTACAATAGAATATGCACTACACAAAACATTTAAAAATAAAAGTTAGTTAAAGTTTCAGTTTGTAGAAGGGAATTAAATCTCTTTAATAATGTGAGAGTTCAAGGTAGAGATTAGATTAGCAAGGCAGAGATCACCTATGACATTTGGGGGAGGGGGAAGAAGCAGCATTGTGTCATAATAATCCTAAACTCATTGTTCTTTAACCTGTGTGCTACTTAGCATTCATATCAACATGAATCAAATCCAAGAACAGAGCCTTCAAATGTTTGCAAAAACAGCATAAGCATTAACCTTATGCTTTCCTCTTTATGGTAACAAACTCAGGCATTGAGTGCAAGCAGAAATGGAATCAAAATGGCACTGTTGAAAAAAAAAAAGTGGTATTTGTTAGATATACTAAATTGTTTCTTCATGGTACAGAATACAGGAGGAATCACTTGGTGTCTTGCTTTCTGTGTCAATAGTACCTATACATTCCGGTGCTTACACAATAAACAAAAATGCATGCAAATTATCCTAATGCTTACAGAGATACAAAAGTGAGGAAGTCATATGAGGTGGCATGGTGTTAGTGGTTGTGGTAGTGACTTCAATATCCATGGGGCAATAGATCATGGAAAAGATAGAGCACTGCAAAAGACCATGTGACATGATCAAGATTCATGAAAACTGAATGCACTGCAGAAAAATGTGCTGACATAGACAGTGCAATGTTTTATTTGGACTTCCTTTCACATTCTTAGTAAATCCCAATAGGTTTCACTATTTTCCTTTGCCTCCATTTAAGAAAAATGGATACATAGTGCATGGAAGCTGTCCCATAGTTCAGGTCCCCAGACTAGGCCATGGAAAAGCAGCAGGTGAGTGCACACACACAGCTACATTAGTGGGCACACGTGTTTTCTGTTTGCACAAATGGAGCTGCACTCAGATGCCTGCCACTTGCACGGAACCATCCCCTCTTCCACCACCTGCTGGTCCGCAAAGCCTGAAAAATTGGAGACCATTGCCATAGTTGGTGGCTTCACATTTTCTACTTTGACTAGTCAGGTCTCATATTTTCATAATGGACTGAGTGATCAATAACATGACATGGCCAGGATTTGGCAGCCACAGTTGTATGAATACACATGTATGAATCTGGATAGGAATCCCATTTACTCCCATCTAGCCTTCAGCCCTGCTTGGCTAGCTGTCACTAGCATCAGCACTGTGCCAATTCTTTCTTATGTAATCGCATCAATTACATGTTCAAGTATCTTGAATATCTCTGGTGCATCTTATTCTGTTTTATTAAAAACTTCAATTTAAAAAATCAGATTTTCAATCTTTATTGATGATTTTCTGAGCTAGAAAAACTATACTCATATATTTGTATATCTAGGTGACAGATTAGATTTGACTTCCAGAAGAATCAAAGTGACATTAGATAGGATTAATTTTTGTATAATGCCCCCAAAGGATTACAGATCTGAGATATTTGGATAATTTTCAAAATGGCTTGAGAGTCTATCAAGTACAATATTTACATTTTTCCCCTACATCAACTTGTTCTTCTCCCCAGAGTAACTTTGCATCCTACAGGAAACTGTATGTGAAAACTCTTTTCTGGGAACTAACTTTGGTTGTGAGTATCATATTGTGTTGTCTTTTTCAAAACTGACGTGTGGGCTGAAATCTTCCAAAACAATCATTTCTTCCTTTCTTTGTGGCTTGAGTAAGTCTTATGAATTTCACCTTTCATAAGTATCCATTCACACAAATACATAGTCTAAAGCTACACATAGTCATATACAACATGAAATTATATGATGGATTATAGGTGCTTGTGGCATATATAGTGGCATCAAAGTGGCTATATGCAGTTAATTTATTTTGACAAGACCAAAAGCAATGTTCAATTCTCACTGTTCCATCCTACTTTATTCTGCAAGTTAGAGGATTTAAGTGGGAAAATTTCTGGGTGATAAAATGAAAATCTTTGCAATATTAAGTTGCCTTCTCTTTCAGGCAGTTCTTTAAATTGGAATGAGAAGAAAACAGGTGCTAAGCAGAATTCAGCTTGTAGAAATATTATTAATGTTATAGAAAACATGTCATTTGCAATGACCTTTCCAGTTTCACAATACCGAAGGAAAGGTTCCATCTATGATAGCAAATGTTTCTGATTTAATTTTGATTACAACCAAGAAGGCATTATCACTTGCTATCACCTTAAGCCAATTGTATTTTGAAATAAAAAGTATTCACATTTTTTTATCAGTCCTCTGTTAAATTAACATGGATTACAGAAGCATATAAAAATCCAACTTATATTTGATCTAGGACCTGAAAGATCTTTTGTGCAATGCATAAGGAATAATGCATATAACTAGAAAGTAAGAAAAGTAGCTGTTATGTTACATTCTTTTTAAATAAATAATTTTATTTATTTGTATGAGATGGGAATGAAAATGAAAAGTAGAAAAGGGGAAAACATGAATTCACTAAAATGTATGCTGATAGTTGATGGTTTTTCCTTCCTTCCTTCCTGCCTGCCTGCCTGCCTGCTGCTCCTATGATGATGTGATACAGGGGATGTAAGGAAAAATGAAGTGCAAGTTTTAAACCAATTTTTACAGCTTGTAAATCCCTTGTGTTAGGCATAGGAAATCAGGACATAGAGTTCAAAAGTTGTACAAGTTTACTTCTTGCTACCTATACAAGAATTTGATTTGCTACTGGTCAAAGCAAATTGGCATTAGATAAGAGTCAATTGACTACAAGGCCGGTGGTCTTAGATCTTTTATGGGATTGTAGTGACTCCAAATTGATGGTGCATTTGACCTTGCCCTTAATCTCAGCTGTGCATTTCCGACATTCCTGGTTTTTTTTATCTCTTCCTTGATTATTTTTATACATATTTGGGGGGAAGGGTAAGTTTTAGGTTCATTACTATTGGTTCCAATTAGTAGTCTGGATTTATTTCACTATTAAATAATTTGTTCTTGTTGAAGTCCAAGTTATATTCTCAACAATCTTTTCCAGCAGCCAAGTTTGTATACATTTGTATACATTTTTCTTTGTTCTCCCTGATGTTCTAGTCATATATTATAACCTGAAAATCATGCCTTTGTTATCTGTGTAACATCTGAATCACTCAGAGTCCTCCTAATAGCAGCCATTGTTTACTTGAGTCCCCACAGAAAAAATGAGTCTAGCAAGATGTGGCTATTTCTTTAATTGCTCTGTCTGTCTGCATTGCCCATTCACAGATTGTTTGGGCACTTAATGCTGAGCAGCAGAGTGGGTCCTTCTTTCACCTTCTGTAAGTTATTCCTTAAGTATTCTTTATGAGATACCCACAATTAGTGGTGTTCTACCCAGTCAAAAAGTGTTGTGTAAGCAATTAAAAAATAGAATACTTTGTGAATTCCCTTGCATTTTCCATTATCCATCAAAAGTTAACAATGCAATTTCAGGTGCCTCTGTGGGTTCTAAATCCAGTGTCTGCATCTGGTAATTCCTGTTCCATATGACTGGATTGCAAAAACTTCATAACTCTATCAGTAATGTGGATTATTTGCTTATTCGGAAATTTCCTAGTACTGGTCTGAAATATAAATACATTTTTCTAACCACTTAGTTAATGATACATTTACCATGCCTGCTAACAAATGTTACGTGGCACTTTAACTATATTGCCTTGTAAGAGTTGAAACTGTTCTGCTTAATATTACAACAAATCTTGCAGTTTTGTAGATAGCACTATTTTCTACTTTCAGATAGACTAGGTCACAGAAATGTAAAGTGAGGGAAGAAGAAGCACATTCACATTTGCAAGATTATCTTGCTACAATTGTTGCAACAAACAGAGTCTTGGCTAAATGTATGGCATTGTTTTCTTAGTCTGGTCTATCCTATAAAGCTGACAAATTTTAATAAATATATTTCCTGCCTTTCCCATTTTCATTATCCATAACTTCCTTGAATAGCTTATTTAAATGCAGTTCTTGTGATTCTTTTATGAAACTCGGTATTTGGTATACCAGTGTATGTGTAGTATTCATTACAAAAGTCTATTGATTTTTCTTTCCATCTTCATTCAGCTATTTCAGGGTAGCTGGAGACAGGCATTTGTACTATTGTTTCTTTGTTTCTATGTTTTGATGCTTCATAAAATTATTGCTAGACATGCATAGTCATGAACTTGAGATGGGTGCCTGTACAAGCAAACCATCTTTTTGGGAAGAAGAAATAAGGAGGAAACTTGAGTGGTGTTGGCAATTAAAAAGTAATAAAACAGCAATGACAGGGAAACAAGTTGACAGGAAAAAGGTCTATCTTTGTTGTTATTCAAGTTATCTCAAGAAAATGAGAGGCAAGGCTATTTGAATTTCAGATTGGTTAAAATGGAAAGCTGATACATATCTGGAGATGACACTAATGTGAAGACTGGTGACCAGGCAATGATTTCAGACCAAGACAAAAAGAAGCTAAGATATTGCCCATGTGTGCTCTGGAATGTTGCTCCTCAGAAGGAAACCCATAAGATCTAATGAATCTGTGGGCAAGAAAAAAGTATAACACCAAAAGAGCTGATGAAGAAACATCAAAATCTTAGCCTTAGACAGAGCCTGTTTTAAGGACACTGGGGTAGATCCAAATCCTTCTTTCTATTACAGATTTGAAATATAATTATTTTGTCAAATACAAAGATCTCTTAAACAGCAGAGCAACTAGACCTGGTGAGAATTTCTTCAATCTGGTACAAAATTGAAGTAAATTTAAAAAATAATTATAAAGGTTTAAAATTAGTTAAAAGCAAAAAGCTTATTAAGAATTAGGAAAATTTAGAATTAAGTTACCAATTAAATTTGGAATACTATTTATCTTAAAGTATTATGAACAACTAAACAAATTAAATATCTTTGTAGGATTTTTTAATTTTTTTAAAAAAGAGGACTAATTATGGATTTTTCTTAATCAAAATACAAAGGAAAGCCGTGAAAGACTACATGATTGTAGAATCATGAAGGACTGAATGATGTAAACAGTTAAAGAAAAATGTTCCCTTGTTTTTTGTTGCTTTACCTTTCTGGATTACAAATTTAAAGAAAGAAATGGTTAGTATTAGGAAAGCAACAAAAAAGGGGAACTGTCAGCAGAGTAAATAGAGACCATTCCAGAAGCTGTACAAAGGATGTTGAAAAAAATTGAAAAAAATATTACAGTAGCAGTGGCATTATCATTGATTGAATCTGTGATGAGTTTTTTTATTTCATTTGAAGGAAGAATGGGAAGAAATATGGAAAATGGATTTGCAAATATGGAAAAAAGATGAATAGAAAATTTAAAGAATCTGCAATGCAAATTAGTGATATAGAAATAATAAGCCAAGAGATGGAAAAGACTTAGACAATGTAATTTGCAAGAAAAAAATTTTAGTCTCAAACCAAGAGCATATATGGAACAACTTGGTGATGGTATAAAGGAAACACGGCTGTTGAAGGCTTAAAAAAAGAATAGGAGGAAGAAGACCTGAACCTAAGTACAGGGTTTTAACAGAACTCTTAAAAAGGTTTAGAGTTTTTGAATAGATTTGGAGGAGAGAAAAGAGAGAAAAGAGAAGTTGTTTTATAATTATAAATTAAAAAAGGCAACAATTATATTGTGGCAGGTACAGGAATTGAGATCTCACCCAAATCACAGATTAGTTACTGGTACTTTTCCTGAAGTTTGTATACTTCCAGATCCAAGACATTATTTTCAGGACAGTTCAACATCTTCGAAGTGGACATCTAACCATTCCCCAGATAAAATCCTGCAATTCATGAAATAAATGTTGTTTTGGTAACAACATTCTTCCTTAAACCAAAGTTGGTGACATCTTTTGATAACTTTTGATCAAAGAAGGAATTCAGGTGATACTCCTCAAGTTGGTACTTTTTGAATGCATTCATGTTATTTTTCTTAACTTTATTGTCTCATTTTGGAGAAATGCTTCAAAATTTCTTAGATAACATTGAATTAGAATTATTGCTTGGGCCTTATTTTAGGCAGATGAATGGCAGAACCAGGAAAATGTCTTCCAACTGCAATTAGAATCCAAATGCTTTCTACAGTAACATGTTGAGTTTAGCACAAATGTGAAATAATGAAAATGTTAATAGATATAATAAGAAATATACTTGTGCACCTTATCAGGAAAAAAGATAGAAACCCAGATTCCATGATATCATCTTAACACTTAGCTAAGGATTAATATTAATAATATCACTATCTTAACACTAAGTGAAAAATTAATATACTGAGTAAAAACATGAGGTTTTTTTTTTTTTATCAGACATAAGATAAATACTGTTATAAGACATTGGAAACCTTTTATGAACTTTTTTATGAAAATGGGCAAAAATGAAATTTGAAAGGAATGAAGTGATATTAGGGTTAATTTACAACTGCTGCAAATATTAGAAGTTGCTTTCTTAAATATATTTTTTATTTTCTGCATTTTTTTTCCGAAGGACTGTCTGTTTCTGATTAAATTAGCATGGCCCATTAGATCTGGCAGAGAGGGCATGCTGCAGATACCATCTGCCTGGAACCTACATTTGGCAGATCTCAGATGGGTGGGTGAGCTTCTCCACTGTGGCATCTATCTTCTGGAATTTTCTCTTTGGATATTAGGTCAGATCCATCCCTTTTAATGTTCTGGAACTTCCTCAATTATGCTATCCAAGGAATTCCAGGGGATCAGAAAATTGTTTAAATGGCTCCACTATTTGTAATACCAATGACACTTAGACTTATATACCACTCCATAGTGCTTTGAATGGTTTACAATGTCACCATATTGCCCCCAACAATCTGGTCCTCATTTTACCGACCTTAGAAGGATAGAAATCATCCTCAAGCCCCATAAAGATCAAAGTCCAGAGCATGGGCAGAGATAGTCTGTAATACTGTGTTCTAACTATTGTGCCACCAGGATTCCTATTGAGGTAGATACATTTATTTTCTCCCTGTGTAAGGTTTGTGTATATTTTAAGTTTTAATCATTTCAATTTTTAATGCCAAGTTTTCTATTTTTAATGTCTATTTTTATATATGAGGGCAGCACATGGGCTCAGTGGTTAAAATCTGGTCTTCTCAGCTAAAAAGCCAGCAGCTCAACTTCAAGACCTTACTGCAATGTGAGAGGGTGAGCTCCCAATCTGGTCCCAGATCCTGCCCACTAGCAATTCAAAAGCATGCAGAATACAAATAGATAAATAGGTACACTTCTATGGGAAGGTAAGAGCACTCCATGACATCGTGCTGGCCACATGACCATGGATATGTCTTCAGACAGCACTGGCTCAATGGCCTTGAAATGGAGATATGTACCATCCCCTATAGTTGGAAATGACTAGCAGAGGAAAATCTGCAGGAACAATAGATTCATTTTTTATTTTCGATGTTTTTTATTTTATTTTTTACTCATGTAAAAATCTCTACTACAAATTATATATTTTTAAAAAGAAAATAAAATGGATGACAATTTGATGTTCCCCAGATATTTTGGGCCTGAATTCCCATCAGTCTCAGATAGATGGTTAATGGCAAGGGATTGTAAATTATTCTCCAGACACCTGGATGTAACCAGATATGGAAAGCCACAATATTTGAATAAATGGCATCATAAATTAGATGGTGAAGCCTTATTTTAATTGAGTGGAGGGGATGACTAATATTTCTCAAAGCGTGGTAGGTCAAATAGCATATCATTGTGGTGATGTAAATGGTTCTCATAATGACTCATTATACATAATGACTCATTATGAAAATGACATAAATCACAGCAGTAGTTAGTGTGTTGCATGCAAAGGTTGTACTGAGGTATCCCAAACTGAGGTTTGAGTCTATTCATTTGCTCTCTTTCTTTTGCTTTACAATTCTGATCTCAATCATTATTGCGCTGTTCGAAGTGAGAGCTGCCTTCACCCACTTGCCTTTAAAACTTGGCTCTGCCAATTGGCTTGGGGCTTCAATTGGAGTGTTCCAGGCTGGAGGCTTGGTCAGGGGTGGGCTTGAACTGGTGTTACTACTGGTTCAGTGACTGTGTTTTGCGTGCACACGAGCACGTGTAAATAACCTTAAGCTGTGCCACTTGGACAGCTGAAAAGCACTGTGCACAGGTGTGCAGCGTTTGAAAAACCACTTTTCCTCCACTTTTTCAACCTCAGCTGTGCCGCGCAAAGCAGCTGAGGTTGAAAAATCAGGAAATAAAGGACAGGCAAGAGTCCGGGCAAGCAGGCCAAACAGCAGCAAATACAGAACTGGTTCAGTGTCTGCTGCTCTTCAGAGCTACCAGTTCTATAGAGCCAGACAGAATCAGTAGCATCCCACCCCTGGGCTTGGTGGAACAAGAAGATCCTAACCTTCTTGTGTATTGGTTCCTAGTTTACCCATTTTTTGGTTAACATTTAATGTTTTACCATTTTGATCTTTTATGTCTCATTTTTATGAATCTGTAAGCCACCGAGGAAGCTCAACAGTGAAATGGAGTGCATAGACATTTAATTAATGAATAATATATTTATATATTTAGTATTGGTATTAAGGCAGAAAAAATGGTTTAGTGAACAAGAATACTAATCCCAAAAGCAAGCAAATGACAGTAAAAATCAGTAAAGTCTCAGAGCTGAGCTTGAATTCCAACCTTCCCCATAGTTTCCATAGTTTCTTAGCATCAGAATAGGAAGGCCCCCTTCTAGGATATTTTATCCATTCCCAGTCTAGCCTACATGGCTGAGATTTTGTGGTGATGTTTCATGCAAGCTATAAGTGAATCAAACCTGTTTGTTTGTTTTTTAATGATTGGAGGTGCTGCTTTCTAGTTGGACAGGGTATAGTGGGAATTGTACTTTTTAAAGTTCAGTCACAAAAAATAGAACAGATGATAGATAGATAGATAGATAGATAGATAGATAGATAGATAGATAGATAGATAAACACTTTATAATGTTTATCACCACTTTCTCCCGTCTATTGAATCACATCAAATTCTCTGACACAGGCTGGACAAATTAGCAAGATTTTTCAGAAGTGATTTGCCGTGGCCTCCTTTCTAGGACTGAGAGAAAGTCACTAATCCAAGGTCACCCAGCTGGCCTTGTGCCTAAAGTGGAACTAGATCTCAGGATTATCTGGTTTCTAGCCTGATACCTTGATCACTACATCAAATGGGCTCTCTTATAATGATTACCTTGATCAAAATAGCACAAATAACTATTTTATAATATCGAAGGTAATAAACTCTGAATGAAAATGGAGAAATTGATAGTATGCAGCTTATTCAGAAGTAAATCCAATTTTCAGTAAGGTATAGTAAGAAATCTTACTATAGAGATTGTCTTCAATGTCCAACCATTATTTAGGGACAATTTGAAGTTACAATGGCATTGAAAAAAGTGACTCATGATCATTTTAAACACTTATGACTATTGCAGCATCTCCAGGGTCACATGATCAAAATTCGGATGCTTGGCAGGTTATAAAATGGGGCAAAATTCACTTAAAAACTATTTTGCTTAGCACTGAAAAATTTGGGTTCAATTGTCAATGTCTACCTTTACATAGAATTAGAAACATTTTTATTTTATTTATTGGAAGAAATGATTTGTGGATAATGACTCTAGAAATATTTCTAACTGGAAACTTTAATGAAACCATTTGAGAAACTAAAGGAACACTTTTTTTTACAAAGAATCATTCCAAAATAAATTTGCATTTAACACTGTACATGCTAATGAATACATACAGCCTATTATTTAGTTTACATAATATGGAAATTAAGTATCAGGTTGAGCAGGTCACTTTTGCTTTTAAAATATATACTTTTGAAGTGGGGAGATTTAATTCAATTTAAATCAGATTCAAATGTTGTATATTGATTGCCTGTTAAATCCTTAAAACTGCTGGAAGTTTTAAAGATTTGCAAATATTCAAATGTAATTCTATTCATGTCTTTTGAAATTCATGTGCATCACTATTGGGAAGCCCTTGCTTTAGGCCTTGTTGTCCTGGTTTCCAGACTTGTAATGTTCCTCCCAAAGGAATTCTTTCAGTTGCTTCTTTCAGACTTTCAGAGATCAGAGGGCAAAGAAAAATAGAATATAGTAAAAATGCAAGTAAGCAGGAATCTTATGGGGTTACGAATTAAAATATTCAGCACTTTTTCAGACAGATAACTGGGCATCTCTTTCAAAAGTGTTGAATGAGTACTGATCATCTTCCAGTTATAGCACAGATTTGGCTTGCTTTCCAAATTAAAACATCTGTTGCAAACAAACTTAGGAAGATAGCAAATCTGTTCATTAAGCCTAGTGTAGTTAATATATATTCAGAGTCTATTATGGAAAGGGAAAAATCCTTGAAAATATGGAACTGTTTAAAACCTGTAGACACCTTTGCAACTTTAAATTCTCATTATCATATGTAATGTTTCTTATAAACAGTGATTCATTATGCAGTGCATTTCTTTAAATTGGCATTGCAAAAATTGTTACTATATCTGGACCACCAACAGAGATACAATAGGCTACCTTGTATCTGATCTTTCAATTATCTAATTCTGAACTTTCTACAATAGAAAGTTTTTCTGAATGTGGGAATTGTGACATAAGCTAGATAATTAGGACTACAGAAAAAACAATTTACTATCAACCTGCCTTCAATCAATAACCTGTATACTGCACAAGTCAAAAAGAGGGCTGTGAAAATATTTACAGTGCCCTCACATCCTGGACCTAAACTGTTTCAATTCCTTCCCTCAAAAAGACTCTACAGAGCACTGCACATCAGAACAACTAGACACAAGAACAGTTTTTTTCTTGAAAGCCATCATTCTCCTAAACAAATATTTCCCTCAAAATTGTTCAACTGTTTACAAAGTCTGCACTACTATTACTATTAATCTTCTCATCACTCCTTATCACCCATCCCCTCCCACTTGTGACTATATGATTGTAACTTTGTCGCTTGTATCCTTACGATTTATATTGACTGTTTCCTAGTATGATTTGATTGCTTGTTGTACCCTATGACTATCACTAAGTATCATACTTATGATTCTTGACTCTTGATGAATGTATCTTTTCTTTTATGTATACTGAGAGCATTTGCACCAAGACAAATTCCTTGTGTGTCCAATCACACTTGACCAATAAAAAATTCTATTCTATTCTATTCTATTCTATTCTATTCTATTCTCCCAAATTTGTGATTCCAGAATTTATTCCTCCTTATCTACAGATCTAGAGATGCTACAGATTTAGCCTGGAACTTTTTGTGTCAATGAACAAAATTAACAACAGAAGAATTGGCTTGGAAAAATGAAAATGCCCCAAATTAAAAATTGAGACATGCTAATAATGTTAGAATTATTCATCAATAGGATTAAGGATATAAAACTCTAAGATCATATATAGGCTTTGATTAGATGTTAATTGTTCCCTAAATTGCCCAAAATGAGACATCCACTGAAATGGTAACTATGAGGTAATGGCTTTAAGCTGTAAAACAACTTTTCTATAGGCTGTATTTCTGTTGGCTTTTATGGGTAGTATGGGTACCAGGGCAGATTCCATAATGTCGTCTTTTTATTGACTGCATAATGTTATAGGGGCTGGATGATGGGATATCATATCAGACACCTTTTTTTTTTTTTTCAGAGTTTTACTTCCTGAAAAACTTTTGATGATTACAATAGACCTCTTCAAACTGAAAACAAATATAATTTCAGAATGACTGTGTTACATAGGAATCTTGAGAAAATATGACATTAACTTTTAATGACTATAATATATTTAATCACATATGTTTCCAATATACTGCATGAGTCCAATAGTACTAGAAGTGTTTTGATTATTTTTGTTTGTACTCAGTTGCTCAGCTGCATCTTGCTGAAGTGTCTAACAATAATCAGCTAAGACTGATGAATTCCAGTTGCTTATGTTGTTTTTCCATTGTGGCAAGATCCTGGTGAATCTATCTATCTATCTATCTATCTATCTATCTATCTATCTATCTATCTATCTATCTATCATCTACCTACTTACTTACCTACCTAACTACCTACCTATCTTATCATCTATCTATTTCTATCATACATGCAGCTTGCACATCAACAGTGTTATATTGTCAATCCTAGGAACTCAGGATTGTCTATGCAGCTGCATTCTGTGCTAGTTACAGCTTTCGAATACCCTTCAAATATAGTCCTATGTAAAGCACATTACAATAATCCAACCTATTGCACTGTCCAGGATTTGAGTGATATGGTTAAGGAGAAATGCTTCAAGAAAGGGCATAAGTGGCACACTAGATGAAGTTGAACAAAGGCTCTTCTAATAATGAGTGTCAGCTGCTCTTGGGACAGGAGTTGCAAATCCAGGAGGACACCCAAATTGCATAAAGGATCTATCTAGGACAGTGCAACCCCAACTTAAAGTCCTGGGTCCTGAAGCTCTACATACTGAAAGACATTTAGCTTAGGTCCGTTGTGCCCCATCACCATGTTCATCACTGATTGCACCTAGATTTTGAGAAAAGGTGCCTGTTTCTGTGAATGCAGAAAATGAATTTCAGTGGCATATTGTATTTGGTTTTGTATTCTGTAAGAAGTTTGTCCATCAGTTGAATGTAGGCTGCTGCTCTGCAGTTGTCAAGAGCATTCTCAATGAGATTCCTGCGTGCTTTTGATTTTCCTTGGACCCATTAACAGATCTTCAAACTGCTTGTAATTCATGACATATCTGATCTATGGACCAACAAAAATGTCTTCTTTAATCTTGGCATCAGTTATTCTTAGAAACACATCTGCTTCAAATAATGAAAACCTTCACTTTTCTTCTTCTGTTTCACAAAACTTTTAATCAGTCCAAGATTTATGTGAAGCTGAGGCAAAAAAAAAAAAACTTTGTTAGGTCAACTAGTGGTTCATGTGCCATGTTTTTCAGTTTTGGAACCAAATTCTTTTGGAATGGCCATTAATTTTTTTATGTTCTGTGACTCTCTTGCAAGGCTGTCTCATTTGTATTTGCTATATCCAAGCTGGATTCAGATCAGCAAAGACACTACTTTTAGATCTCCACAGATATTTTGGTTGTATTTGGTGTATTGGATGTGCTTTAACAACAGTTTCATTTTTTGTATCTTTCTTTCATGTGTGTAGCATAACTAACTAGTACTGAAAGATATACGTTGCCATTGGGTAAAAACAGGAGTTTCTGTAAAATAGTGCATGTTAAGTTAAATTACAGTTTATTTTCATGATTAGCAGTTAAAAATCTATAAGCTACAACCAAACATTTCAAGAAGTTTTTTTTTTTTTAAGCGTATGCCATGTGTTTCCCAGGGATCAATGAGGTGGCTGGTGAAAGGAATTTTCTGTGTGAAAGGAATTTTTTGGGGCAGTGTTATCTTTACCCGCGGAATGCCAGAATGTCTGTAAGCAATCGGGGGAGGGTCCTTTCTTGTTCCTACACAGTTTATTCATTTATGGGAATTGAGCCCCAACCTCAGTGATGCGCAGGCCCAGCATCTTATCACATTAGCCACCGCGGTCCCTTCAGGAAGTAAAGTCATTGCTGTCCATTCTTAGCCACCTATCACTAGAAGTTTTATATGACTTTATGGTTTATTACTGAACCATAATACAAAGAAAGGATAGACTAGATTCCCAGTATCAATCATAGTGGGTCACATTCTATATTTGGTATGTTTGCAAGAGCTGTAACCAAAGTCCACTTCTACTCTAAGTCCACTCAAATTAGTCTATGCAAGCTAGAATTTCTATATTATAAGTCAACCAATTTCTATATCACAATCTGAACACCAGGATGCCAATATTAGTATAAATACAATAATAAAGTATTTCGGTTGAATTTTTTTTATAGTCATTCATCAAACTTTCCCTCAGCAGGAATTAGGAATAGAACCAGTATATAATTTTTATATTTCACTATTGTTAGATTGTGAGCATTATGAAGAGTACTAATTTCAAATCACTATGCCCAATCCGTTTCACCTTCATATAGATCAAACAATTTCTTTTTTTCACAAACTAGCATTTTACAAGTTCGTGACATAAATCACCTAGTCTCTGTGATAAATCAATGTGCATGAACCAATTATCCATGCAATAAACTGTAGAGAGTGAATAGTTTAATTAGTCACTCAATATTGTTGAGAATCAGACACCATACAAATTTTAATAAATTATAGTTGGTCACATAGTCAGCCAAATGTTTAAACTGGTTTTGGCAATTTTATATACCTATTGAGCATTTTCAAGAACCTGGATTTAGACAGATGTTGTTGTTAGTAAAGCTGCTTTTTGCAAATGACTTTCGGTGTCAATGCTGATCGTGTTCAATTGTTGCTCCAGATATTTTGGGATTGCACCCAGGGGAACGTTGGCACCATCTTTGCTTTTATTTGCCATGATTATTCTACTTTTATTGGCAGATCTTTGTATTTTGTTATTTTCTCCAGTTCTTTCTCTCTTGTTCTGCTTTCTCCCCACTATCCAGACATTTTTTTGTCTTTCTTATCAACAATTGTTCAATTTGGGCTGTTGTGTAGTAGATACTTGTCTGTTTCAATTTTAAAGACAGTTTCTACCCCCCCCCCCCCAGTTCCTTAGCTTTATTGTTATTTATGGATATTATTTTTGCTTTTATTCTGAGGCCCAAGAGACAAGTCACATTACTGATAAAATTCTTAAGCAACTTGAGACCACTAATGCAGTCTTTCAAGCTATCTCATCTCATATTGGATAGCAAATATCCTTTCAAAGATGCTGATCTTGAATTTCATCCAGATGAGCAATATTCCATTTTATGAGCAGACTAAATGCAATCCAGCTCAGAATAATGAATTGAGACACCTGCCATTGGATTAACTGGTGCCCTAAGTTTATATCACTTTAATGTTATAAGATCTGAAAGAATCATATATGCACGGTATTATTATTGCAGGCTCTGTCTAGCAATTCTTCCTGCTTTGTTTTAAGTAGACTATGTCTGATGCTGAGCTGCAAATCATGCAACAATGATCTCTTCCCCATTGACTATATCGCTTCAGGAGTAAAAGAAGTGATTCTGAATCATCTTCTATGTACCAGAATGGTGATTGTGAATTTCATACAAGCAATTATGTAATCCTGTGTTCGCAAATCTTACAGCTTTGGTGACATATTCCAAGTAAATCTCATTATTTTATACATTATATATTAACGTATATTACTTTCATTGTACACAATCCTACTTTGTAGAGATACATCCTGAATTAATAACAACAGTCTTAAAATTAACATTCTTAAAATTCATTCTGAAATTAATCCCCTTTGCTTAGCATTAACTATATACTTAGTGCTGAATTCAAGCTGGAATAGTTTATCCCTTGAAACAATAATTATTTCTGTGAAAATATGCAAACATTTTCGTTCCTATTCCATTTTATATCAGTACTGACCTTAATGTTTTCCTCCTTGACTCAACCTTCCAGTAAATCTGATTTCTTCTAGGCGTCCCAATTTACTGATGTCAGATTCAACATGTTCTTATGCAGGATGAAAAAAAAATCTCTCAACATCTACCTGTTCATTGTTGTATAAAAATCAAACAAACTTTTACAAAGTCTATTTTGTTGCTTTTAAATGTATCTTTGAGATAGTCATCGTAGATATCTCCTTGGGAAATTTTGGTCTTATCTGAAACAAAGCAAAACTGATATTTATATCTCATAATTGATATAAATACCATGAACCACCCTCCTCAAATACATTAATCAGGTTTTTTTTTTTTTTTTTAGATATGACATGTTTTCTTAAGGATGCCCTAAAGATAAAATTTGGCTGAATAATTGATTCTCTTTCTTACTTAATCCAGAGTACCTTAGTCTCCTTTTAACTGCTTAATCACATGTTTTAAGTTATACTTGTTTCTAGGTTAGTGAAGAACAATAGCTAAATTCTAACATGATGGATATTCTAAATATTTGAATACATAAGCTATTATCCTTCTCATCTTTTCTATTAAATTCTGTTATTGATATCATTATTATGATTGTTATTACTCTTTGCATTTACTGGACAGCTTCTGCACCAAAGACAAATTCCTTGTCTGTTTAATCATACTTGGCCAAATAAAGTGTTATTCTATTCTATTCTATTCTATTCTATTCTAATTTAGAGTAAATACTTTTCCTGTGAAATGAATATCATTTAAGGCATAGGTACTCATTCAAAACATAAATCTAGTATTCTCAGTCTCTATATAGACATCATGATTAGATGTCTCCATTTCTAACAGTTCAGAAACATAAACCTAATATTCTCAGTTTCTATGTAGACATCATGATTAGATGTCTCCATTTCTAACAGTTCAGAAGAGCAACAACTTGGCTTGTTCCAGTCTAACGAGAAGAGGACATGGTCCAATTCCCATTCTTAGCATTTTTCCAGCTTCCAGACTATGGTAAGAAAGTCTTCTTAGGGATAATGTAGGCTCTTATCACTTATTCCAGCTCCCTTCTTCAACTGAAGTGGGGTTTTATAAACCTCCATTAATATGTTTATACTCATAAACATGGAATAGCAAAACCCTAGTCAGTGCTAGAGACTGAATTGTGTTTGCACTACCTCAACCATGATAAAGTTACAGATTATATAAAGCAGCAAATATAATAGGTTCCTTGCAAGTTAAAATGCTCTCAAATAAATTCAAGAAGTTTAAGTTGCACTTCTAAGTGTTTTATTTCAGGAGGATTGTTTTTGAATTCAGTGGGAATAATGCAAAATATTGTTAGACTTTACATCTTTTTGTATTCTTTTACAAGGTAATCTGGTGCAGACACCTGGAAGTAAGCTGTATGAGATTTAGAGCGACTAACTGTTGAATCAACAAAGCAATCCATAAGATGTGCTGTGCCAGCACATAAGTACCTAAGGTGAACATAGTCAGTATTGGGTCAGACTACGCACTAATATGAAATATTTGTAATTTTTTTGCCTGAGTTCTCTCTATTTCTGGTTTGACCACGATGTTATGCTTTCCATGATGAACGTATTCAAGTTGTGGATCTGCTGCACTTGCAATAAGCACAAATAGCTGATCTGGGCTAAATCATTGTTGCTGCCTACTCAGCAACAAAGCTCTAGGTTTATTTTAGAATGCCAGGAAGGCAATAATTATAGATAAGAAAAAAGAATAATTGATTGTATTAGTCAAGGGATTTTTCCAATTAATCTTTCCTGCATTTTATTATTCATTTGCTAGAATCCATTTTGAGTTTTATTTGTTTTTCTTCAAAATTCCAAGTTATTTCATTTCTTGCCTAATTGCCATTCATTTGTGTGCTTGTTTTAATTTGTCAGGAGACTAGTTCTGCTGTTCCTTCAATGCATTGTATCTGCCAACCTTAATAAAGATAACAAAAATAGCAATTGCAATCGCACTTAGACTTATATAGTGCTTCATAGTGCTTTTATAGCACTCTCTAAGTCAGGGTTGTCAAACTCAAGGGTTGAGTTAGATCTGGCCCTCATGGCTTCCTGGAAACAGCAAAGCACTGGCCCGCAGTGCCTCTGCCAGTAAAAACATAGCTAGGGAGCCCTCTTCTAAGTGATTTACAGAGCCAGCATACAGGTTGTCTTCAACTCTTGACCACAATTGAGGCCAACATTTATGTTGCTAAGTGAGTAATTTGTTAAATGAGTTTGGTCCAATCTCATGACCTTTCTTATCATGTTTTCATGACCTTTCTTATCATGTTTGTAAAGTGAATCACTTCAGTTGCTAAATTAGTAACCTGGTTGGTAAATAAATTTGCCTTCCCCATTGACTTTGCTTGTCAGGGAGTGGTGCGATGGCCTAGAGGTGGAGCTCTCGCCTCACAATCAGGAGGCTGTGAGTTCAATTCTAGGTAGAGGCAGATATTTCTCTCTCTGGGCATACAGAGAATATATCTGCTGAACAAAGCTCCACATTGGCAACAGGAAGGGCCTCCAGCTATTAAAACACTTTGCTAGCTCCATTCACTTGCCCAGACTCCACCCCGCAAGGGATTATGGGGTCATTGAAGATGATGATGATTGACTTTCTTGTCAGAAGATCACATGATCCCAGGACATTAAAGCAATCATAAACATGAAGCACTTGTCAAGCATCCAAATGTAAATCACATGACCAGGCGATGCTGCAATGGCCATAAGTGTAAAAAATGATCATAGGTCACTTTCTTCAGTGCCATTGTAATTTCAAATGGCCACTAAACAAACTGTTGTAAATTGGGGATTACCTGTATTGCCCTCAACAATCTGGATCCTCATTTTATCAACTTTGGAAGGATGGAAGGATGAGTCAAACCTGAGCCGGTCAGGATTTAATTCGTGGAAGTGGGCAGAGTTAGCCTGCACTACTACATTAATTGCACACTAAACACTGCACCACCATGGCTGAGAATACCTGCAACAACCCCTTTTAGAGGCAAAAAATATGCTCTGCCTGTCAACTTCTATTACTTTCCATAAATGGCATATTTATAGAAATCTGTTTAAATTTTCATTCAATCTTACAACTCACATAAATGGTGAGGGGAAAATACCTCATTCATTTTAAAAATAAGCACAAAAGGATTTGATCGTGCTTGCTTTGATTGGCTTCATGAGTCAGAACGTTGACACTCTCTCTTCCTCTCAGTGTTGAAGGTTTAAGATCATTTAATATCTCTTGAAGAGGGATATAGTTTCAGTTATTATAGATAAGAAGATTGAATATCCGTACCTGGATTTATGGAGCATCCATTTCTGTTCAGAATCTTATATTTATATTTCAAGCTGAAAACATATCAGGACATGTATAATATATTCTGTGAATAACTTGCTAATTGGATTATGCTTTGACATAATTAAGGAAGCAGACATTTAAAAATAAGGTTTACCTGAGCTTTAATTATCACAAAATAATAGCAGTCACAACAGAAATGATATCCAAGGACTATAAAATAAATTTGTGCCTAACCCTTAAGAGCATGATTTTCCAGACATCACTGTACTTGATACAAAATTTCTCAATGCTTTATAGTGCTTGTTTGTCTTCCTATTGCTGAGAGGAAATAGAATTGATGGATCACATATTAGTTTCCTATGGTTTAGTTTCAAAATTAGATGAACTGACTGTAAGGTGCAATAATATGATAATCAAGCTTATTATTTTTTAGCTGGGGAATGCAGAGGCTGCTATCCTTTTTATCACAATATAATATGTTGAAGTTCCTGCTGAACGTCAATACTGCTTGACTGAAACCCACAATACGTTTTTATGCTAATATCATTCTTTAATATGTAAAAAAATATTTTTGAACTACGCTCTCCCTTGTTTCCCTTTTTACCAATAATGATCAGACTAAATTACTCTATTTCATTTGACTATCTGCTTTGGATGATATATTTGTGGTTCAGGAATATTTTTAATATGATTTTTATTCTCAAATCCAAATAAGTATTCACCATGATAAATGCAAGAGTGGAAAGAATTTGCACTTACTATTCATATTGATAGGGTATCTGAGAGGTTGCATTTTCCATCTCACTTTCCTCCTCTCTATCTTTCCTTCCTCCTACTTTCTCATTTTTACTTTTAAATTGGCCTGATATATTGGCAGAGTTATTGAGCTTTTTGAGGAGTAGTAATTTTCTCTTTCTTTCTTTCTTTCTTTCTTTCTTTCTTTCTTTCTTTCTTTCTTTCTTTCTTTCTTTCTTACTTTTTCTCCTTCCTTCCTTCTTTTTTTGTTGTACAACCATAAAAACTATTTACTTAAAGCCCCCATGAGAAAATGCCTCTCATTTTTAAAGAACTCAGCACCTTGACTATGTTTTTCAAAAATTTACCAAAAGATAGATATTCTTTTTATCCATCGTATAAAATTTGAAAATTAAATACAATCAGTGTCTACTGGAATTTTTGTTCTGGAAAAAAATTACTACTACTAATTAGACTGTTCCAGCCAGCATTTATCCTCCATAGATTCACTGCTGACCAGCTGCAGTGAAATTTCTCACTCTATTCTTAGTATCATCCTTGTGAATTCTTTTGAACCTCTGCTTCCTCACTCATAATGTTGTAATCAGGTTGTTAAGCCTGGTTTCCCCAACCAGGGTTAGAGAGACAAGCTAAACAGAATGTGCAGCTTAGTCAGATAGGCACACAGATAAATGAGTGAGCTAAGTTTGTATGTTTATTAACATACAGTAAAAATGACAGATACGCTTGTGCTATCAAATATATAGTTTATTCCATTATGAGTTCATAGCATAGTCAAAATAACAGTCCAATAGTCATGTATCATTTGGTCAGTCCATTCAGGGATATTCAGTTAGCAAAGTCCGTTTAGAATATCCTATGTCAATTCACTTACAAGCCAGTCCTTTGTTTTCTCTCCCGTTCGAGCAAAGCAGTCTTGTTTCCTTGCAGTAATCAGGGATCATCAAAGCCAGAGAGATAGCAAGCTGCAGCCTTGCTTCTTTTAAAGTGCTTTCACAACCACTCCCTTAATTACTGTCCCACAGTTAAAGTTGCAGAACTTTAACATACAAACTATGATTACATATTATTATTTACCTAAACCAGTTAGGGTAAAACAATGTTATCCCTAACATTCTCCCCTTTTAGGAAATAATAATATAACTATTTACATCTTTAAATCATATTTGTTACAACTCTCTTTAAACTTAGTTACTCCTTGAGCTTTTGTAAATTGGTCTGCAATGTTTTCTTTCGTCATGCAGTATTCCAATTTAATTAGCCCATTCTTTACAGATTCTCTAACATTTAAGTATCTTAAATCAGTATGCTTTGATCTAGTTTTTACAGCAATCCTAGTAGCTAATTTTATAGCTGCCTGGTTATCCTCGTACACAATAATGGAATCTTTTACAGTTATACCCATGTCTAATAATAACTGTTTGTACAAAATCAAATCAGTGCATAATAATGACAGACATGAAAATTCCGCTTCCATTGTGGACAAGCTGATATGCTGTTGTCTGATTGACCTCCACCCTATTAGTGTCTTACCAAATAATATAGCCATCCCAGATGTTGATTTTTTAGTGTTTATATCAGTTGCAAAATTTGCATCTGCATAGGCACTAAGAATCAAATCACCCTTTGGTTCTATATACAATGCATGGTTCAGTGTTCCTTTAAGATATCTTAAAATTCTCTTTAATGATTGCCAATGACATTGATGTGGATCTGAATTAAAACGTGCCAGCTGATTTACACTATAAGCAATATCAGGCCTTGACCAATTGCTGATATATGATAAGCTACCAATCAAAGATTGATATATGGACTTATCAAATTTGGAACTTTGATCATCAGTTTGGCAAACTTCCTGACTCATTGGAGTCTTTGCCGGTTTACAAAGTTCCATTTTAAACGTTTTAATTAATTGGCAAATTTTATCTTCTTGAGATATCTTAAAACCATTTTTTGTTTCGTTAATTGTCAATCCTAGATACTTTTTAATTTCACCTAAATGCTTTAATTTTATCTTTTTGGCTAATAATGATATAATTTCATTAGCTTCATTATTAGTCTTAGTTATCAAAGCAATATCATCTGTAAATAATAATAATAATGACACCGTTCCATTATTTTCTCTTTTAAACACACATGGATCTGCTAAACCAGATTTAAAACCTATATTGTTTAACTCTTTCACAATATATTGGTTCCACTCAAACCCAGATTGTTTCAACCCATAAAGACTCTTTTTGAGTTTCCAACAATCATTACTATTTAATTTATTGTCTTTTATACCTACTGGTTTTCTTAAATATATAGTGTGCTGCAATGGTGCATGTAGATAAGCAGTTTCTGCATCTAAATGGTTAATGACATAGTTTTTCTTAGCTGCCCACACTAATGCTGCTCTTAAAGATGTTGCTTTAAGACTTGGTGCAAAAACTTCATCGTAATCAGATGCAGTTTGATTAAATCCTTGAGCTACCAACCTAGCCTTATGGGTAACAGTCCCATCATTTCCATTTTTTACTTTAAATATCCATTTGCACCCAATGGATTTTTCTCCTGGAGGTAATTTAGCATCTTCATAAACTTTCATTACCTTTAATGAATTTAGTTTTTTTTCCATTCCTTTTGCCAATTCTCCTGATCCTTAGCAGGATACATCCTAAGTTCATCTACACTAGTTGGAACGTTAGTTACTTGGCAAACTATACTTGCTTGATATCTATCAGGTGGTCTAGTTACACGTGTAGTACGTCTAGGTATTACAGGACTTACAGGTGGACTTTCATTTTGTTCTGTCCTAATTTACATACTCGAAATCCCCGCGCTTTGATTGGCCAAAGCGCGGGGCTTTCTAATTGGTCAGGCGAGCCGCGCCGATTGGCTCGTTTAGTATCTCCCGCGATTGGCTCGTTCAGAACGCGGGAGATACGAAGCGCTGCCATTGGCCGCAGCCGCCGCGGCGAAAGGAATAAAAGCAGCGGACTTTTTTCCTTTTGCCGGTTCGGTTCTAATCCTTCCAATAAAGAGCATTGTATGAAGTCACCGACTCCTGGCGTCTTTTTCGCGGACACGACACTGGCGACGAGGATGGGATTCAGACCCTGAACCGAACCCCGTGTCCGACGGAAGACAGACAAAGCACTGAGATGGCAAAAATCGCACCGCCCGCCCCCTTCAACCCCGCCACCGAGGACTGGGAATCGTTCTCAGACCGTTTCCGCATGTACCTCGAGTGCACCGGCATGAAGGACGCCTCAGGCCCGCTAAAACGCGCCGTCTTCCTCACCCATTGCGGAACCGAAGTTTTCCAGATGGCCAAAGCATTGGCCAAGCCCGCCGACGCAACCGCCATGGACTGGGACGTCCTCGAACCTATCCTTCGGCGCCATTACGCTCCCGAGGTCCCCATCCTGATCCGGCGCAACGAATTCTACCGGTGGGACCAGAGACCGGGTGAGAAATTGAGCGACTTCGTCGCCGAGTTGCGGCGCCTAGGGGGGCTCTGCGAGTTTGACAACCTGAACAACCTCCTGAGAGACCGCTTCGTGCTCGGTCTGTGGGACCCCGCGCTCCAGAGCCGGCTGATGGCTAAGGGCAACATCAGTTTAGCAGACGCCCTCATTGCAGCCGCAGCCGCAGAAGCAACCCGTACTTCCACCGATAGCATGCGCAAACCTGACACGAAGGACCGCGGCGGAAACAACAACCCGGCAAGGTCGGCCGAACAAAAAACCGAAACAACCACACACCACGGCGATTTCCACTCTGCATCCAGCACATCCGAAGACGAAGAAGACATACATCGACTTCAGACGGGGCGCGACCAACGGAACCGGAGAGGTCGTAGGTCGAGGACCAACTGTGCCGGTTGCGGCGGCGACCACCCCAGGTCGGAATGCCGGTTTTTCGATTCCATCTGCCGGCATTGCGAAAAAAAGGGGCACATCGCCCGGGTCTGCCGCCAAAAGAAAAACCGCAGTCCACCTCGATGGGACCCAAACGACCGAAGAAGGGAAAGCTCACCCCCCCGGCCCAGAGACCGCCACTCGGACAGCCGATGGGACCGGACCGGACGATCCTCGAGAGGCGGCGACAACCGGCAGAGAGAGGAGACCCACCAGACGGTAACCATCGGCCACGCCATCACCGACGACACCCGAAAAATCCACGTCGAGGTTCACATCAAGGGCCAACCGTGCAAAATGGAGGTAGACTCCGGGTCCTACCTCTCCATGATTGCATGGCACGAGATAAAACGGTTGGTGCCTAGCCTCCAAAGGAGGAACATAGACAGCCAAAAACTTATTGTAAAGGACTACCAGGGAAACCGCATCCCGGTAGTTGGCACCAAAAACTTTAACGTGACATACAAGGGGCACACCGAACAACTCCCCCTCATGATCGTCGATCGCGACCGCCCAAGCCTGCTGGGACTACAATGGTTCGCCCCACTCGACATCACTCTCATGGGAGTCAACCACGTCGCCGACGCCGGCTGGGAACAGCGACTGGCCCAGGAGTTCTGAGAAGTCTTCGACGGAAGCCTGGGCAAGTACCAGGGGCCCCTTATCTCATTCGACCTAGACCCTAGCGTCCCCCCCAAACGACTGAAACCTAGGCGGGTGCCATTCGCCCTAAAACCTAAAATAGACGAGCAAATTGATAAGCTCGTCAAACAAGGGGTATTGCAGCCCATAGACCATGCCCGGTGGGAGACCCCCATAGTCACCCCGGTCAAGTCAGACGGGTCGGTGAGGATCTGTGGGGACTATAAGGCCACCCTAAATGGCGCGCTACAACAAAGCGCCTACCCCGTCCCAATAGTGCAACACCTACTGCACTCACTGGGAGGGGGCAGAGTCTTTGCCAAGCTCGATCTCGCCCAGGCATACCAACAGTTGCCGGTCGATGAGCAAACGGCGGAAGCCCAGACCATCGTTACCCACCGGGGGGCTTTCAAGTGCAACCGACTCCAATTCGGAGTCAGCGTGGCACCAGGCATCTTTCAGAGCCTGATGGAGAGGTTGTTGCAAGGCATCAAGGGGGTGGTGCCTTATTTCGATGACGTTCTAGTGTCAGCGCCCAACCAAGCCGAACTAGAAAGCTGACTAAGAGAGGTCCTAACTAAATTTAAAGAAACAGGACTTAAAGTAAAAAGGGAGAAATGCCAACTGTGCACGGAACGAGTGGAATTCTTGGGCTACCTCCTAGACCGGCATGGCATTCACCCCACAAGTAAAAAAGTCAAGGCCATCAAAGAAGCCCCCACCCCTAGATCAAAGACTGAGCTGCAAGCATTCTTGGGGTTGCTGAATTTTTACAATGTTTTCCTACCCCAAAAGGCAACGGCGGCGGAGCCTTTACATAGGCTCCTAGACAAGGCGGCGACCTGGACTTGGGGGAAACGGGAGCAAGCCGCCTTCCAAAAAACTAAAGACCTCCTCACCTCCGACGCCGTCCTCATACAATTCAACGAGACCCTACCTCTGGCCGTCACTTGCGACGCATCACCCTTCGGCGTCGGCGCTGTCCTCAGCCATACCCTTCCTGACAGAAAAGAAGCACCCATCGCGTTCTTTTCGAGGACCCTAACCAAACCGGAGCGGAACTATAGCCAACTGGACAAAGAGGCTCTGGCTATAGTTGCCGCCATTAAATGGTTCCACGAATATCTCTACGGCCGACCTTTCACCATCGTAACGGACCATAAGCCATTGCTAGGCATCCTTGCAGGAAACCGGGCCACCCCGAACATTCTGTCTCCCCGAATGACAAGGTGGTCCGAGTTCCTGGCGGCTTACAACTACGAACTCATACATAGACCGGGTAAGACGATCTCGCATGCGGACGCATTAAGCCGCTCGCCGTTACCGGAATCCGACTCTGACCCAGCACCAACGACGACCACCCTCAGCATCGAGACCCTGCCCAACCTACCCATAACCGCGTCAGACATTGCCCGGGAAACTAATAAAGACAGGCGTCTGGCGCGGGTTTTGCATTGGGTAGCAAAAGGGTGGCCGGAAAAAGACAACGACGAGTCCGTCAAGACGTTTCGGAACCGCCAAACCGAACTCTCGTTGCTTAAGGGGTGCATCTTATGGGGTGACAGGGTGGTCATTCCGGACAGACTACAGGGGAAGGTTTTGGAAATGTTGCACGAGCGGCACCCTGGCATCGTAAGGACTAAAGCCCTGGCCAGAAATTACGCTTGGTGGCCAGGGATGGACAAGCAGATAGAGGCCTGGGTAGCTAGGTGCCAGCGATGCCAGGAGTCTAGGCCCAGCCCACCCACAGCGCCCATCCGGGACTGGGAAACACCACGGGGGCCCTGGTCCAGAATCCATTTAGACTTCGCCGGACCCACGAATGGACACACCTTCCTAATAACAGTTGACGCTTACTCCAACTGGCTGGAGGTAAGCGACATGAAGACAACAACCACGGAGGCCGTGACCAAAGAACTTTGCAAACTCTTTGCAACGCACGGCCTCCCAAACGTCGTCGTTTCCGACAACGGGCCTCAGTTTACCTCCCTGGAGTTCGAGAAGTTCCTGGCGGAAAGGGGCATCCGCCACGCACTAACAGCACCGGCACATCCGGCGGCGAACGGTAGGGCGGAACGGATGGTCCAGTTTACCAAAAAAACCATCCGGAAAATGGACCACAGGGAGATCCAAGAGAAAATCAACAGACTTCTCTTTACACAACACATAACTCCGAATACCACTACCAACAAAAGCCCAGCTGAACTACTAATGGGTAGAAAACTGAGGTCCCCACTCGACAGGTTACACCCTACGTATAACCCGGAGCGGCCCCCAGACTCAAGCACAAAGTACCGAACGTTCGCACCCGGGGACCTCGTATATGCCAAAAACCTGACGGGGGACCCCCTATGGATCCCAGCCGTCATCACCCAAACCACAGGCCCACGCTCATACCGGCTTCAAACGACAGACGGCCGGGCATGGAATCGGCACATCGACCAGCTTAGGTCGAGGACAGCAAGCGAACCCACCTCCCAAAACGCAAACCAAGGGGGGAGGGAATACCCGGGTGACCAATTACAAGACAAAATAAACCAGCAGTACTTACCGAGACGCAGCCATCGCGACCCCTTGCTGAATAAGGACAGCAAAGCCAGCTCGACCGACCCGGAAAGACCGAACGGGAGCGGCGAAACCCGTAGCTCAACCAACCCGGAGGGCCCAGGTGGGAGCCACGGAGAAAGAACCGGCCCGATCGACCAGCCGGTTCGCACAGGAACAGGA
The DNA here is from genome assembly GCA_033807585.1 of Hydrophis major. Taxonomy (NCBI): domain Eukaryota; kingdom Metazoa; phylum Chordata; class Lepidosauria; order Squamata; family Elapidae; genus Hydrophis; species Hydrophis major. Next base: position 160,815,391 of record CM066329.1, read on the forward strand.
GCAACCAAAAACCCGACCGAACAGGCCGGGATCCCGCTTACGACTGAGTTGCGCAGGTCAAGTAGGACCAGACGGAGCCCCGCCTACCTATGTGACTATGCAACGTAAGGACTATACCAAGAGGGGAGGGGTGTTCTGTCCTAATTTACATACTCAAAATCCCCGCGCTTTGATTGGCCAAAGCGCGGGGCTTTCTAATTGGTCAGGCGAGCTGCGCCGATTGGCTCATTTAGTATCTCCCGCGATTGGCTCGTTCAGAGCGCGGGAGATACGAAGTGCTGCCATTGGCCGCGGACGCCGCGGCGAAAGGAATAAAAGCCGCGGACTTTTTTCCTTTCGCCGGTTCGGTTCTAATCCTTCTAATAAAGAGCATTGTATGAAGTCACCGACTCCTGGCGTCTTTTTCGTGGACACGACACATTTATTAACTCTTCTTGATATCTAATTCTTCCTGATCAACTGTTTCCTCTTGTTCTGGTCCTATTTGCTCTTCTTGGACTTCTTCTTTAATTGGACTCTTCTTATAACTAGTCTGATCTTTCTGCCTTTTGTAGGGTTCAATAATTACTTCATTATTTAAATCTTGCTCTAATCTATTCCATCCTACATGTTCTAGGAATTTTGCACTAGCACTGGTGTAAACTCTAGATGTACCTGGTTCCCAGAATCTATAAGATCTATGATTAGATGTATATCCTACAAAATATAATCTTTTAGCTCTATGCTGTCCTTTGTGTCTGAGTTGTGTAGGGATATGCACCCATGCTGGTGCTCCAAATGTGTGCATGTAACTTAAATCAGGTTTTGTACCATGCCACAATGTGAATGGTAATTCACCTGTTGTTGAATTAACAACATTATTTAATATATGATTACCACACATTATTGCTTCTCCCCACAAATTGTCAGGTAATCCTGAATCAGACATCATAGTTCGTGCCATTGATTGTAATGTTTGGCCTCTTCTCTCTATAAAGGCATTATGTTGTGGCCTATATGGTGCAGACATTTTATGTTGAATACCTAACATTCTTAGTCTGTTCTGGAATTTATTATTTGTAAATTCTATACCATTATCTGTTATAAGAGTTACTAATTTCTTTTTAGTTTTCCTTTCTGCAAATTTAATCCAATTAAAGAGATTTTGATACGTTTCAGTTTTGCTCTTCATTAAATAGCAAAACCCATATCTAGAATAGTGGTCCATTATACTTAGTATGTAATGAGCTCCTCCTACACTTGGTTTTTTCGGACCTATTAAATCTGCAAATACTACCTCTAAAGGCTCTTTGATAGTAAATCCATCAATTCTATTAGCCGGTGTGACCCTGCTCTTACTTTGATTGCAAATATTACATTGCAAATACTTATTACAAGGTTTCAAACTTATTCCCTTAGATAATTCAACAGTTTTCTTAAGCATTTTAAAATTTAAATGCCCTAGCCTTCGATGTAACAAGTGAATACATTCATCATGAGGTTTCTTATTTTCATAAACTGTGTTAGCCACCTTTAAACCATCATCATTTAACACATATAATTCACCTCTTAAAGATGCAGTAATTTTCTTATTTTCTTTCTCAATTATGTAGTTATCTCCTTTAAAAGTAACTACATATCCTAGTTTAACCAAAATTCTAACTGAAATTAAATTAAACTTAAGTTGTGGTACATATAACATTTTTACATTCTCTTTTATAAAAGAACAATATGCTATACCTTGACCTTTAGCTTTCAGTTTCCAGCCATTGGCTAACGATATCTGCTGTGTACTCTTGAACATTTTAATAAAATTTTTCTTATCATTTGTTATACAATGTGATGCTCCACTATCAACCACCCATAAATTATTTTTTACAGCCCCGTTAGTATACATGGCTAACTCTAATTTTTTATTTATCTTTTGATGACTTTTAGTATTCTGGCCAGCGTTCTGGCGTTTTGTCTTTTTACAAAATCTTGCCAAATGTCCTCTTCCTCCACAATTAAAGCACTTTTTAATTGCGTATGCAGTAGGAGTTTCATTATCTTCTTTTTGAGGTTGCAGCCTCCTTAATTCGTCTCTTTCAAGCCTTCTTCTGGCCTCTTCAATCAATCTGCCAGTTATATCAGTTAAAGTTAGGCTTTCCTTTGGCAATATTTCAAGTGAAGTTATGTAGTTATCATAGCTTTCATCAAGAGAAGATAGAATTATGTAGACTTGATGTAGTTCAGAGAAAATAAGCTCTTTCTCGTGCAGTTCTTGAAAAATGCTTTGCATAGTTTTCAAATGACTCAGCATATCACCATTCTTATGGAGATGTGTACTGAAAAGTTTCCGTGTTAGATTTATGTGAGCACCAACGTTATCTCGAACATAAATCCTCTTCAGCTTCTGCCAACACCCAACAGCTGTTTTTTCTCCGTGGATATAAACAAGTTGCATATCAGTTAAGGTTAAAGCAATAATGCAAATAGCTTGCTGATTTTTATGCATAAATTCTTCTATCTTTAATCTGTCTTCATCATCCTCTGGATCCCATTCTTCTACGTTTGGTGGATTTTCAATTATGTTCCACAAACCTTCTCTTCGTAGAAGCAGACTTCATTTCATAGACCATGATACATAGTTTGTTCCATCCAACTTGGATATAAGGGACAAACTTTGTAGATTGACTTGTGCCGTGTTTTCTTATATGGATATAAAAATATAATTAATAAAACACAGCTGTCTGTTTACTGTAATGTATAACAACACAAACTCTCACTTTTACATAAATCTGTTTTATCCTAGTTAAACTGACTTTGCAGCCTCTGGGCCCATAACCAGTGTTAAGCCTGGTTTCCCCAACCAGGGTTAGGGAGACAAGCTAAACAGAATGTGCAGCTTAGTCAGATAGGCACACAGATAAATGAGTGAGCTAAGTTTGTATGTTTATTAACATACAGTAAAAATGACAGATACGCTTGTGCTATCAAATATATAGTTTATTCCATTATGAGTTCATAGCATAGTCAAAATAACAGTCCAATAGTCATGTATCATTTGGTCAGTCCATTCAGGGATATTCAGTTAGCAAAGTCCGTTTAGAATATCCTATGTCAATTCACTTACAAGCCAGTCCTTTGTTTTCTCTCCCGTTCGAGCAATGCAGACTTGTTTCCTTGCAGTAATCAGGGATCATCAAAGCCAGAGAGATAGCAAGCTGCAGCCTTGCTTCTTTTAAAGTGCTTTCACAACCACTCCCTTAATTACTGTCCCACAGTTAAAGTTGCAGACACTTTAACATACAAACTATGATTACTTATTATTATTTACCTAAACCAGTTAGGTTAAAACAATGTTATCCCTAACACAGGTTATGATAAATCTTCATGAGTTTCAGTGAAAGTTATTGCTGCAAATTCAAGTCATTTAGTTTTAATATTAAATGGTGAAGAAAACAGTAATAACATTTTATGAATACAAAGAACATCTGGTGGACAGTGTGCGCAAAATTCAAATGTGGGATTTGATTCAAAGGAGATTTGATCATCCATTCAGACTAAATCTTCTTATTAGATCTTCCAGTCAAATCTTCAGATCAGTTTGAGTCTTCTGATTGAATTTCTCTGGAGAGCTTTGAAAACAATAGAAGATTTGTTAGCCTTCCTGCTTTGAAAAATCTTGACCATGTTGAATGGAATAAGTTGGGTAGAGAAATGGTGTAATCAGGGGTGGGATTCTACCAGTTTGCACCTATTCTTTAGAACTGGTTGTTAACATTCTAAGCAGTTTGGAGAACCGGTTGTTAGAAGAAATTATTGGCCTAATCCTGTAAAGAAGGCAGGAAGGAAACATTCTGGTGTTGCTTAAAGGAACTGCCTCTCCATTAACTCTTATTACATTCTTGGCAGGACTAGACTTCATGTATCAGGAACTTCTCTGGAGTTATTTTCCCCTCCTTTGCTGGTACTCTGCTTGTGTGGAGTGACCATTCAAAGTTACAATGGCATTGAAAAAGTGACTTATGACCATTTTTCACACTTATGACTGTTGCAGCATCCCCACGGTCATGAGAAGCCAGGCTAGGAGATGCATGCCTCGATGTGAGTGATATTGAATAGGTCATGCCCAGACCAATTATTACATGACCACTAAGCCACATCTACCCAGTCACATGACTACCAAGCCACACCTACCACCTAAGCCACACCCACAGAACCGATTGTTAAAAAAAATTGAAACCCACCCCTGGGTTTGATGGACTTTCTAATGTGTAACTGAGTCTCATCACCTTTGCAGTTGGGTAAGGGTTGTATTGCTGTAGTTTGCACCTCTTCCTCTTCTGATAAGCTTTAATAAGGAAGATTCACTGGAAGGACATGATATAAGAGATTGTAACCTTAAAGAAATGGAGCCAGTCAGAGTAGACCCGATTAACTGAATCAGAAATGAAAGGAGACAAAAGTGGAAATTGAGAACAGAATTTTATATCCCTAAGCTATCCTTTTTAAAAAGGTCGTGCTCATGTCCAATTCTTTAACCTTCAAACTAGAAGGACATGTAAGAGTTGGGGGAAAAATAGGATTGTTATTAATGGAAAAATGAGTATAAAGAGATAACAAAGGGGAGTTATATTGACATAGTGAAGGGAAAATTTAAGAGAGGTTAATGGAATGAGTTAGTGGAATGGAAGATGCTAGTGAGTTGATTTGAGAATAAAGAATACCATGCAATGAGATCAGTGTTTGTATGTAAGAGAGAGAGAGATGGAAGGCAAGGCATTCTTAAAAATAGTAAGAGTGCAGACTAAGAACAGGGTTCTCAGTTTAATCATATTAATATTGATCAAATTATTTAATGTACAAATTTTCTGGAAAATATAAATGTTTCCAAAATGATAGAAGTGATGAAATGTAATTGAATGTATTTTACACTTAATCATTACCCTCCAAAAATAGTGTTTAAAGGGGGCTACAAAGAAGACCAATAAAGCCCTTCAGAATATTTGTAAAATTGATATGACTTTGTTGTTTTTCAGCTGCTGACCATCCATGGTATGACTGTACCATTTTTGTACAGAAAGTTTGTACACCTTCAGGCAAAAAGTGGTGGACTGTTTCACTAAATGAAAATTCTCTAACTGTATTCAAAGGCATATCCCAATTGATATTGGAGATAAAATGCAGCTATTAAGAATAGCAACTGTTGATATAGGTTAATATTCCTTGAATTTCTCTTACTCTCTTTTAAAACTATCTGGTTTAGGGGAGTGCACCATTACATCTTATCAATATAAATTGCATACTTTAAGAATGTATTGCATAAAATATTTCCTTTACAACAGGTTCAGCAATTTTAGTTGAAGAAACAGCATACATTGCGAGAAAAGCTTAAATTCAATATGATCTGTTGAACAATGTTGGGGGGGGGGTTTCCAGCTAGGGAGGCTAGTAGAGTAAACTCTGTTTCACGAAAAAATAACTTTACAAGTACAAAAGGAAACTATTCAACATAAAGAAAATGCTGCTTCAATAATAGGTAGGTTCTAACTGACCATCTGTACAGGCAGAGATTATTTTCTTGCTTTTGTCTCCCTTGTCAAAATGGCTGATTTATCTTCCAACATGTGGCATATCAGCATTATACTTCAAACTCTAACCATTTGTTCAAACTGTAGTGTCTTTATTCCTAGGATTCCTGAATTACTCCTGGAGATCAAGCAGGACATCTGGATTCTCCAATGCTTCATTTTTTTTTCTGAATAAGATCAAAACATATTCAGAAGTTTATCAACATTTGCTCTGCTTAATTCCTTGGCCAATAATAGAGTTCTTCACTTTCTGGGGTTTCATACCAGGAACATGATAGAAAACATAGCATATGTTTAACTTGATTCTATTTATGGTGATGCTGAAGTAAAGAATGAACAGAATGATACCTAAGGGTGACAAACATGTCAGCTTTGGAAGCCACATTAAGACCAGAAGCTTCTACATTGCAACATTCCTGTGCCTGGGAAATTAGGAAGGGGAATTTTTAGAGTTAGTAGTTAGACACAATAGCATTCTTCTTTTCAGTTAAGGTCATGTTATTCCTGCACCTGGAGGAGGAGTGGTTGAAGGGATGTCTCAAGTTGGGACAGATGGTAATTGGACCATGTGATGGAGTGATGGGTGCAGGGGTTGGATTTTGATTTTTGATTTACTGAGGAAAAACCTGGAACTCTCAGATTCAGGTTTTCCTAGATGTGCATTTATGACATTTCCAATAAAAAGAAACTGAGAAAGTGCCTGCCTTGGAGTTGTTGATTGGAATCTGGTTTTTCTGGAACTCTGACAAAACAACTGTATGCGTAGATGTATTATGCATGGACAATCCAGCTGTGGTCCAACTGTGGTCCATTGATTTTAATGTTCCTCCAAATGTGTGTGTGTGTGTATGTGTATGTGTGTGTGCATGTATGTATGTGTGGGGGTGGGTGGGTGTATATATATCAGGGGGGATCTGTTTGTGCCCAGGTGTTTGCCTGGCTAGTGGTGTGGAGATCTTTTTGTTTGTGAGTGCAGGCTTCCAAATAATTGACAATCAGGTGGAATCATCTCTTCTATTCATGCTTTCAGGTCTTTTCTCAATCTCTATGGCTTCTCTGATGATTCTGTGTCTGGGGTTTTCTATAGTGGCTAGGGTTTTGGTGCCATTGAAGTTGATGCTATGACCTGTGGCTTTCATGTGTTGGACGGTGAGGAAGTGTGTTCCAGCTTTTTGACTGCATTTTTGTGTTGCTCCAGGTGGGTGCTTATTCTTCTATTGGTCTGTCCAATGTATGTGGCCGGGCATGATGCACAGGGGGCTTCATATATGCTTTGGTTTTCCAGGTCAGTTTTGTCTTTGGGATTTCTTAGGATAGCTGCTATTTTTCTGTCTGTTTTGAAGGCAGTCTTGATGTGATGCCTGTGTAGTATCTTACTGATTTTGTCTGTAGTACCTCTCATGTAGGGAAGGACAGCTGTTCCATAGGTCTGTTCATCTTCTAGGTCTCCATTATATCTCAGTGTGTTTTTGTGGATCAAGGCAGTGATTTTGCTTTTGTGGAAGCCGTAGTCATGGTGCATTGTTCAGTCTTTATGTGTGTCTTGTCTCCCAGGCGTTTGGTTCTGGCAATTAGAGTTTTGGCCACGGAGTTTATCTGTGCTGGGTGGTGGTGAGATTGGGCGTTGAGGTAACTGTTGGTGTGTGTTTTCTTCTGGTGTATGGTGTGAGTTTTCTTCTGGTGTATAGTGTGCCATCTGTTTTTTTGTAGATTAGTACATCTAGGAATGGTAGTTGTTTGTTTGTTTCTGTTTCCATGGTGAATTTGATTTTGGGGTGTGTGTTGTTTAGTTGTGTTAGGAAATTGTTTAGGTTTTCTTTTCCATGGGGCGAAATAACAAATGTGTCATCGATATATCTTAGCCATAGTTTGGGTTTGTGGGTGGCATTGGCTAGGGCTCTGGATTCGAATTCTTCCATGAACAGGTTTGCAATGACGGGTGACAGTGGTGATCCCATAGGGGCTTCTTTAATTTGCTTGTATCTTTGTCCTTTGTATATGAAATATGTGTTGGTTAAGCAGTGTTCTGTTAGTTCCATGAGGTGTTTGGGTGGTTGGTATTTATTTTTGATGATTTCGAGAGTTTCTTTTATCAGGACTTGGATGAATAGTGAAACCATGTTGAAACTTACAAGCAGATCTTTTTGTTCCACATGTAGATCTTTGATCATTTCCAAGAGGTGGTATGAGTTTTGTACATGTGAAGCTGCTGCTTCAGCATGGGGCTGTATCTGCTTTGCTAGGTATTTGACTAGGTTTTGTAGTGGTGCTCCTCTGGAGCTGACTATGGGTCCGAGAGGTATGCCTTCTTTGTGTATTTTTGGGAGGCTGTATAGTTTGGAGCATCTGGAAGATATTTCCTCTTGGAATGATCAGCTATTGGATCTCTTTGCTCAAGTGGCTGGTTATAATTTTCTTCTTGATTATTTTTTCCAGATATGTGGTTGGGTCTGTGTTTATGGGTTTGTATGTGGAGTCTTGGAGTAGGTCTGTCAATTTTGTTTCATAGTCTTTTCTATCCATTACTACTGTGGCATTACATTTATCTGCTGGAAGTATGATTATGCTGCTGTCATTCCTTAAGGCTTGCAGGGCTTTTAGTTCCTCTTTGTACAAGTTTCTTTTGGGTGGTTTGCTTGTGCATAAGATGTTAGTGACTTGGTGTCTTATTCTATCAGCTTCATCCATATTTAATTTAGTTAGGCTGGATTCCACTCCACATATGATGGATTCTGTGGGGATTTTTTTGGGTGCTATAGCATAATTGAATCCTTTGGTTAGGACATCTGTTTCTGTTTTGGTGAGTTCTCTGTTGGAAACATTGTATACTAATTGTTTCAGGTGTTGTTGTGAGTTGTTGGGGGCTTTCTTGTCATGTTCTAATTTCTTTAGTTTCTTCAGGAGGTTGTCATTTTTGTAAGTGGTTTCAGTTTCAGCTCTCCAAGTTGTAAGTTGTTTTATCTTGTCCCAAAGTAGAGAGTGGATTTTTTTTTTTGCTTAATTTCAGGTGCAGAATTAGGAAATCTTTGTTTAACTGATCGAGTTGGAATCTCTGTGGAGCTCGTTCCTGCATAGAGCCATTTCAGTTCTTTTCAGGATACGTTTAGTAGCTGCTGTGCTTTGATGAAATGTTAATTTGAAGCAGGTCGGTGTTGCATTGTTGTCTCTGCAGCTGCATAGGAATTTGAGGCCACATAGTATTCCTGCTCTTTTAACTTCCAACTTCTCATAAGTTTTGTCTGGCTGTTTATTTCTTCCCCGTAGAGGTCTGATATTTGTTTTCTTAAGTTTTCATGGGTACTTATATGTATGGTATTCAGTTTTGTTCAGGTATTTTCCCATATCATTATAGTTGTGCTTTTAAAGTTGTAGCAATGTTTCGGCAGAAACACAATGTTGGCAGCCAATCAGACAAAAAAAGCTACAAAACAGATAGAAGATATTAGAAACACCAATCAAGCAGAACACAGCAAACTCCAAGACCGATAAACACAGACCAAGACTCCCAACCAATCAGGATGAAGAAAAAACCATTCTGGCACAGTGTAGGCTAGCACCAATTTTAAAACAGAAACGGCTGTGAAAATCTGACTCACAGACGAATACTATACAGAAGCCTGATGATGGCAGATGAGATTCTGCTGAACAAGATTCTTGCTACAACTTTAAAAGCACAAATATAATGACGTGGGAAAATATCCGAACAAAGCTGAATACCATACATATAAATACCTGCAGAAACTTAAGAAAACACACACACACACACACACACACACACATATATATATATACACGCATACGCATATGCATACATACACATACACATACACATATATACATACATACATACTACATACATATATATATATATATATGCATGCAGGTTTTGGCATGTTTGGGTCTTCTCCCATGTAAGATTGAGAGTATCTTGGTGACATTTTGACAAGGTCCCACTCACCATCTTCATGCTGGTGCTTTCGGCTTCGTGCTTGTCCGAACAAAGCGTGATCAGAGCTGCCGTCTCTCTATAAATACTGGTGGGGAGGTGTGGTGTGCTGGCTCTGTTGTAAGCAGGCTGGTTGTCTGTGTTGTTATTTCTCGATTGGTTGATGGAGTTGATGTTTTCAGATTGTTTGGCTTTTTCATAAGAACCTGTGTGGCTGAGGTACTGGCTGTGTGTTGCCCAGGAGGCTGATAGATGGCAGCTCTGATCACGCTTTGCTCACACAAGCACGAAGCTGAAAGCACCAGCCTGAAGATGGTGAGTGGGAACTCGTCAAAATGTTACCAAGATACTCTCAAACTTACACGGGAAAAGACCTGAACACGCCAAAACCTGCATACCTGCACCTGTTATTTTTTCTAATAACTTTAGTGAAAATATTGAGTTCATGTATGAGATATATATTTATGTAAAAAGCAAACTTGCACTACTCAAAATCACAAGTGCTTCAACAATCTATTAACACAATTATCATTTATTCATGTTTGGTCAGCCATAACATTTGTCATCTTCAGCCATTCAGTTGTGTCCAACCCTTGGCCACTTGATGGATCAGCATTCTCCATGCCACTCTGTCTTGCAATGCCTCCTTCAGATCCACCATGGGCATCTTGGTGTCATCCTCTATAGTATCTAGTCAGTAAGGACTAGGCAGCCCCTTCTCCTTTTTTGCTGATCACTCCCAGCATAATTGACCTTTTGAGTGAATCAACTAGCCTTACAGGACCAAAGCATGACAGCCTCTTGGTTTCAAGTGAATTTAAAAATTCTTTGTTTGTTAATTTTGCAGTCCATGGGTTGCATAATATTCACTTCCAGCACTACAATTCAAAGGCATCCACCCTTCTCCTATCTTCTTTTTTTAGAGTCCAAGTTTCTTAACTATAAGTAGCAATTGGAAAACTACTCTTCCAGATTTTATTCATGCCAGACATTGCAGTTCTTCCAAGTGCTTTATGCCTTCTGATTTCAGGGTTGCAGTCACCACTTTGGTTAGTTTAGAGCCCAGGAAGATGAATTCTTTTACTGTTTCAGAAGTATCATTGTCAACCTGCATTCTGATCTGAGTGTAATTATCATTCTTTTCTTGAGGTAAAGGTGCAGTCCAAACTTTTCACTTTCATCTTTGAGTCTCAGGATTAGCCACTCCAGAATTTCCTTGCTTTCAGCGAGCAAAGTCGTATCACTGCATATTGGAGGTTGTTGATATTCCTACTATTGATTTTAACTCCAATGGTAGATTCCTCCAAATATTTATTTCTTATGACTAATTATGTGAACATGCTGAATACTATAGGTGACAGGATGCAACCTTGCCAAGTATCTTTTCCTAATCTGAACCAATTTGTATCTCCATATTCTGATCTTACAGTGGCTGCCTGAATAGAGTACAATGACTAAATGTATAGAGTACAATGACTGAATAGAGTACAATGACTAGATGTAGTGTGGTGATATTCCCAGTTCTTTGAGGCAATTCCAGAGCTTGCTGGACATAGTAAACATAGTCATATATTTTTATGTTGTCAAATAAACACATCTAGAGGTCTTTTCGGTATTCTTTTGCTTTTTCCATCATCCAGCTTAAATCAGCAACATGATCATGTTTCTCTCTCTTCAAAATCCTGCTTGCACATTTGGCAGTTCTTTGTTGATGGTTAGGTTCAAATGTTGCTGGATTATTTTCAAGATAATTTTACTCACCTGTAGCATAAAAGTTATGGTTTTGTGTTTGGAACAGTCTTTCATGTCTCCTTTCTTTGGTACTAGGATAAATATTGACCATTTCCAGTCTTTTGGCCACTGACCAAACTTTCATACATTTTGGCAAAGTGCTGTCAGGGCTTTGTTAGCACTGGTCTCTGAAAGTCTGCTGGAATTCCATTAACTCCTAGGTTTTGTGGTTAGGCAACTAGTTGAGTGGCCACACTACTTCCTCCTCCAGCATATCTGATTCCATTTCTGACAGGCCAGCTTCTCTTTTTACGGCTTGGCCTTGTTTTTTTGTTTACATTACATTATCAAAATTGGACATAAAAGAGAAACCAAGAAAGAGAACAAGGAAGAGTATGGTTAGCAAATATGCTAATTTATTTGTCCAGTATATTCTTCATAATTGTTTTTTAGTTTCCAGGAATGAAATAATCCTGCAAGCAATGCAGCAAGCAAAGCAATTTTTCATTGTTTTACTTCAGACTGTACAGTTCAAAGGTTTGTCTTTCATAGTAAGTATAATTTCAAGGCCTAGAGTGTAGTTATGTAATAGAATGACAAAGGTAAACATCGTCTACTGTCTTGTTATATGAGTTCCTAGATGTACAACTATACTTGTGACTGATAACCCATGTTTCGGAACTAGATGAAAGAAAAACCAATTGAAATGATTAAAAAAGAACAAATTAATTTTGTCTGATCAGTCCTGGAAATATGCAAAATTTACAGTTTTAATTTTATAAGATCAATCCACTAATATTCATATGCTTGTTTATTTACATTATTTTTAATCAGGAGTCATTTGGAAGAGCTGTTCTCCACCTAAAAGAATTTCCTCTAAATCAAGTTTGGCTCCTGGTAACTTCATAGGTATATCAATTTTAATTTCTTGGCAATGCGATATAATTTTTAGATTTGAATGAGCAATTTAGCCAGAACAGAAAATACTAAGGTGGAATGGCTATGCCTAGTATGGCACAGAAAAAAAGTTGACGTTCCCTTTCAAAAGATATACAGTATATTATAGCTCAGGGCTAGACTCTTAATATTTTTCAAAGACCAGAGCTTAGGTAGGTGATTATGTTGATGTAATTAATGATTATGATGACTCAAATTTATTATATCTGCCCAACTCAGATACTCCAATGGACAAGATGCAGATGAGTAGCTAAGGATAACATTTTTATGGCTGTGGTGAAATGATTTAAGTTCTTTTTTTTTTTTCTCAGAAAGGTTATTTGCAACGGTTACTTTAGGGTTCAAATACTGAATACTGAAATTTTGGAATGGAACATAAAATGAAAAACTGTGATGTTGTCTATACTGATTTTCAGTTTAATATTTCATAGTTGTATATCCCCTTTTACTAAAAGCACTGAACCCAATCATTTTATAATTGGGGCAAATATTATGCATGGTCCTGCATTGTTTCTTTTATTATTAATTAAAACCATTCTGTTTTCATTCTTTTATAGTTTGGGTGTCAAGTGCCCAGTTGGCAAATCCAGAAAAAGAAACTCCTGGGACATTATAAGAGTATAAACTTTATTGAATAAACGATATTGGCACAGAAGAAGTGAAACAAACTCTGGGCTTCCTGAGTAAAAGCAAGCATAGTTCATTCCCCCTTTCTCAACAAACTACCTGTTAGATCTGGAAGCGTGGGCACAAGGAATGGAGATGAGGCATCGAATAGTGACTGCAACTCTTTATTAGTGACTTCAGAATATAGCAAAAAGCTAGGGCAGCAGCAGCTCCTTTTATAGAGATGGCTGCTGTCACAACATCCAGTGATTTGAGTTTGCCACGCTGGAAAGCGTCCAATCAGTGGCGACCCTCTAACAGCCAATCAGATCAGCCAACAACGACCAATCACAATCCGCTATTAGTGGGCCAATCAGAAGTGCAGGTTTACGAACCTGCTGTGAAAGCAAAACTATTTAGAATCGCAAGCTAATGAGTTCGCTTAGTTCGTAACACCCCTCCCCCCTAGGTTCCGTCTCAAGGGTGGGGTGATGTATTCTCGCAGGAAGGCAGTTCGTCTCACCTATCTACCTGATCTACGTTGCTCCACCAGTCTTTGCCCGGACTCTGGTTCCGGTGGGCTGTTGGTTGAACTCGGCGGTGATGGTGAGCTGGCTGCTCCAATGGGTGACTCGGTATTGTCATCTCTACTCCCGTCAAGGCTGTCATCTGGATTCTCTGGGGTTGCTGATGCTGCCATGCTGCTTCATAGAGAGATGGCTATTTGCCCCGGCTCTTTTTTGGAAGATGAATAATCCAGGTTTGGTTGCGCTGATTGCTGGTTTTCAAGTACTGGATCGGATGCTAGTTCGTTTTTGGCCCCCTCGATTTCCCTTCCTCCCCCCGGTTTGGAGTTCAGGGCTTGTGAAGGGGGTAGATGCCAGCTGGGAGCGTAGCTGGTCGATGTGGCGCTTCCACAGTCTCCCATCAGCAGCTTGTAAACGGTAGGAATGGGGACCCGTATGTTGAGTTATGGTAGCGGGGACCCACAATGGGTGACTGGTAAGGTTTTTTGCAAAAACCGGGTCGCCTACCTTGAACGTGTGATACTTGCTACTGGAACCCAGAGGCTTTTCCGGTGTGTAGGCAGGGTGTAGACGGTCAAGATGTGACCGAAGTTTCCGGCCCATCAGGAGTTCAGCTGGAGTTTTGTGTGTGGTGCTGTTTGGAGTAATATGTTGGAGGAGAAGCATCCTGGTTACCTTGTTGTGGATGTTCCTTTGTTCCATCTTGTGTAAGGTTTTCTTTATGAACTGGACCATTCGTTCAGCCCTACCATTGGCCGCAGGGTGAGCCAGTGACGTTAAAGCATGGTGTATCCCCCGGTCTTCTAGGTACTGTTCAAATACCAAGGCGGTGAACTGTGGGCCATTGTCTGAAACTAAGACGTCTGGCAAACCGTGTGTGGCAAATAGTCTCTTTAGTTTTTTAATGACTGCCTCTGTGGTGGTGTTCTTCATTTTGTGGACCTCCAGCCAGTTGGAATAGGCATCCACTGTTATGAGAAATGTATGTCCTTTTGTGGGTCCCGCAAAATCGATGTGGATACGGGACCAGGGACCTCGGGGTGCTTCCCATTCAGTTGGTGGTGCTTTTGGTGGTGCTGAGCGTGTTTCCTGGCACTTGTTGCAGGTGGCGACCCAGGTTTCTATTTGTTTATCTATACCTGGCCACCAAGTGTAGCTCCATGCTAGTGCCTTCATCCGCACGATGCCCGGATGTCCATCATGCAATAGTTTTAGGACTTTATGCTGTAGTCTTTCTGGGATGACAACTCTCTCTCCCCATAACATACATCCCTTTTGGGTGAAAAGTTCTGTCTGTCTGTGTTTGAAGGGTTTGAAGGTGTCATTGAGTTCGTTGTCAGTCCAACCTCTTTCTACCCAGCTGAGGACTCATGCCAAACAAAGGTCTTTCCTTGTTTTGGATGCGATGTCTTGTTCAGTCAGTGGTGGTGAAGGGAGTGTCTCGATTTGTAGTACAGCTAGGGTTAGAGATGGGTCCTTAACCAATGTTAAGGAAACACGCTAAACAGAATGTGCAGCATTAGTCAGTTAGGCAGACAGGTAAATGTGTGAGATAAGTTTGTATGTTAGTTAACACTCAGTAAAAAGCAGATACGCTTGTGCTATCAAAATATAGTTTATTCCATTAGGATTTATAGCACAGTCAAAAAACAGTCCATTAGTCATGCATCATTTCAGTCAGTCCATTCAGGGATACTCAATTTGCAAAGTCCGAATGTCAGTTCACTTACAATAAATCAGTCTGTATTATCTCTTCTCACCGTTGAGAAATCAACACTCCTTTCTCTCTCCCGTTCCAGTAGGAAAAAACGCAGTTATCAATCCATCCAGTAATTAGGGATCATTAAGCCAGAGAGTGAGCTGCCGTTGTCTTGCTCCTTTTATGGTGCATTTACAACCACACCCTTAATTACATTCTTGCAGTTAAAGTTACACAAACTTTAACCAACAAACCATGATAACTTATTTATTATTTTACCTAAATCAGTTAGGGTAAACAATGTTATCCCTAACATTCTCCCCTTTTGGTAATAATAATAATATAACCATTTACACCTTTAAATCATAGTTGTTACAACTCTCTTTAAACTTGACTACACCTTGAGCTTTTGTAAACTGGTCTGCAATGTTTTCTTCCATCATGCAGTACTCCAGTTTAATTAGACCATTCTTCACAGAATCTCTAATATTTAAGTGTCTTAAATCAGTATGCTTTGATCTAGTTTTTACAGCAATATTAGTAGCCAACTGTATGGCTTCCTGGTTGTCCTCGTACACAATAATGGAATCTTTAACAGTTACACCCATGTCTAATAAAAACTGTTTGTACAGAATTAAGTCAGTGCATAGTAATGACAGACATGAAAATTCCGCTTCCATCGTGGACAAGCTGATATGCTGTTGTCTGGTTGACCTCCACCCTATTAGTGTCCTACCAAATAATATAGCCATTCCAGAGCTTGATTTTCTAGTGTTTATGTCAGTTACAAAACTTGCATCTGCATAGGCACTAAGAATCAAATCACCCTTTGGTTCTATATACAATGCATGGTGCAATGTTCCTTTAAGATATCTTAAAATTCTCTTTAATGATTGCCAATGACATTGATGTGGATCTGCATTAAATCGCGCCAGCTGATTAGCACTATAAGCAATATCTGGCCTTGACCAATTGCTGATATATGATAAGCTACCAATCAAAGATTGATATATGGACTTATCGAATTTAGGACTTTGAGCATCAGTTTGGCAAACTTCCTGACTCATTGGAGTTTTTGCCGGCTTACAAAGTTCCATTTTATACGTTTTAATTAATTGGCAAATTTTATCTTCCTGAGATATCTTAAATCCATTTTTTGTTTTGTTAATTGTCAATCCTAGATACCTTTTAATTTCACCTAAATGCTTTAATTTTATCTTTTTGGCTAATAATGATATAATCTCATTAGCTTCATTATTAGTCTTCGTTATCAAAGCAATATCATCTGTAAATAATAACAATAATGACACCGTTCCATTATTTTCTCTTTTAAACACACATGGATCTGCTAAACCAGATTTAAATCTTATACGTTTAATTCTTTCACAATATATTGGTTCCATTCATAGCCAGATTGTTTCAATCCATAAAGACTCCTTTTGAGTTTCCAACAGTCATTACTATTTAATTTATTATCTTTTATACCAACTGGTTTTTTCAAATATATAGTGTGCAGCAATGGTGCATGCAGATAAGCAGTTTCTACATCTAAATAGTTAATGATATAGTTTTTCTTAGCTGCCCACACTAAAGCTGCTCTCAAGGATGTTGCTTTAAGACTTGGTGCAAAAACTTCATCATAATCAAATGCAGTTTGATTAAATCCTTGAGCTACCAACTTAGCCTTATGGGTAACAGTCCCATTATTTCCTGTTTTTACTTTGAATATCCATTTGCACCCAATGGACTTTTCTCCTGGAGGTAATTTAGCATCTTCATATACTTTCATTACCTTTAATGAATTTAGTTCCTTTTCCATTGCCTTTTGCCAATTCTCCTGATCCTTAGCAGGATACATCATAAGTTCATCTACACTAGTTGGAACTTTAGTTACTTGGCAAACTATACTTGTTTGATACCTATCAGGTGGTCTAGTTATAAGTGTAGAACGTCTAGGTATTACAGGACTTACAGGTGGACTTTGCTTTACTACCTGTTCTTGATTATCTAACTCTTCCTGATCAACTATTTCCTCTTGTTCTGGTCCTATTTGTTCTTCGTGGACTTCTTCTTTAATTGGACTCTTCTTATAACTAGTCTTTTCTTTCTGCCTTTTGTAGGTTTCAATAATTACATCATTATCTAAATCTTGCTCTAATCTATTCCATCCTACAGGTTCTAGGAATTTTGCACTTGCACTGCAGTAAACTCTAGATGTACCTGGTTCCCAGAATCTATAAGATCTCTGATTTGATTCATATCCTACAAAAAAATAATCTTTTAGCTCTATGCTGTCCTTTGTGTCTGAGTTGTGTAGGGATATGCTGGTGCTCCAAATGTGTGCATGTAACTTAAATCAGGTTTCGTACCATGCCACAGTGTGAATGGTAATTCACCTGTTGTTGAATTAACAATATTATTTAATATATGATTACCACACATTATTGCTTCTCCCCACAAATTGTCAGGTAATCCTGAATCAGACAACATAGTATGTGCAATTGACTGCAGTGTTTGGCCTCGTCTCTCTATAAAGGCATTATGTTGTGGCCTATATGGTGCAGACTTTTTATGTTGAATACCTGCCATCCTAAGTCTACTCTGGAATTTATTATTTGTAAATTCCACACCATTATCTGTTATAAGAGTTACTAATTTCTTTTTAGTTTTCCTTTCTATAAATTTTAACCAATTAAAGAAATTTAGATACATTTCAGTTTTGTTCTTCATCAAATAGCAGAACCCATATCTGGAATAGTGGTCCATTATACTTAGTATGTATCAAGCACCTCCTACACTTGGTTTTTTTGGATCTATTAAATTGGCAAATATTACCTCTAAAGAGCATTTGGTAGTAAATCCATCAACTCTATTTGCCGGTATGACCTTGCTTTTGCTTTGATTGCAAGCAGAACATTGCAAATACTTATTATAAGGTTTCAAACTTATTCCTTTAGATAGTTGAACAGTTCTCTTAAGCATTTTAAAATTTAAATGCCCTAGCCATCGGTGTAATAAGTGAATACATTCATCATGAGGTTTCTTATGATCATAAACCGTGTTAGCCACCTCTAAACCATTATCATTTAACACATACAATTCACCTCTTAAAGATGCAGTAATTTTCTTATCTTCTTTTTCAATTATGCAGTTATCTCCCCTAAAGGTAACTACATATCCTAGTTTAACCAAAATTCTAACTGAAAGTAAATTAAACTTAAGTTGTAGTACATATAACATTTCTACATTCTCTTTTATGCAAGAACAATATGCTATACCTTGACCTTTAGTTTTCAGTTTCCAGCCATTGGCTAACGATATCTGCTGTGAACTCATGGACATTTTTACAAAATTTTTGTTATCATTTATTATACAGTGGGATGCTCCACTGTCAACCACCCATAAATTATTTTTTACAGCTCCGTTACTATACATGGCTAACTCAAAATTTTTCTTTTTCTTTTGATGACTTTTAGTATTCTGGCCAGCATTCTGGTGCTTTGCTTTTTTACAAAATCTTGCCAAATGTCCTCTTACTCCACAATTAAAACACTTTTTAATTGCGTATGCAGTAGGAGATTCAATATCTTCTTTTTGAGGTTGCTCCCTCCTTAACTGATCTCTTTCAAGCCTTCTTCTGGCCTCTTCAATCAATCTGCCAGTGATATCAGTTAAAGTTAGGCTTTCCTTAGGCAAAATTTCAAGGAAAGTGACGTAGTTATCAAAACTTTCATCTTATGAAGACAGAATTATGTAGACTTGGTGTAGTTCAAAGAAAATAAGCTCTTTCTCGTGCAGTTCTTGAAAAATGCTTTTCATAGTATTCAAATGACTCAGCATATCACCATTCATTTGGAGATGCGTCCTGAAAAGCTTCCGTGTTAGATTTATGTGAGCACCAACTTTATCTCGGACATAAATCCTCTTCAGCTTCTGCCAACACCCAACAGCCGTTTGCTCTCTGCGGATATGAACAAGTTGCTGGTCAGATAGTGTTAATCCTATTATGCAAAGAGCTTGTTCATTCTTCTGCTTAAAGTCTTCTATCTTTTGACTATCTTCCTCAACCTCCAGATCCCATTCCTCTACGTTTGGTGGGTTTTCAATTATGTTCCACAGACCTTCTCTTCGTAGAAGTAGACTACATTTCATAGACCATGAAACATAGTTTGTTCTATCCAGCTTGGATATAAGGGACAAACTTTGTAGATTGACTTGTGCCATGTTTTCTATATATGGATATAAAACTATAATTAATAAAACACAGCTGTCTGTTTACTGTAATGTGTAACAATACAAACTCTCATTTTTTACATAAATCTGTTTTATCCTAGTTAAACTGACTTTGCAATCTCTGGGCCCATAACCTTTGTTAAGCCTGTTCCCCCAACCAAAGTTAAGGAAACATGCTAAACAGAATGTGCAGCGTTAGTCAGTTAGGCAGACAGGTAAATGTGTGAGATAAGTTTGTATGTTAGTTAACACTCAGTAAAAAGCAGATACGCTTGTGTTATCAAAATATAGTTTATTCCATTCGGATTTATAGCATAGTCAAAAAACAGTCCATTAGGCATGTATAATTTCAGTCAGTCCATTCGGGGATACTCAATTTGCAAAGTCCGTGTTGAATATTCAATGTCAGTTCACTTACAATAAATCAGTCCATATTATCTCTTCTCACCGTTGAGAAATCAACACTCCTTTCTCTCTCCCGTTCCAGTAGGAAAAAACGCAGTCATCAATCCATCCAGTAATTAGGGATAATTAAGCCAGAGAGCGAGCTGCCGTTGTCTTGCTCCTTTTATGGTGCTTTTACAAGCACACCCTTAATTACATTCTTGCAGTTAAAGTTACATACACTTTAACCAACAAACCATGATAACTTATTTATTATTTTACCTAAACTAGTTAGGGTAAACAATGTTATCCCTAACAGTCTAGGACTTCAGGTAGCGGAGAACAGCTCAGGGCATCAGCGTGGGGAATGGCTTTACCCGGACGGTGTAGCATTGGTAGTCGTATGCGGCTAAAAACTCTGACCAGTGTGTCATTCTTGGTGATAGGATATGGGGAGTTGGTTTATCCCCTGCCAAGATGCCCAGTAATGGTTTGTGATCAGTGATTATAGAAAAGGACCTTCCATATAAGTACTCATGGAATCATTTGATCGCAGCCACAATAGCGAGAGCCTCTTTATCTAGTTGACTATAGTTTCTCTCAGTTTTAGATAGTTCTGGAAAATGCAATTGGTGCTTCAGTGCCGTTTGGTAGGACGTGGCTCTGGATGGCTCCTACTCCAAACGGTGAGGCATCACAGGTGACGTTTAAGGGTAAAGTCTCGTTATATTGTATCAATACAGCATCAGATGTTAAAAGGTCTTTTACTTGCTGAAAAGCTCGCTCTTCTCGATGTCCCCAGACCTAGAAAGTCTTCTTATCGAGGAGCCTATTCAGGGGTTCAGCAACAGTCACCTTCTGGGGTTGGAAGATGTTATAAAAGTTAATAAGTCCCAGGAAGGCTTGAAGATCTTTTTTGTTTCTAGGTCTTGGGGCGTTCTTTATTGCAGCCAATTTTTTCTCAGTAGGGTGAATTCCCTGTTTGTCAAGAAGGTAACCAAGGAATTCAACTCTCTCCATACACAGTTTGCACTTGTCCTTCTTGACCTTCAAGCCAGCATCTTTAAATTTTTGGAGGACCATTCTTAGCCGCTTTTCTAGTAGACTTCTAGTGGGGGCAGCTATCAAGACATCATCGAAATATGGCACGACCCCTTTTATGCCTTGTAGCAATCTCTCCATCAGACTTTGGAAGATGCCAGGTGCTACACTCACTCCGAACTGGAGTCTATTACACTTGAATGCCCCTCTGTGCGTAACTATAGTTTGGGCTTCTGTGGTCTCAGGATCTACAGGCAGCTGCTGGTATGCCTGGGCTAGGTCCAATTTTGAGAATATTTTCCCACCCCCAAGGGAGTGAAGTAGGTGTTGGACCACAGGCATGGGATAAGCGCTCTGCTGAAGCGCGTGATTTAGTTTGGCCTTGTAATCTCCACAAATTCTCAGAGATCCATCAGGCTTTATGGGGGTTACAATTGGGGTCTCCCATCGGGTGTGGTCGATCGGTTCCAACATGCCTTGGGCTATTAATTTGTCCAATTGTTCATCAATCTTTGGTTTAAGTGCAAAAGGCACTCGACAGGGCTTAAGGCAAATGGGCGCAATATCTGGGCAGAGGTTAAATGATATGGGGGATCCCCTGTACTTGCCTAGCTTTCCTGGAATTCATGGACGAGAGCCGCTTCCCAGTCAT
Organism: Hydrophis major; assembly: GCA_033807585.1. Lineage (NCBI taxonomy): Eukaryota > Metazoa > Chordata > Lepidosauria > Squamata > Elapidae > Hydrophis > Hydrophis major. The sequence goes on from CM066329.1 coordinate 160,836,722, forward strand.
TGCTTTAGGTTTGGTGATGCCCGCCAGTATGATTCCTAGTGGCGCGAACCACTGCAAGCCTAATAAGTTGGGTTGATCTTTATCGATGACTGTAAGTGGTAGAGTTGCGGCATGGTCTTTGAAGGAGACTTGGACGTGGCTGGAACAGGCAACTGGGATCCTATTTCCTTGGTAGTCCTTCAATATGATTGTTTGAGGGCTGAGATCCTGGTGACGGATGTCAGGGATCAGCTGTTTGAGGGTTTTCCAGTAGACCATTGATAAGGATGACCCGGAGTCGACTTCCATAATGCATGGATGCTTCTCAATGGTGACCTTTACTCGGATCTTTCTTGCATCAAGGGATGAAGTGTTGTTCGCCGATGGTGATAGTTTGGTGTGTCTCTTCTCATCTGGTAGAAGTGGCTGGTGCTCGATTTCTGTAGTAGTGGTTCCATTGGTTGCTTGGGCGGTCCCAATTTACTGGTGGGGTGCCTGTTGTCTGCCGGAAGTTATTTTCTCTGCGGGTTGGGTTGGACCCTCGCTTGCTTCTACAGACTTTTGCAATGTGGCCCCTCTTTCCACAGGAACGACAGAGGTCATCTCGGAATTTGCAGTCTGATCATGGGTGGTTTCCCCCGCATCCAGCACACTGATATGAGGGCTTATGAGCCCTTTGATCTCGCTGATCGCGTTCTGACCTGAGTCTGTTGACCTCCTCTTCCTCACTTTCTGAGGAGGATTCGAGATCTTCATGGTGGGTGGTTGTTGCTGCCTTTTGGAAAGGGGCGTATGGTCACTGGCGAGTTGGCGGTGCAGTGCGTTTGCTCAGCGCATTCGAGCTGCCGACTTCCTGGTTGCTTCTGCTGCAGTAGCATTGGCGATGACATCTACGAGGCCGATGTCCCCCTTCACCATAATCTTGCTCTGGGTTGTGGGGTCTCCTTAGACCCAGAACAATTCAATGTCTCATGGATTCTTCGAGTTTTGCAGAGCCACAGAGTCCCCCCAGGTTTCTGAGGTCCGCGAAGAAGTGTCCAACACTTTCACTTTCCTGTTAGTCCCTCTGGTAAAACTCATGTCTCCTGATGAGTGTTGGCACCATTGGGGCATAATGGGCCCAGAGGATTGGGGCGAGGTTGTCCCATTCCATCGTCTTGACTTCGGCTGGTTTTGCAAGTGCCTTTGCCATTTTAAAAATGGTGGGCCCGCAATAGGTCAGGAATACCGCTCGTTTCTTGCCAGTCATTGCATTCTTCAGGTTGTTGGTCTCCAGGAACATCTGAAACCTGTCCATATACGAGTCCCAGTCTTCGTTAGCTGGGTCAAATGGAGCGAGTGGTATGGCGCCGCTGGTCATTCTGCTGCGATTGGTGCGCTCTCAGCCACATGCTCTGTTAGCGTTTAGTGAGTGTTCAGTCAGCTCTATCATCTCCGAATCCTATCCTCGTCCCCAGTGTTAGATCTGGAAGCGTGGGCACAAGGAACGGAGACGAGGCATCGAATAGTGACTCCAACTCTTTGTTAGTGACTTCAGAACAGAGCAAATAGCTAGGGCAGCAGCAGTTCCTTTTATAGAGCTGGCTGCTGTCACAACATCCAATGATTTGAGTTTGCTGCACTGGAAAGCATCCAATCAGCGGCGACCCTCTAACAGCCAATCAGATCAGCCGACAACGACCAATCACGATCCGCTATTAGCGGGCCAATCAGAAGTGCAGGTTTACGAGCCTGCTGTGAAAGCAAAACTATTTAGAATCACAAGCTAACGAGTTCGCTTAGTTCGTAACACTACCCACAGTTCATTACATCCACAAATCACTTCTCTTCATTTTGTTATGGGAACCAGCCAGCCACATTGGGACATGTGCTTGGGGGGGTCCTTGAGATGAAAGCAATGTCTCACAGGAACCAATGATGCTTGCATTCCATCCCCTCTCTTTTCTTTGTCAAGCTGTGAGTGAAGTGGAATAAAAGTGAAAGTGCAAAACAGCCTTGACGGAGTTTTGGAGAAGTACTTTTTACAATGACATAATTTCATCTCCTGCTTTTTCAATTGAACCATCAAAGTAAACCTACAAATATCTTAACTGCAGCCCGTCTTTTCTTTCAGGTCATATTCAGGTCTAAATAGTCATATTTTTTGAAATACCAACATTTTCACATATACAGTTCTGACTTTTATAATAATTAGCAAAAGTGCCTCTCACTTACATAACCAGCTTGCAGAAAGTTTGAATCCAGTTTATTGAATTAATAAGGTTTCAACACAGAAATCTGAAAGTGTTTCTGTAATTACTGGCTAATGTGTGAGCCCCGCTATGTGTAAGATCATTATGTATTCTATTGTTTTTCTGGGAAAACATTTATCTTATTTAGATAAATGGAGATAAGTATTTATCAAGAAAAGGGAGTGTATTCTACTCCCAGTTATCCAATGCATAACTGCATTATAAAAGGACATATTTTGAAATAAGTTTCATCTTCAGACTTTTCAGCTCAATCTTCGTTCAAAGCAATCTAAAAATGTATAGTGATGAATGATGCCACTTTAGTATATAATCTAAAATGTGTTATTCTATTTTATATAAATAAAAGCCTTGTCCTATTAAATTACAAATTTGATCCTTATTCTGTTTACTGATGTTAGTCCTGTAACTTCAGCTGCATAGATAATTAAAATTCCACTGATTACATGCTAATTTATATTCCTGAAATCAGTATTGTGTTACCTTACTATATTCCTTTGATGAGGTGAAGTTTTGAATCCTTTAAATATTGATGATCCTAATTTTTCTATATAAACAGGAGTAGACAAATCCTAAGTATATACAAGAAAACTGTTATATCCAAATAACCATAAACTTATAAATAAGAATGCAAAGATATGTTTTTGTCCTTTTCCAAGTTCCTTAATTTTATTTATTTATTTAATTATATCTCACCTTTATTATTTTTATAAATAACTCAAGGTGGCAGACATATCTAATATTCTTTCCTCTATTCTTCCTCCATCACAGCAATCCTGTGAGGTGAGGTGAGGAATTAAAGCTTCCTTTACACTGCAATTAGGAATATTTAGAGCATTTTAGAGGTCATCTAAATTATTATACATCTTGACTTCCTAGCCCAATTGCTATCCAATTCTATAGAATGGATTAGAAAAATAAAACTAGCAAAACAGAAATGACGGGCCAAAACTGGAGATGTAGTTTTAATACCCTTTATGTATTTTATCTACCGTATGTACTCAAGTATAAGCCGAATTTTTCAGCCCATTCTTTGTGCTGAAAAAACCGCCCTCGGCTTGTACTCGAGTCAGATTCCCCTCTGAAAAAAAAAATGGTGTGGAGCTCCAGAGCTGGGCAGCTGCTTTCCTGCATGCAAGTCCCACTTCATGGACTCCGTCCATCCTCGCTCCCATCCACCCACCCACCCACACAAAGTGACGAAGTCCCCCAATCGCGCAGCCCAGAATTGCCCTCCCCTCAGGGGGCAGCAACGACACCCGGTGTTTCCCGAGACAAGAAGCTCCACCGTGCAATGAAAGCGCCCTGGCTCTAGGCTCAGAAAACAACGCGAGGCGAGGTCGCTTCGGCTCCGCTCAGCTTCGTTTCCTAGCTGCTTTCAGTCCGCTCGGCAGGAGGGGGCGGAGGTGGTGGTGGCAGCTTGCTTGTTTTCTGAGCTCTAAGGCACCACCTCCTCCCCCTCCTCCCGTGCAGACTGAAAGCAGCTAGGAAACGAAGCGACCTCGCCTTGCGTTGTTTTTTGAACCCGCGAGCCTAGAGCCAGGGCGCTTTTATAGCATGGCAGAGCTTTATCTCGGGAAATATCGGGCATCATTGCTGCCCCGAGGGGAGGGCGATTCTGGGCTGCGCAATTGGGGGACTTTGTGGCTTTGGGTTGGTGGGAGCGAGGACGTTGACTTTAAGCGCTGCCGACCAAGTGTTTCACAAATACAGTGGGACCTCTGTCCACCACCACCCCTCCCTCTTTTGCCTCCTTTCTTCTGATCAATCAGGTTTTCCTAGTATTTGCTCACAGCTGCGTTTGTTCTTTAATTATTATTATTTTTTTAGGAAAGAATTTATAAGCTGTTATGCCTTGATTGTTTATGCACTGTTTTTGTAAAACTGATAAAATTGGTTTATATATATAAAAAAGAAAATGATAATAAGATATGGAAGGACATATAAAGTGAATATGATGTTTGAATTTGTGTCTGTGTGAAGAGTTTCAACCTGGGATCAGGCAGCCTTCAGAAAAGATGTTTTAGTTTTGTTTATGTTTTGTGTTTTGTATGTTTATGAAAGGCAATAAAATTTTAATAAGCAAGAAATATAATTTGGATAAAAGGAGAAGTTTGGATAAGATATGAAGTTAAATAGATAATCTAAATATTGATATTACAATTTGGAGTTATGTTCTATTGGCTTTCTTCTTTAATTTTTTTTTTTTTTTTTTTTAGAAAAGATTCTTCAAGTTTTTATGCCTGGATTGTGTATTGTTTTTTTTTTTTGTAAAATTAATAAAATTTGTTTTAAAAAAAAAAAGTGGATGCAGTATTCTAGGTGCAGTCTTACTAAGGCTTTATAGAGTAGAATTAGTATCTCATTGGGCTCTTCATAGTTGCTCTTCATTGGGCCCCTCTGTTAATGCTACTTAGGATCACAGGTGAATTTTGTGTTGCAAAGTCACAATACATGTTTTATCATTTATACCCTTTCCAGCTGCCATGTACGATAATGGGGAAATAAGCATCTTTTATATATCCATCAGCTACAAAGGACACATTCAAGAATAGAGGAAATATTGTAATTCTTTTTAAACTGAAAGAGATAATTAAGGAAGATCTATAAAAACAATATATTACTGAACAACTGAAATTTATTGAGATTCCCTGTGAAGTTCCATGTCAATACCAAAAAAGCAGTTTGATGAAAAGGCATAATTGACTGCTAACTTGGAAGATGAAAATGAAATCCCTGCTATGGCCCTGCACCTGTAGAAGAAATAACCCCTTAACCCATGCAAGACCATCTGTCATGGGACAAAAAGAGAGCAAATGATGACATCAGCATGATGCTATACCACAAATGCTGCCATTTACATATATTCATCAGATGTCTCAATTTATTTATTTTTACTTTATCAGACATATTTATATGACCCTCCTCCTCATGAAAGGCAAGTCTTGATTGCAAGTACTCAATTGTAGAATTTGTGGAATGACATCATAGATGCCACCAACATGGTTTGCTATGGACCTAGCTGTCCCTTATACCAGACAGGAGAAAAAAAGAAAAGAAAATTTAAAACTCTGTATTTTTGCCATTTTGTATGTTTGTTGGTCAGGTCATAAAAAAGAAGGCCAAAAAAAAAAAAAAACCAACCCTGCAAGAAACATTTTTGAACCTTGCTCAGTTTTTTTTCTGAGTTACTATTGTTTAGTTTTGCATGGCCGAAAGGTGAAAATCCAGGGAAAAGGGAAGACAAGAATACCTTTTAGTGGCAGATACAGTCATAGTATCTCAAAACAAATATATACATCACCCACTCGCACACCTATACTTATATATGTAACTGCATCTGAAACATCTTAGCTGTTCAATTATGCCAATGTAAGAGTGCAAAGGCCCTTGGTTCTCTTTCAAAGATTATCAATAGAAAACACAAATATGGATGAAGGTAGTCCTTGGTTAATGACCTTACCTTCCATGACTTTTCAAAGTTTTGATGGTACAGAATGAGTGGTAGTTACAACCAATTCTCAAAGTTATGGTCATCCCCCAACCCCATGGTCATGTGACCATGACTTGAGCCCTTGTCAATTGGTTCTCGCTTTTGACAGCTGCAGTATCCCAAGATCATGTGAACACATTTGGTGAGCTTCCTTGTCAGCTTTTCACAAGAAAGTCAATGGGGAAGCCAGTAAGGAAGGTCACCAATCACTCTGGTATAAGTCTTCCCCACTTGCATTCCCTTCACAAACCCCTCTGCAGTTGCACATAGCCTTGCTGGACTACTTGACAGCCTTACACATTCTCCTTCACCCAGCAGTGGCCACCCCAAGTCTCACCCTGTTTCTACCACATCTGCTTTGCCATCCTTGTACATGCTCCCTGAGCCTCACTGCACTCATGCTATGCCTCCTCAAACACTCATGCAATTTCCCTGCCTATTTATGCATCTTCACACACCCTCTATACCCAACAGAAGCTCCCTCAAGTCCCACCGTGCTTGTGCCATGCTTTCCTTGCTACCTCAGCACACTCATGCATGCTCCTTGAACCATTCTGCACACATTCTGTGCCTTCCTGGGTACATGTGTACCCTCCCTGGCTATTTACACAGTCTGAAACACTTTCCCCACCCAGCAGCAGACATCCTTAGCTCACTACACTCATGCCTCAGTCATCCCCAGTCACTCAAGCATCCCACCTCTCCCTCTCCAATGCAGCAGCAGCTACTTCTCTGTTTGACAGCCTGCTGATGAGCTGCATGGGACTTGCAAATTTGTACCAGCTTCCACATGGATTCTGGTTGTGGGAAGCTGGCAGGAACCTGCAAGGAGGTGCTTGTTTAATGGAAGGTTTAATGACGCACAGTCCTTGCTTAATGACAGCAATGAGGACTACAGGGATTCCTGTCACTAAGCAATGAGATTAGCCAATGTCATGCTTTATGACTGCATCACTTCTGGTGACAGAATTTCTGGGCCCAAATGCCATTGTAACTCAAGGACCTTAAATGTCTTTTAAAAAGAAAGAAAAAAATACTTCTAAAATTAGTTTTTTGCAAATATTTAATTTCTGCATCATAGACCTGAAATTCTGTTGGTTAGATTTTTAAACTTCATTAGTATTCTATGTGATCTTGGTAAATTCAGAAGGCACTCAGGGAGCTTGTAGTAGTTATAGCAACCAGATTTTAGCTTCCAATGGCTGTATAATGTTGGAGTACATTGTACATTGGAAACATAAGGTGTTCACAGAAAGATAGTTTTGCTGGGGAGGGCAGAGCTGGCATCGCGATGATACGGCATGCGATCTTGGAGGTCTGAGATTGCTGCCGATATCTTTGCTCCTGAACAGTCCAAGTGGATCTAAACCATCCCAAAGAGATAGTGAATGTAAAGAGTGCATCCTGTCGATCCCAGGGATACCACAAAGTCCTTGGTAGATCCAGGAGAAGCTCTTTTTGCCAGTGGCAAAGAAGCAGCTATTAAAGCTGCTGAAGTTGGGACAGCTCGAAACAAAAGAGAATGGAAAGAGAGAGTGTGCCAGTTTGGTGAGAACTTTTTCTTTATTTTAAGACTTGAAAGGACACCCTAAGGAAAAGAAATAATCTGTAAAAGTTTTGACAGAAATGATTAAGCGGCGATTTTAAACAAGAATGTCAAAGTAATTTTTTTCCCCTCATTGCTGGATTTTCTACACATGATCTTCTATTTTGAAACTGGACTGGATTTTTTCTCTTCTTTTTTTCTCTTCTTTTCTCCTTTTTGACTTTATAATATTTTAAGCCAGAGACTCCCTTTTAGTTATTTTTTTAAAATATCTTTTTCTTTTTTTTAATTAATTCTTATTATATTTTGCTTGGAAAAGGAGGGGGAAAGTGAAAGCTAAAGAAACCTTGTAACACTGCCAACTAGAGGCTTGGAAATATTCTATTTCTCTTTTAACCAGACAAAGCTGAGAAAAAACTGAGACTTCTTTTCAAGGACATTGCCTGTTTGATAAGATAGAGGGAAGAGCATGGGAGAGTATTATTGCAGATGCTCTTCTGGGTTTCTATCAACAGCGGGAGTCTGGTGTTGAAGCTTAGGAAAAGAAAAGGTGATAAGTCTTTGGAGAAGAGAGTTATAACAAGAGCCTTGGATAATTAAACAAAGTGCAGTGTGCTCTTTTTATTCTTTCTAAGCTGTGCTACCCCTCCTCATATTTGAGACCTCTTAATTGGATTAAGGTGTTGAAGAACCTGAAGAATTTTTCCTTTCTTTTTTTAGCCTTTTATTTTTCACTTTTCTGTCTTTTTTAGGATTTTACAAGCTTTTCTTTTTTGTGTGTGTTTATGGTGTGTTTATGATCTTTTCCTTCATTTTTGAATTTTTACTGTTATCCAACCAACCAACTGGATTAAGGTATACAAGAACCTGAAGAAATTTTTTCTTCTTTTTTATTTTTTATTATTATTACTATTTGGATTCTTTTTCCCTTCTATTTTATTTGGAACTGCAATTGGTTATTTCACAATTGGATTAAGGTCTAAAAGAACCTGAAGATTTTGAATTGCTCAAAATGAGTAGGAAATTAACAGCTCCTGGTTCTTCAACTTCTATGTTGTCCACCATCTGGAGGACAACGTTCAATACAGGCAATGTTAAGGCAAGAAAAAGAACAAGAAAAAGTGACCCTGCAGATGATTATGCAAGGAATTCAAAATATTCAAACAAGAACAGAGAATATTGAAAAGAGAACAGAGAACATCGAACAAAGAACAGGGAAAACTGATGAAAAGGTGAAGAACATTCAACAAATGATGATGAAGTATGATGAGAGATTCTAAAAAATTGAAGATAAACAAAGAGACAAGAAGATTGGAGATATTGACAACAGATTAACTGTGGTTGAACAAGATAAAAGTGGTATGCTGAGATGGGAGATGGATAGATCAGAAGTTTATTTTAGATTCCAAAACATAGAGGAAGAAAAGGGACAAAAACTAGCTGAGATAATGATAGAAATATTGACTGAAGCTTTGGAAATAACTGAAGAGAAGATGATGGATGGAATAGATGAGGTTTATCGAGTCTTCACAAGATATGCAATGAGAAATAGCGTGCCAAGAGAAGTTCACATCAGATTTACAAAGAAAGCCATTAAAACACAAATATTGCAAGTGACAAGAGAGAAAACATTGAAATATAAAGATAAGGAGATTGTGATCCTGAAACAAATACCCAGAAGAGTGAGAGAGATGAGAAGAGAATACTGATTCCTGACCAACATGCTACTTAAAAAAGAGGTGAATTATAGATGGCTGATTCCAGAAGGTTTAACGTTCACATGGCAAGAACAGAGATATAGAATTGACTCAATTGAGAAAGCTGAATCATTTTCCACAGAATTTTTCAGAGGGGAGGAAGAGGCAGAAAAAGAAATTTCACTAATTGAATTCCAAGAGGACTCCCAAATGATGACTGAAAAAGAAGAAGATGCAGTAGGTGGAAAGGAAGAAACCAAAGAACAACATGAACTAAGAGCCACGAGAGCTGTCAAACCTAACTACAAAATATAACCATGGAAGAGAAAAAAATTATTACAATTAATATAAATGGACTTAACTCTGCTGTTAAAAGAAGGAAAACCTTCCATAAATTAGAAAAATTAAAATTTGATATAATCTGACTACAAGAAGTACATATTAAAAAACAATATGAACAATTGTTGATACAGCCAAAATTAGGGAAAATATTTTACTTCCTTGACACAATGCAAGAAAAGAGGAGTGGTTTTATATATTAAAGAGACTATCCCAGCAAAATTGATTTATACTGATGACGACAGAAGAATATTAATGGTGGAAATAATGGACAATAAGACAAAAACACTTCTGATTACAATCTATGCCCTGAATGACAATCAAGAAGAATTCGATAAAAAATTACATATGAAAATAATTGAACTGCACTATGTTAATATAGTTATGATGGGAGATTTTAATGGAATTGTAGATAATAAACTGGACTATACAACACAGAAAATAATAAAGCAATATAGAAAGACTCTTCCTAAATCTTTTTTTAAAATGGTAGATGAAATAAACTTAAAAGATACATAGAGAGAAAGAAATGCTAAAACTAAAGAATACACCTTCTACTCAAATAGACATTTATCATGGTCCAGAATAGATATGATATGGATGTCAACAGAATTGTTAACTAATATTCAAGAAATAAATATTGAAACAAGTACTTGGGCAGATCACAATCCAATGACAATTAAATGGAAAGGACAAAGGAAGAAGATCTAGATGGACATTAAATAATACTATATTAAAGGAAAAAGACTTCACATAGTGGAGGGAGAAAGAACTGGCTTTTTTCTTTAGAGAAAACAAAAAAGAAGATACATCAATCCAGAATGTATGGGATACAATGAAGGCATATGCCAGAGGCTTGATAATAGACTATACAAGGAAAAGAAATACCATGAAAAGATTAACCTCTAAGGCATTAGAAGATGAGTATAAAGGACTTGAAAAAAGAGCTACAGAAAATGCCACAGAAAAAGGACATTAAGTTAAAAATGGATATAACCAAACATAAAATGGGTCTAATAGAAAAAGAAGAATTAGCACAAAAAATTAGAGGTGCTAAACAGAACTACTTTGAAGATGCAAATAGACCAGGTAGATGGTTAGCATATAAATTGAGAAAGGAGAAGGAATCAAGGAAAATATTGCAATTAATAGATGACCAAGGCCAAGTTTGCTATAGTAGTAAAGAGAAGAAGGAAATCATTTGAGACTATTATGGGACACTTTACACACAAGAGAATATTGATGAGGAAAGAGTTAAACAGTATTTACAGAATGCTTATTTACCCCAGATAACTAAAGAGATTGAAACAATGTTAGAAAGCAATATAACGATGATGGAGTTAACTGAAGCACTCAAGAAGCCAGTATACATCTTTGGTTTATTTAAACAGAATGAAGGTTCCATTTTGAATTAATGGAGAATAGCTATGGCTATCTTCATTTCACCCTAATAAATCTGATGCTATAAATACCTGCTACTTTTAGTTATCATATACCTGAAAAATTAAGGAGTAAATTGTATTTATGAATTAAGTTTCTCAAATAAATTTTCAATATTAGAATTTTGCATAGAAAGAATGGATATGCTTTAGTTAAGTTATATTCATTCTATAAAGTATACCTTGTTCTTGTTGCTGGTTTTTTTTAAAAAAACTGAAATATTATATACTTTTGCATATTACACAAAGCACATCATTATGTTATCCCTGGATAAAAGGTTTACCCAAAGTACATAGTCTAAGGACACCATAAACTGTTATTAACAGTGACAATATCCTGTGGCCTAGCCACCTTTGTTAGTGAATTGGTCAGCTTTCACCACTGTTTTCCTCAAACCAGGCACAAGATCATCCCTGCATTTCTGCATACAGAGTTCCTCTTCCAAGTTCTTTTCTTCCAAGTAGAATTTCTAAACATTGTGAACACTTTTGTAATTGTTTGGAGCACTCGGCTTGAAAAGAAATATTAAAAAAGAAACGGTGAGAATATACATGGGTATATATGTATATGTCCTTAACATCAAGAGTTTGTAAGCTGAAATGAGAGAAATTGAGAGCTTGACAAACACCTTTTAAAATTTACTTACAAAAAAGAGCTTATTGTCAGAAAGAAAACTGAACAGGAAAGTTATACAAATGCAATAATAAAATCTCATGTACAATGTACATTTCACATCAGGAAAGATACCACCAACTCCAAAACATCAGAGTGACTAACAAACAGCATTAGAGATGCTATTATAGGCAAGAAGGCTTCTTTCAAAAACAAATTAATAAAAATGACAGTCTTGCCCAAATGAGCAGAAAGAAAAATAATCTGAGATTAAAAGATATGTAAACAAGCGATAAACCATTTTTTCCCCAAAAAAGACTTTAAGAACTTGATAAAAGCACAAACAAACATCAACAACAGCCAAATATGCAAATATATTCAGAATAGAAAATCCACTAGGACATCATTGGACCACATGAATGTTAAAGATGTGCTGAAGCAGAAGTGGAAAATTTAGCAAAGAAGTCAAATGGATTATTAGTGTTTGCCTTACTCCTGACCAGATTTCCATTACTTGAGTCATCTTTTTCAGGAAGAAAATCAGATAGAGAGATAGAGAGAAGGAAAGATAAAGAAACATAAAATTGCAAGCCACATTAGAAAACTAAATAAACCCTCAGATCATGTAACTTTGTCACTTATAATATACAGGGGTGGGATTCTACCAGTTCAGACCGGTTCTATAGAACCGGTTGTAATAGAACCAATTGTTGTTTGATTGCTTATTGTACCCTATGACATCATTAAGTGTTGTACCTTATGATTCTTGATTCTTGACGAATGTATCTTTTCTTTTATGTATACTGAGAGCATTAGCACCAATACAAATTTCTTGTGTGTCCAATCATACTTGGCCAATAAAGAATTCTATTCTATTCTATTCTATTCTATTCTATTCTATTCTATTCTATTCTATTCTATTCTATTCTATTCTATTCTATGATAATGTCCTGACAATCAAAGTAAATTTGCTACTTGAATTATTTTAAATAATGGGAAATTCATTCCACATTCGTTTCAGGATGCATGTACCTGTATAACTGAAAGTTTTAAATCATGCTGAGTTTATAGGAAAAGTTAAAAGTGCAAAAATGAAAAGTGCTTTCAAATTGATACAGATACTAAAATATATTCCTATGGCACAACCTTCAAATTGTTTAAGTTGATTGATAGACAAAAGGCAAACCCCTTTTGCGAAAAACCAGGAAGATCAGATTTTGAAGAATTAAAGCTATATGCAGATACTTAGTGGAAAGTCCTAGTGGTTTTCTAAAGGCATGAGAATGGAAATTAAATAAAAATATAAAGAACTCCTATTTCTAATAATACTGAGATGATTTCTCATGGATGGTACAGGCAATGTGTCCCTTTACCTTGCCCTCTCAAATTTCAGGCTATGCCACTGCATTTATGTATAGCATTGTCAACTAATGTTTTAACTGAAAAAAATATCTCCCAAAGTAAAGAAAAATGAAAAGTTATTTGCAGTATTTAAAAACAATAATTTAGAGAGAAACAAATTAAAACTCTAAAGATAATACATTTAATGCAATAAACAGCTTAAAAACCAAAATAGAGAACAAAATGTATCAAACATAAGTTTATCCTAAAGTTCAGAAGCAACATCTAAACTTGGTGTCATATATTTAAAAGACTTAGCCCTAATGTATCTCTATACAAAGAGAATATCACCACCGAGGGACATGAGTTGGAAAAGTCAGTGCTTTTTTAACTGCATAGGGAATTCCCTGAAATTCAGCTAATGAGCTAGTAAATATTGGAGTGAATCTTGGTCAGATAAAAAAATGCATAAACTACACAGGCCTTTATAGATCCCAACAAGTACCAGTACTTACTTTACTTTTGGTTCAGTAATAAACTGATTGTCAATACAGCTCGATCAGAATAGGTGAAATATTCCTTGTAATAGGCTGCCTTCTTCAGCCTGCGCTGTATTGTAGCTTCCAGACAAGCCTCAAGGATAATCCAATGTGTAGGTTACCAATATATGGATTGCTTAGCCAGGTGATCTTGTCCAGAATCATCTCATCCTTAGTTGTATACATTTCTTTGTTTCTTTAATTTATTTATTTATTTTGTCAAACAATTATTAGATAACAGGTATAAGTATAAACATGGTTATAAATACATGAAATGGATACGAATAAGAAAAAAAAAGAAACAATAGGACACAGACAGTATCATTTATTAGATGAAGAGTTTTAACATCCACATTTCTAGATGCATTTTAAATTAGGGAAAGATGGAATCTAGTAGGGCTGTGCATGTGACTTTAATGGTTTGTAGTTTTTTTGAACATGTTTCTCCTTTTCTCATTATTCTTTTGTGCCATCTTGTAACCACAACTTGGCACTTGAAAGTTGGAAGATATCTCCAATCATCTTCAGAAAGTACCAAAAGAGACTTTTGTGCATGATCTACATATATGCATAAGCTCTTTCTTTTATGTACCCATAATGCCAAATCTTAATTATAAAACATTGAGGTATTTTGAGGTTGTACAATATTAAAAAGTCAGACACAATCTCTATAATTAGGCAAAGAAAGAATAACATAGGGGGTTAAAATCCTGTGTTTCAGTATAATAAATATTAATACAATGTATATGAAGAATGCAGAGCAGAATTATATGGAGTATGACAGATATGGCTTTTAAAGTAAAAAAAAAACTTATATTCCTATTATAATCGGACAGCACAGGCTAAAATAGATTAAGTTATCAGCTGGAGACTAAAATCTCTGGTCTGCTGTGCCATAAAATACTTTAGTGACACATAGAATTAATTACACATTAAGTAGCACTCAAGAATATAAATCCCCTCATTTAGGCACAAAGAGGCAATTTAATTTTGGTGTTTATTGTTCTTTTACCCCTACTCATTAGTATCATTACTCATTACTGCTTTTTTTTCAAAGCGAAAAGACAATTAGAGAAAATCAAGAGTAACAAGAGTACTAAATTGCATAATTGTTGAATTGATGGTATTGGTTTGACCTTATTTAGAGTTGTAGAAAAATAAATATAGTATGTATTTGTATAAAGCTGACCTGTGTTATGGAAGTGGTACACAAACCTTTATTTGATATATTTATAAAGTCATCATGATTTACACAAATTCCTACCAACTGCAAAGTACTTAAATTTAAAGAACATTTGACATATGATTTTCAGACATCTATAAATGATGGGGAACAATTCCATAAATATCTTGTCAACAAAATGCAGCATATTGGCACATTAAGAATGTAATAATTTATTTGAGCAAAAGTATGAGCTACCATTCTGTCTCTGAATCAAAACAGAACAGGGAGGGGGGAAAAAACACCCTTTCTCCTATTTTTCCCTCAGCTCTTTTGCTCTCAGAATGATCAACTAAGCTGTAGAACGAAGTGGTATAGAATGAGCTGCACATGTTATTATTCATGCACACTGACACATTTTGACCTGACATGACTTTAAAGATTAAATCTGAACACTGTAAGTACTGTATATAAATAGATCTAAACTGTATGCAGCTATTAAAAGAGAATGTCTATTCCCAGTTAAGTCCCATATTTTCCAATTTCCTCCAGTGACAGATCCAGCAAGACATGAGGAAGCTTTAGCATGTGCATTATATTCATATCCTACTTATTCCTAGTTTTCAGTATGAAAACTTTCTTTCTACTGCATAGATTTTTCAAGGGGGCTGGGGTAGTTTGCATGATATTGATGTAGAACAGAGCTTGTATGATGGGTACTCATTTGTCATTAGTGATATGGACTTTTTTCTCCATTCAGTCATGTCCCTTTCTTGGAGCCTACCTGGATAAGTCCCTGCAGTTTTCTTGGCAAGAGCTTTCAGAAGTAGTTTGTCAATTGCTTTCTTCCTAGAACGCAGAGAAAGTGATTGGTCCAAGGTCACCAGCTGGGTTCATGCTCAAAGAGGAACTGGAACTCTCTTGGTTTGTAGTCTGATGCCTTAATTACTACACCAAATTGGCTCTATATGGATATATTTTGCAAAAGGAAAAAAAAAAAAACACTAGGAGAGTTCATATAGGGGAGCCCAGTAGGAAATAATATATTTATCTAATGTGCAGTGTAACTCCTTCCACTTTGCAGGTCATATGCTATAAGTTGCATACATATGTATGGATGCACATATACCTATCATGTAAATATAGACACCATAGACATACTCCCAGGAAAAATACATCCTACTCTTAAAAAGCTCCATACTTCTGTAAAGAGGACTCATCATTAAGATTAATTAGCACTAGAATTCCATGCATGAAAAATTTACCAAAATGCTTTTGTCTTTTGAATAACATTTTAATTTTCTTTTATCAAAAAGAGTAATATTGAATAGGAAAAAGAAGTGAGATTATTTTCTGCAAAGCACTACTGAGTTACTATTCTCCAAAGGAATTGTAGTGTGGCCACTGTTAAAAGAATATTAAGAAGGTGTCTATCTGTTTTATACATCATGAAGCCAAGAAGACAAGTGGCACTATTCAACTATCAAAAATTTTCCGTGAGAATTTTCACATTTATAATACTAACTCATAGCATTTTCACATGTATACTAAGTCACAGTTTTAAATAAATGTTCACATTTATCATTTTATAGATTTCAATTCCAATACTAGCTGGGGAATTCTGGAGTTGAAGCAAATACTTCTTAAAGTTTTAATCCAATAATGAATTGATTCATACTTTATACCAAAACCCACCAAATATACTCCTTTCTGACTTAAAGCTGTCAAAAAGTATGAGCACAAAGGCATTATCAAGATTAAGAAACATCTGATCAAACAAGGAGTAAAACATGGCAGGAACAATGCCCTTGGAGATGGATTCCTGCAAGGAAAAGATGGCTCTTCTTTCAGGTGATGAGACAGCTCTCTGGGTTATGCCAAGTTCCCAGTATTTCTAGGTTGGCAATGCCTGATGTCCTTAGCAGAGATTTATTGCTACCTCCTTGCTTTTCTAAGAGCTCTATGTTCCTCACCCACAGAATGGTAAGCAAACTAAAGGCAACCCACATTTTGTGGACTAGAAATCTGGACACAGCCAGTGCTCCCTTGTTCTCTGTGAAAGATAACAGATATTAGGGGAAAAGAAATATTATGGAGAAAGAAATAGTTCACTAGTTCACAGGAACTAGTATAGTTCAAACTAGTTCACAGGAACTGTCTAGTATAGTTCAAACTAGTTCACAGGAACTGTCTAAGTAACAATCTTCTAAGAATGAGACTGGGAGTCAGTTGAGGATGATGAAATGAAGTAAATAATTCAGTCCAATTTACCAAATCAACAGAATTTAAGCAGAGAGAACTATGGGTGAAGTAATTTCAAAATGACAGTTTTAAAGAGTTCAGATACACAACAAAGTAGGGCCTTTTGAACTAATCCAAAGTGTAAGTTGTTTGCAACATGAAAGTACATCCAGGGAATGCCCTTAAACAGTGTAGAAGAGTGATTCCCATGTGGACATAGTTTGATGTATTTACCAATTAATACAATAAGTCCTAATTCTGACCAGTTTCTGTCTCACGAGCATTTTATCTTATAACTGGAATTTTCAAGAGCTTAATTTTGAAAGGAGATACAGTATGATTCCCACATGGTACCATTATCATTTCTTTTTTTCTGGATTTTCTTTGCAATCAGGTAAAAATGATATGATTAGAATGCATAACAATTGTAATAAAATAAACTGATGTGGCATAACATTGTTTGAAATGAATATATTTAAACATATACATTTATAAAAAACATATGGAACATTCAAGTATAATTCAAAGTTTCCAATTCACACAATTAGATTCTGACTTCAGGGCATAGACTGACAATGCCATTAGATCAGTGTGAACAGCACCTACTGCTATGCAAAAAAAAAAAAAAAAAAAATTGCAGTTTTCCAAGCCAGCACCCAGGGAGCCCTAAATCTCAATATCATTTTACTTATTGCAGTGAAAGGATTCTTTCATATCCTTACTTTGAAGTATTTATTATTATTTTTAATTACTCCAGGATTATTACTTAGGCCTGGAAGTTCTAGTTAAAACTAAGGTAATAAGACTCAATGATTTATTAAAGGCTAGTGTTGTAAAAGATTTTCCCCCCATTCTGCCTCTTCTGGAATCCAAATGAGAGGATTTGTTTGTTTGTTTATGATATAGTGATCATTCATTCATTCATTCATTCATTCATTCATTCATTTATTTATTTATTTATTTATTTATTTGTTTGTTTGTTTGTTTGTTTGTTTGTTTATTTATTTATTTATTTATTTATTTATTTATTTATTTATTTATTTATTTATCATATAGTGATAGTACATTAGCTAGAAGACTACAGTGTTAATACAGATTTGGCTACCTAAGGCTGCTAATCCATTCATTTCATCCTCATGCATGATCCAGATACACCACAAGAGGCGAACTACTTTCACATTCAGAATCAATACATTAAGGTGTTTTCTGGGGCTCTTCCCTCCACCAATGTCACCTCACATTCAGGTGTCAGATTCAGGCAGGTCTGACATTGGTTGGGATTGTACTTCCACACAAAGTGGTACCTATTTGCATATTTTCAAGCATGCTTTCGAACTGAAGTTGGCAGAAGCTGAGGCAAGTGACAGGAGCTTACCCCGCCTCTCAGTGCTAGGATTTTAATCACCGGAGCACAGACCTTTTCTAGCATCTTAAAGTTACTTAAATCACAATGCTTCTCAAGTGAGACGAAATCTCCCTATGCAAGAATAGTAGTAGCAAAGTGGGCTAAATTCTTTATTGGAAAATAACTGCAGCCAGAAATGTGAGTACTCAGGTGAAAAAGATAGCAGACTGGAGATCCCAGGTAAGAGACATTTGAGTTGTAGCATCTTCCATTCTGTGGAGTATATGTTTATATGCAATTATATATATTGAAAGGAAAGAAGAGAAGAGTTCAAACAGCAAAATAGATGGATTCAGTTATAGTGGAAATGGGTGTGTCATTCAAAAACAGTCAGGTTAAGGCATATGGACATGGGGAAAAACTATTTATGTGGCTAAGAGCCAACAACAACTTGATGGCTCATAATCAGTCAATGTGTATGAATACTAATTCATTCTGCTATAAGTTTTAAGGGTAAGAACATAAGTATCTATAGGGCAGAATAGAAAATTTTCCTTTTCCAGAACAACCTTGTAAAATTACTGACTCCAGTTTCTCTACTTTTAACTAGGGCTACCAAATATAAATGATTTTGGTGAATAAGATGCTAAATTACAACCCAAGTACTGAAATAATTAGTGTATTTATTTTGACCCTTATCAAAATCTTCAAATCCCACAAATCTATAACAAACCCACCTTAAATCCCATTCCTGAAAATGGGTATTTGTAGTGGCAAATTTTGGTACCATTATTTGGAAGTGCTCATGGGCTAGAGGTCATCTGTGACCAAATTTGTAAGACATGTGCATGGAGATTCTGTCAAAGATTAGAATGAAGGAAATGATTCAAGTTTGACAAATTTATACATCTGTCTCTAACAAACCAAAGAGAGAAGCAATCTGAGACTAAGGAGACTAAGGAGAGCAATCAACCAATGGAACAATTTCCCTTCAGAATTTGTGGGTACCCCCTCACTGGAGGCTTTCAAAGATAGACTAAAAAAATCATTTATTTGAAATGTATAGGGTCTCCTGCTTGAGGAGACTAGAAGACCTCCAAAGTCACTTCCAACTCTATTATTCTATATTCTATTCTTCATGGTTTCTTATGAATCACTATTTCTCAGCATATCCATGGTTTATCACCTTTTATTATTCCACCACTCTTCATTAGTCTATGTCCTTGTTGCTGTCACCAACATGGATTCTATATAGTTTAATTAGTCTAACAGAATAGCTTAAAAACTTAATTTATTTATATAATTCTAATAGGCTGTGCAGTTCTGATAGATTTGGAAATCAAATTACAGATGTCCAGAGTCAGTAGATTAAAACTCTTTCATCCCAGATTGATATTTTTTTGTTTCAATATTGCTTATCCACTTTATGGGGAGGAGGGTGGTTTCAGCCCATTTCTCCTGATATATCTATATATGCAGAAATCCCTTCATGACAAATGGCCAACTGCTAACACAGGTCTATGGCTAGACTTTGTTGTCTGATGAGTTGCTATTTCCTAGAAGCAGCTGCAAGACTGTTCTTTGAAATGTCAATGCAGTTGGAGGAGGAATTGAGGCTTAAGGCAAGTACAGGCAAGAAGCAGCAGCAAGGACAACAGAATAGACTGCAGTTGCAAGTTTAGTTTAATTGGTATGAGAGGAAAGTCTTTCTATCAGGCTTAAGCACAGAGCATATCTAAATAATGCTGAGAAAATTGAGTTAGAGTGTGCATACAATCATTAGACACTGTGATAATTGCTTCTCATAGAGATCAGAAATGTTTAACAGAAATCATTTCCTATTTATTCACATGTGTAAGGAAGGAAAGGGCATCTAGAATTAAATCTGAAGTGGAGCTTGTGTAAGGTACCTTGAAGCCTAATGTGAGAAATCAAGTCCCATCAGGATTTTCTATGTGTCTTTTACTTCTAATGCAAGGTGACCATTAATCTAACCAAATGTTTATAACTTCCCATTGATGAAACAGGAATAGAAGAGTAGCAATCCAAATTCATTATGAACAATCTCCTTTGTTATGTTTCAGCACAGTTCAAGGGAACAATAATACCCAGTTGGGTTTCCCCCTCAGACCTTTTAAAGATGTTTTTATCTTGCCTTTAAAAATAACTCAAGATAGCAAACATACCTATACTTCTTTTCTTTTTTTCCTACAAAAATAACCATGTGAGGTGGGTTGGGTTAAGGCAGAGAGACTGACTGGCTCAAAGTTACCTAGTTAACTTTGATTCCTAAGGCAGGATTAGAACTGAGAGTCTCCTGGTTTTTATCTAGTGTCTTAACAACTACCTGCTATAAATTACACTTTTGGCTGTTGTTGTTTTGCAAGCAGGAATGTAACCTTGAAGTGCGAAGGAAGCCAAAAGAACAAACACATCTGGGCAAAGACCCTCATTTTCTCTCTCCAGGGAATACACAGAACATCTAGAGCATTTGCTATGGTCATTAGAGCATTAATAGAGTATTTAATATTGTGCCTTTTGCCTTCTAGACCTGAACAATAAAAATACCACACTGTACAATAATTTAATCAACAAAGAAATGCTTAAAAAAGTAGATGCACCCATTAATACCTAGAATATAGCAGTTGTTAATTCTAGAACCATTTGAGCTTATAATTGCCCAGATAAGAAGTCATGTTAATAAATTCACAATGAAGAAATTGGCTATCAATGCAAAGGGAAGCAACTTCTTGCCACTGAGTTCACTCTGGGCTGTATCCAGAGATGAAGTTCCAAGAAGGAGTTTCATGGAAGTTCTGAATGCAGAGAGTTGTCAAGGCCCGAGATGTGGAATTCTCTTGAAAAAAATGTATCTTGATGACTTAAATATTTCAAGAGACTCCCACATGGAACAATTTTGTGCACCACTTCTTCTTCTTCTTCTTCTTCTTCTTCTTCTTCTTCTTCTTCTTCTTCTTCTTCTTCTTCTTCTTCTTCTTCTTCTTCTTCTTCTTCTTCTTCTTCTTCTTCTTCTTCTTCTTCTTCTTCTTCTTCTCCTCCTCCTCCTCCTCCTCCTCCTCCTCCTCCTCCTCCTCCTCCTCCTCCTCCTCCTCCTCCTCCTCCTCCTTCCTAGCATATTCCTGCAGATGCAGGGTCCACTTTTCAGATCATTGAATACCACTTTGCGTGGTCAGCTGCGTTTTTCGGGTGCAGGTCTGTGGCTTGCATGTCTTTGTTGATGGTGTCTCGCCATCTCTGTTTTGGATGCCCACAATGTTACTGGCTTCTAGTAATAGTCTGTCTTGGCAATAGTAGAAGGTGCTGCTCTCTGGACATATCCATACCAGTGGATCCAGCCTTCTCTCATCTTCTCTGTAATTAGTGCCACACCAAAATGCTGTCAAATGGTGTCATTTGTGATGTGGTCAAGAAGGGAGGTACCTGATATCCAATAGAGCATTTGGAGATAGCTTTCAGTTATTGCTGCCAAGCATTCAGTGCCAGCATACAATGCAACAGGGTAGATAGTTGTCTAGTAAATCTTAGATTTGAGATGAGTTGACATTTGTGTGTCACATAACACACCTGTGAGTTCTTGCCAATACATCCTAGTTGCATTCACCCTTGCTCGCACCTCACCATTGCCTAGAATATGCACAAATATCCACCTTCATTAGGTTTTCTCCATTGATTTGAAGTGTTCCAAGTGTTCTCTAAGTACTCAATTTCCTTGATGTTGAGGCAGAATCCAAAATGGTTCAGGTGATCATCCTATGTTTGGACTTGCTGCTGTAGTTTGCCTTTGGTGGTAGAAGTGAGCACAACATCATCAACATAGAGCATAGTCCAGGGTGTGTTCTGATGCAGGTCATGCAAGATGGTATCCATGACTAATATAAACAGAAGTGGTGACAATGCAGAGCCTTGGTAGACCCAACTGTCACCAGGAATCTGTTGGAGAGACCAGCTGGGCACCGCACTTAACTGTTGGTATTCTTATATAATATTTTGACCCAGTCAATAGGTGATTCAGATGATCCCAGAGGGCAGATGATCCCAGTTGGTGTGGGACACGATCAAATGCTTTCTCCAGATCTAGGAATGCCATGTGTAGTGGTTGTCTCTTCTCACAATGTTTCTCTATGAACTGGCAGGCTGTAAAGATGGCATCAGTTGATCCAGTTGTTGATAAAGCTACATTAGTTGAGGGCAATGCTGTGAATGTGTTGATCAAGTTTTATATAGGTCTGAATGTTATTTATTTATTTATTTATTTCTCAGCAGTTATTTAATATTAAGCATGCTATTGGAAACAAGCCTGAGAAAAGAAGCTGTCCAAAATATTGTAGTTAAGTCTTTATTTTTCAGGACTGATATTTCACACGATGTGCTTCAGAACTGATGAAACAGGTAAGTTAAACTAAACGTCCATGGACAATCCTTTTAATGCTTTCTTTCCTCTTCTTTTGTCCATGACAGCTAGTGGGCTGGTTTTACATTACCATGAAATTTGATTTGGTTGGAAAATATGCTTTATCACAGTAATGAAAAATTGATGATGTTAAAAGTATTAAAGAGAAAGTTAAGGGTTTTTCCCCCCTCTCTCATAATGAATAATTTGTTGGGGAAAAAAATACTGGTAGCATTGGAACTAACAAATCATTTCCTTTCTCTCTTCTACTCTTATCAGAACAGAATAGGGACACTTTAGAACTTTCTTGTTACTTGATAATTACTTTGAAAACTGGCTGACTTGGCAGAGCTGTTCATTAGACCTCTAGCAATAGTGATACCATTTTAAATGAAACCCACTGCAAATGATTCCCTTACCTCATTGCTGCTGCTGGAGACTATTTTATTCAAGCAAAGTAGCAATTAAGTATTAAGCACAATCATTTTTCCCCCATGGATGGTGGCTGATTTAACTTTCCGCTGGAAAGATTTCTAGTAGAATATAATGCTTCTTTTTTAATTTTACTTTTATAAGATTTGGTTCTGAAATGCTGTTCCTCATAAGCAGGTTTAGCTATATTAAAAGCAACAATGAAGAATGTGTGGTTTTCATTAAAACTGGACGACAATTCCCATGATCTCTCACTGCTGACCATTCTAATTGCTTGGCAGCTAACTCATATTTATGACAGTTGTAGTGTCCTATGGTCACATGATCCTTTTCTGCAATCTTATGACAAGAAAAATCAATGGGGAAGCCAGATTCCCTTAACAACCGTGCTACTAACTTAACACCTTCAGTGGATCACTTAACGGCTGTGGCAAGAAAAATCATTTGTTAAGTGAGTTATGCCCCATTTCATGAAATGGGGCAAAACTCACTTAGCAACAGAAATTTTGGGCTCAATGTGGTCGCAAGTCAAGGACTACCTTTAATGACAACAATAAAAATTAAGGCAAACTAAAAAAAACAAAAGAATAAAAAGAAAGAATAGAAGAATAGAAGGTGCAAAAAAGAAAGAAAAAGGGAAAAGAAAAAAATAAGAATTCAGTAACAAAAGATGTAGTAAGGAAAGAAACGTATAAAGAAGTAAATTCCTGCTTCATCACAAGTAGAAAAAACTTCAGTAACTTACCTCCTTCTCTTAAAATACAACAAATGGTTTCTTCTTCCCATATCCCATCACTTATCTATAAATAAATCCATAAATCATCATCATTTGCTTCATTCTGTAATTGTAAGTTAAATTATGTTTAAATCAATGTAGTGCAGAATTGCAGGAAGGAGGGGTGTTTCCCAAGGAACTAAGAAGCAGAATCCTTGGTATGCAGGAAAAGAGCTAGGGCAGGCCCTCCCTACCCTTTTTTTCCCAGGGAAACATGCAGATTTGTGCTTTAGTCTGGCAATTGTTCCTAGAGCAACAATAATGAAACTATTCTGAGTAGATCATTCTTGGTTCCTTGAACCTGACAATTATTTTCCTTTAATTGTAATCATTAGTTCCTTGTAATATTCAATTTATAAAATCTTATTTAAAAAAAAAATAAAAGCATTTTTTCATAGGAAGAATTCTTTAGAATTAATTCCAAAATCTTATTTCAAGTCTAAACCCAAGTCCATTTGAAACTTTCTAAAATCAACATTTTAATCACTCTTTTTATTGTGAATGTATAAAGTTTTAATAAAGTGTGAGCTTGGAATAAAGTGCAGGGTTCTGGCCCTGGACTTCTGATTGGCTGTTAAACAGCCGGATCGAATTGGCCCGCTCCGGGGAATCCGATTGGCCCTTAACAGAGAGTTCCTATTGGTTATGAGAGCTAGCACTCCTCGTTGGTTATTGGTTAATAGTTACGGGGTTTGCCTATATAAGGCAACTGCTATAGAAGTTAAAACTGCAATAGAAGTCAGAAGTCACTATGTAAATAAAGAGCTGAAGCTCACCGTTCAGAGGCTTGTCTCCATTCTTTCTCGCCCATGCTCCAAACATAACACTGGCGATGAAGGTGGGATATGGAGACATCTGAACCAACGAAATTTCGAAGAACACTGAGCACGTGACAGATGACGCTACACAACGGAACCATGTCTGGCGTCGTCGTATCACCTGCTCCATTTGATCCAGTACAGTAGGACTGGGAGTCCTACATGGATCGCTTCCAAATGTTCTTAGAAACCAACAACTTAAAGAACGCCACACCAGGAAAGAAACGGGCGGTGTTCCTAACGCATTGCGGTCCAATTGTATTTAAGATGGCTAAAGCACTAGCAAAACCCCGAGAAGTGAAGGTGATAGATTGGGATGACCTCGAACCTCTCCTACGAGATCACTACGCACCGACCGTGCCTACGCTTGTGAGACGGCACGAGTTTTATCAGAAGAGCCAGCAAAAGGGAGAAAGCATGGCCGACTTCATAGCAGACCTCCAAAATTTGGGAGGCCTCTGCGGATTTGCTGATTTAGAAAAAGCACAAAGAGACCGCATAGTTCTGGGATTGGATGCACCAGGCGTCCAAAGCAAGCTGATGGCGAAAGGCAACATCAGCCTTGCCGACATTATCGCTGATGCTACCGCAGCAGAAGCAACCAGGAAGTTGGCTGCACAACTACGCTGAAACCACGCTCCGGTACCACCACCGACAAGCAACATCTTACCCAGGTCAGAAGGGCAGCTTGCAATGAGGCACCATGAGGACCTCTCTTCGTCGTCAGACAGCGACGAAGAAGGGGTCCATTGACTGCGGTCCGACTGGGACCACCACCCGAAGACTTTACGCCCTTGTGCTGGCTGTGGGGCCAACCATGCCAGGTCCGAATGCAAATTCCGCAACGCGCTCTGCCATGAGTGCGGGAAGCGAGGCCACATCGGACGGGTCTGCCGAAGCTTACCAAGACCCAGCCAGGCCTCAAAAGGGGCTAACTATCACCAATCGACAGGAAACTGTCCTGTACGGCGAGAGCCAGTAAACCACTCCTACAGAAAGCGAGCTTTGCAGAGAGAAGAGGCTCACCATACTATCACTATCGGTCACGCCTCAGCTTTACACACCAAGAAAATACGAGTTACAGTAGCCATGGAGAACCAGCCTTGCCACATGGAAGTCGACTCGGGATCGTCTCTCTCGATGGTGTCCTGGAAGACCCTTAAGCAACTCATCCCCACGATTCAACGCCAAGATCTCCGCTCCCAAAGACTCATCCTCAAGGACTACCAAGGGAATCGAATCCCCGTCGTTGGTTCCTGCCGAGTCCGAGTATCCTTCAAGAAGCACACAGCGTACTTACCACTAACTGTCAACGATAGAGACAGGCCTAGCCTACTAGGCCTCCAATGGTTCGCGCCACTCGGCATTGAAGTGGCCAGCATAAACCGAGTCAGCGGAAGTGACTGGAAGGGAGACCTCATCCATGAGTTCAGGGATGTCTTCGCGGACAGCTTAGATGAGTACAAGGGGACCCCGATTTCGTTCAGTCTAGACCCAAAGATAGCTCCCATCCGACTTAAGCCCCATCGAGTTCCGTTTGCCTTAAAGTTGAAAATCGATGAACAACTCAACAAACTGATAGCTAAGGGGGTGTTAGAGCCCATCGATCACTCCCCTTGGGAAACCCCAATCATAACACCCATTAAGCCAGATGGGTCGATCCAAATTTGTGGGGACTACCAGGCCACTTTGAACCACGCCCTACAGCAGAACGCATATCCAGTGCCGGTGGTGCAGCATCTCCTCCACTCCCTGGGGGGTGGGAAAGTCTTCGCTAAATTAAATTTAGCTCAGGCATATCAGCAACTACCTGTTGATGAAAAGACGGCACAGGCACAAACGATTGTGATGCACCAAGGTGCCTTTAAATGTACCCGGCTTCAATTAGGAGTTAGTGTAGCCCCAGGAATTTTTCAGAGCCTTATGGAAAGGTTATTACAAGGGATTAAGGGCGTGGTCCCCTATTTTGACGATGTATTAATTGCGGCCCCTACAAAACAAATCTTATAGGACCGGTTAAAATTAGTCCTAAAAAAATTCCAAGTGGCCGGTCTTAAAGTAAAAAAAAACAAATGTAAATTGTGTACTGACAGTGTTGAGTTTTAGGGTACCTAATTGATAGCCAGGGTATTCACTCTACTGAAAGTAAACTAAGGGCAATAAAAAACGCTCCCAGGCCATGAAACAAGGCCGATCTCCAGGCATTCCTAGGCCTCATCAACTTTTATAATATATTTTTACCGCATAAAGCAATGGTCGCTGAACCATTACACCGGTTGTTGGATAAGAAAGCAAATTGGTTATGGGGGTCACTGAGAAGAACCGGCATTCCGCAATGTGAAAAAACTGCTCACTTCTGACTCTGTACTCATGCAGTATAACGAGACTTTGCCATTAAATATAACATGTGATGCTTCGCCTTTCGGAGTGGGCGCCATTTTGAGCCATGTACTGCCTAATGGGAACGAAGCCCCTATTGCTTATTTTTCAAAGACACTTTCAAAAACTGAGCGAAATTATGGACAAATCAATAAAGAAACCCTCGCAATCATGTCAGCCGTTAAAAGATTCCACGAGTACGTGTATGGCCGGGCTTTTACTATCGTGACTGACCACAAACCATTATTGGGGATAATAGCCGGAGATAAGCCGATTCCCTACATATTATCCCCTAGGATGACTCGATGGTCAGAATTCTTAGCTCCTTATAACTATCGGCTGCAATACCACCCTGGGAAAGCCATTCCCCACGCCGATGCATTGAGCTGAGCACCGCTTCTAGAGACTCTCGATGATCCTGCACCAACAGTAACCACATTGCAAATTGAGGCACTCAACTCACCGCCATTAACCACCCGAAATATCGTGAGAGAAACTAAAAGTGACCCCACCTTAGCGCGAGTCCTAAGCTGGGTAGAATGTGGATGGCCATTGGACCAATTATCAGATAACTTCACACCATTCAAGACTCGACAAACCGAGTTGTTCTCCCAAAAAGGCTGTGTCATCTGGGGCAATAGAGTCATTATCCCAGAACGACTCCAGAAAGCGCTTCTGAGGACCTTGCACGATGGCCACGCTGGCATTGTGCAAATGAAAGCCCTTGCGCGAAGCTACGCATGGTGGCTGGGCATTGAAAAGCAAATCAAAAATTGGGTTAAAGCTTGTCCAAAATGCAAGGAAGTGAGCAACGCCCCACCTAAAGCCATTCCTACTGAATGGGAGACACCATTCACTTGGACTTCGCGGGGTCGACCAAAAGCCACACTTTTCTACTAACCATCGACGCCTATTCAAATTGGCTCAAGATTCATCGCATGACGACTACAACCTCTGAGGCGGTTATCAAAACCTTGGAAAGACTATTTGCAACCCACGGACTACCAGACGTCCTGGTATCCAATAACAGGCCCCAATTTACAGCACTGTCATTCGAGCAGTACCTCGCTGACATGCGCTCACCTCGCCTGTGCAGCCTGCGACCAATGGCAAAGCAGAACGCATGGTACAATTTGTGAAGAAAACCTTACAGAAGGTAGAATACGACAACATTGACGACAAGATCAATCAAATCCTTTTTTTACAACACATCACACCGCATTGTGTCACCAACAAAACTCCCGCCGAACTGCTAATGTGATGAAAACTCCACTCCCACCTCGACCGGTTACACCCAGCTTATGAACCGGAAAAACCACTAGGATCCAGCGGCCACTGTCTTTCCTTCCAGGTAGGAGACTTGGTATACACTAAAAACCTATCGGGCGACCCATTGTGGGTGGAGGCGACAGTAGTTCGTGTAACCAGCCCAAGATCCTACCTTGTACAATGCCTTGACGATAGACTATGGAAACGCCATATCGATCAATTACGATTGTGGCTTCCGGCGGGCAGTTCTGAACTCCCCTATGACCAGACTGAGGGGGGGAAGGTATAGAAGAAGATGAATTCCAAGGAGAAGAAAACCCGTTTGAAGGGAACGATGGTATAATAGAGACTCAGGAAGTGGAACCAGAGAGGGAAACAGTTGAACCTCAAGGAATTACAAAGAACATGGGCAACGACAGGAAAATGAACTCTGAACCAGAAACAGCCCCACTGCCAAACAACGATCTACCTCAGCGTGATTGCAGCCAAATGACACAGCAAAAATCAAAGAGACTAATAAAACAACCGTCCTACCTAAAGGACTATGTAACTGCGCCCTGCAAACAGAAGCCAGGGAGAAGGGGTGTTGTGAATGTATAAAATTTTAATAAAGCGTGAGCTTGGAATAAAGTGCAGGGTTCTGGCCCTGCACTTCTGATTGGCTGTTAAATGCCCGGATAGGATTGGCCCGCTCTGGGAATCCGATTGGCCCTTAACAGAGAGTTCCTATTGGTTATGAGAGCTAGCGCTCCTCGTTGGTTATTGGTTAATAGTTACGGGGTTTGCCTATATAAGGCAGGTTAAAACTGCTATAGAAGTCAGAAGTCACTATGTAAATAAAGAGCTGAAGTTCACCGTTCAGAGGCTTGCCTCCATTCTTTCTCCCCCATGCTCCAAACATAACACTTTTGTTGTTTTATTTCCCACCCCCAAATAAAGTAGTTAACTTTCATTAAATAATAAAGGAAACTTTCCTTTATTATTTCTGGTGCTTGTCAAACTTGTCAAATCAAAGATTTCTAAAAGCTGAGAAACAATTAAGAAACCATTTCCAAAAGTTACAAAAAAAAAAAGGAAGTATGCAAATGTTGCGCCCTTAAAGCCACCAACTGTACTTTGAGCAAGATATCTGTTCCCTTCCCTCTGGAGCTCTAAACCCACCGGACACAACTATTTCACATTCTCCTCATGAGGGGTGTTCTGTCCTTAATTAGCATTCTTGAGATCCCCGCACTTTGATTGGCCAAAGCGCGGGGCTCTCTGATTGGTCAGGCGAGCCGCACCGATTGGCTCGCTAAGAATCTCCCGCGATTGGTCCATTGGCCATTGGCCACGGCCGCCGCGGCTAAAAGAATAAAAGCCGCGATCTTTTTCCCTTTGCCCCAGTTCGGTTCCAACCTCAAATAAAGAGCATGATTTGAAGTCACCGACTCCTGGCATCATTTCGCGGACACTACACTGGCGACGAGGATGGGATACAGGCCCTGAACCGAACCACGTGTCCGACGGAAGCCAGACGAACCACCGCGATGGCGAAAATCGCACCCCCAGCACCCTTCAAACCCACCACCGAGGACTGGGAATCGTACTCCGAACGATTCCGCATGTTCTTCGAGTGCAGCGACCTGAAGGACGCCACCGGCCCCATGAAGTGCGCTGTCTTCCTGACCCACTGCTGGACCGAGGTCTTCAAGATGGCCAAGGCGCTTGCCAAACCTGCCGATGCGACCGCGATGGACTGGGACGTCCTCGAACCCATACTTCGGCGGCACTACGCTCCAGAGGTACCCATCCTGATCCGACGCAACGAATTCTACCGTCGGGAACAGAGGTCGGGTGAGAGTTTCAGCAACATCGTCGCCGAGCTGCGGCGCCTAGGGGGACTCTGCGAATTCGACAACCTGAACGACGCCCTGTGAGACCGAATCGTGCTCGGTTTGTGGGACCCCGTCCTCCAGAGCCGGCTGATGGCCAAGGGCAACATCAGCCTAGCAGACACTCTCACCGCAGCCGCAGCCGCCGAAGCAACCCGAACTTCCGCCGATCGCATGCGCAGACCGAACACTGGAGACTGCAGCGGAAACAACAACCCGGCGAGGTCGACTGAGGCCCAACCCGAGACGACCACCCACCAGGGCGACTTCCACTCGGCATCGGGCACTTCAGATGACGAGGAGGACATCCATCGCCTCCAGACAGGCTGCGACCCAAGGAACCGGCAGGGTCGTAAGTCGAGGACCAACTGTGCCGGTTGCGGCGGCGACCACCCCAGGTCGGAATGCCAGTTTTTCGAATCGATCTGCCGGCATTGCGACAAGAAGGGACACATCGCCCATGTCTGCCGCCTAAAGAAGAATTGCAGCCCGGCACGATGGGACCAGAGTGACCGGAGGAGAGAGAGCACACCACCCCGGACCAGAGATCACCCCTCAGACAACAGATGGGACCGGAATGGACGATCCCTGCGAGGCGGCGATAACCGGCAAAGAGAGGAGACCCATCAGATGGTCACCATCGGCCACGCCATCACCAATGATGCCCGGAAGGTCCACATGGAGGTAGGCATCGAGGGCCAGCCATGCAAAATGGAGGTGGACTCCGGGTCCTACCTCTCCATGATTGCATGGCATGAAATAAAGCGCTTGGTGCCTACCCTCCAAAGGAGGAACATAGACAGCCAGAGACTCATTGTAAAGGACTACCAGGGAAACCGCATCCCGGTAGTCGGAACCAAACATTTCAACATCACCTATAAAGGGCACACCGAAAGACTTCTCCTGACAATCGTCGACCGCGACCGCCCAAGCCTACTGGGACTGCAATGGTTCACCCCGCACGACATCGCACTCACGGGAGTCGACCATGTCACTGACGACAGCTGGGAGCAGCAACTGGCCCGGGAATTCCAAGAGGTCTTCGACGGAAACCTAGGCAAGTACCGAGGGCCCCTTATATCTTTCAACCTAGAACCAAACGTCCCCCCAAAACGCCTGAAACCAAGGCGGGTGCCATTCGCACTTAAACCAAAGATAGACGAGCAAATTGACAAGCTCGTCAAGCAAAGGGTCCTACAGCCAATAGACCACGCCCGGTGGGAGACCCCCATAGTCACCCCGATCAAGCCCGATGGGTCAGTGAGAATCTGTGGGGACTATAAGGCCACCCTAAATGGCACGCTACAACAAAGCGCCTACCCCGTCCCAGTAGTGCAACACCTACTGCACTCACTGGGAGGGGGCAAGGTTTTCGCCAAGCTCGACCTCGCCCAGGCTTACCAACAGTTGCCAGTCGAAGAGCAAACGGCAGAAGCGCAAACCATAGTCACCCACCGGGGGGCATTCAAATGCAACCGACTCCAATTCGGAGTCAGCGTGGCACCGGGAATATTCCAAAGCCTAATGGAAAGACTACTGCAGGGCATCAAGGGGGTGGTACCTTACTTCGATGACGTCCTAGTGTCGGCAGCCCACCAAGCCGAACTAGAGGGTCGCCTAAGGGAGGTCCTAACCAAATTTAAAGAGACCGGGCTAAAGGTCAAGAGGGAGAAATGCCAGCTATGCACGGAACGGGTCGAATTCCTAGGATACCTCCTAGACCGTCACGGCATTCACCCCACAAACAAAAAAATCAAGGCCATCAAAGAAGCCCCCACACCCAAGTCCAAGACAGAACTACAGGCATTACTGGGGCTACTGAACTTTTACAATGTTTTCCTGCCCCAAAAGGCGATGGCGGCGGAGCCCTTGCCTAGGCTCCTGGACAAGGCGGAGACCTGGACTTGGGGGAAACGCGAGCAAGCCGCCTTCCAAAGAACAAAGGACCTCCTCACTTCGGACGCCGTCCTCATACAATATAACAAGACCCTACCTCTGGCCGTCACATGCGACGCATCACCCTTCTGCGTCAGCGCTGTCCTCAGCCATACCCTCCCCGAGGGAAAAGAAGCGCCCATCGCATTCTTTTCAAGGACCCTCACCAAACCGGAGCGGAACTATAGCCAGCTGGACAAAGAGGCTCTGGCTATCGTTGCTGCCGTAAAACGATTCCACGAGTATCTCTAGGGCCGGACTTTCACCATCATAACCGACCACAAGCCGCTGCTGGGAATCCTTGCAGGAAACTGGACCACCCCGAACATTCTGTCTCCCCGAATGACAAGGTGGTCCGAGTTCCTGGCAGCCTACAACTACGGACTCATACACAGACCG
The DNA here is from genome assembly GCA_033807585.1 of Hydrophis major. Classification (NCBI taxonomy): domain Eukaryota; kingdom Metazoa; phylum Chordata; class Lepidosauria; order Squamata; family Elapidae; genus Hydrophis; species Hydrophis major. Next base: position 160,868,997 of record CM066329.1, read on the forward strand.
GGTAAGACAATCTCCCATGCAGACGCCTTAAGCTGCTCGCCGCTACCAGAACCTGACACCGACCCAGCACCCACAACGACCACCCTCAGCATAGAGACTCTACCCAACCTGCCCATAACCGCGTCAGACATTGCCCGAGAGACTAATAAAGACAAACGTCTGGCACGGGTGTTGCATTGGGTAGAGAAAGGGTGGCCGGAAAGGGACAACAACGAGTCCGTCAAAACGTTCCGAAACCGCCAAACAGAACTCTCACTATTAAAAGGGTGCATACTATGGGGGGATAGGGTGGTCATTCCAGAAAAGCTACAAGGGAAGGTTCTGGAACTGCTACACGAGGGGCACCCTGGCATCGTTAGGACTAAAGCCCTGGCCAGAAGTAACGCTTGGTGGCCAGGGATGGACAAACAAATTGAGGCCTGGGTAGCAAGGTGCCAACGATGCCAGGAAACTAGGCCAAGCCCACCCACAGCACCCGTCCTAGAGTGGGAAACCCCAAGGGGACCTTGGTCTAGGATTCACATAGACTTCGCCGGGCCCACAAAAGGACACACCTTCCTCATAACAGTTGATGCTTACTCCAACTGGCTGGAGGTAAGCAACATGAAGACGACAACCACAGAGGCCGTGATCAAGGAACTCTGCAAACTCTTTGCAACACACGGCCTCCCAGACGTTGTCGTTTCCGACAACGGGCCCCAATTCACCTCGCTGGAATTCAAAAAATTCCTAGCAGAAAGGGGCATCCACCACGCGCTGACAGCACCGGTGCACCCAGCAGCAAACGGTAGGGCGGAACGGATGGTCCAATTCACTAAGAAGACCATCCGGAAAATAGACCACGGGGAGATCCAGGAGAAAATAAACAAACTAGTCTTCACCCAACACATAACCCCAAATACCACAACCAATAAGAGCCCAGCCGAACTATTAATGGGCAGGAAACTAAGGTCCCCATTCGACAGGTTACACCCCACGTATAACCCAGAGAAGCCCCCAGACTCAAACAGCAAACACCGAACCTTCGCACCCGGCGACCCCGTATACGCGAGAAACCTGACCAGCCGTCATCACACAAACAACAGGCCCACACTCATACCGGCTACAAACAGCAGACGGACAAGCGTGGAAACGCCACATCGACCAACTAAGGTCGAGGACTACCAACCAAGAGACCGCCGACGCACAGACAGGCGAAACCAACCCCCACAACACAAACCAAGAGGGGAGGGAATACCCAGGGGACCAAAACCAAAGAAGAATAAACCAGCCGTACCTACTAGAAAGCAGCCATCACGACCCCTCACCAGGAAGAGACAGCCAGGCCAGCTCGACCGACCCGGAAAGACCGAGCGGGAGCGGCGAAACCCGCAGCTCAACCAACCCGGGAGGCCCAGGAGGGAGCTTCGGAGAGCGGCCCGGCCCGACCGACCAGCCGGTTCCCACGACGGCAGCAGGAGCAGCAGAGATCCCGACCGAACCGGCCGGGATCCAACCTACGACTGAGCTGCACAGGTCCAGTAGGCTCACACGGAGCCCCGCCTACCTACATGACTACGCGACGTAAGGACTGAACCAAGAGGGGAGGGGTGTTCTGTCCTTAATTAGCATTCTTGAGATCCCCGCGCTTTGATTGGCCAAAGCGCGGGGCTCTCAGATTGGTCAGGCGAGCCGCGCCGATTGGCTCGCTAAGAATCTCCCACGATTGGTCCATTCGGATCGCGGGAGATTCAAAGTGGTGCCATTGGCCACGGCCGCCGCGGCTAAAAGAATAAAAGCCGCGATCTTTTTCCCTTTGCCCCAGTTCGGTTCCAACCTCATATAAAGAGCATGATTTGAAGTCACCGACTCCTGGCATCATTTCGCGGACACTACAAGGGGCACCTGCCTGGAATATTTGTAAGCAATCTCATGTCCTCTCCTGCTCCAGAGAGGTTTCTACTTCCTGATTCTTCATTCTACTCTGGTTGATGGCTCTGGTTTTTACAAAACTACTTCACTGGGCTATTTCTTCCTCTGGAAATCCAGTGGCTCTGAACTCAAATCAGGCATGCATAAGATAACAATTTAACACTTTGTAGATTGTGTTCATTAAAAAAAAAAAGTTAAGCAGGAAAAAAATTTTTTCAGAGTGCTTAGGATTAAAAAGATTCCACAGGTATAAAGACCAAAGGGTATTTGTATGTGGATCTTTGGTTATTTGGGTTTTCTCCCGCGTAAGATTGGAAGTATCTAGGCAACGTTTCGATGAAGTCTCATTCATCATCTTCAGACTTGGTCTTCAGCTCTGTGCTTCTCAGAGTGATGTGAGCTTGCAGCTGCTTCTTCCTTTTAACTGCTAGTGGGGGTGTGACTTGATTGAGTGGGGGCTTGGCTGTGTTCTGATTGGGTGTGTGTGTGTTCTGATTGGTTGGGGCTTTGGCTGTGCTTTGATTGGTTGGAGGCGTGTTCTGTTCAGGTGGGGGCTTGGTTGTGCTCAGGTTAGTCTTGGTTGGTGGGGGATTTGAGCTGGTGAGCTGTGATCTTGCTGTTTGGCTTCAAGTTCGTGGTCATGCTACATCTTTATGGTGGGGGTCAGTTCACTTCATGTATGATTCAGAGGGGTTTGAATGTGATGCAGCTGCAGTGCGGCTTCTGGTCCGTGGTCATGTCTCATCTTCTGTGTGGGTGTGAGTCTGCTTTCTATGTGGAAGTGTGGTGGTGGCATCTTGTGTGGCTCTCAGGGCTGTCGGTCTGGTGTCATTCTTCATGTTAGGTACTCGTCTGTTCATGAGGGTGGGTTTCCAAATGGCTGGTAGGTGGGAGGTATCATCTCGTCTATTCATGCTGTGTGGGCGTTTTTCTATCTCTATGGCTTCTCTGATTATTCTGCTGCTGAAGTGTTCGGTTTTGGCAATAGTTCTGGTATTTTTAAAGTCAATTTCATGTCCTGTGGCTTTGAGGTGTTGGACCAGGGAAGAGGTCGGTTCTTCCTTTTTGATTGAGTTCTTATGTTCTTCAATGCGTGCACTTATTCTTCTGTTAGTTTGTCCAATGTTTGTGTTGGGGCAGGCAGTGCAAGGGATTTCGTATACTCCTTGATTTTCTAACTCGATTTTGTCCTTAGGGTTTCTTAGGATGGTGGATATCTTTCTGTTTGTGCAGAATGCTGTCTTAATGTTGTGTTTTTGGAAGATCTTGCTGATATTGTCTGTAGTGCCTTTTTTATATGGGAGGAGGGCTTTGCCATTCTCTTGTTCTCTGTCTTGGATTTTGGTTGGGGTTTCTTTTAGGATTAGGTGGGTGATCTTCTTTCTTTGGAATCCATTGGCTGTCAGCACGCCGGTGAAAGTGTGTAGTTCGGTCTCTAGGTGTTGTTCGTCGGCTAAGCATTTTGTTCTGGAGATGAGTGTCTCGGCTGCAGAATTGATCTGTGCTGGCTGGTGGTGTGAGAGTGCATGTAGATAGCAGTTTGTATGTGTTTTCTTCTGGTAAATGGTGTGTCCTAGGGAGCCATTGGATTTTTTGTATACCAAGACATCTCGGAAGGGGAGTTGGTTGTTAGCTTCTGTTTCCATGGTGAATTGTATTTTGGGGTGTAGGCTGTTGAGGTGTGTGAGGAAGTTGTTCAGTTTTTCTTTCCCGTGTGGCCAGATTATGAAGGTGTCATCTACGTATCTGAGCCAGAGTTTGGGTTTGTGATCATATTTTTCTAGAGCTTGTGTTTCAAAGTGTTCCATGTAGAGGTTAGCAATGGCAGGTGAGAGGGGTGATCCCATGGGTGCTCCTTCTATTTGTTTGTATTTTTGTCCGTTGTAGGTGAAGTATGTATTGGATAGGCAGTGGTTGGTCAGATCTAGGAAGTGCTTTGAGGGGGGGGGTTGTATTTGTTTTGGATGGCTGTCAATAAAAGAAGCCTTGACAGCTTTGGATGCGATTCCCTTCTCAAGTCAAAAGGCAGCACATGAGCCACAAATCTCCTTGTAAATTATTTTGTAGTATTTTAAAAGTTAGCAGAGAGTGTATGGTTCAATGAGGGAACTTTAACACAGTTGGTGACAACATCTATTTGACCTTGGTTGAGTTTATGAAAAATAAACAGGGATAGATCAGGCTAGTACTTGATGGAAAACAATTGAGAAATCTCAGGACTCTGGGCTAGACTGATAAGTTGAAAACACATCCCAGAAAAGTTAAAATTATATGAAATTGTGACAAGAAGATTAGATAGGCTTGTCCAGGAATTCACCAAGAGTCAAGATCAGCTCAAAGGAGTCTGTATTAATGTAAGAGGTCTTTAATGGCTGCATCTTAGCGAAGTAAACTGTGCACCATTCATACAACAATGTCTGCTAATTGAAAGAGTTTTTAGTAATATACACATAAAGGACCCAGGATTTAATCATTCAGCTAATTTCATTAGTGAAACCACTATAGATTCTAATGATTTCATTTGGGAAGATTAGCAATCAAATTCAAAATGCAATCCACAAAGGGGGGAATGCAAATTTAATGAAGCACAAATATAGTAAAATGTTTTAGAATTGAGGTTTACTTTGAATTGGCTAATGAGTTCAGTGGTGTTTGCATTCAGCCATTTGGTTATTTGAGTTGGCTTTTGCCATCAGCAGTAGGGAGCTGAGATTGTCTGAAAACGACCCACTTTATTAAAACTGAAAGAGAGAAGATTTATGGTAAATCAGAAAAAAAGAATTTTCAAAACATGGTGTTTGAAAGTACAGGGGTTTTAGAAGCTTTTGTGCTGCTAGGTAGCATTTACAGAATCAAATAAAGCCAAGTTCCACTTTCAAAAGTTTACTTGGCAAGGTCAATGATCTAGGTTAACTAATATCAAGGGAGTTAAATTTAGTCTGAAAGAGTTTCAGTTTGTTATCTTGGGTGAATATCAAAATCTAGATATGTCTACCTGGTTCTTTCTTACACAAAGATACCTAAGGGCATTATAGCTGTGAGAAAAGGAGACTGAAAAACAAAACAAAAACAAGCCACTCCGTTTCAGATCTCAAGGTCAATAGGATATACCTTCCAAAGATTGGTGCAGCAGACATGTCACATATAATACCTGTCTAGATAAAAGAAAAAGGGCAAGTGCTTTAATGAAACATAGCCAGGTTTTTTTTTCCCCCTGATGTGAAAACTCACAGGGGAAGAGGGAATGAAGATCTGCATTCACTGCACATAGTGACTTTTGAATATTTGGTTTTTGTGATATTAATGAAGATTTGATGGGATATGTGACCAGATAGATTGACCAGATTAAATGAATTGTACAATGTTCTCTTCCCTGGGGGCACATTTAACTGAAATGTGATGTATTTATTTTCCTACATGGGCTGCTATACTTTCACAAAAAATATACTTTTAAGTTAGAGATATTTCCTGATTTCTACCTTTAGGGAAAATTTCTAAAGTCTAAAGAAAATGATAACTCAATTTGCAAGTCAGTTGAGCATGAATATATATTTCTCATTTATGCACTTTTTATTTATGACATAAATGAGAAATCATTATCTGGGAATGTTTTAGTGATTTGTAGGCCTTTTATTTAATATTCAAATTTCAATTTTTCTATCTATAATATTATCCTACAGCTATACCAAACCTACCTACACTATTTAAGCTTTTACATATTTATAATATATTTATATATAAACACTGCAGTTTTTTCTAATGGTGTGCTATACATAGTGTAGACTTGTTTCAGTATTGATTTTTTTCTATTAATATGGTCTTTATTCTGCATTCAGTATTTTATATCATCCCATTTATTTTAATTTCAGTTTTCATTCTCTTTACTCAGATTTTCATAATTTATACAAAAATAACAGTAAATGTGTGATAGTAATATATACGGATTTTCAGCAACTGTTCTACTGCTCCATAGGTTTCTTACATTTTATCTGCAGAAATGGTTAACAGTTTTAGAAAGTAAATGGGTGAAGACAGCTGAGACACCATCTTAAATATGTGGAATGTTTTATTGCAGACTAAATATTAAACTGAAACTCTGTTACATAGAAGCCAATACTTACATATTTTAACTAAGTTCATAGTTTAATTTTTTTCCTTTAAATTTAAGTACAACCAATTTTAAAGTTTCTAATGGTTTAACTTGGTCTCTAATTCAGAAACTTACCTGATCATTTTTGATATTTTGCATATAATCAGAGTCAGACAACACAAGATTTCTGTGTAGAATTCAAACTATATGGGCTAAATGCCCTTATTTATAAATTCTATGCCAAGTGCAGATTTTCTGCCCTGCCAACAACAAAAATGTAATAAACATATCCTTATCATGCTAAAGAAGACCACAGTTTTCTTGTATTTTACTCTGAAATAATTCTGAAGCTTTTTTTTATAAAACTGATGTAGAAATCATTAATTCAAGTTTATGTGTATGTTCACATTCTCATGGGAATGTACAGTTTCCATTGATCAAAAGTTGGGCTCAGAAATGTTAAAGCTTAAAGGGGTATCTTAAGTGTCTTAAAATCCAAGGGTACATTTTGTCCCTGAGTCTTTCCAAATACAAAGAAACTAACCATTTGGCCCCATTCACTTCAAGAAAGGATTAAAGCCCTATCAGAGGTCTATGTAAAGCAGGACAGCATACAGTCTTTTATAGTCCAGGATAATAATATAAATTCCTTGTGTGTCCAATCACACTTGACCAATAAAGAATTCTATTCTATAAAAAGTGGGTGGGTCACGTTATATAAATGATAGTGTCAACTACCACCATTTAATCAAAATATGATCGAAATAAATACTTTCTATATAGTTCATAATTTCCTTTTTTCTGTTCTATCATAAATTACAGTTCAGAAATACCTTTCTGAAAGCCTAGAATATGTGATGGATATGGACCTTGAATTTCATACTGCAGCCCTGATTTTGATCTTCTGAGCATTAGTAAAGCCAGAGAACTGCCCCTGAAGGAAGGAAGCCTATAGAGGCTATCTTGGAGAATCTAAAAGAGAGTTTCAAGGAACATATGAGCCTGGCATGGATCCTAAAGAAGACAGCTGATGTATCAGAAGATAATCCTCTGGTGTTGCTACCAAATCTGACAGTCATGTCCTGGGAATCTCACAGATAAGAAAGACAGTGAGAGCAGATAAAGATGGACTATTCCAGAATGAAAAGGATATAGAAATAGCACATAGACATTTATAACATTCCATAGTGCTTTACAGCACTCTCTGAGTGGTTTACAAATGTCGGCATATTGCCCCTGATAATCAGGGTTCTCATTTTACTGACCTTGGAAGATGGATGCCTGATAAGCCCTGTCAGGATCAAACTCCTGGGTTAGCCTGCAATACTGCATTCTAACCACTGTGCCATCATGCCAGTATAAAATGCTGTGTGAAACAAAAACGAAAAAAAAAAAAGCACTGGAAAATTCTCGTGATCATCAGAGTGGTTAAATACATCATGTCATGCTGAGTTCATCTTTTTTAGATTTTTGTCTTTTAAGAATCATAAGAATTGTAAATTTATTTTTATATGTAGATAGTAATCACTTAACCAACCTAACTAGGACCAATAACTCTGCCACTAAGCGAAACATTTGCTAAAGGGGAAATTAGAAGACAGTGATTGTGCTTTTCAGCTAGAAAGAGACAAGACTAGTCAGTTTCATAGCTGTAGGATTTGTTTGCCCACAAACCATTACCCTGACCTTAGGAATCCTTAAGTGCCTGCTTAGTGTCTTGTACACATGTGAATGTGAAATCAATGCAATCATGCTACATTTGAGGTTGGGAACAAACAACTTACAGCATTCTCTTGAAATCCTCTTTTCCCAGTCTTCCCACTCTGCAATTGGGGAGGAAGCAAGTGATTTCTGTAGGAAATTTCTCCTTTGCCTGACCCTCTGCTGGTAGAATCAGATTAATCCCAAGGTGAGAATAGCAAACAGTTTACTCTCTTTAATCCCTTTCTCACCAATCTCTCCCACTCTGCAGGGTGATTGTAGGGTGGAGGGTGGGAGTGAAGGCAAAGGTGAAATTGCCTATAGAAATCACTTGCTTCCCTCCAACCTCACAGGCCATAGTGATTGCATTGCTTTTGATGAGTAGAAGAGTAATAGCTTACTTTCTTGAAATCCCTTCTCTCTCTAATTACTCTGCTTTTCAATAGAAGAAAAGCCACACATCAGAGACAAGACAACATATACTGATTGTAATGGCAACCATGTGACAGAGAAGCTGTAAAAGTCATAAATGACGATAAACAGGACATAAAGACTTTTTTTACCCTATCATAAATTCAAATGGTCACTAAATGAGTGGTCAATAAGCAAGGACTACCTCTATATGCGGGAGTCTTATTTACACTGCATTAAAAAAAAAAACAGTACTTTTCCCCCTCACGCTTGATCTTTTATTATTTTTCTTCTTATATCGATGGGTATAATGCAAACCAGTGTTTTAATTTATACTGTGGTTTTAGTATTGTATAAAATACAGTTTTTTGAGTAAAACAGGTCAGTAAATAACTGACTGAAATAAGGATATCTTTTGTAGAACTTTTTTGGGGAATGTGGTGAAAATGCTAGTTTTCTGTGTTTCTCTGATTTTCCAAGCTTGTTTCCTAACACCACCAACAGTCTTTCTCACTGACATATTTATAGGCAATGCACATCTGAGGCCTTTCTTGCTTAATCAGTAATCAACCCCACTCTCTCAGTGGCACTGCACCATTCAGCCCTGCTCACTGCAGCATGAGGCTGATTTGCATTCAAGTGTGCTACACCCAAAGCAACTTTCATTTCTCATTTCTGATCACAAGTCTCATTTCCCATTAGCTGTATTTCAGTCTGCCATCCTGCTGATTTTCCATTTAAGCAGAATATATGGCAATAGAATTTCTAACATTTTACTCTCCTTATTCTCATTTTTTCCCCAGTGCATTGTACAGTTCATTTTATTATTTGTAATTTATTGTTTTCTTTAAAATAATTGGGTATGCATTAAGATCAACAGATTACCAGTTTCTAGAATTTTTATTTTCACTATGAAAGAGGATTAATGGATTTTACAACACACACACACACACACACACACACACACACACACACAAGCTTTTTCTGGGCAGGGGTATAGAAATCAATCTGTGGCCAATGGGGATGCTGCTAATTTGTATCTGATTGGCTTAGTGTTCTATTTCAATGGCACAATTCCATCTGCCCAACTATATCATGCAGCAAAATATTATATTTATATACAAGTAATAATATAACACATGGCACATTTCAATTTGGAAACCCAGCAAGTTACTAAAACAGGTATTATTTTATCAAAATTGCAATTTGAAACTATCATAAGACAAAATAGCATTTAGTTTCTTTTGAAAAAGAGTTGAATGTTGAATGAAAGGGTTTGCAAATTCTCCCGTTAGTATAATTTGAGAGTTAACTAAGAAAGAATGAAATTATGCTAAGAGAACGCCTTTCATTTTTGAAATAATTTGATTAGGAGTCTCTAGAAGTTCAGTGATAATATTGTCCCAGTTTTAGAGGCCATGAAGCATTGTGGGAAGTGGGAGTTGAGCAACAATTAGTAAAACAGGTTTTATAACTATAACAGAAAGGAGACTTATTTATAAGAAATATATGAAGAGATTAGGTAAAACTTAGCCCCTAACTAATAACTCTGTTACTGTGTAGAGTCCAAAGACATGTGTTATATGAATGAGATAGAGAACAAAAGGAAATGATCCCAGGTTGGCAATCTTCTAGATCAGGAATTCCCAATCCCCAATCCAGGTCCAGTGTCAGGGTGCAGCCCATTTGGAAACAGGACGCGGAAGTGGTGGACGAGCCTATATGTGTACATGAAGCAATGTTTATGAACGTGGTGCATGCGCACAACTATCCCCTCTCTCCCCACATCCCATTGCTGATGCCGCCTCCACCAATCCACTGAGCTGGAAAGATTGGGGAATGCTGTTCTAGGTAAAGAGCAGGCGAGTGATAAACAAAGTTGGCAAATAAAGCAAATCCTAACTAGCTATAATTTACTATCCTTATAGTAAATCAAGAGGTCCTAAAGAATGAGTGCAATTGTATTTGACTTCCATCAACAAGGGGGACCAAACAAGAATCTAGAGCTGACACTGTTCTGAGACACAACCTGTTTCATTGAATAGGTAGAGATAGAAGATTCTGGCTTTTGCAAGCTAAGTAATTCTTCTGCTCACTGAGAAAATAACCCACTTGCAAGCTCCACAGAACTTCAGGAAAACAAATGAAAAAAGGAGAAACTTTAGATACATCAGAGATGAGCTAGCTAAGCAAATAAATATGCAAAGCTACCAAAGGCAAGCAATAGAGTGAGTCCACATGGGAATCAAATCAAAGCAGTGCAGAGACCTTATATGGAAGTGCATAGTGTGAAAAGTTTTTCAGAATCAAAATAATTCAAAGTCACTGTAAGATAGTGGGTGCCTATTGCCCTTTCTTAAACTTCTAAGAGATACAGAGGATCTTGCAAATGTAACAATAGTTAAGCGATGCATTTCAGAGATAACTCTTGATTACAAAGATCAAGAGGACACAAATTGCTGAAATAAGAAGGCATAAACCAAATATAAACTGAGCATTGCGTGTTCGGGAACCAACATGAACCTGATTAGAAATGCAAAAATAAAAATATATGGTAAAATCTATGAAAAGCAGCATGAGGATGGCTGCCCATAATTCATTAGATTAAAAAAGTATCAAAGAGAAAAAAGTAAGTTCTGACCTTGCTAAATGAAAATGTTAAGTAGCAGTTGTTAAGACTCTTGACCTTGCTACATTTTCTGTTTTTCATCAGCTTCCTTCTTTCCTAAACTGAGATTAGAACCAGTATGCAGGATCTCAGAATGAATCAACACCTAAGAGCTAAGAACATGAGCTTAACATCCCACCTCCATGCCTTTGTTTTAATGTGTCAATTGTATCTTATTGTTTATTAGTTTTCATTTCACACAGTACTACGTCTTTATTTAACTAGAAGGAAAAGTAAGTTGTGGAACCCAAAGGGAATGAATGCATACATCCTCACAAACACAAACAGATAAATTCTTTCCATCACCAGCTCTTTTTATAGATTCCATATACACTTTATTCTATCTAAAGTTTCTTATACTGTCATTCATTTCATATCTTATCTTGGCTTTGAATGCTTCTAGCCTGGCCCCAGAGATTGCTCCCTTGGTTTGCCATTCTTGATTTCTGTTTCTTCATAGTAACCTACAATCCTATAGAACCTATTATTCCATTTAGAATGTTTATTATTCATAGTGTTGATATGAAGGATTTATTTTATTTGAAAGAAAACATAATTAAGTTTGGCTTAAAATGATATAAAGCCTTATTGTACTTTGCTAAAGACAATTTGATAAGGGAGAAAATCAAGACAGAAAGAAATGAGACTTTCATATAACGCTGTGAAAATAAGTATTTGATGAAGCTTCCTCCTTCATAAATGTACACAGGAATAATTCATTCTTTTAAAGCAGCCTTCTCTAAAATTATACTCTCCAGATCTTTTTGGCCCACCATCATGCCAGATGGACACATAAGGACACAAAGTGAGAAAGGCTGAATTAAGGAATATTAAAGAACATTAGATACAATATTATACTGAAATAAGACAAACCTACAATCACTTCTAGGAATTAATGTCTCACCTACCATCAACCAGGATCTAATGAAAAGAAAATGCTTCTGTCTTGCAAAGGGAAGATTGCAAAATGTCAATACTGATAATTTTATCACCAGCCAAGCAACTAAGCCCAGTCAAAATCAGGAACAGATACAAAATATAGTATTCAAGATTTTTCTCTGGATAATTAAAGTGACATATGGGTTAACAGGGCTTCATGGGGAAAAAATATAGACAAAGTTAAACTAATGAGACATCAGAAGCACCGTTTTATCAAATTTGGACATATTTTATGGTTTATGTCAATGGCCAATAGACTATAACATGCAGATATGATAAATTTGTTCTGCCACAGTACCATGTATTATATTTTAGTGGATTTGTTTATATTTTCTATATCTTTTCCCCTTCTATGCTTCCTTGGTTTCTATTAATTTAATCACCTGATAATATTTCTTAATCACAGATCAAAAATCATTAAAAAATACTTTTTAAAAAGCTTCTGCTTCAATTCTTTAAATATAAGGCTGACTTAACAAAGAAAAACTATTTATAAATTATTTCTCAAGGTTTGGTCTATTTGAAAAGGTGTGACATAATCAAATTTTAAAATTCAGCTTGAGGGAAATTTAACACTGCCACTGTTTTATTCCCCAAACCTTCAAAAGATCATTTGAAGATGATACAGAACTGACTTCACTTTTGTTAACTTGAAATGCAGCACTAATAATAATAAGAATCTTTGTCACTATGCTGCAAAAATGATAAAGAAAGAAAAGGAGGGAAGAGCTTCACCCTTTACACCTGCTCTTCTGGACTGAAGGAGAAGGTGAAACTGACAAAACATCTCTCAATTTTATCCACATCCTTTTGTTTGTGCAAAGTCATCAAGTCATTTTTTTTCTTCTTACAGGACCTGTTACTGAAATAGTTGGAAGTGAAGCAAGAGGTCTCTCCAATAGGGTAATGGAACTGTGGCATCTTAAAACAAATGGGAGGGGGAAGCAAAAAGGTTTTCAATTATGCTACAACATAACTGAGAACAAATTTTAGCTTAGCAATCCAACACCATCTATATTGTGGGCAGGGCCTCCACATGCAGATATGCCAGTTGTGTTCTGCCGAAAGACACCATGGCATGGAAGGTGCCAAATGATGGGAATGGCAGAGGAAGAAACAAATCCAGTTACTGCTTCATGCTTATGAGACTTAAACAGAGCACCAAGAAAAGTGGACAGGAGACTCAAGGTGGAATGATTGAGGAAAGACCTGAAAGGCTACAGCCTCCTTAGTTATCAACATTAATAAAATGAGACAGCTCTCAGGAAACTGCCCAAAATAAGTTGAAGCATCTTTTATTTTTTGTGACAGCTGATTAACTTAGACTTGCCTTCTCCCATCCAAAATAGATTCAGTGGTGGGTTGCTGGGGGCTTGCAGGGGCTCAAGAGAGCCCCTAGCTGAGACTCAGTGGGGCTTGGAGAGTCCCTAATAACTTAAAAAAGACAAGCAACACAACTCGATCAGGGCAAAACAAGAGACGCAATCTACATAGACTTCTGTAAAGCCTTTGATTCAGTGGTACATGACAAACTACTCCTAAAAATAAAATCTTACGGTATCTCTGGACACCTGCATTACTGGATCGAAGAATTCCTGTCAAACAAACAACAAATGGTCAAAATTGGGAGTGTCCTATCAAATTCTGTACCTGTCAACAGTAGTGTCCCCCAAGGCAGTATTCTAGGACCAACTCTTTTCATATTCTACATAAATGACTTCTGTCATCATATCAAGAGCAACTGTGTTCTCTTTGCTGAGGATGTAAAGCTATTCAACACCACAGACAATACTGCTACCCTTCAAAAAGACCTTGACTATGTATCAGGATGGTCAATTAAACAAGAGGAAAACCTTCTATGCACCTTCTACGCACCAATTCCTCCCACGCTTTTTACAATTTTGTAAACAACAAATTAAGACTCAAGGTCCATCCCACCCCTAATAGGACCTAATGGTAAAGACTGCAACTACACCATTAAAGCCAACATCTTTAACACATTCTTTGGCTCAGTATTTGTAAACAGCAATGGATCATGCCCAGTATTTCCTAGCCGAACCACAGAAAGCTACAATGATCTAATACATATCGATTTTACAGAAGACAATGTTAAAAAAGCACTGCGCAATCTAAAACCATCTCTATCTATTGGACCGGACAGAATATGTTCCTACTTCTTGAAAAAGCTATCCACTGCCATAGCAGAACCTCTAAGTATAATCTTTGGAAAATCTTTCAGGACCAGCTCCTTGCCTAACCTATGATCACAAACCACGGTCATCCCCATCTTCAAAAAGGGAGACCCCAGCCTAGTTGAAAATTACAGACCAATCTCCATATGCTGTATCATCTGTAAAGTCATGGAATCAATTATTAACCAATCCATTATCCTCCACTTAGAAACAAACAATCTACTCTCTAATAAACAATTTGCTTTCAGAAAAAAACTATCCTGAAATCTGAAACTCTCACACTGCAAAAACATATGGACTACACAACTCGATCAGGGCAAAGCAATAGACGCAATCTACATAGACTTCTGTAAAGCCTTTGATTCAGTGGTACACAACAAACTACTCCTAAAACTAAAATCTTATAGTATCTCTGGACAACTGCATAAATGGATAAAAGCATTCCTATCAAACAGACAACAAATGGTCAAAAATGGGAGTGTCCTATCAAATTCTGTACCTGTCAGTAGTGGTGTCCCCAAGGCAATGTTCTAGGACCAACTCTCTTCATACTCTACATAAATGACCTCTAATACATATACAGATAATCAGAGTTGGAAGGGACCTTGTACGTCATCTAGTCCAAGTGGGAGACCCTAGACCATTTCTGACAAATGGCAGTCCAATCTCTTCTTGAAAGTCTCAAATGATGGTGCTCTCACAACTTCCGAAGGCAAGCTGTTCCATTGGTTGATTATTCTCATTGTCAGAAAGTTTCTCCTTGTTTCCAGGTTAAATCTCTCCTTGTTCAGTCTCCATCCATTATTCTTTGTCTGGCCTACAGGAGCTTTAGAAAATTGCTTGACCCCTTCCTCCCTGTGGCAGCCCCTCAAATATTGGAAGACCACTATCATGTCTCCCCTGGTCTTTCTCTTTATTAGATTGGCCGAGCCCAGTTCCTGCAAATGTTCATTCTATGTTTCAGCCTCCAGTCCCCTAATCATCCTGGTTGCTCTTCTCTGTACTTTTTCTACAGTCTCAACATCTTTTTTTATAATGTGGTGACCAAAACTGGATGCAGTACTCTAGGTGTAGTCTTACTAAGGCTGTGGTCATATTAAGAGCAACTGTGTTCTCTTCGCTGATGATGTAAAGCTGTTCAATACCACAGACAACACTGCTACCCTTCAAAAAGATCTTGACTATGTATCAGAATGGTCAAACAAATGGCAACTTCAAATCTCAACAAATAAATGCTCTGTCTTACATATTGGCAAAAAAAATCAGAAAATAAAATACAAGCTGAATAGTCAAGACCTTGTTGATGATCCAAATTCTGTCAAGGACCTTGGAATACTCATCTCTAGTGATCTAAGTGCTAGAGCCCACTGTAACTACAAAGCCAAAAAGGCATTAAGAGTTGTTAACCTAATCCTACATAGTTTTTTATCTGGTAATATCACACTACTAACTAGAGCATACAAAATATTTGCTAGACCAATACTCGAATACAGCTCATCAGTCTGGAACCCACATTACGTATCTGATATTAACACAGTTGAGAAAGTCCAGAAATATTTAACAAGAAGAGTTCTCCACTCCTCTACTCGTTGTAGAATACCTTATGCCACCAGATTTGCAATTCTAGAACTAAAAAACCTTGAATTACGCCGTCTTAGGTCTGATCTAAGTATGGAATATAAAATTATACATTGCAATGACTTACCTGTCAATGAATATTTCAGCTTCAACCATAACAACACAAGAGCAAACAATAGATACAAACTCAAGGTTA
Organism: Hydrophis major; assembly: GCA_033807585.1. Taxonomy (NCBI): domain Eukaryota; kingdom Metazoa; phylum Chordata; class Lepidosauria; order Squamata; family Elapidae; genus Hydrophis; species Hydrophis major. The sequence continues at coordinate 160,884,683 of CM066329.1, forward strand.
ATCACACCAAACTTGATTGCAGGAAATACAACTTCAGCAACAGAGTGGCCAATGTCTGGAATACTCTACGTGACTCTGTGGTTTCTTCCCCAAATCCCCAAAACTTTAACCTTAGACTGTTGACCTCACCCCTTTCCTAAGAGGTCTGTAGGGGGCATGCATAAGCGCACCAATGTGCCTACTGTCCCTGTCTTATTGTTTCTTTTATTTTTCTTATATGTACCCATTTCATGTATTCATAACTATATATATACTTATGCCTATTATCTTGTAAGTGATTGACAAATCAAAATCAAAATCAAAATAAATTATTTGAAAAGTGGAAATGACTCTCTCTTGCTTTGATGATAAGTTCTTAGTAGATAGATTTTTAATCCACATACCAGAAAAATCCGATTCTGACAGCAGAGCTTCACTCAGAAGCACTTTTTTTTTGATAAAAGTTTTATTGATTTTAATGACAAACAAAAACACACAAAACATAAAACATAACGTAAAAAAAATCATCATTCTTCATAAATTTACAGTGTATCGGTTGGTTTACCACTCCTTTTTGTGCATCCATTTCACAGTCATCGAAACAATTACATTACATAATAACTCACATTATCAATCATCAGTTAAGTATCCTAATATCATTATTGAACAATCATTTGACTATAATTTTACTAATTCATATTTAAGCGAGATAACTATGATTAAGTTAAATTATTTTATAACAGATCATAAAATCATACCAAATCTATCTTAATAAAATATTCTAAAAATATTATCAAAACCAAGAAAAATTATATATTCGTTATTTCCTAGATTTCTAAATATTCTATTATTATATTGTATTATCTAACCATTGATAAAAGAGATCCCAAATTTCATAAAATTGTTTATCTTCTTGTTCTCTAATTTCAAATGTCAATCTACTCATTTCAGCACATTCCAATATTTTCTTAATAATTTCTTCCTCTAATGGTATTTTCTCACTCTTCCAATGTTTAGCAAATACAATCCTAGCCGCTGTAAATACATTTACAATCAAATACTTTAAGTTTTTATTATATATATCAGGTACGATTCCCAATAAAAAAATCTCTGGTTTCAAATCTATGTGTTTCTTTGTCATTTTTTCCAGCCATATGCGAATTCTAGTCCAGTATTTCCTGGGCTCCTCACAAGTCCACCACATATGGTAATATGAGCCAGGTATCTGATGACATTTCCAGCACTTTTCAGATTTATTCTTGAACATTCTTGCTATTCTTGTCGGGGGAAAGTGCCACCTGTAAAACATCTTGTACAAATTTTCTTTATATGCTGTTGATATTGTCATTTTATAATTTTGTGACCACAATTTTTGCCATTTCTCTAAATCAATCCCATATCCAAAATTCTTCCCCCAAGCAATCATTGTTTCTTTAACTTGTTCTTCCTCTAATTTAATTTCCAACAAATAACTATATAGTTTTTTAATCACTTCTTCATCAGTACCTGTCAAAATCCTATCTAAATCAGTCAATTTATCATAAAATCCTTCTATTTTAGAATCTTTAAGATACCTTGCATGTATTTGCGCATATGAAAACCAATTCATCTTTATACCTTGTTCCTCTAAATTTTGAATCGATTTAAGTTCACCCTTTTCATCCAATAATTCCCCATATCTAACTGTTTGTTCCTTCTTATAGGTTATAGGATACGAAAAAGCTTCAATAGTTGATAACCAAACTGGGATTTTCAAATAACATTGTTTCTTAATTTTCTCCCAATTCAATCATAACGATTCCTGTATATAATGCCTTCTAAAATAACCCTGTGATTTAGTTCCCTTATACCATAAAAAAGCATGCCAACCCAATAATAAATCATGACCTTCTAATGCCAACAATCTAGTCTTTCTTAACGTTATCCATTCTTTAACCCACATGAAGTTTGCAGCTTGATAATGCAACTCCCAATTAGGAAGGCCAAATCCTCCTCTAATTCTAGCATCCTGTAAAAGTTTTAATTTTATTCTCGCTTTCTTGCCTTGCCATATATACTTCAACACAATTTTATTGAATTCTTCAAAGTAATCCTTACCTAGCCTAATTGGTATTTTTTGGAACAAATATAAAATTCTGGGTAAAATATTCATCTTAATTGTTGAAATTCTACCTATCAATGATAATTGTAGGTTTTCCCATTTTTTCAGGTCGGTTGCTATCTGCTGTTCAAGTTTAATATAGTTATTCTCTTTCAGTGTAGTACATCTTGACGTCAGATATATCCCCAAATATTTAACTTTGTTCGTAACTTGAATTTTCAATAAATCTGCCAGCTCTTCTCTTTGTCTTAATAACATGTTCTTTGTCAGAATCTTTGTTTTGTCTTTATTTATTTTCAAACCAGCCATCTCACCATACATCTCTATCTTTTCCAATAGTTTTAGCTGTCTCTAAAGGGTCTTCCAAAATAAAGACCAAGTCGTCCGCAAAGGCTTGCAATTTAAATTCCTCCTTTTTGACTTTCATTCCTTTTATGTTTGTATCCTCTCTAATATTTCTATTTAACACTTCCAAGGTCAATACAAATAACAAAGGAGATAATGGACATCCTTGTCTTGTACCTTTTTTAATATTGATAGAGTCTGTGAATTCTCCATCTATCATTACTTTTGCCGTTTGCTTATAATATATGGCGTCTATTGCTTGAATACATTTTCTAGCAAAGCCCATCTGTTCCAATAGTAATAACATAAATCTCCAATTCACATTATCAAATGCTTTTTGGGCATCTAAGAATATCAAAGCCATTTGTTTTTCAGGGTGCTCCTCGTAATATTCCAATGTGTCCAGGATTACCCTCATATTGTCTTTAATCTTTCTCTTTGATAAAAATCCATTCTAATCAGAGTGAATAAAGTTATTTAGATATTTTTTAAGCCTTTCTGCCAAGATTGAAGCAAAGATTTTATAGTCTGCATTCAATAAGGAAATAGGTCTATAGTTCTTAATTTGTAATGGATCAACCTCTTCTTTTGGAATAAGTGTAATATAAGCTTCTGACCATTTTTTAGGTATTTTCTTATTTATCATAACTTCATTCATGATTTCTAAAAATGGAGTGCTCAACGATTCTTGTAATGTTTTATAAAATTCTGCCGGCAAATCATCTGGTCCTGGTGCTTTTCCATTGTTCTGTCTGTTGAGTGCTTTGGTTAATTCCATCATTGTTATAGCACTTTCTAACATTTTCCGAGTTTCATCAGGTATCTTAGGTAGGTTAGCATTTTGTAAATACTGTTTAATTTTTTCCTCATCAAGATCCTCCTGTTTATATAAATGTCCATAAAAATCTCGAATGATTGCCTTTTTCTCCTTATTACTATAACAATTTGACCTTGATCATTTATTAACTGTGATATTTTCCTTGATTCTTTCTCTTTTCTCAGCTTATATGCTAACCATCTACCTGGCCTATTTGCATCTTCAAAATAGTTCTGTTTAGCACTTCTAATTTTTTGTGCCAGTTCTTCTTCCTCTGCTTGATCCATTTTATGTTTAATTATGTCCATTTTAAGTTTATTATCTTTTTTCTGTGGCGTCTTCTGTAATTCTTTTTCCAGTTTTTTATGGTCATCTTCTAAAGCTTTAATCACATGCCTCTTCCCAATGTTCTTTTTCTTTGTATAGTCAATTATTAATCCTCTTGCATATGCCTTCATTGTATCCCAAACATTCTATATCTTCTTTTTTGTTTTCATTAAAGAAGAAGGCCAATTCTTTTTCCATCCATTGTGTAAAGTCTTTTTCCTTTAGAATAATATTGTTTAATGTCCATCTAGATCTTCTTTTTTGTCCTTTCCATTTAATTGTCATTGGATTATGGTCTGCCCATGTACTTGTTTCAATATTCATTTCTTGAATATTAGATAATAATTCTGTTGATATCCAAATCATATCTATTCTGGACCACGATAAAGGTCTATTTGAATAAAAAGTATATTGTTGAATTTTAGCATTTCTTTCTCTCCATGTATCTTTTAAATTTAATTCATCTGTCATTTTAAAAAAGGATTTAGAGAGATTTACCTATTTTGTCGTGTTGTTTTTACTGTGTAGTCCAATTTATTGTCTACAATTTCACTGAAGTCCCCCATCGTAAGTATATTAACATAGTCCAGTTCAATTATTTTCATATGTAGTTTTTTATAGAATTCTTCTTGTTTATCATTCAGGGCATAAATTGCAACCAAGAGTGTTTTTATATTATTATCCACTATTTCAACTGTTAATACTCTTCCATCTTCATCAGTATAAATCAGTTTGGCTGGAGTGGTTTCTTTGATGTACAAAACCACTCCTCTTTTCTTACAATGAGTCAGAGAAGTAAATATTTTCCCTAACTTTGGTCGTGTCAATAATTGTTCATGTTGTTTTTTAATGTGTACTTCTTGTAAGCAAATTATATCAAATTTTAGCTTCTCTAATTTGTGAAAAGTTTTCCTTCTTTTGGTAGCTGAATTCAGTCCATTTATATTCATGGAAATCAGTTTTTTTTTCTCCCATGGTTATGCTTTATATTTAGGTCTAGCAGCTCTTGTGGATCTTATTTCACATTGTTCTTTGATTTCCATTTGTCCACCTATTGCGCCTTCTTCTTTTTCCATCTCCATTTGGTCCTCTTCAGATACAGTTAAAATATTCTCTTTTTCTATCTCCATTTCTCTTCTTTCGAAAAATTCCTTGTAGAATATTTCTGCTTTCACAATTGAATCAATTCTGTGTCTCTGTTCTTGCCATGTAAACATTAATCCTTCTGGAATCAGCCATCTATAGTTCACCTCTTTTTTCAAAAGCATTTTGGTCAAAAATCAATATTCTCTTCTAATCTCTCTCACTTTTCTAGGTACTGCTTTTAAGACCAGGATCTCTTTGCCTTTGTATTTCAACCCCTTCTCTCTTACCACTTGTAATATGTGGTTTTTAATAGTTTTTTTGGTGAATCTAACATGGACCTCTCTTGGTAATTGGTTCCTCGTCGCATATCTTGTGAAGACTCTCATCTACTCCATCCATCATCTTTTCCTCTGTTATTTCCAAGACTCCAGCCAAGATTTCAATCATTACTGCTGCCAAGTTTTGTCCTTTTTCTTCCTCGATATTTTGAAATCTAAGATAAAATTCTGACCTGTCCATCTCCCACTTCAACATCCCACTTTTTTCTTGTTCGACCATTGTTAATCTGTTATCGATATTTCCAATTGTATCATCTCTTTGCTTGTCTTTCTCTTCTATTTTTTGGATTCTCTCATCGTGTTTCACCATCATTTGTTGAAAATTTTCAAATTTTTCATCAATCTTTCCAATTCTTTGGTCAATACTCATTTTAAGTTCTTGTATTCCTTGCATAACCATCGTTAAATCCACTTGCACTTTATTTTGCTTCGCCATATCAGAAAAATCTGATTCTGATAGCAGAGCTTCATTCAGAAGCACTTTTGTTCCTTCTGGATTAATAGGAGACAGAAGACTAAAAGAACACATTGTTGTGCGATTTTTGTCAAATGAAAATTACTTCCACTGGCTGAAGTCATGATTGTATTCCAGAGGGAAGCACTTTCCAGTCTTCAAGATTGATGCTGTGGGTTTTCGTTTGGCTTGCTTGGGAGAAGATGACAAGCTAACTTCATGAAAGACATATATTACCTGATCAGATGCACTGGGAATATTTGTCATTGTTGTTCTCTGAGGCAGATACACTGTGCCTTAGAAAATGAAAGGGAAGACAAATCTGGAACATAATATCCCAAAGACTAAACATTATTATTGGAGAGAAAAGCGGCTTTTGAATAATATAGGTAGTCCTTGACTTAACAGCCACAATTGAGCCCAAAATTTATGTTTCTAAGTGAGCAGTTGTTAAGTCCCATTTCACAATCTTTTTTTTGCCACACTTGTTAAATGAATCACTGCAGTTGTTATATTTGTAATACAGTTGTTGAGGGAATTGGGTTTCCCTATTGACTTTGCTTGTCAGAAGGTTGTATGGGAAGCCCCCACCCTCTCCCAGAAGAATGAAATATTTTGAGGAATATTAAACAAAAAGGCAGAATATTATATTTCCCTGTTTCTTCCAACAGTTGGGGTATCACATGATTCGGGGAAGCTGCAGCCATCATAAATATGAGTCAGTTGTCAAATGTCTGAATTTTGGTCAGGTGACCATGGGGATGCTGCAATGGTCATAAGTGTGAAAAAACCATCATAAGTCACTTTTTTTTTAGTGCTGTTGTAATCTTGAAAAGCCACTAAATGAACTGTTGTAAAAAGAGTATCCCCTGTATTTAGAAGCCAGAATACCCAGGAAAAATGGATATTCAGCATTGAGATGATAAATGTCGTGTCCGTTGGTAAGGAGACCAGGAGGCAGTGACTAGGTTTCAGCTCTTTATTGGTCCCCGGAACCGATCTGGCTCCAAGGGAAAAAACAGCGGCTTTTTATTCTCAAGCCACAGCGGCTGCGTCCAATGGCACCGCTTTGAATCTCCCGAGATTCGTATCCACCAATCGCAGGAGATTCGTAGCGGGCCAATCAGCGCGGCTTGCTAAACCAATCAGATCGCCCCGCACTTTGGCCAATCAAAGCGCGGGGTTTCAAGAATGCTAATGAATGTACAGAACACCCCTCCCCTCTTGGTTTGGTCCTACGTAAAGTAGTCCCGTAGGTAGGCGGGGCTCCGTACTTGCCTACTGGACCTGCGCAGGTCAGTCGTGGGTTGGCTCCCGGCCGGTTCGGTCGGGTTCTCTGTCTCTCTCGGACTCGTATGTCTTGCTGGGCTGCTCATTGCAGCTCCCTCCTGGTCTACCCGGGCTGGTTGAGCTGCAGTTTTTGCCGCTCCCGCCTGGTCTTTCCGGGCTGGTCGACTGGCCTGGCTGCTTCTTCCTGGTGAGGTTCCGAGCTTGCTGCTTGCTGGTGAGTATGGCTGGTTCCTTTCTTCTGGGTTTTGGTTCCCTGGGTATTCCCTCCCCTCTTGGTTTGTGTTAAGGGGATTGGTTATGTCTGGTTGCGTGTCGGTTGTGTTTCTTGTGGCTGTCCTCAATCTTAATTGATCGATGTGGCGTTTCCATGCTCGTCCGTCGGTTGTTTGTAGATGCTACGAGTGGGGACCTGTCAGTTGGGTTATGGTTGCTGGTACCCATAGTGGGTCTCCGGTTAGGTTCTTTGCGTAGACGGCGTTGCCTGGTGCAAAGGATCGGTGCTTGCTGGAGGAGTTTGGGGTTTTTTTCTGGGTTGTAAGTGGGGTGCAGTCTATTGAGTGGGGACCTTATTTTCCTCCCCATTAGTAGCTCTGCTGGGCTTTTGTTTGTTGTCGTGTTCGGGGTTATGTGTTGTATGAAAAGCATTTTATTTATTTTGTCTTGGATCTCCCTGTGGTCTATTTTCTGGATGCTTTTTTTCGTGAATTGAACCATCTGTTCTGCCCTTCTGTTCGCCACCGGATGCGCCAGGGCTGTCAGGGCGTGTCGTATGCCCCGTTCCGCTAGGAATTTTTCAAATTCTAGCGAGGTGAATTGCGGCCCATTGTCCAACACGATGACATCTGGGAGGCCGTGTGTTGCGAAGAGTTTGCAAAGTTCCTTGGTCACGGCCTCTGTGGTGGTCGTTTTCATGTTGCTTACCTCCAACCAGTTGGAGTAAGCATCTACAGTTATTATGTATGTATGTCCCTTTGTGGGCCCGGCGAAGTCTATGTGGATCCTAGACCAAGGTCCCCTGGAGGTTTCCCATTCTAGGATCAGTGCCGTGGGCGGGCTTGGTCTGCTTTCTTGGCAGTGTTGACACCTTGCCACCCAAGCCTCGATTTGTTTATCCATCCCTGGCCACCAAGCGTAACTCCTGGCCAGGGCTTTTGTTCTAACTATGCCTGGGTGCCCCTCGTGTAACAACTCCAGTACCTTCCCTTGCAGTTTTTATGGGATGACCACCCTGTCCCCCCACAGTACACACCCTTTTTGTAGCGAGAGTTCTGTTTGCTGGTTCTGGAATGTTTTGAATGTCTCGTCGTTGTCCTTTTCCGGCCACCCTTTCTCTACCCAATGTAACACCTGCGCCAGACGTTTGTCTTTATTAGTTTCTCGGGCAATGTTTGACGCGGTTATGGGTAGATCGGGCAGAGTCTCTGCTGAGGGCGGTCGTCATGGGTGCTGGGTCGGTGTCTAGCTCGGGTAGTGGTAAGCGGCTCAAAGCATCTGCATGTGTGATCGTCTTACCGGGTAGGTGTGTGAGCCGGTAGCTGTAGGCAGCAAGGAATTTGGACCACCTTGTCATTCTAGGAGATAGAATGTTCGGGGTGGTCCTGTCCCCTGCAAGGATTCCCAGCAGCGGCTTGTGGTCGGTGATAATGGTGAACGTCTGGCCGTAGAGGTACTCGTGGAACCTCTTCACTGCGGCGACGATAGCCAGGGCCTCTTTGTCCAGCTGACTGTAGTTTCTCTCTGATTTGGTGAAGGTCCTTGAAAAGAAGGCGATGGGTGCTTCTTTTTCGTCGGGGAGAGTGTGGCTGAGGACGGCGCCGACACCAAAAGATGATGCGTCGCATGTGACGGCTAGTGGTAGGGTCTCGTTGTATTGGATGAGGACGGCATCCGAAGTGAGCAGGTCCTTGGTTTTTCTGAAGGCGACTTCCTCGCGTTTCCCCCAAGTCCAGATAGCCACCTTGTCCAAGAGCCTATGCAAAGGCTCCGCCGTGGTCGCCTTTTGGGGCAGGAAAACATTGTAAAAATTAAGCAGTCCCAGAAATGCCTGCAGTTGCATTTTAGTCCTGGGTGTGGGGGCCTCTTTAATGGCTTTAATTTTGGTTTCGGTTGGGTGGATGCCGTGCCAGTCTAGGAGGTATCCCAGGAATTCGACCCGCTCTGTGTAAAGTTGGCACTTTTCCCTCTTCACCTTTAGCCCTGTTTCCTTGAATTTGGTTAGCACCTCCCTTAGTCGACCCTCTAGTTCTGGCTGGTTGGCTGCCAATACCAGCACATTATCGAAATAGGGCACCACCCCCTTGATGCCTTGTAAGAGTCTCTCCATGAGGCTCTGGAAAATTCCAGGCGCCATGCTGACTCCGAACTGGAGTCGGTTACATCAGAAAGCTCCCCGGTGGGTGACTATGGTTTGCGCCTCCACGGTTTCTTCATCGACCGGCAGCTGCTGGTATGCTTGGGCCAGGTCGAGTTTCGCGAAAACCTTGCCTCCCCCCAGTGAGTGTAGAAGATGCTGCACTACTGGGATGGGGTAGGTGCTTTAACTACGGCAAGGCGCAGTTTAGGGTGGCCTTATAGTCCCCGCAGATTTTCACTGACCCATCAGGCTTGACTGGGGTGACTATTGGGGTCTCCCACCGGGCATGGTCTATTGGTTGTAGGACCCCTTGCTTGACGAGCTTGTCAATTTGCTCGTCAATTTTTGGCCTGAGTGCGAAAGGTACCCGCCTTGGTTTTAGGCATCTTGAGGGAACGTTCGGGTCTAGGCTGAAAGAGATAGGGGGCCCTCGGTACTTGCCTAGGATGCCGTCGAACACTTCCTGGAAGTCCCGTGCCAGTTGTTGCTCCCAATTGGCCTCAGCGATGTGGTTGATGCCCGTGACTTCGATGCCGAGCGGTGCGAACCATTGCAGTCCCAAAAGGCTGGGTCGGTCTCGGTCCACGATTGTTAGGGGAAGCTTTGCAGTGCGTTCCTTAAATGTTACTCTGAATTGTCCAGTTCCGACTACCGGGATGCAGTTTTCCTGGTAGTCTTTAATGATTAGTCTCTGGTTCTCCAGTCCCTTCTTTTGGATGGTAGGCACCAAGCATTTGATTTCTTGCCAGGCGACCATGGAGAGGTAGGACCCGGAGTCCACCTCTATCTTGCATGGCTCGTCTTCGATGCCTACCTCCACGAAGAATTTTCGGGCGTCAGTGGTTGATGCATGGCCGATGATGACCGTCTGATGTGTCTTTTCTCTCCGCCGGGTCTCGCCACCTCATTGGGCTCGTTCGTTCCGGTCCCAACGGTTGTCGGCTGGGCGATCTCTGGTTCTGGGGGGTGTGCTGTCCCATCTCCGCTCGTTGTGGTCCCACCGTCTGGGGCTGTAGGCTTTCTTTAATCGGCATACGCGGGCAATGTGAACCTTTTTGTCACAGTGCCGGCAGACTGCGTCGAAGAACCAGCACTCAGATCTAGGGTGGTCGCCTCCGCAACTGGCACACGCGATCCCCAACTTATGACCCTGCCGACTGCGCTGGTCGCATCCTGCCTGGAGTCGGTGGATTTCCTCCTTCTCGTCTGAAGTGTCGGAGGTGGGGTGGAATTCGCCATGGTGGGTGGTAGTTTCGCGGTGACTTGCTTCCAGTTGGGCCTCGGTCGCCTGTCCAGGGTTGTTGTTCGCGGTGCAGTCCCCAGCATCTGGTCTCCGCATGCGGTTTGCTGACTGCCTGGTGGCCTCAGCTGCGGTGGCTTCAGCGATGGCATCGGTGAGGGCGATGTCACCTTTGGCCATCAGCTGACTCTGTAGGACTGGGTCCTGAAGCTCGAGCATGACTCGGTCCCGTAGGGCCTCGTCCATGTCATAGAACCCGCATAGTCCTCCTAGGTTCCGCAGCTCTGCAACAAAGTCGCTGAGGCTTTCGCCCGACCTCTGGTCCCGCCAATAAAACTCGTGCTGTCTGATGAAGGTGGGCACAGCGGGAGCGTAGTGTTTTTGGAGTAAAGGTTCGAGGTCGGCCCAGTCCATCCTGGTGACATCAGCGGGTTTCGCTAGGGCTTTTGCCATCTTGAACACTGCGGGCCCGCAGTGTGTCAGGAAGACGGCTTGTTTCTTCGGCCCGGTGGCGTCCTTCATGTCGCTGCATTCAAGGAACATGCGGAATCTGTCCGTGTAGGATTCCCAGTCCTCGCTAGCGGGGTTGAAGGGCACAGGCGGAGCGATGCTGACCATCTTATCAATCTTGCTTCCGTTGGAGACGTGCTTGCTGGGGTTCAGAATCAGGATCCCATCTTCGTCTCCAGTGTCGTGTCCGTCGGTAAGGAGACCAGGAGGCAGTGACTAGGTTTCAGGTCTTTATTGGTCCCCGGAACCGATCTGGCTCCAAGGGAAAAAACAGCAGCTTTTTATTCTCAAGCCACGGCGGCCGCACCCAATGGCACCGCTTTGAATCTCCCGCGATTCATATCCACCAATCGTGGGAGATTCTTAGCGGGTCAATCAGCGCGGCTTGCTAAACCAATCAGATCACCCCGCGCTTTGGCCAATCAAAGCGCGGGGTTTCAAGAATGCTAATGAATGTACAGAACAATAAAGCTATCTGTTTTTCATCCAGTGCCATTCATAGCAGTTCTGTAGTGGCTTTAATCTGTAAACTTAGTTCTTTGTTTCTTTTGAGGTGGGATACATAATGATAGACACAGCTATTCTAAAATTGAAGAAATCATACAACAACTCTTCAAATGACACCCATTCTTCTATTTTCCTCAAGGAACAAATATATTTTTATAATTCTGGTAACTGTGCTCATTACAAAGGATTATATGGTCTTAAATGCTTCTCATTTCCCTGCAGAGATTGCACACAATTTAAAAATACTGCATGGTGTATAATAAAGCAACAAAAGTGCAGAGCAAACTCACAAGCAGGAAACGATGGTACTATCATTCTCTTTATTTCTGACACTCAGGAGGCAGGGAGCACTGCTTATGCAGTCACACAATGTCACTTGCCCACACAAATTGCTATCAGGGGCCAGGTTTCTTCCCCAGTCAAGGTATATTTTAAAAGTGTCCCTTTCCTTCAGTTAATTTATTTAAATGAAAGCATCACATAGTCTACATATAAAATAAATGGATTTTGGGTCTACAGAATCTTCTGCCCTCCCCCCCCACAAAAAAAATGCAAATAAAAAGCTATGCCACAGCAAAATTCTACTGATATCTGTTTCTTGATGTTCAGCCAAAAAAAGTTAAAAAATAGACTCCCAACTGTGTATAGTAGTTAATTTGTTTGCGATGCATATAACTTTGCACAAAACCAACAAAACCACCAATTCTTATTTCTTAAAGCCTAATCCTAAATAAATTATAATAATGGGAACATTCCTCTTTAACAGAAGTGTCTGATTTATAGCCAAACCGCAGACGACAAAAGAAAAAAGCCAGTGGAGGGCTCTGTCTATCCATAGAAAGAGACACAAGATAGAAAAGAGGCTAGCAGAGGCTCTTTAGCAAATAGCAAGCAGCTTTTAACAATGACATCAGTCAGAAGAAAAAAAATGGAAAGGTGGGTAACCAGGCACGTTTGCATCAGTAATATTAAAATTATAGGTGTGTTACTTTTCCTAACAAAATATTTTACTTTCTCTTTCTCTTTCTCTTTCTCTTTCTCATTCCTTTCCTTTCTTTTGTATATTATGGACATGTTTAATTCTAAGTCTATTTTCCGTTCATTAAAAAAACTTAATTTACTATTGCAATGCATGAAAGAAAGATTGATGTTTCATCTAGCTTGTTACAGTTTTAAAATACAAATATCAATCTCATTGTCTTTAAATGCATGGATTAGTTACGTTATCTTTCAATGGTTTTGAAATACTGGAAGATTCTCACAAGCACCTATGGAAACAATCAATAACCTTCCAAGACTGGCCTGAGCTTTCAGCAATTCAGAAAGGAAAATTTAATGTTAAAGAGGGACATCAGGTATTGACCAAGATTAATTTCCTAACTTATTTAACACAAGCCAAACCATTCCACCTGGTAGCCTTTCTTTCTCAATTCATTCTTTTCAGATATTCATAAAGAATTCTTATTCTTATAAATAATAGAGATATTTTTATACACATTCTGTTTGTGTATATGCAGGTGAATGTAGACCCAACACAATTGAAGGGCAAAAGCATATAGTATTTTGAAAGTAGTTAAAGAGAATAATCATAAAGAGTAATGCTAGCATAAATTCAAACTCCGGTTTGGAATAGATTGGAGCTATTTTGTCTTTGTATATAATAAAGACTTCTGGCATGATGCCCTAAAAAGATACCAGCTTTCATCAATGGTTCTAAAGAGGTGGCATAGAGTTCAGGGTTCATTGCCTGATAACATCTTGCATGTGAATGGTCTGAAATGTGGACTTAATTGCACATTGCTGAATGTATAAGATTGCAAAACAACAAGAGTATGCAACCTTGATTCATGAAATCTAAAATTTTCATTTAGGAACTTGCTACTTGTTTAAGAATCCTGATTTCTGCCACGGGCCCTTAGAACAGTGGTTCATGATGTTGTCACAGGGAGATTCGCAAAGGCTTGAAGAAATGTTATGATTTAAATCTTGAGTTAAGACTTGGAGGTTTGTGGCCATAAAAGCTATTTAAAGGGGATCCATGGTGAAGAAAAGGTTGAGAATCATTGGAACAGAATAGAATTCTTTACTGGCCAAGTGTGATGCGACATACAAGGAATTTGTCTTGGTGCCTTAGAGTAACAATGATAGCTGGCTTGTTAAACTGCTTATGGGATGGTATGTATAGTCACAACAGTATTCTAATCACTGAAAATTAATTCATTTTATTAACTAATTAAAAATAAATAACAAAAAATTATCAATAAATGTTTAAAATAAGCAACATAACCTATGTATAATCTTAAAACTTTGCTAGTATTAGTGTATTACTCAAAGATATCAGGATGTACAAAAAATCGCTTACATTGAATTTTATTTGTATACAGGAAAGGCTGAATCTGGATTTAATGGAAATGCCTTATCTATAAGCTGATCAACCAATATTCAAGGCAGATGCAGATGAACAACAGGAAATAAATGAGGATGTCAGCATTTAAGATTTAGGACAGGCTTTGAGCAAGAAGGTCAAACATATCTTTCTGGATTGAATAGAGCCATATTCTATCAGATTATTTTAAAGGCTCTAACTGGAAAAACCCAATGAAACCACCCTGAGGTCGAAAGCTCTCACTGTCAGTCACAAAATTACAACTGAGGTAGTACAAAATTAATTATCTTACTGTCTTTGTTGAGATGTCGTTTGACAAGGAACCTGTCAACTAGCTGAAGGATATTTGGAAGTTGGCAGTTTACAGTTTTTGCTTTTGAACAAGATTAAATGAGATTTGCCTCTCCAATGGGCTTCTCTAAAGTATTGTGACTAGGAAGCCTAAGAAAGATTGGAACAGGGTTTTTCAATCTCAGCAATTCCTAGCAGATGGCTTGGGAATTCTGGGAATTGAGGTCAACATGCTGAAAGTTGCTGATGCTGAGAAACACTGGATTAGAAGGTAGACCTGTATGTCATTCAAATGTACTCTAGTCCATTCCCTCCCATTCTTTCCTTCCTGGAGTTTTACCTGGGAATGGATTTTGCTAAAGAGGGGACAATGGGGACAATCTCCAATCAATTTTTAGATGTGCTAGAAGCAAAAGCTTGGCAGACCATTAGGAGGTTTGGTGGACAAAGTAAATGGCACAGCACCCATGCTTTTTCTGTTAGCATTTAAATCCCTAAACACAAATTTAAGGGTTACAGACAAATAATAAAGATGGCAAAAAAGTTATAAAATATGCAATAGTTTTATATTTTGGAACAAAATATAATGTCTCTGTAGATAGTTCTGGGGAAAATTATGTTAGCCAGTTTGGTCTAATAGTTAAAATGCTGGTTGAGAAATCAGGACACCATGAGTTCTAGTGATGGCTTTAGACAAGAAAGCAAGTTTCGGCCAATCACCTACTCTCTAAACCCATCTCACATGGTTATTGTTGTAGAGATAATAGAAGGAAGAGGGAGTATTATTTATGTTCATCACCTTGAGTTATTTATAAAAATAATAAAGGTGGGATTAAACAAATGAAATGATAACAATAACTCCAACATGATGGTAGATCCTCCACCTCATCCTTTGCAATCTCTTGAGTGTTTCCTCTAAAATCATTTTTGGAAAATTTACATGGATTCTACTTCAAAAATGTTTTCACTTAGTTTGAATGAGTTTAACAAATTGAAGTGTAGATCTGAATTTTGACAAAATCTAGTGCACATAGTTATTGTATAGTCACTGTGAACCAATAACCCTATGGATGATATCAATGACCTTGTTCCCAAAAGAACCTTACCTGGATTTAGACTGTAGTTAGAACATAAAAAGGAAATAATTAACCCAGTCAAGTAGCCCCAAAGGTAGCTAAATATACCCCCCAGAGACCTAATATGCACCCAGTTAGCTTTGTCACAGGAACACCTAAATGTAGCCACTTTTTGCATTTTGAAAATTAAAAAAAAAAGAACTGGAGTGAAGCTGAAGAAATAAGCCATTCTGTTACAGTATTCATTGCCAAGACCTGACAGCATAGAAAATATGACTTCTATCATCAAATTCTGACTCCTGTCTGATCAAAGGTGAATAAGCTGCCAATATCATGAGGTTTTGTCAGTGTTTTCCCGATGCAAAACCTCATAAAATATTTGAAGAAAGCATTTATATGAATTCCAAAAAAGTGGCATTTTATTTTATTAGTGTTCTGTAATAACCACTGGTAGAAATTTAACTACCAGTTGGTGATTTACTGACCCCTGCATTTTGTGAGAACAAGACTGTTGTGCTTTGTCTATTTGTGTGTCTGTTCTTGATTTGTCTTGGCTCATCTGTACATTTTTCTTGCATTAATCTCTATCTCTTCCCTTCTGGTCTTTTCATAATTAAAATGTAGCATTCAGTCAAGTGGAAATTTCATTTGCAAATGAGGAGCAAGATGGAGAATTAGCTTTATATTACAGCAGAGCAGAGTTATGCAGAAAGCCTGTTTTCTGACTGCAGCCCATCTTTTAATTCTTCTTTATAGAAACCTTCAGGGAAAATGATTAGCTTTCCAACTTAAAAGAAGAATGCTGAGTGTACTACCAAGTTTGAAAAGAAAAATCTTGTTATAATTTGCACTTCTCAAATACTTCTCAAAAAAAAAAAAAAATCACAACTTTGAAGTGAAGAATCTGAGAACGTGTGGCAGCAGTTAGTAGGGCATATAAATTATAGTGTTGCTAAAGGCATAGCAAAAAAAAAAATCCTCTCTGTATTGCTGTGCTTGGGAAAATCTCATGTTTAACACATGGTTTTATTTGTAGACATTTCTGCTACATTAAAACAAAAGATGCTGCAAATCATTTTAATTTGTATATATTAAAGTGACATGGTCTAATTGAGCATTAGACTTTATGAAATGTGATAGTTAATTCTTTATCTGATGAAATATTTGTGAGTCTATGGAAATAAATATGTGGCTTGCAATATCAATAAATTTATATAGACAGTTCTGATAGCTGTTTGCGTCTGCCTCATAGTTGTCTTTTAAATGAAAGCTTAAAAGAGTCAAAAATTCCTCCAGCACCTGATATGTGCCTAGCATCCACTGCTGAGGTAACCACATCATTCCACGTAATAGTACAACCTCTTCTGTTCTCCCTTTTTATTGACATACATATGTCAGAGGGAGAAGTCAAATTCATGTACTTTTTTTTTTCTATTGTGTCTTCCATAAGAATGCTGTAAATGTCATCAGATACCCGGCTCGTATTACCATATGTGGTGGACTTGTGAGGACGCTAGAAAATATTGGACTATAATTCGCATGTGGTTGGAAAAAATGACAAAGAAACACATAGACTTGAAACCAGAGATCTTCTTTTTGGGAATTTTACCTGATATATATATAGTAAAGATTTGAAGTACCTGATTGTAAATGTATTAACAGTGGCTAGGATTGTATTTGCTAAAAATTGGAAGAATGAGAAAATACCATTACCATTATATGATAATAGAATATTTAGAATGCTAGACAGTAAGGAATATCTTTATTTTGCTTTCTTGCTATTATTTTGTTATTTGACATTATATTTATAAAGGGTTTTTTAGGATTGATTTGATATGATTATATGATTTGTTATAGAGTAAACTGGTTTAAAGTATTGTTAGCTCATAAAGCATGAATGATTAAAAATATAGTCAAAAACTTCTTTTTTTAGTGATATTAGGATATATAAGTTTGGATTGACAATATGAGTTGTTATGTAACATAATTGTAATTGAGACTACAGAATGAATGCACAAAAATGATGAACCAACTGACACACTGGATGTACATATGAGAGTTGATGTTTTTATGCTTTGTTTGTCTTGTTTGTTTGTAGAAAATTAATAAAATCTTTTTCAAAAAAAAAAAAAAAGAAGCGATAGAGAACTTTCAGATGGGAACTTCAGATAGGAACTGAGCAGTTCTAAAGTGACTTTCATCCAGAGTTGTAATATAAAACTACAAATATTTCTTTAAAAATAATTTAAAAGGAGGTCTTATGTCCTGGGCATAATTAAAATACTCTGAAGCATCAAATTGGTTCCCTCAGAAACAGGAGGTAAAGTTCTTGAGATAGTCTAATGATGTTAAAAGGAAAAAAAAAGCATAATAATTCCTGAAAAGGTAGGCAATTGTAATTGGTGGATAAACAACAGATACTTGATCACTCAGTTAATGTTTGTTCCAAGAAAAAAAGCCGAAGCTCTCTGGAGCATCTTAAGTATTAACTAATCAGGAGTTTATTACTGTGATAAGATAGATTCTGATGGATGAATTCACATGAACTTTTCCTGATTTAAAGGATATTTATGGAATCTGACACACTCTTCTTCTACTATTGGTACTTCTATTTATAAGTTTTGTCATATAGGAATTTTAAAGCTTTGTACCAGAGTTTTGGAGAGAGAGAGAGATTGAACATTGAAAAATACCTTTTGTTTTGAAATGCATCACACTGCATTGTATGGCACTTTGACAACTACATTTTTTGGGTCTACTTTCTCATAGCTAGTTTTGAGTTGATTTGGAAGACAGATTATTTTTCATTCTTAACTGCAGGTGTTCCATAAGTACAACATAATGCATAATTCATTGGATACTCTAAATATTAATTGTTATTCATTTTATTGGTTGATGCTGTATTAGAAAGTATACAAACAGCTTATCTAATGTATTAGAATAAGCAGTTTTGCTAGATACTAATACATGTACCCTCCTCATTTTAGCAAGTCCTGTCCTCTTTAAAGAAAGCTCAGATCTAGAGAAAATATAACATTGCTTTATCTGGTAAGAGTGAAGACAATGGAATTAATTCTCTCTTTTTGTCTCCTCCCCATTTCTCTCTCTCTCTCCCCTAAACTAACAAACAAACAAAAACCATATGTTTTTAGGATTTTTTGTTTCAAAGCTGCAGAAGTCAGAAGGAAGTCTACCTTCTAAACTACTGTTTTCAAAACTGCTATTTTCCATTAAAGCACTAATTGGGATTAGTAAATTTTCAAGTGCTGGCCTTCTTATTGATGTTATTTGATTTCCAAAGGGATGTTCCCTTGGAATGCCATGAAAGAGTTAGTCTCCTGAAGGACTTTGTAGCATTAGAATTTGTATAATCCTTAAAAGATGAACATTGTTTTTGGATTATATGCCTTGAATAAATTAAACAGTAAGGACTTTGAGGCTTACATTTATAAAATGAAGAGAAAATATTATGCATAGATCTGGAGGCTACTCATTCTGAGCACCATTTCAAGAGGCGTATGGATAAGTAATTCAACATATAGTCTCTCCATTTGACCATTGGGCCATTTGCTGATCCAGCTTGAGACCCCATTTTAGAGCAGCCTGAATGACTGCTCTTGACAATATATGCTTAAAGTAAAAGGACCTTCACTACCTCAAATAGGAACCCATTAGTGCAAGTGGTGTGACATCTTCAAGGTCACATGGCCTTACTTCTTCTGCAAGAGCACCTTTCCAATGATGTCTTTCTTTCACAGTTCACTATCAGACTGATGGTTCTGTTTTTTTCTTCCTTAACTTCTGGTAAGGATAACAGTATTTCTTGCCTCAGCATCAATATCTTTTTGTCATCCCAATGCCTGTTTCCTCTGGATGCTACAGAGACCATGTTCATTGTTTCCAAGGGGCTTGCACTTTGCATTGTTCTCTGTTCTCTTTTTTCTTCCCAACTTTTATTTTCTCCACTTTCTACTGAATTTGCAAATCTTTTTTTTCCCTTCTCACTGACAATTATTATTTCTAGCTGTCCCATATAACCTGTTTCTCTGGTTGATGCCAAAACAATTGCAGCAAGATACCTCACATCTTGTGTTGTGTTTGTGGAAAGTTAGCATTTTTATTCCAATACCTTCTTTGAGCACTGTGCCTGGTATGAATAAATTCCAACCTGTAAAATCTTCAACTGAGCATTGAAATGTGCTGAATGACTTTCCTTGTCTGAAATTATAAAGAAGGAGAAGGCAAGACCTGTGATTAGGGTCTTTTTGAAGGTATATATTAGTGAAGGTTTTTTTTTTTTCCTATGGCACATTTTAGAGAAGCTCCTTGGGCAATGTAGAAAAGGTCAAACATAACCTCGAAGAAGGAACTCAGTAGCTGCCTATTATGTAGAATTGTGTAATAAGGGAATCTCATATGATCCTACTTTGATTGTTTTTAGCACAAGAGTAGAGAAAAAGAATATATGTCAAGATTTTGATCTTCTGATATTATATCTTTTAACAATAAAGGGAAGCTTCAGTGGTTCTGATGGTATGTTTCCTGGCCAAGTGAGGCTGATGAACTGTTGACATATTGGGGGAAGAAACCAGGATCCAAATAGGGAAGATACTTGATGAAATGGATACAGTCTAAAAGGGGAAGTCTACAAGTCTTTTTTTTTTTTTTGAAAACAATTTTATTAATTTTCTACAAACAAACAAGACAAACAAAATATTAAAGCATCAACTCTCTTATGTACATACAGTGTGTCAGTTGGTTCATCAGTTTTGTGCATTCATTTTGCAGTCTCAATTACAGTTATGTTACATAACAACTCATATTGTCAATCCAAGCTTATATATCCTAATATCACTTTTTAAAAAAAATCATTTGACTATACTTTTAATCATTCATGCTTTATGAGAGAACAATACTTTAAATAGTTTATTCTATAACAAATCATATAATCATACCAAATCTATCCTAAAAACATTTTATAATTATAATGTCAAAAAATAAAGGTGAAAGAAAAAATAAAGATATTCCTTGCTATCTAACATTTTAAATATTCTATTATCATATTTTGTCATCTAGCCATTGATAAAAAAGATCCCAAATTTCATAAAATTGTTTATCCTCTTGCTCTCTAATTTAAAATGTCAATCTACTCATCTCAGCACATTCCAATATTTTCTCAATAATTTCTTCCTGTGATGGTATTTTCTCATTCTTCCAGTTTTTAGCAAATACAATCCTAGCCGCTGTTAATACATTTACAATCAGATATTTCAAGTCTTTACTGTATGTATCTGGTAAAATTCCCAATAGAAAGAATTCCGGTTTCAAATCTATACGTTTCTTTGTCATTTTTTCCAATCACATGCGAATTTTAATCCAATATTTTTTAGCATCCTCACAGATCCACCACATATGGTAATATGAGCCAGGTATCTGATGACATCTCCAGCATTTTTCAGATTTGTTCTTAAACATTCTTGCAACAATCATAGTTTCTTTAACTTGTTCTTCCTCTAATTTAATTCCCAATAAGTAACCATATAATTTTTTAATCACCTTCTCATCAGTACCCATCAAGATCTTATCTAGGTCAGTCTGTTTATCATAGAATCCCTCCGTTTTAGAATCTTCATCATACTTTGAATGTATTTGCGCATATGAAAACCAATTCATCTTTATACCTTGTTCCTCTAAATTTTGAATCGATTTAAGTTCACCCTTTTCATCCAATAATTCCCCATATCTAACTGTTTGTTCCTTCTTATAAATTATAGGATAGGAAAATGCTTCAATAGTCGATAACCAAACTGGAATTTTCAAATAACATTGTCTTTTTATCTTCTCCCAGTTTAATCACAAAGACTCCCATAAAAAATGTCTTCTAAAGTAACCCTGTGTTTTAGTTCCCTTATACCATAAAAAAGCATGCCAACCCATCAGCAAATCATGACCTTCTAGTGTCAACAATCTAGTCTTTCTTAATGTTATCCATTCCTAAACCCACATCAAACTTGCAGCTTGATAGTACAATTCCCAATTGGGCAGGCCAAAACCTCCTCTAATTCTAGCATCTTGCAAAAGCTTTAGCTTTATTCTCGCTTTCTTACCTTGCCATATAAACTTCAACATGATTTTATTTAAATCAAAATAGTCTTTTCCGAGCCTAATTGGTATTGTTTAAAACAGAAATAGGATTCTGGGTAAAATATTCATCTTAATTGTTGAAATTCTCCCTATTAATGACAATTGTAAGTTTTCCCATTTCTTCAAGTCTTGTTTAAGTTCAATATAATTATTCTCTTTTAATGTGCTACATCTTGCTGTCAAGTATATCCCCAGATACTTAACCTTATTCGAAACTTGAATATTCAACAGGCCTGCCAGTTCTTCTCTTTGTCTTAGTAGCATGTTCTTTGTCAGTAGCAAAATCTTTGTTTTGTTTTTATTTATTTTCAAACCAGCTACCTCACCATATCTCTCTATCTTTTCCAATAACTTTGGAGCTGTTTCTAACGGATCTTCCAAAATAAAGGCTAAGTCATCAGCAAAGGCTTGCAGTTTGAATTCTTCCTTTTTAATTTTCATTCCTTTTATGCTTTTATCATCCCTAATATTTCTATTCAACACTTCCAAAGTCAATACAAATAGCAAAGGAGAGAGGGGACATCCTTGTCTTGTGCCTTTTCTTATATTGATAAAATCTGTAAGTTCTCCCTCCATCACGACCTTTGCTATCTGTTTATTGTATATGGCTTCTATTGCTTGGATAAATTTTCTGGCAAAACCCATCTGTTCCAATAATAATAACATAAATCTCCAGTTCATGTTGTCAAATGCCTTTTGAGCATCTAGGAATATCAAAGCCATTTGCTTTTCAGGATAGTATTCCAGAGTATCCAAGATTACTCTCATATTGTCTCTAATTTGTCTCTTTGACAGAAATCCATTTTGATCTGGGTGAATGAAATTATTTAAGTATTTTTTGAGTCTTTCTGCTAAAATTGAAGCAAAGATTTTATAGTCTGCATTTAATAAAGAAATAGGTCTATAATTCTTAATTTGCAGTGGATCAGCCTCTTCTTTTGGAATAAGTGTAATATAAGCCTCTGACCATGTTTTGGGTATCTTTTTCTTTGACATAGCTTCATTCATAACTTCTAGCAGTGGGATGCTCAATGATTCTTGAAATGTTTTGTAGAATTCTACTGGAAGCCCATCTGGACCTGGTGCTTTTCCATTATTTTGTTTCTTAAGTGCTTCATTTAATTCCATCATTGTTATATTGCTTTCTAGCATTTCTTCAGTCTCTTTAGGTATCTTCGGTAAGTTAGCATTTTGTAGATATTGTTTAACTTTCTCCTCATCAGTATTCTCTTGTTTATATAATTGCCCATAAAAATCTCGAATAATTTCCTTTTTCTCCTTATTACCATAACAAACTTGGCCTTGATCATCTATTAACTTCAATATTTTTCTTGATTCTTTCTCCTTTCTCAATTTATATGCTAGCCATCTACCTGGTTTATTTACATCTTCAAAATAATTCTGTTTAGCATTTCTAATTTTCTGTGCCAATTCTTTTCTCTATTAATTCCATTATAAGTTTAATTATAGCCGACTTCAATTTAATATCTTTTTTCTGTGGCATTTTCTGTAATTCTTTTTCAAGTCTTTTATACTCATCTTCCAAGGCCTTAGAGGCTTGTCTTTTCCTAATATTCTTTTTTCTTATATAATCTATTATCAAACCTCTAGCATATGCCTTCATTGTATCCCAAACATTCTGCGTTGAAGTATCTTCTTTTTTATTTTCTTTAAAGAAAAAAGCCAATTCTTTCTCCATCCATTGTGTAAAATCTTTTTCATTTAAGATAGTATTGTTTAATATCCATCTCGATCTTTTTTTTTTTGTCCCTTCCATTTAATTGTCATTGGGCTATGATCTGCCCAAGTACTTGTTTCAATATTTGTTTCTTGAATATTAGATATTAATTCTGTTGAGATCCAAATCATATCCAATCTAGACCATGATAAATGTCTATTTGAATAGAAAGTATATTGTTTAGTTTTAACATTTCTTTCTCTCCAAATGCCTTTTAAAGTTAATTTGTCTGTCATTTTAAAAAAGGATTTAGGGAGAGTCTTTCTATTTTGCTTTGTTGTTGTTGCTATATAGTCCAATTTATTGTCCACAATTCCATTAAAGTCTCCCATCATAATTATATTAACATAGTCCAGTCCAGTTATTTTCATGTGTAATTTTTTATAGAATTCTTCTTGCTTATCATTCGGAGCATAAATTGCAATCAAGAGTATTTTTATATTGTTGTCCATTATTTCCACCATTAATACTCTTCCGTCTTCATCCATATAGATCAATTTTGCTGGGATAGCCTCTTTAATGTAAAGAACCACTCCTCTTTTCTTACACTGAGTCAAAGAAGTAAATATTTTCAAAATAATTTTTGGCTGTACTAACAATTGTTCATATTGTTTTTTTTAATATGTACTTCTTGTAAACAAATTATATCAAATTTTAATTTCTCTAATTTATGAAAAGTTTTCCTTCTTTTAACAGCTGAGTTGAGTCCATTTATATTCATTGTAATAATTTTTTTTTCTTCCATGATTATACTTTATATTTAGGTCTAACAGCTCTCGTGGATCTCATTTCATGCTGTTCTTTACCATCCACCTGTCCACCTACTGCGCCTTCCTCTTTTTCAGTCTCCAGTTGTTCCTCTTGAAACTCAATTAATGAGACCTCTTTCTCTGCCTCTTCTTCTCTTCTTCCAAAAAATTCTGCATGGAAAAGTTCTGCTTTCTCAGTTGAATCAATTCTATATCTCTGGTCTTGCCATGTAAACTTTAATCCTTCTGGAATCAGCCATCTATAATTCACTTCATTTTTCAATAACATTTTGGTCAGGAATCAATATTCTCTTGTCATCTCTCTCACTCTTCTGGGTATTTGTTTTAAAACCACAATCTCTTTGCCTTTGTATTTCAATGTCTTCTCTCTTGCAGCTTGTAATATTTGTGTTTTGATGGATTTTTTGGTAAATCTAATATGGACTTCCCTTGGTAATTTATTTCTCATTGCATATCTTGTAAAAACTCGATATACCTCATCTACTCCATCCATCATCTTTTCCTCTGTAATTTCCAAAGCATCCACCAAAATTTCTATCATTATCGCAGCCAAGTTTTTTCCTTTTTCTTCTTCTATATTTTGAAATCTGAGATAGAATTCTGACCTCTCCATCTCCCACCTCAACATCCCACTTTTATCTTGTTCAATCACTGTTAATCTGCTGTCAATATTTCCAATCTTCTCTTCTCTTTGTTTACCTTCTTCCTTAATTTTTTGGAATCTCTCATCATACTTTACCATCATTTGTTGAATATTTTCCACTTTTTCATCAGTCTTCTATGTTCTTTGTTCAATAGTGTCTGTTTTTATCTTAAGCTCTTGGATTCCTTGCATAATCATCTGTAAAGTCACTTTTTCTTGTTCTTTATCTTGCTTCAACATTGTCTGAATTAAACGTTGTCCTCCAGCTGGTGGGGAGGCAGAGGTAGAAGTAGAAATGCCAGAAGATATGGGTTTCCTGCTCATTTTGATGCTTCAAGAGCTTCAAATTCTTTTTAGCTTTTAATCCAACTGGTAGGATAGCCAATTATAATCCAAAATGGAAAAATCCAATAGTAAAAAGCCCAATGCCAAAAAAGAAAAAGGAGAAAAAGAAGAAGAAAAATCTTCAGGTTCTCCTAGACCCTAATCCAATTATGGAGTAGTCCACCATAAAAAATGAAAAATAGAAAAAAGAAAAAAGCCCCCCAAAATAATAGTAATTAAGAAGAAAAAGAACAAAAAAGAAGAAAAAAAGAA
This sequence comes from Hydrophis major, assembly GCA_033807585.1. Lineage (NCBI taxonomy): Eukaryota > Metazoa > Chordata > Lepidosauria > Squamata > Elapidae > Hydrophis > Hydrophis major. The sequence continues at coordinate 160,909,675 of CM066329.1, forward strand.
GAAATTCCTTCAGGTTCTTCACACCTTAATCCAATTGGGAAGTCTCAATAATAAAAAAGAAAAAGCAGCATGGTCCAAAAACAAGTTGGATCAAGTTGGTGATTTTGCTTTTGTGGAAGTCGTTGGCTGTGGAAGAATTTGAATCCAGAGCCCTGGCCAATGCCATCCTCAAACCCAAACTATGGTTAAGATATATTGATGACACGTTTGTGATTTGGCCCCATGGACAAGAAAACCTAAACAATTTCCTTACACACCTAAACAGCACACACCCCAAAATCAAGTTCACCATGGAAACAGAAACAAACAAACAACTACCATTCCTAGATGTACTAATCTACAAAAAAACAGATGGCACACTAAGACACACCATGTACCAGAAGAAAACACACACCAACCGCTACCTCAACACCCAATCCCACCACCACCCAGCACAGATAAACTCCATGGCTAAAACACTAATTACTAGAACCAAACGCCTGGCAGACAAGACACACATGAACTATGCACCCTGACTAAAATATTGACAGCCAACGGCTTCCACAAAAGCAAAATCACCAACTTGATCCACAAAAACATAGAGACATAATAGAGACCCAGAAGATGAACAGACCTATGGAACAGCTGTCCTGCCCTACATAAGAGGCACTTCAGACAAAATTAGTAAGATTCTATACAGACACAGACATCAAGACTGCCTTCAAAACAGACAGAAAAATAGCAGCCATCCTCAGGAACCCCAAAGACAAAACTGACCTGGAAAACCAAGGCATATATGAAGTCCCCTGTGCATCATGCCCGGCCACATACATTGGACAGACCAATAGAAGAATAAGCACCCACCTGGATGAACACAAAAATGCAGTCAAAAAGCTGGAACACACTTCCTCACCCGTCCAACACATGGAAGCCACAGGTCATAACATCAACTTCAATGGCACCATAGGAAATCCCAGCCACAGAATCATCAGAGAAGCCATAGAGATTGAAAAAAGACCAGAAAGCATGAACAGAAGAGATGATTCCACCAGGCTGTCAATCATTTGGAAGCCTGCACTCACAAACAAAAAAATCTCCACACCACAAGCCAGGCAAACACCTGAGCACAAACAGATCCCCCCTGATACCTCCAGCTCAAACACACCCCAACCAGGCACCCAGATGAAACCCAGCTTCCTAACTAATGATAGCCATCCATTTACCCGAAGCCAAGCTGCACTAAAGGCCTCCAATAAAGTAACACAATGTTGCCAGCCAATCAAGATACAAAAAGAGCCACCTCCCCCCAAAAAAACAGACAGAAGATATTAGTAGCAGAACACAGCACACTCCAAGACCAATAAACACAGACCAAGACTCTCAACCAATCAGGAGGAAGAAAAAACCATTCTGACACAGCAATAGGCTGCCCCAAATTTAAATCTGAAACCACTGTAAAAGTCTGACTCACAGACAAACGCTATACAGAAGCCTGATGATGGCAGATGAGATTCTGCTGAAACGTTGCTGCAACTTTAAAAGCACCACTACTATGACGTGGGAAAATACCCGAACAAAGCTGAATGCCAGACATGTAAGTACCCGCGAAAACTTAAGAATATATGTATGTATGTATGCATGTATGTATGTATGTATGTATATGTATATGTATATGTATATGTATATGTATATGTATATGTATATGTATATGTATATGTATATGTATATGTATATGTATATGTATATGTATATGTATATGTATATGTATATGTATATGGATGTATGGATGTATGGATGTATGGATATATGGATGTATGGATGTATGGATGTATATATATATATATATATATATATATATATATATATATATATATATATATATATATGTGTGTGTGTGTGTGTGTGTGTGTGTGTGTGTGTGTGTGTGTGTGTGTGTATGTATGTATGTATCTTGTACATATTTGAATGGGGAGGATTCTTGTCATTGGTTGTGCTGAAAATAACTTGTTTGCCTTCAGGCATGATTAGGATGTTTTAGTTTGGGCAGATACAGCTATGCCTCTTATATCTCTATTGTAATTTAAACATTGACACTCCCGATCAATGAAGGCTCACAGTATCAGGCAAAAGGGACTTGCTATCTCTGTCCTACACATTTTAATAACTGTAATTCACTTTAAGCAGAACTGCATCCCACCATTCATTAATTAAATACATTTATTTAGCTGCCCATCATACATATAGGACCTATTTCATCAATCTGCAAGGTCAATAGTCCAAAATGATGGAAACCCTAACCTAGTATCATCTAAGGAAATACTGGTCCCTATGATCTAATGAGAAGTTTGCTCATCTGCAGTCTAAGTTCCCTAAAGTACTGATATGGTATGGTATGGTATAGTATGGTATGGTATGGTATGGTATGGTATGGTATGGTATGGTATGGTATGGTATGGTATGTTATGGTATATTTTATATCTCACCCACAACTCAAGGATTTGAAGACAACACTAGAAGTCAGCTCCAGGCAGCTAATACAAATGATCAAGTATGGCATATATAAGGCTGATTTACTCTTCCCACTGCTGCTCTATATAGGCTTGAACCCATTCAGCCAGACAATTACAAAGATTGGATACAAGTTTAAGAGTGGAACTACCATCAGCCCTCTCTTCTACATTAATGTTATCAAGTTCTATGCAAAGAGTGACAAGACATTGATTTGTTGATCCATCTAACATGTCACGTAAGTAGGCGGGTCTTCGGACCTGCCTACTTGACTTGCGCAGTTCATAATGTCTTTGGTCGTCATCAGGTTCGGACAGGCTCTATGTCACTCTCAAGCTCCTCAAAGGAACTGCCTGGAAGGGTGAGCTGGGCCTATAGCTGCGACTCCCACCTGGTGAATCCGGGTCGGTTGAATCATTCGCTGTGTTGCTCCTGCCTGGGTTCTCTGGGCTGGTAGAGCTTGCCCGGCTGATGCTTCCAGGCGAAGCACCCGTCTGCCACAGTTCACTGGTAAGTATTGTTGGTTTAAGGTTTGATTTTTAAGGATCTACAGTGAGGACATTGAGATGTCATTTGGACTAGAGAAGCATAGCTATATGGTAATCAAGAGAGGGAAAGTAGTTAAGTTTGATGTGCTGGAGCTATGGTGAGTGTCAAATCCATTATCACAGATGAAACCCAGAGCATTCAGGAATACATCAATAAAACGGCACCCAAAGATGAGCTGCTGAGATAATGTCTGAGACAGCAGCAGATGTTGGGAAAGATCAAGTATATGCTGTTAAGTGCGGTCAGTGGATCCCAAGAACAGGCGAGGCATGAGTAGTGAACAACAGCTCTTTATTAAGTAGCTAGATTCTGAGACTGTTAGGGATAACATTGTTTTACCCTAACTGGTTTAGGTAAATAATAATATGTAATCATAGTTTGTATGTTAAAGTGTCTGCAACTTTAACTGTGGGATAGTAATTAAGGGAGTGGTTGTGAAAGCACTTTAAAAGAAGCAAGACGGCAGCTTGCTATCTCTCTGGCTTTGATGATCCCTGATTACTGCAAGGAAACAAGTCTGCATTGCTCGAACGGGAGAGAAAAAACAAAGGACTGGCTTGTAAGTGAACTGACATAGGATTTCTACACAGACTTTGCTAACTGAATATCCCTGAATGGACTGACTAAATGATACATGACTATTGGACTGTTATTTTGACTATGCTATGAACTCATAATGGAATAAACTATATATTTGATAGCACAAGCGTATCTGTCATTTTTACTGTATGTTAATAAACATACAAGCTTAGCTCACTCATTTATCTGTGTGCCTATCTGACTAAGCTGCACATTCTGTTTAGCTTGTCTCCCTAACCCTGGTTGGGGAAACCAGGCTTAACACTGGTTATGGGCCCAGAGGCTGCAAAGTCAGTTTAACTAGGATAAAACAGATTTATGTAAAAGTGAGAGTTTGTGTTGTTATACATTACAGTAAACAGACAGCTGTGTTTTATTAATTATAGTTTTATATCCATATAAGAAAACATGGCACAAGTCAATCTACAAAGTTTGTCCCTGATATCCAAGTTGGATGGAACAAACTATGTATCATGGTCTATGAAATGTAGTCTGCTTCTACGAAGAGAAGGTTTGTGGAATATAATTGAAAATCCACCAAACGTAGAAGAATGGGATCCAGAGGATGAGGAAGATAAACTAAAGATAGAAGAATTTATGCATAAAAATCAGCACGCTATTTGCATTATTGCTTTAACCTTAACTGATATGCAACTTGTTTATATCCACGGAGAAAAAACAGCTGTTGGGTGTTGGCAGAAGCTGAAGAGGATTTATGTTCGAGATAATGTTGGTGCTCACATAAATTTAACACGGAAACTTTTCAGTACACATCTCCATAAGAATGGTGATATGCTGAGTCATTTGAAAACTATGCAAACCATTTTTCAAGAACTGCATGAGAAAGAGCTTATTTTCTCTGAACTACACCAAGTCTATATAATTCTATCTTCCCTCGATGAAATCTATGATAACTACGTCACTTCCCTTGAAATATTGCCAAAGGAAAGCCTAACTTTAACTGATATAACTGGCAGATTGATTGAAGAGGCCAGAAAAAGGCTTGAAAGAGACGAATTAAGGAGGCAGCAACCTCAAAAAGAAGATAATGAAACTCCTACTGCATATGCAATTAAAAAGTGTTTTAATTGTGGAGGAAGAGGACATTTGGCAAGATTTTGTAAAAAGGCAAAGTGCCAGAACACTGGCCAGAATACTAAAAGTCATCAAAAGATAAAGAAAAAATTAGAGTTAGCCATGTATACTAACGGAGCTGTAAAAAATAATTTATGGGTGGTTGATAGTGGAGCATCACATTGTATAACAAATGATAAGAAAAATTTTATTAAAATGTCCAAGAGTACACAGCAGATATCGTTAGCCAATGGCTGGAAACTGAAAGCTAAAGGTCAAGGTATAGCATATTGTTCTTTTATAAAAGAGAATGTAAAAATGTTATATGTACCACAACTTAAGTTTAATTTAATTTCAGTTAGAATTTTGGTTAAACTAGGATATGTAGTTACATTTAAAGGAGATAACTGCATAATTGAGAAAGAAGATAAGAGAATTACTGCATCTTTAAGAGGTGAATTATATGTGTTAAATGATGATGGTTTAAAGGTGGCTAACACAGTTTATGAAAATAAGAAACCTCATGATGAATGTATTCACTTGTTACACCGAAGGCTAGGGCATTTAAATTTTAAAATGCTTAAGAAAACTGTTGAATTATCTAAGGGAATAAGTTTGAAACCTTGTAATAAGTATTTGCAATGTAATATCTGCAATCAAAGCAAAGCCAGGGTTACACCGGCTAATAGAATTGATGGATTTACTCCTAAAGAACCTTTAGAGGTAGTATTTGCAGATTTAATAGGTCCTAAAAAACCAAGTGTAGGAGGAGCTCGTTACATATTAAGTATAATGGACCATTATTCTAGATATGGGTTTTGCTATTTAATGAAAAGCAAAACTGAAACGTATCAAAATCTCTTTAATTGGATAAAATTTGCAGAAAGGAAAACTAAAAAGAAATTAGTAACTCTTATAACAGATAATGGTACGGAATTTACAAATAATAAATTCCAGAACAGACTAAGAATGTTAGGTATTCAACATAAAATGTCTGCACCATATAGGCCACAACATAATGCCTTTATAGAGAGAAGAGGCCAAACATTACAATCAATGGCACAAACTATGATGTCTGATTCAGGATTACCTGACAATTTATGGGGAGAAGCAATAATGTGTGGTAATCATATATTAAATAATGTTGTTAATTCAACAACAGGTGAATTACCATTCACACTGTGGCATGGTACAAAACCTGATTTAAGTTACATGCACACATTTGGAGCACCAGCATGGGTGCATATCCCTTCACAACTTATACACAAAGGACAACATAGAGCTAAAAGATTATATTTTGTAGGATATACATCTAATCATAGATCTTATAGATTCTGGGAACCAGGTACATCTAGAGTTTACACCAGTGCTAGTGCTAAATTCCTAGAACATGTAGGATGGAATAGATTAGAGCAAGATTTAAATAACGAAGTAATTGTTGAACCCTACAAAAGGCAGAAAGATCAGATTAGTTATAAGAAGAGTCCAATTAAAGAAGAAGTCCAAGAGGAGCAAATAGGACCAGAACAAGAGGAAACAGTTGATCAGGAAGAGTTAGATAATCAAGAAGAGTTAATAAATGAAAGTCCACCTGTAAGTCCTGTAATATCTAGACGTACTACACGTGTAACTAGACCACCTGATAGGTATCAAGCAAGTATAGTTTGCCAAGTAACTAAAGTTCCAACTAGTGTAGATGAACTTAGGATGTATCCTGCTAAGGATCAGGAGAATTGGCAAAAGGCAATGGAAAAGGAACTAAATTCATTAAAGGTAATGAAAGTTTATGAAGATGCTAAATTACCTCCAGGTGAAAAATCCATTGGGTGCAAATGGATATTTAAAGTAAAAACTGGAAATGATGGGACTGTTACCCATAAAGCTAGGTTAGTAGCTCAAGGATTTAATCAAACTGCATCTGATTACGATGAAGTTTTTGCACCAAGTCTTAAAGCAACATCTTTAAGAGCAGCATTAGTGTGGGCAGCTAAGAAAAACTATGTGATTAACCATTTAGATGTAGAAACTGCTTATCTACATGCACCATTGCAACACACTATATATTTAAGAAAACCAGTAGGTATAAAAGACAATAAAGTAAATAGTAATGATTGTTGGAAACTCAAAAAGAGTCTTTACGGGTTGAAACAATCTGGTTTTGAGTGGAACCAATATATTGTGAAAGAGTTAAACAATATAGGTTTTAAATCTGGTTTAGCAGATCCATGTGTGTTTAAAAGAGAAAATAATGGAACGGTGTCATTATTGTTATTATTTACAGATGATATTGCTTTGATAACTAAGACTAATAATGAAGCTAATGAGATTATATCATTATTAGCCAAAAAGATAAAATTAAAGCATTTAGGTGAAATTAAAAAGTATCTAGGATTGACAATTAACAAAACAAAAAATGGTTTTAAGATATCTCAAGAAGATAAAATTTGCCAATTAATTAAAACGTTTAAAATGGAACTTTGTAAACCGGCAAAGACTCCAATGAGTCAGGAAGTTTGCCAAACTGATGATCAAAGTCCCAAATTTTATAAGTCTATATATCAATCTTTGATTGGTAGCTTATCATATATAAGCAATTGGTCTAGGCCTGATATAGCTTATAGTGTAAATCAGCTGGCACGTTTTAATTCAGATCCACATCAATGTCATTGGCAATCATTAAAGAGAATTTTAAGATATCTTAAAGGAACAATGAACCATGCATTGTATGTAGAACCAAAGGGTGATTTGAGTCTTAGTGCCTATGCAGATGCAAGTTTTGCAACTGATATAAACACTAAAAAATCAACATCTGGGATGGCTATATTAATTGGTAAGACACTAATAGGGTGGAGGTCAATCAGACAACAGCATATTAGTTTGTCCACGATGGAAGCGGAATTTTCATGTCTGTCATTACTATGCACTGATTTGATTTTGTACAAACAGTTATTATTAGACATGGGTGTAACTATAAAAGATTCCATTATTGTGTACGAGGATAACCAAGCAGCTATAAAGTTAGCTACTAGTATTGCTGTAAAAACTAGATCAAAGCATACTGATTTAAGATACTTAAATGTTAGAGAATCTGTAAAGAATGGGCTAATTAAATTGGAATACTGCATGACGGAAGAAAACATTGCAGAACAATTTACAAAAGTTCAAGGAGTAACTAAGTTTAAAGAAAGTTGTAACAAATATGATTTAAAGATGTAAATAGTTATATTATTATTTCCTAAAAGGGGAGAATGTTAGGGATAACATTGTTTTACCCTAACTGGTTTAGGTAAATAATAATATGTAATCATAGTTTGTATGTTAAAGTGTCTGCAACTTTAACTGTGGGATAGTAATTAAGGGAGTGGTTGTGAAAGCACTTTAAAAGAAGCAAGACGGCAGCTTGCTATCTCTCTGGCTTTGATGATCCCTGATTACTGCAAGGAAACAAGTCTGCATTGCTCGAACGGGAGAGAAAAAACAAAGGACTGGCTTGTAAGTGAACTGACATAGGATTTCTACACAGACTTTGCTAACTGAATATCCCTGAATGGACTGACTAAATGATACATGACTATTGGACTGTTATTTTGACTATGCTATGAACTCATAATGGAATAAACTATATATTTGATAGCACAAGCGTATCTGTCATTTTTACTGTATGTTAATAAACATACAAGCTTAGCTCACTCATTTATCTGTGTGCCTATCTGACTAAGCTGCACATTCTGTTTAGCTTGTCTCCCTAATCCTGGTTGGGGAAACCAGGCTTAACAGAGACGATAGCCCTAGCCGTGGCAGCTCTTTTTATAGAGCTGGCTGCAGTTAGGCAGCCAATAACAGGTTTTTGAGCTTGCCGCGCTTGGTTTTGCCCAATCGCGGCAACCCCCATACGAGCCAATCAGGAGTGCTTTATAACGTCCAATCACGGCCCGGCTCTTCTGGACCAATAGGAATGCAGGCCTACAAGCCTGCTAATACGGAACACCCCTCCCTTCTTGGTTTCGTCCAAGGGGCAGGGTAACGTAGTCACGTAAGTAGGCGGGTCTTTGGACCTGCCTACTTGACTTGCGCAGTTCATAATGTCTTTGGTCGTCATCAGGTTCGGACAGGCTCTGTGTCACTCTCAAGCATCTCAAAGGAAACGCCTGGAAGGGTGAGCTGGGCCTATAGCTGCGACTCCCACCTGGTGAATCCGGATCGGTTGAGTCGTTCGCTATGTTGCTCCTGCCTGGGTTCTCTGGGCTGGTAGAGCTTGTCCGGCTGATGCTTCCGGATGAAGCACCCGTCTGCCACAGTTCGCTGGTAAGTATTGTTGGTTTAAGGTTTGATTTTTATTTAGTGTGTGTGTGAGGTGTTCTGCTTGCCAGATACCGGTTCTTTTCCTAAGCTTGGCTTCCCCCCCCCTCTGATTTCTTGGTTAGAGTCTGTGGGGGAAAAGGTGGCCAGCCTGGACCTTAGCTGGTTAATATGATGTTTCCAACACCTACCATCGGTGGTCTCGAGTCTGTAGGAATGAGGGCCAGTGATTTGGGTGATTTTTGCAGGAAACCATAGTGGATCCCCGGTAAAGTTTTTTGCGAAAACAGTGTCTCCTACATTGAAGGCATGGTGTTTGTTAGTGGAGCCAGGTGGTTTCTCTGGAGTGTAAGCAAGGTGCAGACGATCTAGGGGTGACCAGAGTCTTCTGCCCATGAGCAATTCAGCTGGGGTTTTGTTGGTAGTGGTGTTGGGCGTGATGTGTTGTATTAGAAGCATCTTGATGATTTTTTTGTGGATGTTGCCATGTTCCATCCTTTAGAAAGATTTTTTTTTTTGTAAATTGAACCATATGTTCAGCTCTGCCATTTGCCGCTGGGTGAGCGGGCAATGTTAATGCGTGTCGGATGCCACGGTGAGCCAAGTATTGCTCGAAGGTCACTGCGATAAACTGGGGTCCATTAACAGATACTATCACATCTGGAAGACCATGCGTGGCAAAAAGTTTGTTTAATTTCTTGATGACAGCTTCCGTGGTGGTTGTTTTCATTTTGCTTACTTCGAGCCAATTCGAGTAAGCGTCAACAGTGATCAAAAAGGTATGTCCCTTTTTTGGCCCTGCAAAGTCAATATGGATGTGTGACCAAGAGCTTCTGGGGGTCTCCCATTCTAACAGTGGAGCTGTTGGGGGAGCCGAGCGAGTCTCTTGGCATCTGCTGCATGTGGCGACCCAGGTTTCAATTTGTTTGCCAGGCCACCAAAAATAGCTCCTGACCAAGGCTTTCATGCGTACAATGCTCCAAGGTCCCTCAGGTCAGCCATGAATTCACCGATGCTTTCACCCTCGCGCTGGTCTCTTTGGTAAAAATCATGCCTCCGGATGAGAGTTGGTATGGCCAGAGCATAGTGGTTTCGGAGGATGGGAGCTAGGTTGTCCCAATCCATTGTCTTGATGTCGTCGGGTTTTGCTAGTGCCTTGGCCATTTTAAAAATGGTGGGCCCGCAACGCATTAGAAATACCACCTGTTTTTTGCTGCCAGTGGCGTCTTTCAAGTTGTTGGATTCCAAAAATATTTGGAAACAATCAATGTAGGACTCCCAGTCCTTGCTGGCAGGGTTAAATGGTGTGGGCGGCATGCTGCTGCTGGCCATTTTGCTGGTCATCTTGGCGCCATTTGCAGCATGCTGGTTAGCCTCGTTGTCTCAGAATCCCACCCTCATCGCCAGTGTTAAGTTCGGTCAGTGGGTCCCAAGAACAGGTGAGGCATAAGTAGTGAACAACAACTCTTTATTAAGTAGCTAGATTCTGAGATGATGGCCCTAGCCACGGCAGCTCTTTTTATAGAGCTGGTCACAGCTAGGCAGCCAATGACAGGTTTTTGAGCTTGTCGCACTTGGTTTTGCGCAATCGTGGCAACCCCCATATGAGCCAATCAGGAGTGCTTTATAATGTCCAATCATGGCCCGGCTCTTCCAGACCAATAGGAATGCAGGCCTACAAGCCTGCTAATATGGAACATATGCCATGACAAAACAAGACCTTGCATGGGATGTGTTAAGTTCTGCGCATGGGCGCAAGGATTGGAGATGAGATGATGAACAGTGAACTTCAACTCTTTATTTAACATTGTGGAACAGAGCAAAAACTACGACAGCAACAGCCCTTTTTATAGGCAAGCTGCTGATCAAATAACCAATAAGAAGTGGGAAGCGTTAGTTCCCTTAACCAATGAGAGAGGCCCACTAATAGCCAATTAGATTCTCCTGAATGGACCAATCAGATGCCGCTATTATCGGCCAATCAGAAGTGCAGGGTTCTGACCCTGCACTTTTCTAAAGGTTTTAACAATCTTTATTAAGCACTTTTATTCATACACTTTTTATTAATTCACAACACCCCTTACCCCCGGGTTCCATTTAAGGGGTGTGGTGATGTAATCTTTGAGGTAGGCAGGTTGTTTAGATTGTCTGTTAGATTTTCGCTGTCCCCTGGGTGCTTGTTTATAATCTTGTTTGGGCGGGACATTTTCTGGTGAGTAGGTTGCCTCCGGTCCTTCATTTAAAAATTTGGTACCGCTATTGTCTTTGTTGTCCTCTTGCCTTTGTGGGCTTGCTTCTGGCGAGGTGTCTCTTTGAGGCAAGTCCACCACCATCTCTGATTCTTCCGAATGCTCACTTATTCCGCTTGTGCTTTCTGGTGTTTCAAACTCAGTCTCCTCGGCATCTCCTCCCCCCTCCGTTTGGAAGTTACCAGAGTCGCAGAAACGAGGTTGCAGCCTTGAACACAGCTGATCTATATGGCGCTTCCATATTCTTCCGTCGCAACTTTTTACTCGGTACAACCTGGGTCCTGTGACTTGGATTACAGTTGCCTCGACCCACAACGGATCGCCAGAAAAGTTTTTAGCGAAGACTAAGTTGCCTATCTGGAATTCGCGGCATTTCCCACTGGATCCGTGTGGCTTTGCTGGTTTGTATGATGGGTGTAGTTGGTCAAGGTGGGAGCAGAGTTTTCATCCCATTAACAATTTGGCCGGAGTTTTGTTGGTGATGCTGTGCGGAGTGATGTGTTGAAGAAGGAGTATCCGGTTAATCTTATCTTCAATATCATCATAGTCCATTTTATGTAGGGTTTTTTTGACGAATTGTACCATGCGCTCGGCTCTTCCATTGGTCGCAGGATGCACCGGTGAAGTTAGCGCATGGCGAATACCACGGTCCGCCAAATACTGTTCAAAAGAAAGCGCGGTAAACTGGGGCCTGTTGTCGGATACCAGAATGTCTGGCAGTCCATGGGTTGTGAATAATCTGTCCAATTTTCTTATGACGGATTCCGTTGTGGTACTTTTCATTTTATGGATTTCAAGCCAGTTTGAGTCCCCTGGGTATTTCCCACTCTGTTGGGGTTGCTTTCGGTGGAGCATTGCTAACTTCCTGGCATTTGCAACAAGTCTTTACCCAGGCCTCAGTTTGCTTGTCGATACCCGGCCACCACGCATAGCTTCGTGCAAGTGCCTTCATGCACACTATGCCGGGGTGGCCTTCAGGCAAGGTTTTCAATACCACTCGTTGCAGCTGCTCTGGGATGATGACTCTATCCCCCCAAATGATGCAACCTTTCTGTGAAAACAGTTCCCTCTGTTGATTCTTGAAAGGACTGAAGTTGTCAGGGATTTGATCCAATGGCCATCCTCGCTCGACCCAGCTAAGAACTCGCGCCAAAATGGGATCATGTTTGGTTTCGATCGTGATATCTCGAGCTGTCAATGGTGGTGAGTGAAGTGCTTCAATCTGGAGCATCATGACGGTTGGAGCTGGGTCGTTCATGGTTTCAGGAAGTGGTGCATGGCTTAGTGCGTCAGCGTGGGGGATGGCCTTCCCCGGGCGGTGTTGCAGTTTATAATTATATGCAGCCAAGAATTCTGACCAGCGAGTCGTTCTGGGAGATAACATGTAAGGGGTTGGCTTGTCCCCCGCTGTAATCCCCAGCAAAGGTTTGTGGTCGGTGACTATAGTAAAAACTCGCCCATAAATATATTCATGAAATCATGTAACAGCAGAAACAACAGCAAGAGCCTCTTTATAGATTTGACCATAGTTGCGTTCAGTTTTTGATAGCGTTTTTGAAAAGTAGGCAAAAGGGGCTTCACTACCGTTTGGTAACACATGGCTCAAAATGGCACCCACTCCGAATGGTGATGCATCACATGTAATCGTTAACAGCAAAGTCTCATGATACTGCATTAAAACAGCGTCTGAAGTCAATATGTTTTTTACTTGTCGGAACGCGTGTTCCTCTCGGTGTCCCCAGACCCAGGTTGCCTTTTTGTCCAACAGATGATATAGGGGCTCAGCTACGGTCACTTTATGGGGCAGGAACACGTTGTAGAAATTGATAAGGCCCAGGAAAGCTTGGAGATCAGTCTTATTTCGGGGCCTTGGAGCGTTTTTGATCGCCCTAAGCTTGCTATCGGTGGGGTGAATGCCTTGCTTATCGATTAAGTACCCCAAAAATTCTACCTTATCCTTACATAGTTGACACTTTTTTTTTTTACTTTAAGGCCAGAGTCTTTAAATTTCTGGAGAACTAACCTCAGGTGTTCTCTTAGTATTTCTCTAGTTGGAGCAGCAATTAAAACGTCATCAAAATAAGGTACAACCCCTTTTTTTACCTGTAGTAGTCTCTCCATCAAGCTCTGAAAAATTCCTGGGGCCACGCAAACTCCGAATTGGAGTCGATTGCACTTAAATGCACCTCGGTGCGTAACGATCATTTGTGCCTCTGCCGTTTTTTTGTCTACAGGCAGTTGTTGGTATGCCTGTGCTAAATCCAATTTAGCGAAGACTTTTCCACCCCCCAGGGAATGGAGAAGGTGTTGTACCACCGGTACCGGGTAAGCGTTCTGTTGAAGGGCATGATTCAGGGTGGCTCGGTAGTCCCCACAAATTCTTAACGATCCATCCGGCTTGATGGGTGTTACGATTGGGGTTTCCCAGGGAGAGTGGCTGGTTGGTTCTAACACAACCTGGGCTATCAATTTATAAAGCTGCTCGTCAATCTTTGGTTTAAGGGCAAATGGAACTCGACGAGGCTTAAAGCGGATGGGAGCTACCTTGGGGTCAAGGTTAAATGATATCAAGGTCCCCTTGTACTCGCCTAATTTATCTGTAAAGACGTCCTGGAACTCTTGGATGATGGCTTCTTCCCAGTCGTCGCTGTTGGTTCAGTGAATGCTGGCTACTTCAATTCCAAGTGGGGTGAACCATTGGAGGCCTAACAAGCTAGGCCGATCCCGGTCGACTACGGTCAGTGGTAGGGATGCAGTACAATTTTTAAATGAGACACGGACTTTGCTGGATCCGACAACTGGAATTCGATTTCTCTGATAGTCTTTAAATATGATTCTTTGGAATCTGAGGTCTTGCCGCCGGACGGTGAGGATTAATTGTTTAAGGGTCTTCCAGGAAACCATCGAGAGGGACGATCCAGAATCAACTTCCATCAGGCAGGGCTGGTTTTCGATGGCGACTTTCACCCAGATCTTCTTGGCATCTAATGATGAGGCGTGACTGATCATAATGGTTTGGTGTGCCTCTTCCTGCTTTGTTGACTAGGCTAGTGGTTTGTTTCTGTAGGAATGGTTGTTCCATTGGTGGGTTAAGTTTTCTCGATTCACAGAATGACTTCCTGTGGGCTGGCGGTAGTTGGTCCCCCTCTGAGGTGGGTTGGATCCTTGCTTGCTTCTACAAACTCTTCCGATGTGACCTCTTTTCCCGCATACATGGGAGAGTGCGTCGAGGAATTTGCAGTCTGATCGTGGGTGGTTTGCCCCACAACCAGCGCATTGGTACTGTACTCTCTGGTTACGTTGATGGTGTTGGTCTGGTTCAGACCGGAGCCTGTTGACCTCTTCTTCATTGCTTTCTGATGATGATTTGAGGTCCTCGTGGTGGGCTGTCATTGCCTGTCCCTCCAGGTGAGGCGAGATTTTGCCGGCGAGTTGGTGGAGCAGGGCATAGGTGCGGTGCATTCGTGCAGCCGACTTCCTGGTTGCTTCTGCTTCCATAGCATCAGCGATGGCATCTGCAAGGCTAATATCACCTTTCACCATCAGCTTACTCTGCACGTGGGGTGCATCTAATCCCAGAATTATTCAGCTCTCAGGGCCTCTTCGAGGTCGGCGAACCCGCAGAGGCCTCCCAAATTCCAGAGATCCGCTATGAAATCCGCAATGCTTTCTCCCTTCCACTGGTCTCTCTGATAAAATTCATGTCTTCGAACAAGCGTTGGTACGGTCGGTGCATAGTGGGCCCATAGAAGGGCCTCGAGGACATCCCAGTCCATGGACTTCACCTCAGCTGGTTTGACTAGTGCCTTGGCCATTTTAAAAACGGTCGGCCCGCAGTGAGTTAGGAATACCGCTCACTTCTTTCCAGTAGTGGCATCCTTTAAGTTGTTGGTCTCCAGAAACATCTGGAATCGGTGCATATATGAGTCCCAGTCTTCTTGTGCCGGGTCGAATGGAGCGGGTGGTATGACGCTGCTAGACATGGTTCAGCCATTGGTGCATCTTCAGCCACGTGCTCTGTTTGGCGCTCTGTAGTACTCAGTCAGCTCTGACATCCCCAAATCCCACCCTCATCACCAGTGTTAAGTTCTGCACATGGGCGCAAGGATTAGAGACAAGACAATGAACAGTGAACTTCAACTCTTTATTTAACATTGTGGAACAGAGCAAAAACTACAGCAGCAACAGCCCTTTTTATAGGCAAGCTGCTGATCAAATAACCAATAAGAAACGGGAAGCGTTAGTTCCCTTAACCAATGAGAGAGGCCCGCTAATAGCCAATCAGATTCTCCTGAATGGACCAATCAGATGTCGCTATTATCAGCCAATCAGAAGTGCAGGGTCAGAACCCTGCACTTTTCTAAAGGTTTTAATAATCTTTATTAAGCACTTTTATTCATTCACTTTTTATTAATTCACAACAGGATTCAATTTCTTTTTACTACTGGTTCTGTGGGCGTGGCTTGGTAGGTGTCACTTGGTGAGTATAGCAGGGAAAGGATACTGTAAAATTTCCATTCCCTCCCCACTCATGGGGGGAAGGTTGCTGCAAAATCCCATTCCCTTCCCACCCCACAAACCTGATTTCCAGCTCCATTCTCCTATGCAGGCAACAAAAGATGACCCAGCTGATCAGCTGGGACTCGGGAGGCAGAAAATAGATGGGGGCAGGAGTAATCAGAGGTGGCATTTGCCAGTTCTCTGAACTATTGAAAATTCCCTCTACTGGATCTCCAGAACTGTTTAAAACCTGCTGAATACCACTAAACAAGGACTAGAAGACAGTGGTAGTGATAGATGTAGTGGTTCTAAGTGACAGCAACATCAGGAAGAAAGAATTTGAAAATCTGGACCAGTGCCTTAAGGAAGAACTGGAGAGGATGTGGAAAGTAAAAGGAAGAGGTAAAGGAGAGACATTGATATAAAAAAGGTGGCAGAAATAAAGATGTCACCAGTCTTTGCAAGCTTTGGCTATGTCCCTTGTTAACATGTTCCCAGAAAGGAATAACATTCCAACCTCCAAAATGCTCTCCACTTGTTCAAACATCCATTGATCCAAAGTGTTCTGGGTATAAACCAGGAGACTGATCTGCTCCTATCCCCAAATGGTGAAAGGAAACTCTTTGAATCAAAATGTTCACTTTTTCAATTTCAGAAGTTTATTCTACTCAGAAATAATATCAACCTTGTTTTTAAAAATAGATGCTTCTGGACTTAATGAATGTCCTGAACACTGAGAGAAAATGCACTCATCTAGGACACCAAAGGTTGTAAAGGGACAGGGGAAGGAATAATCAGGTACATGGCAGAACAGGCAATGAGAATTGGTGTACAGCTGCTACCAAGGAATTCTGAAGCTATTCTGACTTTGTATACCCACTCTCTAAAACATGGGTGTCAAACTCACTGTGACACATTTCCATCACTTGATGTATCACAACATTTTTCCCCTTCGTGGAGCTGCTGTGGGCGTGGTCTGCACATGACGCATCCGGCCCACAGGCTGCCAGTTTGACATTCCTACTCTAAAGGCACTGCCTGATTGGCTAACAAAAATATGCTTTGTTAGATTTGGGAGAGTGGGCGCAAAGAACGGAGACAAGGCATCGAATAGTGACTCCAACTCTTTATTACTGACTTCAGAACAGAGCAAAATACTAGGTCAGCAGTGGCTCCTTTTATAGAGCTGGCTGCTGTCACAACCCCAATGATTTGAGTTTGCCACGCTGGGAGCATCCAATCAGCGGCAACCCGCTAACAGCCAATCAGATCAGCCAACTACGTCCAATTACGATCCACTATCAGTGGGCCAATCAGAAGTGCAGGTTTACGAGCCTGTCATGGAAGGAAAACTATTAGAATTGCAAGCTAACGAGTTTGCTTAGTTCGGAACACCCCTCCCCCCTAGGTTCCGTCTCAAGGGGTGATGTATTCTCGCAGGTAGGCAGGTCGTCTCACCTGTCTACCTGATCTTCGTTGCTCCACCAGTCTTTGCCCGGACTCTGGTTCCAGTGGGATGTTTGTTGAACTCAGCAGTAATGGTGATCTGACTTCTCCGTTGGGTGATTCGGGGTTGTCATCTCTACTCCCATCAAGGCTGTCATCTGGATTCTCTGGGTTTGCTGATGCCACCGTGCTGCTTCATGGAGAGATGACCATCTGCCCCGGCTCTTCTTTGGAAGAGGAATATTCCAGGTTTGGTCGCGCTGATTGCTGGGTTTCGAGTACTGGGTCGGGTACTAGTTCATTTTCGGCCCCCTCAATTTCCCTTCTCCCCCTGGTTTGGAGTTCAGGGCTTGTGAAGGGGGTAGGTGCCAGCCTGGAGTATAGCTGGTCGATGTGGTGTTTCCACAGTCTCCCATCAGCAGTTTGTAAATGGTAGGAACAGGGACCCGTAAGTTGAGTTATGGCAGCGGGGACCCACAATGGGTCACCGGTAAAGTTTTTTGCAAAAACCGGTCTACCTTGAACGTGCCATACTTGCTGCTGGACCCCAGGGGCTTTTCCGGCATGTAGGCAGGGTGCAGTCGGTCAAGATGTGATCGAAGTTTTTTGCCCATCAGGAGTTCGGCTGGGGTTTTGTTTGTGGTGCTGTTTGGAGTAATATGTTGGAGGAGAAGCATTCTGGTCATCTTGTCGTGGATGTTCCCTTGTTCCATCTTGTGTAAGGTTTTCTTTATGAACTGGACCTTTCGTTCAGCCCTACCGTTGGCTGCAGCGTGAGCCGGCGAGGTTAAAGCGTGGCATATCCCCCAGTCTGCTAGGTACTGTTCAAATGCCAAGGCAGTGAATTGTGGGCCATTGAAACCAAGACATCTGGCAAGCCGTGTGTAGCAAATAGTCTGTTTAGTTTTTTAACGACTGCCTCTGTGGTGGTGCTTTTCATTTTGTGGACCTCAAGCCAGTTGGAATAGGCATCCAAAGTTATGAGAAATGTATGCCCCTTGGTGGGTCCCACAAAATCGATGTGGATACGGGACCAGGGACCTCGGGGTGCTTCCCATTCTGTTGGTGGTGCTTTTGGTGGAGCTGAGTGTGTTTCCTGGCACTTGTTGCAGGTGATGACCCAGGTTTTTATTTGCTTATCTATACCTGGCCACCAAGCGTAGCTCTTTACTAGTGCCTTCATTTGCACGATGCCCAGATGTCCGTCATGCAATAGTTTTAGGACCTTATGCTGCAGTCTTCCTGGGATGACGACTCTATCTCCCCATAAAACACATCCTTTTTGGGAAAAAAGTTCTGTCTGCCTGTGTTTAAAAGGCTTGAAGGTGTCGTTGAGTTCGTTGTCAGGCCAACCTCTTTCCACCCAGCTGAGGACTCATGCCAAACAAGGGTCCTTCCTTGTTTCAGATGTGATGTCTTGTGCAGTCAGTGGTGGTGAAGGAAGTGTCTTGATTTGTAGTGTAGCTAGGGTTGGAGCTGGGTCGTCTAGGACTTCTGGTAGCGGAAAGTGGCTCAGGGCATCAGCGTGGGGAATGGCTTTTCCCGGTTGGTGTCGCAGTTGGTAATCGTATGTGGCTAGAAACTGTGACCAGCGTGTCATTCTTGGTGATAAGATGTGGGGAGTTGGTTTATCCCCCACCAAGATGCCCAGTAATGGTTTGTGATCGGTGATTATAGAAAAGGATCTTCCATATACATACTCATGGAATTGTTTGATCGCAGACACAATAGCGAGAGCCTCTTTATCTAGTTGGCTATAGTTTCTTTCAGTTTTAGATAAAGTTCTAGAAAAAAATTCAATGGGTGCCTCATTACCGTTTGGCAGGACGTGGCTCAGGATGGCTCCTACTCCAAACGGTGAGGCGTCACAGGTGACAGTTAAGGGTAAAGTCTTGTTATATTGTATCAATACAGCATCTGATGCTAAAAGGTCTTTTACTTGCTGAAAAGCTCACTCTTCTTGATGTCCCCAGACCCAGGAAGCTTTCTTGTCGAGGAGCCTATGCAGGGGTTCAGCAACAGTTGCCTTCTGGGGTAGGAAGATATTATAAAAGTTAATGAGTCCCAGGAAGGCTTGGAGATCTGTTTTGTTCCTAGGTCTCAGGGCATTTTTTTATTGCAGCCAATTTTTTCTCAGTAGGCTGAATTCCCTGTTTGTCAAGAAGGTAACCAAGGAATTCAACCCTCTCAGTACATAGTTGGCACTTGTCCTTCTTGACCTTCAGGCCAGCATCATTAAATTTTTGGGGGACCATTCTCAGTTGCTTTTCCAGTAGACTTCTAGTGGGGGTGGCTATCAAGACATCATTGAAATATGGCACGACCCCTTTT
This sequence comes from Hydrophis major, assembly GCA_033807585.1. Classification (NCBI taxonomy): domain Eukaryota; kingdom Metazoa; phylum Chordata; class Lepidosauria; order Squamata; family Elapidae; genus Hydrophis; species Hydrophis major. Next base: position 160,929,189 of record CM066329.1, read on the forward strand.
ATGCCTTGTAGCAATCTCTCCATCAGACTTTGGAAGATGCCAGGTGCTATGCTCACTCCAAACTGGAGTCTATTACATTTGAATGCACCTTTGTGCGTGACTATAGTTTGGGCTTCTGCGGTCTCTGCATCTACAGGCAGCTGCTGGTACGCCTCGGCCAGGTCCAATTTTGCGAATATTTTTCCACCCCCAAGGGAGTGAAGGAGGTGTTGGACCACAGGCACGGGGTAAGCGCTCTGTTGAAGTGCGTGGTTTAGGGTGGCCTTGTAATCCCCACAAATTCTCAAAGATCCATCAGGTTTTATGGGGGTTACAATCAGGGTCTCCCATCGGGGGAGAATCAGTTCCAACACGCCCTGGGCTATTAATTTGTCCAATTGTTCATCAATCTTTGGTTTGAGTGCAAAGGGCACTCGACGAGGCTTAAGGTGAATGGGCGCAATATCAGTGCAGAGATTAAATGATATGGGGGATCCCTTGTACTTGCCTAGCTTCTCAGTGAAAATTTCTGGAATTCCTGGACAAGGGCCGCTTCCCAGTCATCGCTTTCGGTCTGGTTGATGCCCACCAGTTCGATTCCTAGTGGCGCGAACCACTGCAAGCCTAGTAAGCTGGGTCGATCTTTATCGATGACGGTAAGAGGTAGGGTTGCGATGTGGTCTTTGAAGGAGACTTGGACATGGCTGGAACATGCAACTGGAATCCTATTTCCTTGGTAGTCCTTTAATATAATTCTCTGAGTGCTGAGGTCCTGGCGACGGATGTCAGGGATCAGCTGTTTGAGGGTTTTTCAGGAAACCATTTATAGGGAAGACCCAGAGTCGACTTCCATAACGCATGGTCGATTCTCAATGGTGACCTTTACTTGGATTTTTCTTGCATCAAGGGATGAAGCCTGGCCGATGGTGATGGTTTGGTGCGCCTCTTCTCATCTGGTAGAAGTGGCTGGTGCTCGATTTCTGTAGTAGTGGTTCCATTGGTTGCTTGGGAGGTCCCAATTTACTGGTGGGGTGCCTGTTGTCTGCCGAAAATTATTTTCTTTTCGGTTTGGACTGGACCCTTGCTTGCTTCTACAGACCTTTGCAATGTGGCCCCTCTTTCCATAGGAACGGCAGAGGGCATCTAGGAATTTGCAGTCTGATTGCGGATGATTTCCTCCACATCCAGCACACTGATATGAGGGCTTACGATTCCGTTGATCTCGCTGATCGCGTTCTGACCTGAGTCTGTTGACCTCCTCTTCCTCACTTTCTGATGAGGATTCGAGGTCTTCATGGTGGGTGGTCATTGTGTGCTTCTCAGAAAGGGGCGTAGTGTCACTGGCGAGTTGGCGGTGCAGTCCGTTTCCTCAGCGCATTCGAACTGCCGACTTCCTGGTTGCTTCTGCTGCAGTAGCATTGGTGATGACATCTGTGAGGCTGATGTCCCCCTTTGCTATAATTTTGCTCTGGGTTGTGGGGTCTCCTTAGACCCAGAACAATTTGATCTCTCATGGCTTCTTCAAGATTTGCGAAGCCACAGAGTTCCCCCAGGTTTTTGAGGTCCGCGATGAAGTCTCCAACACTCTTGCTTTCCTGTTGGTCCCTCTGGTAAAACTCGTGTCTCCTGATGAGTGTTGGCACTGCTGGGGCATAATGGGCCCAGTGGATTGGGGCGAGGTTGTCCCATTCCATCGTCTTGACTTCAGCTGGTTTTGCGAGTGCCTTTGCCATCTTAAAAATGGTGGGCCCGCAATGGGTCAGGAATACAGCTCGTTTCTTGCCAGGTGTAGCATCCTTCATGTTGTTGGTTTCCAGGAACATCTGAAACCTGTCCATATACGAGTCTCAGTCTTCGTTAGCCAGATCAAATGGAGCGAGTGGTATGGCGCCACTGGTCATTCTGCCGCTATTGGTGCGCCCTCAGCCACTTTCTCTGTTAGCGTTCAATGAGTGTTCAGTCAGCTCTATCGTCTCTGCATCCCATCTTCGTTGCCAGTGTTAGATCTAGGAGAGTGAGTGCAAAGAACGGAGACGAGGCATCGAATCGTGACTCCAACTCTTTATTAGTGATTTCAGAACAGAGCAAAATACTAGGGCAGCAGCAGCTCCTTTTATAGAGCTGGCTGCTGTCACAATACCCAATGATTTGAGTTTGCCGCGCTGGGAGCATCCAATCAGCGGCAACCCGCTAACAGCCAATCAGATCAGCCAACAACGACCAATCACGATCCGCTATCAGCAGGCCAATCAGAAATGCAGGTTTTCGAGCCTGTCGTGGAAGGAAAACTATTAGAATTGCAAGCTAACGAGTTTGCTTAGTTTGGAACATGCTTTATTTGGTTTTCACACACTGAGCTAAGACATTGTTGCTTATAAATTGTAGCTGATGTTTTAATATCACTGTGACTTGCTAAAATGGTTGCTAGCACCTACAGTTCAGTGCAGTATGAACTCAGAAAGGATGTCTCTTTCTAGGTGAAGTCTGAAAAACTTAGGAACATTTGTTGTAGCCTAAACATATGGCTGCTACATTCACAAAACAGTCTAGAGAAATACACACACGTACATGCACACACACACACACACACATTGCATTAATTCAGGCAGCAAATGGAATGAATGACATGCAGCATAATTAATGATTTCATTGAAGCAATACTTTCATATTTAATATATTCATACAGTATCTTAAGTCGTCATTACATTTATTTTTAATCACCTTGTGCCTTGTGAGTTTCTGATTGTACTTGATGCAAGATGACTTTTCCTGATTAGAAAATGAACTGCATCAAGAGTGGCCTGAAGATGATCACAAAGATTTTTTTTTGTAAAGAAATGGGGTACAAAAATATCGCTCTCTGAAATCTTCTCCTATGAAAAGCTACTTTATCTTACTGAAACAAAATACTTACTTGATTGATAACATTGATCAGAGGACCCTGTAATTCTGAATCTTCAGAGGAGACATATTGCTTAATGCATTTCTTCCACTTATTAACAAACAGTAACTCTCCCTCAAATTGCAGAACATGAAGAGGACTGACAGTTAGGCAAGGGAGTCCTTGAAAATAAAGTGATTGTGTGACAGATCTATAAACAAACACATTCACAGTCAATATTCTTATTTGTCTTTGGCTAGTTCTTCTACTTTAGTAATGCAATATATTCACTATGACTATGTTGTTCTATTCATAGTACAACAATAATAAATGTTTTGAAACTAATTCAAAGAAAGCATAATTTAGAAAGTAGTCATGATCAATTACACATAAAGCAAGATATACTTAATTGAAAATTTAAATAATTAAAAGAAAATTTAAATTTACCTCTACCAAGAGAAGAGATGGACACAAACATGCTAAAAATCTGTTAAATGAACCAACATTTAGTGTTACATCCAAAGATAGCTAGTAACTCAGGATAGACACCTGGCTATATTGAAATATAAACCTGAGCCAAAAATTTTAAATATGGTTTATTGAAAAAAAATATAGTAGCTTGGTTCACAGATCATAAGTCATACAGGATGGATCTACAAAATAGCGCAAAGGTATATTGGATCATCATTCTCTATAAATTAAATTAAACAACAATTAATTAAACAATTAAAAGATGATTCCATCATCTTTGTGGAATTCTTTATATTGGATCAATATTCATTTTCAAGAACTTAAGGTAGCATTGAAAGTACTCTGTCATCCATTTCCCCCCCCCATCTTGGTATGGGTAGGTGGATTGAAAACAATTTCTGGCTCAGAATTACCAATAGCTGAGGACAGAGTTGAATCTGAGTCTCCTTGTTTCTATTTCCAACAGTAACAACTAGATATTGGCATCCTATTCTATTTGGAACCAATTTTCAGTGTAGGAACTGGTGTATACATTTTATCCAATTATGGCTAGCTAAATACTATTGTAGTCACCCAAGCCATGTTACAGTTTGTCCCCAAACCATGAAATTACATAAATTTTCACAATCATTTTGCCTTTTCCAAACATATCTTTAGAGCCAGTTTGGATATAGTTAAAAGCTCCAAGCTAGAAACAAGAGAGCCCATGAGTTCTAGTCCTGCCTTAGGCAGAAAGCCAGCTGGATGTCATGGCTAGTGTTTCTCTGAGGTTCCTCTGAGACAAAAGTAATATGTGGCTGATTTATTTTCCATTTTAAATGGAGTTTCTGAGCATCTGTTTGAAAGTCTCTGCTTTGTAAGGAAAGTAAATCAATACAATAAAATCCTTACAATCTTTAAGAAATGCATTTTCCATTGAATGCATGTCCAAACTGGCATGACATCAGTATCATCCTCACCACAGGGACAGGTAAAGGGACACCTTCACCCTTAGACAGGAGGAAGCAAATGTTTTGTGTAGCAAAGAGGAAATAGTGTTTCTTCCCTTCCCTTTCTTTCCTTTTCCTTCCTCCCAAATGGCAAAATAAAATGGGCTATTCCTAATAGATATTGTTCTGTGCCTTAATTTGAATTCTTGGAATCCCCGCGCTTTGATTGGCCAAAGGGCGGGGTAATCGGATTGGTTAGCTGCACCGCGCTGATTGGCTCCCTGAGAATCTCCTGCGATTGGTAGATTTGAATTGCGGGAGATTCAAAGTGGTGCCATTGGCTGCGGCCGCCGCGGCTTGGAAATAAAAAGCCACAAGGTTTTCCAAAGAGCCAGTTCGGTTCCTAGCAACAATAAAGAGCTAATACAAAGTCACTGACTCCTGGCCTCCTTCCACATGGACACAACACTGGTGACGAGGATGGGATTCTGATCCTGAACCAAAGCACGTGTCTGACGGAAGCCAGTCAACCGACAGATGGCCAACATCGCGCCACCAACACCCTTCAACCCCCTAGCAAGGACTGGGAATCTTACACGGACAGATTCCGCATGTTCCTCGAATGCAACGACCTGAAGGACGCTACCGGACCGAAGAAACGAGCCTTCTTCCTAACGCACTGCGGGCCCGCAGTGTTTAAGATGGCGAAAGCGCTAGCCAAGCCCGCCAACATTACTGCAATGGATTGGGATGACCTCGAGCCAATATTCCGGAGACACTATGCTCCAACTGTACCCATCCTCATCCGACGACATGAATTTTATCGGCGGGACCAGCGGTTGGGTGAGAGTCTCAGTGATTTCGTCGCCGAGCTGCGGCGCCTTGGAGGACTATGCGAGTTCTCCAATATGAACGAGGCCCTGCAGGACCGAATCGTACTTGGCCTTTGGGACCCCGTTCTCCCAAGTCGGTTGATGGCCAAGGGCAACATCACCCTCGCCAATGCCATCACAGAAGCCACGGCAGCTGAAGCCACCCGACAATCAGCAGACCGCATGCGGAGACCGAACGCCGGGGACCGCACAGCAAACCACCCTGCAAGGTCGACTGAGGCCCAACCTGAAACTACCACCCACCAGGGCAAAATACACTCCACCTCGGGCACTTCAGATGAGGAGGAAGACATCCACCGTCTCCAGGCAGGCCACAACCAGCGCAGCCGGCAGAGTCGTAAGACAAGGACCGCATGTGCCGGTTGCGGAGGCAACCATCCCAGATCCGAATGCCAGTTCTTTGACTCTGTTTGCCAGCACTGTAACAAGAAGGGCCACATCGCCCGTGTCTGCCGCCTCAAGAAAAACCACAGCCCCAGACGATGGGACCTGAGCAAGTGGAGGCGAGAGAGCACACCCCCCAGGACCAGAGACCGGCCAGCAGACAAGCGTTGGGACCAGAATGGACGAGCCCAACGGGGTGGCGAGACCCGGCGGAGAGAAGAGACACATCAGACGGTCACCATCGGCCACGCAACAACCTCAGATGCCAGAAAAGTCTACGTGGAGGTAGGCATCGAAGGCGAACCCTGAAAAATGGAGGTGGACTCCGGGTTCTACCTCTCAATGGTAGCCTGGCAAGAAATTAAATGCTTGGTGCCTACCATCCAGAGAAGGGAACTAGAAAACCAGAGACTAATCCTCAAAGACTACCAGGGAAACTGCATCCCTGTAGTTGGAACAGAACAGTTCACAGTGACCTACAAAAATCGATGAGCAAATTGACAAGCTCGTCAAGCAAGGGGTCCTACAACCCACAGTGACCTACCGAAAGACTTCCCTTGACCATCATCGATCGAGACTGACCTAGCCTGCTGGGACTTCAATGGTTCGCACCGCTCAGCATCGCAGTCACGGGCATCGACCAAATCGCCGAAGCAGACTGGGAGCAGCAACTGGCCCGAGATTTCCAAGAAGTGTTTGACAGCACCCTAGGCAAGTACCGAGGGCCCCCTATATCCTTCAGCCTAGACCCAAACGTTCCCCCAAAACACCTAAAACCAAGGCGGGTACCCTTCGCACTCAAACCGAAAATCGATGAGCAAATTGACAAGCTCGTCAAGCAAGGGGTCCTACAACCCATAGACCATGCCCGGTGGAAGACCCCAATAGTCACCCCAATCAAGCCTGATGGGTCAGTGAGAATCTGCAGGGACTATAAGGCCACCCTAAATGGCGCCTTGCAGCAAAGCACTTACCCTGTCCCAGTAGTGCAACATCTCCTACACTCACTGGGAGGGGGCAAAGTTTTCGCAAAACTTGACCTGGCCCAAGCATACCAGCAACTGCCAGTCGACGAGGAAACTGCAGAGGCGCAAACCATAGTCACCCACCAGGGAGCCTTTAGATGTAACCGACTCCAATTCAGAGTCAGTGTGGCACCTGGAATTTTCCAGAGCCTCATGGAAAGACTCTTACAAGGCATCAAGGGGGTGGTACCCTACTTCGACGATGTACTAGTATCGGCAACCAACCAGGCCGAGCTAGAGAGTCGCCTAAGGGAGGTGCTAACGAGATTCAAAGAAACCGGGCTTAAAGTGAAGAGGGAAATATGCCAGCTGTACACAGAGCGGGTCGAATTCCTAGGATACCTCCCACCGACAAAAAAATTAAAGCCATCAAAGAAGCCCCCACACCCAGGTCAAAAACAGAACTGCAGGCGTTTCTGGGGCTACTTAACTTTTATAATGTCTTCCTGCCCCAAAAGGCGACCTAGGCGGAGCCTTTGCATAGGCTTTTGGACAAGGAGGCTACCTAGACTTGGCGGAAACGCGAGGAAGCCGCCTTCAGGAAAACCAAGGACCTGCTCACTTCGGATGCCGTCCTCATCCAGTACAATGAGACCCTACAACTAGCCATCACATGCGACGCATCACCCTTCGGCATCAGCGCTGTCCTCAGCCACACTCTCCCCGACGGAAAGAAAGCACCCATCGCGTTCTTTTCAAGGACCCTCACCAAACCGGAGTGGAACTACAGCCAGCTGGACAAAGAGGCCTTGGCTATTGTCGCCGCACTCAAAAGGTTTCACGAGTACCTCTACGGCTGGACATTTACCATCATCACCGACCACAAACCGCTGCTGGGAATACTCGCAGGGAACAGGGCCACCCCAAACATTCTGTCTCCCAGAATGACAAGGTGGTCTGAATTCCTGGCCGCCTACAACTACGGGCTCACACATCGACCCGGTAAGACTATCTCCCATGCGGATGCCTTAAGCCGCTCACCGTTACCCGAACCAGACACTGACCCAGCACCCACGACGACCACCCTCAGCATAGAGACTCTACCCAACCTACCCATTGCCTGAGAAACTAATAAAGATAAACGTCTGGCGCAGGTTTTGCATTGGGTAGAGAAAGGGTGGCCGGTAAAGGAAAACGATGAGACTTTCAGGACATTCCAAAACCGGCAAACGGAACTCTCGTTACTAAAAGGGTGTATACTATGGGGGGATAGGGTGGTCATTCCGGAAAAACTACAAGGGAAGGTACTGGAACTGTTACACGAGGGGCACCCGGGCATCGTTAGAATGAAAGCCCTGGCCAGAAGTTACGCTTGGTGGCCAGAGATGGACAAACAGATCGAGGCCTGGGTAGCAAGGTGTTAACGATGCCAGGAAACTAGACCAAGCCCACCACAGCACCCATCCTAGAGTGGGAAACCCCCAGGGGACCTTGGTCTAGAATCCACATAGATTTCGCCGGGCCCACAAAAGGACACACTTTCTTAATAATCGTAGACGCTTACTCCAACTTGTTGGAGGTAAGCAACATGAGAACAACCACCACAGAAGCCGTGACCAAAGAACTCTGCAAACTCTTCGCAACACACGGCCTCCCGGACATCCTCATATCCGACAACGGGCCCCAATTCACATTGCTGGAATTTGGAAAATTCCTAGTGGAAAGGGGCATACGACACGCACTGACAGCCCCGAGGCATCCGGCGGCAAATGGAATGGCAGAACGGATGGTTCAATTCACAAAAAAACCCCATCCAGAAAATAGACCATGGGGAGATCCAGGACAAAATAAATAAATTACTCTTCATACAGCACATAATCCCGAACAACACAACAAATAAAAGCCCGGCAGAACTGCTAATGGGGAGGAAAATAAGGTCCCCACTCGACAGACTACACCCCACTTACAACCCAGAGAAACCCCCAGACTCCCCCAGCAAACACCGAACCTTCACACCAGGCGACGCCATCTACGCGAAGAACTTAATCGGAGACCCATTATGGATACCAGCAATCATAACACAGCTAACAGGTCCACGCTAGTACCGGCTACAAACAACTGACGGATGAGCATGGAAACACCACATCGATCAGTTAAGATCGAGGACTGCCACACAAGACACCACCGACATGCAACCAAACAAAACCAACCCCCTTAACACAAACCAAGAGGGGAGGGGGTACCCCGGGAACCAAAACTCAGAAGAAAGAAACCGACCATACTCACCTGAAAGCAGCCAGCACGAAACCTCGCCAGGAAGAGACAGCCAGGTCAGCTCAACCAACCCCTGGAAGACCGAGCGGGAGCGGCAAAACCTGCAGCTCAACCAACCCAGGTAGCCCAGGAGGGAGCTGCGAAAATCGGCCCGGCCAGACATACCAGGCAGTTCCCACGATGGAGTCCGGAGAAACAGAGACCCTGACCAAACCGGCCGGGATCCAACCTACAACTGATCTGCGCAGGTCCAGTAGGCAAAGACGGAGCCCCACCTACCTACGGGACTACGCTACGTAAGGACCGAACCAAGAGGGGAGGGATGTTCTGTACCTTAATTTGAATTCTTGGAATCCCCGCGCTTTGATTGGCCAAAGCGTGGGGCGATCGGATTGGTTAGGCAAGCTGCGCCGATTGGCTCCCTGAGAATCTCCCGCGATTGGTAGATTCGAATCGCGGGAGATTCAAAGCGGTGCCATTGGCCGCGGTCGCCGCGGCTTGGAAATAAAAAGCCGCAAGGTTTTCCAAAGAGCCAGTTCGGTTCCTAGCAACAAAAAAAGAGCTGATACAAAGTCACCGACTCCTGGCCTCCTTCCACACGGACACAACAGATATATTAGCCTAAATCTACAGGGGTGGCAAAGTCTACATGGGCTGGATGTGTCACATGCAGGCCACACCCACACCAGCTCTGCAGAGGCAAAAAAAAAATAATCACGATACATGATGTGATGTTATGTGACATTATCAAGTTTGACACCTGTGGCCTAAGACAAACTGAAAATTACAATTATTAAGTTTGATAATTGTTCTGTGTTGTTGCTATTGTTTTTCAAATCAACCTTTAAAAAATACAGCTTACATTATCCCTAGTTTTTAGTTAAGTGTCCAAATAGAATATGATTACTCTACATAGCCTCCAGCTAGTTTTAATGGATGTTGGATGCCAAAAGTGTTAAACACCAAAGAAAACAGTACATTGCTTACAATTAAGAAAGACTATTGAAAAGATTGCCCAACTTAAAATGCTAGAAAACTTCATCCCCGGTGGGCCATGATGTGGCACATCAGTGGGGATGGTCTTCCATGGAAACCACTCACAAATGGTTTGCTTTTGTGGCATATTTTTACAGCCCTTCAATCCTCTGTCCCTTACTGCCAACACACACCCTTACAATTGCTTATTTTAGGCATTAAACAGGGAAGGTTACATATTAATAATGGTAAAGATTGTAACCACCAATGGGTACCTAACAAAGCAAACTAACTGGGGTTAGAACAGGAAATTTGTTTTCTCACAGCTTGTGACAGTAAATAAAAAAAGCTAAGTAGTCAAAAATTAATGCATTAATTTAAAAATTAATTTATATATATAAAGTAATTTGCCATTTTCTTTATAGCACTGTGTGACTGTCAGAGATGCCAATTAAGTGCTGTGTGAGCAAAACAGTTAATAGAACTTTATCATTAAAGCCCAAAAGCAATTAGCATGGAAAGAAGTAGGTGTTCTGTTAGGTCATTTCTGTTGGAAAGGGTTTGCCTGCAAGAGCTGATTTACACTGTAAATCTCTTGAGAATATTTTAATTTCTAAGACAGGAAATTGTGGCAATCAACATGTCCTGCATCTCTGTTTTCTGCTCACCTCCATGATGTTAATGAGGTTATTGCTATCATTTGCACTATGCTAGCATTTAGAACAGCTCACATTCTTTCTCATTTTTATCTATAAATGAATACCCAAGTAAGAAACATAACTTTTTTTTGAAATATCTGGCTTTGTTAGATTTATTATGCTTAAAAAAAAAATCACTTGTTTTAATGGGGGAAAAAGGTATGCTTGATGTTTTGGGGTTCAAAAGTTGCAGGATTGGGTGTTATTGCTTGCAAAATATTCTAATAATTATGGCCAGACTAGATTCCAAAGTTGAAAAACATCCTGGAGAAAGTCAATGGCAAATTAATATTTTACTGTTGCCAGTAAAACCTGCTCAAGTACATTTACGAAGTCAGAAAATCAATCTCAATCTTTAGAGAACCTGTCTTCATTAGTTCAACACCCCCAACTTTACTGGATAAAGCTTTCATAAGCTATAGCAATAGCAAATAGCACCTAGACTTATATACCGCTTCACAGTGCTTTACAGCCCCCTCTAAGCGATTTAGAGTATCAGCTTCCTTGCCCTCAACAATCTGTGTCCTCATCTGTGACCAACTTTGGAAGGATGAAGGATATATATGTATATATGACTGCATTTTTGTATTCATCCAGGCAAAAAGCTGGAACACACTTCCTCACTAGTCCAACACATGGAAGCCACAGGTCATAACATCAACTTCAATGGCACCAAAACCCTAGCCACTATAGAAAATCCCAGCCACAGAATCATCAGAGAAGCCATAGAGATTGAAAAAAAGCATGAACCAGAAAGCATGAACAGAAGAGATGATTCCACCAGGCTGTCAATCATTTGGAAGCCTGCACTCACAAGCAAAAAAATCTCCACACCACAAGCCAGGCAAACACCTGGGCACAAACAGATCCCCCCTGATACCTCCATCTCAAACACACCCCAACCAGGCACCCAGATGAAACCCAGCTTCCTAACTAATGATAGCCATCCATTTACCCGAAGCCAAGCTGCACTAAAGGCCTCCAATAAAGTAACACAATGTTGCCAGCCAATCAAGATACAAAAAGAGCCAAAAAAAACCAGACAGAAGATATTAGAAGCAGAACACAGCAAACTCCAAGACCAATAAACACAGACCAATATATATATATATATATTGGTTTGGGTATTTTCCCATGTCATAATAGTGGTGCTTTTAAAGTTGTAGCAACGTTTCAGCAGAATCTCATCTGCCATCATCAGGCTTCTGTACAGTGTTTGTCTGTGAGTCAGACTTTTACAGTGGTTTCAGATTTAAATTTGGGGAAGCCTATTGCTGTGTCAGAATGGTTTTTTCTTCCTCCTGATTGGTTGAGAGTCTTGGTCTGTGTTTATTGGTCTTGGAGTTTGCTGTGTTCTGCTACTAATATCTTCTGTCTGTTTTTTTTTGGGGGGGGCTCTTTTTGTATCTTGATTGGCTGGCAACATTGTGTTACTTTATTGGGGGCCTTTAGTGCAGCTTGGCTTCGGGTAAATGGACGGCTATCATTAGTTAGGAAGCTGGGTTTCATCTGGGTGCCTGGTTGGGGTGTGTTTGAGCTGTAGATATAAGGGGGGATCTGTTTGTGCCCAGGTGTTTGCCTGGCTTGTGGTGTGGAGATTTTTTTGTTTGTGAGTGCAGGCTTCCAAATGATTGACAGCCTGGTGGAATCATCTCTTCTGTTGCCAGCCAATCAAGATACAAAAAGAGCGCCCCCCCAAAAAAAAAAAACAGACAGAAGATATTAGTAGCAGAACACAACAAACTCCAAGACCAATAAACACAGACCAAGACTCTCAACCAATCAGGAGGAAGAAAAAAACCATTCTGACACAGCAATAGGCTGCCCCAAATTTAAATCTGAAACCCCTGTAAAAGTCTGACTCACAGGCAAACACTGTACAGAAGCCTGATGATGGCAGATGAGATTCTGCTGAAACGTTGCTACAACTTTAAAAGCACCACTATTATGACGTGGGAAAATACCCGAACCAAGCTGAATGCCAGACATGTAAGTACCCGCGAAAACTTAAGAAAATATATATAGATAGGTAGATAAATAGATAGATAGATAGATAGATAGATAGATAGATAGATAGATAGATAGATAGATAGATAGATATAGATATAGATATAGATATAGATATAGATATAGATATAGATATAGATATAGATATAGATATAGATATAGATATAGATATAGATATAGATATAGATATAGATATAGATATAGATATACACACATATACACATACACATACACACATACACATACACATACACATATACATATACATACACACACACACACACACACACACACACACACACACATATATATATACACACATATATACACACATCTTTGGTTATTTGGGTTTTCTCCCACGTAAGATTGAAAGTATCTAGGCAATGTTTCGATGAAGTCTCATTCATCATCTTCAGGCTTGGTCTTCAACTCTGTGCTTCTCAGAGTGATGTGAGCTTGCAGCTGCTTCTTTCTTTTAACTGCTTGTGGGGGTGTGACTTGATTGGGTGGGGGCTTGGCTTTGTTCTGATTGGGTGGGGGTGTGTTCTCATTGGTTGGGGCTTTGGCTGTGTCCTGATTGGTTGGGAGGTTGGCTGTGTTCTGATTGGCTGGAGGCATGTTCTGTTCAGGTGGGGGCTTGGTTGTGCTCTGGTTAGTCTTAGTTGCTGGGGGATTTGAGCTGGTGAGCTGTGATGTTGCTGTTTGGCTTCGAGTTCGTGGTTGTGCTGCATCTTCATGGTGGGGGTCAGTTCGCTTCATGTATGGTTCAGAGGGGTTTGAAGTGGGTAGTGATGCAGCTGCAGTGCGGCTTCTGGTCCGTGGTCATGTCTCATCTTCTGTGTGGGTGTGAGTCTGCTTTCTACGTGGAAGTGTGGTGGTGGCATCTTGTGTGGCTCTCAGGGGTGTGGGTCTGGTGTCATTCTTCATGTTAGGTACTCGTCTGTTCATGAGGGTGGGTTTCCAAATGGCTGGTAGGTGGGAGGTATCATCTCGTTTATTCATGCTGTGTGGGCGTTTTTCTATCTCTATGGCTTCTCTGATTATTCTGCTGCTGAAGTGTTCGGTTTTGGCGATAGTTCTGGTATTTTTAAAGTCAATTTCATGTCCTGTGGCTTTGAGGTGTTGGACCAGGGAAGAGGTCGGTTGTTCCTTTTTGATTGAGTTCTTATGTTCTTCAATGCGTGCACTTATTCTTCTGTTAGTTTGTCCAATGTATGTGGTGGGGCAGGCAGTGCAAGGGATTTCGTATACTCCTTGATTTTCTAACTAGAGTTAGATACTTCCAATCTTATGCAGATTTAGCAAATATAATTGGGACTGGCAACTCAATTGTTAAGCAAAGTGGTTATTAAAGAAAAAATGTGACTGTGCTCATAATCTTACTTCAGATTATGTCTGAAAGTCTAAACCTTTGTTTTACAGACTTGCAAACACTGTAAATGTAAGGATTGGTCATAAAGTTACTTTTTCAGTACTATCAAATCTGCAAATTGTTGCTAAACAAGGCAGTCACTAAATGAGGACTAAAGGTACAGATACTTTTTCTAAGCAATCACTCACCAGTCTCTATTCTAATATATTCCTTCACCTTCAAATGGCTCCATCACTTTATTTTACCCTCATACTATCCATTCATATCACCACCTTTTTCCCCCTCCTGGACTACATTTTTACACATTTTTCAATCTCATCTCTTGTTCTTCCATTATTATAATTCATTCAAAAACTAGCACTTGACTATCAGCAATCTATGGACTTCTACTCCTATATGTCTATGCACCCTAATGTTAAGAAATTGTTTCTGGTATACATTAAATACTTCTATTTATTTTCACTTTTCTGCATGTACCAATCACCTGTCCTCCAGAAGTCAAACCACCATAAGTTAAATCAATTATTTCTTCCTCCCTTTTAAAGTTTCTATTTTTTATCATTTCATTCATTAAGACATACTCTATCATTTACTGCATTTACATTCCATTTGTAATACTGTATGCCATGATCATTATGAAGTGGCTTGCACAGGGTGACCTCTGCCATCTGTCATGATCCACCAAGATTTTCACATAAGGATTTTTCATAATATAGAAAAGATGCTAATTATATTTATGAGTTTTAGTACATTTTGGCCTAAATTTTGACCAGTTTTGTACAGCAATAACACTTATACATGTATACCTCTTCACAGTGCTTTACAGCTCTCTCTAAGTGGTTTACACAGCCAGCATATCTACCCCAACAACCTGGGTCCTCATTTTACCAACCTCGAAAGGATGGAAGGCTCAATCAATCTTGAGCTGTTCAGAATTGAATCCCTGTAGTGAGCGGTAAGTTAGCCTGCAGTACTGCATTCTAAACAATGTGCCACCAGGGCTCATAAGTGCATATATAAGCCCAGTTTCACCAGAAACATATTCATGTTATATGCAAACTCTAATTTAGAGGGTATCATACAAGCTCTCACATCCCAAGAACTCAGAAGCACAGTGTAGTGACATTTCTTTTAAAAAATGCCTTTCTGTTCTAAAATCAAATTCCAGACTTGGAAGATAAGAATGTAAGAATGGTATTGTTGGATTACACTAAGGTTATGGTCTTAGTTTGTAATTTTTTTACTCTCACTCTTGTCACCAAGATGCTTATAGGCAGAAGATAAGAACACATCCTTTTCCTGCCATTGTTTCCTCAAAACTCTATTACACGCATATTGTCTTTAATACAGTAGTAACAGTTGAGTTTTAAAATTAATTGCCCTTAGTAATCCACTCATACTCATCCCTAAGATCCATTTGAAGGTAAAATTAGTAGTCACTACATAGCCTACATGAGCTAATTATGGGCTGTATGAAGAGTCAGTCAGTCAGTTTTATTGAACAACAAACATTATCTCTATCTATCTCAAGAGAGAATGAAAATATTTCCCTGTTCATTTTCTCCTTACCAGACATGATTTTATACATTTTGAAAATGACAGTTGCAATTTTCTAAGCTAAAATCTCCCAACATTGTTACCATTTCCTTATAAGAAATGTCTTTGAGCATCCAATCATTTTGGTTACCCTCTGCACTTTTTCAGGAATATTATCTATTTTTCCAATTATAGCAATCAGGATTGTACCCAATATTGTAGATATGGTGTACTATATCATAGATTTGTATCTGTATACAACCTAGATTTGTATTAATTTTGTTATAGTTTGATTTTTAGTTCATTTCTTAACTCTAGCATGGAATTTCCCTTTTACATACCTGTTGCACACTAAATCAACATATTCTCTGAGATATCCATTATTTTCCTAATCAAATGCAAACAGTTGAGACTGTCAGTATAAGAATGAAGACTTTTTGCCCCATTATGTCTCATTTTACATTGCTTGATTGAGTTTATTTACTATCTGATTAATTTCATCCAATCTAAAGAGATTGCTCTAGAGCTCTTCACAATCACTTTCAGTTTTCAGTTGGTATCATTTGCAAATTTGGCCAGATCATTATTTGCCCCAAATTCAATCATAAATGAAAAAGAATGGATCCTAGTCCCAACTCAGATTGTGAAAGGATTTTACTTTTTACTTCATTTGATTGGGAAAAAAAAACCCATTTACCTTTTCTATTTGCTTTCTGTTTCATAATTGTTTAATGAATTTGGGATCCTGCAAGCTGATTGGTATCTCTTTTCATAACTTCAAGAACCAAATCTTCTGATGAGAGACCAAAAATGTTAAGATTCAGTTTGAAAGAAGCAATGAGAAGTGCCTTTTTTTCACAATCTAAAAAAGCTATAGTTATGTCTTTGCAGAGATCAGGTTCTTAGGTTTACGATAGTTGATTTCAGGTGCTTTCTCACAGCAGTAATTGGCCAGAGCATTCTTGTACTTTAAATCCAATTAATATTTCTAATAGAAGTATCAGCATTCAGCAAAATTGCAATATGCTTGTTTATTAGTTTAAGGGAAGGTAATGTCCTAAATGATTTATTTTGGCCAACTGTGGATTTGTGTACAGATTAAACAGCAGGGTACATAAAGTACATCTCTACATTCTTCCATTATAATCTCATTAGTATTGTGGTCTTGTGTGCTGCATTGGTCTTTAATTCTAGAATTCTTATAAAGAATATGCATAAACAAGAGTATATGTCTATGATCTCCACAAGGATCATCCACACATTCCATTGCACTCTCTGAATGGTTGTTTATTGCTAGGATAAGTATTCTTCTCCTTTGTCAGTTAGATCTTCAGAATCCTCATCTAACCTCCACAAAAATGGTATTGTACATATAAATAGGGAATTACACTATAAGAGGGTATAGGTGTTAAGCATTCCTGTATATGATGAACTCAAGAAATGAGCCTTTTTCTCAGGTTCTGTGTATTTTACATTCTCTAGCATTTTGTTAAACTGCATCAGGGATTGAGTTAGACATTAAATGTTCTTCATTAGTGGTAGACCTGGATATTTAGTGGTTGTGGCCAGAGATGATATTCAGCAGGTTCTGACTAGTTCTGAAGAACTGGTAGTGAAAATTTTGAGTAGTTTGAAGACCCAGCAAATACCATTTCTGACAAGAGATTTTGTAGTAGCCTTCCCCTGCCATGCCCAGCAAGCCATGCCCACAGAACCATTAGTAAAAATATTTGAATTCCACCACTGGTTGTGGCATCATTAGCAACTTGCTGATTGAGTTTATTACCACAGCCCTAAGTGCCTGGCAGGGCCAAATTAATTAATGGTGTTGCTGTGGAATGTATTGTCACAAATGTTTCTCTTAATTCATCCAATCTCTATATGGCATCTGCTTGTTCTGAATCTGGCAGCACACTAAATGACTCAATCAACTTTTCTTCCAATGAATCCAAGACAGATTCTCTAGCTATAGGTAATGCAGCTTGTTGATTACAGTTCTTCTTTCTGAAGGTCATTGCTAGTGAAACAAACCCAGGTTATCTGAATTCAGATGATTACATTTAGATTTTAAAGTGGTAATTCCTACTTTGGAAAACTGATCCAAAAGCAGGTTACCTATCTCTGCATAGAAGGCCAATATTGGATATATTGAGAAGGTGCTCAGGAAGGGCTTCATTTTGAAAAACATGCACAGGACTATTTAAATGCTTGCAGAATTTGCATGCTGCTTCTTCTAGATGGCAGTCATTGTGCACTTAGTAATTTTATCAGATAGTTTTTGCAGGGAAAATGCTTTCTCAAGGACAGAATTACTGTCTCTCTGAACTCCCATTGCCTTCTGTTAGATCTGGAGCATGGGTGCAAGGAACGGAGACGAGACATCGAATAGTGACTCCAACTCTTTACTAGTGACTTCAGAACAGAGCAGAGCTACTGGGCAGCAGCAGCTCCTTTTATAGAGCTGGCTGCTGTCACAATAACCAATGGTTTGAGTTTGCCGCGCTGGTAGCAGCCAATCAACGGTGACCCGCTGTCAGCCAATCAGACTAACCAGAATCGGCCAATCACAATCCGCTGTTTGCGGGCCAATCAGACGTGCAGGATTACGAGCCTGCTGTGGAAACAAAACTATTAGGATTTTAGACTAACGCGTTTGCTTAGTTCGTAACACCCCCTCCCCTCTAGGTTCCGTCTGAGTATTCTTGCAGGTAGGCAGGTCGTTTCACCTGTCTACCTGATCTGTGTTGCTCCACCAGTCCTTGCCCTGACTCTGGTCTTGGTGGGCTGCTGACTGCGCTTGTTGGCAAAGATGTTCCGCCCTCTCCGTTGGGTGACTTGGGGTTGTCATCTCTGCTTCCGTTAAGGCTGTCCTCCGGATCCCTTGGATTTGCTGCTGTCGCAGTGCTGCTCTGTGGTGAGGCGATCGTCTGGCCCGGCTCTCCTTCAGAAGGTGAATATCTCTGGGTTGGTTGTGCTGATTGCTGGTTTTCATGTACTGAGTCGTATGCTAGTTCTTCTCCGGTCCCCTCAATTTCCCTTCCCCCCCAGGTTTGAGGGTCGGGGTTTGTGACGGGGATAGGTGCCAGCCTGGAGTGCAGTTGATCGATATGTCGCTTCCATCAGCAGTTTGTAACCAGTAGGAACGTGGACCCATAAGTTGAGTTATGGTAGCGGGGACCCACAATGGGTCACCGGAAAAGTTTTTTGCGAAGACTGGGTCGCCTACCTTGAAGGTGCGATACCTGCTGCCGGATCCCATGGGCTTTTCGGGTGTGTAGGCAGGGTGCAAGCGGTCAAGATGTGAGCGAAATCTCCGGCCCATCAGAAGTTCAGCCAGGGTTCTGTTTGTGGTGATGTTTGGGGTAATATGTTGGAGGAGAAGCATCCGGGTCACCTTGTCGTCGATGTCCCCTTGCTCCATCTTTTGTAAAGTTTTCTTTACAAATTGGACCATTTGCTCAGCCCTGCCATTGGCCGCAGGGTGAGCTGGTGATGTCAACGCATGGCGTATCCCCCACTCTGCCAGGTACTGTTCGAATGCCAGAGTGGTGAATTGGGGGCCATTATCTGAAACTAGGACGTCTGACAACCCGTGCATAGCGAATAGTCTATTTAGTTTTTTAGTGACGGCTTCTGTGGTGGTGCTCTTCATTTTGAGGACCTCCAGCCAGTTGGAGTAGGCATCCACTGCTATAAGAAATGTATGCCCCTTGGTAGGTCCCGCAAAATCAATGTGGATACAGGACCAGGGACCTCGGGCTGCTTCCCATTCAGTTGGTGGTGCTTTTGGTGGAGATGACACTTGCTGCAAGTGGCCACCCAGGTTTCTATTGGCTTATCTATACCTGGCCACCAAGCGTAGCTCCTTGCTAGTGCTTTCATTCGCACGATGCCCGGATGGCCATTGTGCAATAGTTTTAGGACTTTATGCTGTAATCTCTCTAGGATGATGACTCTGTCTCCCCACAAGATGCATCCCTTTTGGGAGAAAAGTTATGTCTGCCGGTTTTTGAATGGCTTGAAGGTGTTGTTTGGTTCGTTGTCAGGTCAACCTCTTTCTACTCAGCTGAGGACCCGTGCTAAACAAGGATCCTTCCTTGTTTCTGAGGTGATGTCTTGTGCAGTCAGCGGGGGTGAAGGAAGAGTTTCGATTTGTAGCGTAGCGAGGGTTGGAGCTGGGTCGGCTACGACTTCTGGTAATGGAGAATGGCTCAAAGCGTCAGCATGGAGAATGGCTTTCCCCGGGCGGTGTAGCAGTTGGTAATCGTATGCGGCTAGAAACTCTGACCAACGTGTCATTCTCAGTGATAAGATGTGGGAAGTTGGTTTGTTTCCCACCAAAATGCCAAGTAATGGTTTGTGGTATGTAATTATGGAGAAGGATCTTCCATATACATACTCATGGAATCGTTTAATCGCAGACACAATAGTGAGAGCCTCTTTATCAAGAGGCTATAGTTTCTCTCAGTTTTAGATAAAGTTCTTGAAAAGAACGCAATAGGTGCCTCAGTACCGTTTGGTAGGACAGGCTCAGGATGGCTCCTACTCCAAACGGTGAGGCATCACAGGTGACTGTTAAAGGTCAAGTCTCGTTATATTGAATTAATACAGCATCTGAAGTTGACAAGTCCTTTACTTGCTGAAAAGCTCGCTCTTCGCAATGTCCCCAGACACAGGAAGCCTTCTTATCGAGGAGCCTATGCAGGGGTTCAGCAACAGTCGCCTTCTGGGGCAAGAATATGTTATAAAAGTTAATGAGTCCCAGGAAGGCTTGGAGGTCTGTTTTATTCCGAGGTCTTGGGGTGTTTTTTATTGCAGTGAGTTTTTTCTCCGTAGGGTGAATTCCCTGTTTGTCAAGAAGGTACCCAAGGAATTCAACCCTCTCAGTACAAAGTTGGACTTGTCTTTCTTGACCTTCAGGCCAGCATCTTTAAATTTCTGGAGGACCATTCTGAGTTATTTTTCTAGCAGGGTTCTGTTGGGTGCCGCTATTAAGACATCATCGAAGTATGGCACGACCCCTTTTATGCCTTGAAGCAATCTTTCCATCAGACTTTGGAAGATGCCAGGTGCTATGCTCACTCTGAATTGGAGTCTATTACATTTTAATGCACCTCTATGCGTGACTATAGTTTGGGCTTCTGCAGTCTCTGTATCTACGGGCAACTGCTGGTACGCCTGAGCTAGGTCCAATTTTGCAAATATTTTCCCACCTCCCAGGGAATGAAGAAGATGTTGGACCACAGGTACAGGGTAAGCGCTCTGCTGAAGCGCGTGATTTTGGGTGGCCCGGTAATCCCCACAAATTCTTAAGGTTCCATCAGGTTTTATGGGGGTTACAATTGGGGTCTCCCACCGGGCGTGATCGATGGGTTCCAACACGCCCTGGGCTATTAATTTGTCCAATTGTTCATCAATTTTTGGCTTGAGTGCAAAGGGCACTCGACGAGGCTTAAGGCGAATAGGCACAACGTCAGGGCTGAGATTAAACAATATGGGGGATCCCTTGCACTTGCCTAGCTTCTCGGTGAAAATGTCCTGGAAATCCTGGAGGAGGGCCGCTTCCCAGTCATCACTTCCGGTTTGGTTGATGCCTGCTAGTTCAATTCCTAGTGGCGGGAACCATTGCAAACCCAGCAAACTGGGCCAATCTTGATCGACGATGGTAAGAGGTAGGGTTGCGGTATGATCTTTGAAGGATACTTGGATGTGGCTGGAATCGGCAACTGGAATTCTGTTTCCTTGGTAGTCTTTTAGTATGATTTTTTGAGTGCTGAGGTCCTGGCGACGAATGTCAGGGATCAGCTGTTTTTTTTTTTTTTTGTATAACAAATTTTATTAATTTTACAAAAAAAATACACAATCCAGGCATAACAACTTGAAAAATCTTTTCTAAAAAAAATAATAATAATTAAAGAGAGCCAATAGAACATACAAAATAATTCCAAATTATAATATCAATATTTACATTATCTATTTAACTTCATATCTTATCCAGACTTCTCCTTTTATCCAAATTATATTTCTTGCTTATTAAAATTTTATTTATTGCCTTTCATAAACATACAAAACACAGAACATAGAAAAACAAAAACAAAACTAAAACATCTTTTCTGAAGGCTGCCTGATCCCGGGTTGAAACTCTTCTCACAGATACCAATTCAAACATCATATTCACTTTATATATCCTTCCATATCTTATTATCATTTTCTTTTTTATTTATAAACCAATTTTATTAATTTTACAAAAACAGTGCACAAACAATCAATCTAAAAAAAATAGTGATAATTAAAGAAGAAAACCAACAGAACATAATGATTCCCAATTATATCAATATTTACTTTATCTATTTAACTTCATATCTTATCCCAACTTCCAAATTATTTGTTAATTAATATTTTATTGCCTTTTATCAACAAACAAAACTCAAAAAAACATAACAAAGCCTTTATATATCCTTCCATATCTTATTACAATTTTCAATAACATTCTTTATCTGTTCTATTTCCAACTATCCATTCATCATTTTTCTTTTACTATACTTCTCCTATACACTAATTGGAGTGACGCATTTAACTCATTACCCTAACTTAAAAATACTTCATATAACACTTAATTTATCTTGGGATTCTGTTTAGTAGATTCTAAAATTACACAATAAATTTTATACTCTAAATACACATATAAAAACACAATCTTATGTACCTTCCAGAATCCTCCTTTTATCCTTAATTAGATTCACCCATTGTCTCTAAATAAACTTTTTTTCTTTAGATCTTGCTTCCTACCATTGAGGCTTCTCTTCCCCCCCTTTCTCTCTTGCTTATTCTTCTCTTTGCCCTTTTTACCCCTTTGTCTCTCCTCCTCCCTTTTCTTACTCCTTTTCCTTTGCTTTCTAACCTTGCATCCACCATTCCGCTCATTTTTATCTTCTTTGGTTGTTTTTATAATTCTTAAAATCCCCTTTTACTTATCCTCTTTCTCCTCCTCTCCGGAAATAATCCATTGTTCATCAAAGATGGCTTCTTGTTCCTCTTCTTCTTTGTCCCAGTCATTCTGCTGCGTAATCAACTTTTCATAAGTACATAACGCCATTTCTAAAAATTGAAATAAAGTGCCCAAAGTATCTTTTCCATCTTGTTCTTCCTTTTTATATTTTTGATGTTCAGTCTTTAGTTCATCCACAAGCAATGCCATCCTGAAAAGAGAAACTTTCCCCAAAACAACCAACCAAGTATTTTTAATCAAAAATAATTCAAAAAAAGTTCCAAAAGTTAATACTTTTCTTCCTTCTTCTATTTCTCTTTCTGGGGTTACTGTTTGATCAAAGAGGTCCAACTACCATATATCTTTCTTTGAGATTCTAGGCAAACTCCTCCTTTTTCCACTTCTGCTCCAATTTTTTTCCTCTCCCTTCCCACTTGCAACATCAATTTTTAAATGATCAGAGATCCATACCTCTAATAAGGGTTTTCCAATTTCTTAATTTTTTAAGACCAATGTCCAAGAACTCTTTTGTCCCTTAACTTCAACTTTCAGAATAGTTCACCTTCAGTGCCCAAACAAATTTCAAATCTTCATCTGCTGTTTCCATGGGGTGGGAGAGTGAAGAAAAAAAAGTTCCCTTTAATAGCTTCTCTGCCGCTTTTGATCTTCTTAGGGATACAATGTATCCTCAAGCAATTCAGACAGCTCAGTTCCAGCGAATTTAAAAGATGTTGATTGACCCGGCTCAGCCAGCACTTTCACTTTTCTTGCTTCCTCCAGCACAATCTTACCCGGTTGCAGGCTTCTTCGTGGCGGCCATTGCTGACCGTCGCTCCACCACCTTGGGAAAAAGGGGTTTTTCTGGACTAGGAAGGGGTCTGCGACACCCCCAACCCCCTGTCCGGCTCCCCTCTCTCTTTGGCTGTCCCTACAGGGCAGCCATATCCCCCTGACCCATTTGGATCAGGGGTACCTCAGCGGCAAGCGCAGCAGGTGTTAGGGATAACATTGTTTACCCTAACTGGTTTAGGTAAAATAATAAATATGTAATCATGGTTTATTAGTAAAAGTGTCTGCAACTTTAACTGTAGGAATGTAATTAAGGGAGTGGTTGTGAAAGCAACATCAAAGAAGCAAGGAACGTCAGCTTGCTCTCTCTGGCTTGATGATCCCTAATTACTGGATAGACTGAAGACTGCGTTTTTCCCCTACTGAAAAGGAGAGACAAAGGACTGATTTGTAAGTGAACTGACATAGGATATTCTACACGGACTTTGCTAATTGAATATCCTTAAATGGACTGACTAAAATGATACATGACTAATGGACTGTTATTTTTGACTTTGCTATAAATCTAAATGGAATAAACTATATTTTTGATAGCACAAGTGTATCTGTTATTTTTACTGTATGTTAACAAACATACAAGCTTATCTCACTCATTTATCTGTGTGCCTATCTGACTAACGCTACACATTCTGTTTAGCTTGTCTCCTTAACCCTGGTTGGGGAACCCAGGCTTAACAATCGTGAACGGTCGCGAATTCCTGCTGCCACTGAAGCCACGTGGAACCGGAAACCAGGGATCAGCTGTTTTAAGGTTTTCCAGGAGACCATTGACAGGGACGATCCAGAGTCGACTTCCATAACACATCGTTGATTCTCAATGGTGACTTTCACTCGGATTTTCCTCGCATCAAGGGAGGAAGCGTGGCCGATGATGATGGTTTGATGGGCCTCTTCTCGTCTGGTTGAATTGGCAGGTGCTCGATTTCTATAGTATTGGTTCCATTGGTTGTTGAGGCGGTCCCGATTTATTGGTGGAGTGCCTGTTGTATGCCGGAAATTGTTTTCTCTTTGGATTGGGCTGGACCCTCACCTGCTTCTGCAGACCTTTGCGATGTGGCCCCTCTTTCCACAGGAATGGCAGAGTGCGTCTAGGAATTTGCAGTCTGATCGCAGGTGGTTTCCCCCGCATCCAGCACATTGACTCAAAGTCTTACGATGTCGCTGGTCTCGCTGGTTGCGTTCTGATTTGAGTCTGTTGACCTCCTCTTCCTCGCTTTCTGATGAGGATTCAAAGTCTTCATGGTGGGTGGTCATTGTGTGCCTCTCGGAGAAAGGCGTAGTGTCACTGGTGAGTTGGCAGTGCAGTGAATTCGCTCAGCACATTCGAGCGGCTGACTTCCTGGTTGCTTCTGCTGCAGTAGCATTGGCGATGACATCTGCGAGGCCGATGTCTCCCTTCGCCATAATCTTGCTCTAGGTCGTGGGGTCTTTTAGGCCCAGAACAATTCTATCTCTCATGGCTTCCTCGAGGTTTGCGAAGCCACAGAGTTCCCCTAGGTTTCTAAGGTCAGCGATGAAGTCTCCAACATTTTCACCTTCCTGCTGGTCCCTCTGGTAAAACTCGTGTCTCCTGATGAGTTGGCACCGTGAGTGCATAATGAGCCCGTAGTATTGGGGCGAGGTTGTTTCAGTCCATTGTCTTGACTTCTGCTGGTTTCGCAAGTGCTTTTGCCATTTTAAAAATGGCGGGCCCGCAATGGGTCAGAAATACTGCTCGTTTCTTGCCAGGCGTAGCATCTTTCAAATTGTTGGTCTCCAGGAACATCTGGAACCTGTCCATATACGAGTCCAAGTCTTCATTAGCTGGGTCAAATGGAGCGGGTGGTATAGCGCTGCTGGTCATTCTGCTGCTTTTGGTGCACTCTTAGCCATGTGCTCTGTTAATATTCGATGTGTGTTCAATCAGCTCTATCGTCTCCGCATCCCATCCTCGTCGCCAGTGTTAGATCTGGAGCATGGGCGCAAGGAATGGAGACGAGACATCAAATGGTGACTCCAACTCTTTATTAGTGACTTCAGAACAGAGCAGAGCTACTGGGCAGCAGCAGCTCCTTTTATAGAGCTGGCTGCTGTCATAATAACCAATGGTTTGCGTTTGCCGCGCTGGTAGTGGCCAATCAGCGGCGACCCACTGTCAGCCAATCAGACTAGCCAGAATCAGCCAATCGCAATCTGCTGTTTGCGGGCCAATCAGAAGTGCAGGATTACGAACCTGTTGTGGAAACAAAACTATTAGGATTTTAGACTAATGCATTTGCTTAGTTCGTAACAACTTCTGTTCACTCTAATTGAGAGCTAAGCCCTCCACAATTATTTCTTTCTCTCCTAGCACATTTGAGAGTGGAGTCAGCTCTAAATTCCCTGTTAACTGTTCATTGCTTGTTGGTGTGACCAGCAGGTGTCTTTATAGCTTCTGCTTTTTATTAGGGCAACTCTCTCTCTTTATTAGGGCAACTCTCAATATATTTTACAAAGGACTCTTTTTTTAGGTCCAGCTTATATGGAGTCAAAAGTATGAAGATCAAGATCGGTGTTTGTGTTGTGAGCAGGCATTGTCTAGTTATGAAGTCTGTTACATTCTCCCTTTTTAAGTTCATGTCATCCCCATCTTGCATAAGCAATGCAGCTCCTGGGGTAGAGATGTATTCTCTAGTGGAGAAGAAGAGAGTTCTGTAAACTGTTGGCTTTCAATTTCTGTCCCATTTGGAGGATCCCAATAGCACTGAAACTAGTCAGCTAAAAATAATTGCGCACAACTATTTTTTCTGATGCCCAGCTAGGATATTACACTTCTTTTACACTTCTTGAAAGGATAAATTCCTAAGGGCTATCTTCTAGGTAGCCACCTGCATTCCAAATGTTGCATTAAGGAGGAAAGCAGAGCTATCTAAAGTTGAAACAGATGCATGAAACTATGTCGTATCACGTTGGTTGCAGTTGCTACTCCTTTCCACAGGTTTGACTTCTTTCCTTATTGAGGACTTATGGTTCAAGACAATCTCCCCAAAATTTCAACATCTTGATTTTTCCAGGGAGCCATTCCTAATGATGGTTTATGAGTGTGCACTCAGTGCATTTAAACCAAATATCAAAGTCCTGGAAGCCCAACAGGATCAGTTTGCTCGATCTAAGATTTTTTTTTTCTGAGTAATCAGGTCTTTTTACACACTGGATACTTACACCATATAAATGTTTCCAAATTCTGAAGATAAGTTATTTTAGCATGCTTTAACTGTCTCTACCTATAGCAGTCCTCCAGGATCAAAAATATCCCCTCAGAGCTGAGACTGTGCTCCTGTGCCCAGGAGTCTCTTGAAACTCCTGCTATATGTACCCTCTATAACTTTATAATTCCTTACCTGGTGAAACACCCAGGAGATTGTGAACTCTTTTATGTAGAGTTGTTACCAATTGAGGATTACTCATTCTCCTTGAACATAACTACATTACTTTATACTGCCTGTAAAATTAGGCAGACTTTGATTATCGACCAATGAACCCACTGCTAATTGTAATGTTATACCTTGTTCTGTTTTTACTTTATTTTCATTTTTAATGTTTTTTTTTTGTTTTTTTGTTTTTGCAGTTCTGGTCAGTGACTGTAATAAAAGAAGATTTCAAATATAGGAGCAGGCTATTTTACTGGACCTGGAACTCCAACATAAAAGCCTTGAGAGAATTTGTACCAATTGGGCAATTAAGGAGTGTTTGTTTATTGGAGTTTATATAACATTCTGTCCAAAGGGATTTTAAGTGCCTTGCATTTCTTTATTTCACTTAGAAGATTAAAAAAGGAAAACAAAGAGCAACTAACAATAGTAAACAAAATTAACAAAATTACAAAGACAAAGACCTTTGAGGAACAATAAACATGTAAATGCAACCCAGTATTTGCACAAACATCAAAATGTTGTTTTTGACTGGTTCTTTGTTCTCTCCTGTGGTAGTATATTTCTCTAATTCTTAACCCCTCTATTCTGTTTGTGGTTAATGGTGTTAAACTTTCTATGTATATCTAAGCCTCATGTGATTTAGTTCAGGGATTGCCAACCTTTTGGACCTCAGGGACCATCAAACTCATAATTTTAAATCCCAGGGACCACTAACCAGTTTTGTGGGCATGACCTAATTTGTGGGTGTGGCTTGGTGGTCATGTGACTGGCTGGGCATGGCTTGTTTGTAAATATTATAAATATTTATATAAATATTGAATTTTTTATAAAAAAAGAGCAACTTTTACCCAAAATCAGGCAAAGCAGACAAGCAGATTGAGTTGATCACAGAATCATAGATTCATTCATAAATCTATCTATCTGACAATGGCAAGTTCAGTCTGTCACATAAAATTTGCTTGCTAGCAAACACATAAAATTTGCTGGCAAGCAAACTCATAAAATGAACTCACAACACATCATGTATGTAAATATTGATTTTTTTATATATATAAAAAAGAGGAACTTTATCCAAAATCAGGCAAAGCAGGCAAGCAGATTGAGTTGCTCACAGAATCATTTAGTTATCTATCTATCTGCCATTGGCTAGCTCAGTCTCTCAAATTTGCTTGCTGTGAGTCTGCACTGAATAATAGAACCTTCAGTCCTAAGGGAGGTTTGGCTGTGCTTAAAAGCAAAGCCGAAGATCTAAAGACTAGCTAGAAAGCAAAAAATCCAACCATTTCCTGCTTCCTAGCTAATCTAAAACTCCCGGCACAGCAGAACACCTGATGGTAAGAAAAAGGAAAAATAGCAATTTAGCAGGCAAATTTGCCGCTAAGGAATGAGTGGGCAGGGAGGGTTCCCGTGGGCCATGTGGGTGGCACAGCCTTGTGTTTCTGTGCAGCCTGGATTAATTGCTTTGAGGGAGGTAACTGTGGGGGTGAGATTTCTCTGTGGCCCACCAAAATTTTCTCATGGCCCACCTGTGGGCCATGGCCCACCAGTTGGCAACCGCTGATTAAGTTCATCTATCTTATTTATTGGGTACAGAATTTGTTGAATTCATAAAAGTGGAAGTTCTTACTGTAGTGTTGAGTTTGTAAATGTCCCACAAATGCCAAATTCATATTCATTTATTATGTAAATACTTATACATGTTTACACTTATATATTTATATGTTATGTTGATACTTATATTTGTTTTCTCATACATGCTTGACAAACATAAATAAATAAAACAAATTCAATACCTAGAAGAAAGGTTACTTAGATAAGCTAACTGCCATGTCCCAGGACTTTGACATTGAAGAACCTGCTTTAGCTGAACCAGTGGAAAGTCAGATTCAGGAGACAGGTATAGCTATCATAATTTCAAGGATGGAACTTCAGTAACTGTAATAAATGAGAATATTTGTAGGTCAAGGTTGAAATGAGGGATCATTGATGATCAATGATTGGTAATGAAATGTCTGCAACAAAACAACCAAGCTTAGAAAGCAAAAAGGACTCCTCATTAAGGTCTGTCATTTATTATATTTATCTGTTTACTTATTTAATTTGTGTCATATCTTTCTCATTTTTACAAATAACTCAAGACAAGGAACACATTCACACACTTTCCTCCCCCTATTTTCCCAACAACAACCTTGTGAGGAGGGTTAGGGTGAGAGAGAGTGTCTGGCCCAAAGTTATCCAGCTGGCTTTCATAGTCTCCTGCTTTCTAGCCTGGTGCCTTAACTAGTAGACCAAACTGTCTTTCCTGTCGTAACTTCAAATGATTATTAAGCAACCAGTTGTTAATCAAGGACTACCTATCTATGTCTTTTTTTGTATGTCATAAATCTATTCAGCCTTGAGTATATTGGTACTTTCACCTAGCAACTGAGTGCTTGCGAATTTGAAATCTGAAATAAGTCTCTAGTTCTTTCTATTTAGATTTGCAACTTGTAAGATAACAAACTGTTTAGTAATCTATAAAAGGACAGCTTCACTTATTCTATGACTCAAGAACCTTTGATGAGGGCCTTCATTAAGGAAAGAGTGCCAAAATAATAATCTGCATCCATTTTAAAGAAAAACAAATCCACCCATCCTGTAGAAGGTGGCAGAAGCAGGATTTTTCTTTGCAGAATCTGTACTGATTTTCCTTCATAAAGCTTGTATCTTTACATCCTTTATGGTTTTATACCAATTTATTCAATTTGTTCAAAAGAGCCATTATCTGATTGGCCTATAATTTCCTGGCTCTTCCGGGGTTCCTTTTTTAAACTTGACACCAGTTTTCTAGCAATGAACTTTAGCTAGCAATTTCATATTTGAGTTTTTTAAGAACACTCATGTGGATGTTGTTAGGTTCCAGGGATCTTTAATATCTTATCTTATTACTTCAATTTACTTTGATTGCTCAAGTCCATGCCTTACAACCTACATGCCTCAGGAGTCATTACAACCTCAGGTGATTCCCCATATCTTCAGTGGTTAAAAAAATCATGGACTTTGTTATGTCCTGAGCATGAGCGCAAGGAACAGAGACGAGACAACGAACGGTGACTTCAACTCTTTATGGTGAAATAAGAACAGAGCAAGTACTTGGGCAGCAGCAGCTCTTTTATAGAGCTGGCTGCTGTCAAAACAACCAATGATTTGAGTTTACCGCTCTCACAAGTGTCCAATCAGAGAGGCCCATTAACAGCCAATCAGACTGGCCAGAAACAACCAATCACGACTCACTATTCGTGGGCCAATGAGAAGTGCAGGATTACGAGCCTGCTGCAAAGTAAAACTATTTAGGGTTGTTACTGCTGCGTTGGCTTAGTCCACCACACATCTCCCCCCTTGGTTCCGTCTGAGGGGTGGGGTGACATACTCTCGTAAATAGGCAAATCGCTTCACCTGTCTGCATGACCTATGGTGTTCTACCGGTTTCTGTCCTGGCTCTGGATCCGGTGGGCTGCCAGCTGGGCTGAATGATGAAAACGGTCCTGCTGCTCCTTTGAATGGCTCCGGGCTGTTCTCCCTGCTTCCTCCAGTGCTGTCTTCTGGGTTCCCCAGATCTGCTGCCATCACGGTGCTGTCATGTGGCGAGGCCACTCCCCAGCTCGGTTCTCCTTCTGGCAGTGAGTATCCCCTGGTTGGTTGTGTAGACTGCTGGGTTTCGATTGTTAAGTCATCTGTTATTTCTTTTTCAGCCTCCTTGATGTTCCGTCCCTCTCCAGTTAGAGATTCAGGGGCTGAGATAGGACTAGGTGCTAGTCTGGAATGAAGTTGGTCTATGTGGCGCTTCCACATCTTACCATCTGCAGTTTGTAGGCGATAGGATCGGGGTCCCGTAAGTTGCATTATGGTAGCGGGGACCCACAATGGGTTGCCCAAGAAGTTTTTTGCAAACATGGGGTCAACTTCCTGGAATGCCCGACACTTGCTGCTGGATCCTGGGGGTTGTTCAGGTGTGTAATTTGTGTGGAGGCGATCGAGATGCGAGTGAAGTTTCTGGCCCATCAGGAGTTCAGCTGGGTTTCTGTTTGTGGTGCTGTTTGGGGTTATGTGTTGGAGGAGAAGCATCCGGGTTATTTTGTCGTCAATGTTGCCATGGTCCATTTTGTGCAAAGTCTTTTTTACAAATTGAACCATTCGCTCAGCCCTACCATTGGCCGCAAAGGGAGCTGGCGATGTTAAGGCATGGAGGATGCTCCGATCTGCCAGGTACTATTCGAATGCCAGGGCAGTGAATTGGGGGCCATTATCAGAGACCAGGATATCTGGAAATCCATGGGTAGCGAATAGTTTATTCAGTTTTTTACTGACTGCCTCTGTGGTGATGCTTTTCATCTTGTGGACTTTGAGCCAGTTAGAATAGACATCCACTGTTAGGAGGAAAGTGTGTCCTCTTGTGGGTCCCGCAAAATCAATGTGGATACGGGACCAAGGACCTTGAGGCATTTCCCACTGAGTTGGGGGAGTTTTTGGAGGATTAGAGTGAGTCTCCTGACATTTGCTGCACTTTGCTACCCAGGTCCCTATCTGTTTGTCTAACCCAGGCCACCATGCGTAACTCCTGGCCAATGCTTTCATGTGCACGATGCCTGGATGTCCATCGTGCAACATTTTTAAAACCTTATGTTGCAATTTTTCCCAGATTACAACTCTGTCTCTCCACACTATGCAGCCCTTTTTGGGAGAATAGTTCTGTCTGTCGATTTTTGAATGGCTTGAAAGTGTCATTGGGTGTGCTGATCCTCCAACCCTGTTCCACCCAGCTGAAGACTCATGCCAAAACAGGGTCCTTTTTTGTTTCTGAGGCGATGTCTCAAGCAGTCAGCGGCAGCGATTTAAGGGTTTCGATTTGCAATATGGCTAAGGTTGGAGCTCGGTCCTCTATGACGTCTGGTAGTGGAGAGCGGCTCAAAGCATCAGCGTGGGGAATGGTTTTCCCCGGGTGGTGTTGCAATCTGTAATCGTAGGCAGCTAAAAATTCCAACCAACATGTCATTCTTGGTGATAAGATATGGGGAGTTGGTTTGTTTCCTGCCAAAATACTAAGTAGCAGCTTGTGGTCTGTAATTATGGCAAAGGGTCTCCCATACACATATTCATGGAAATGTTTAATTGTGGATACAATAGCGAGAGCCTCTTTATCAAGTTGACTATAGTTCCTTTCAGTCTTAGACAAAGTTCTTAAAAAGAACGCAATTGGTGCCTCATTCCCATTTGATAGGACATGGCTTAAAATGGCTCCCACTCCAAATGGTGAGGCGTCACAGGTAACCATTAAGGGTAGAGTCTCGTTGTATTGCATCAATACAGCATCAGAGGTTAAGAGGTCTTTTACTTGTAGGAATGCCCGTTCTTCACGCTGTCCTCAGACCCAGGAAGCCTTTTTGTCGAGAAGTCTATGTAGGGGCTCAGCTACGGTCGCCTTCTGGGGCAAGAAGATGTTATAAAAGTTAATGAGTATGAGGAAGGCTTCGAGGTCTGTCTTATTCCTAGGTCTCGGGGTGTTTTTGATTGCAGTTAGTTTTTTTTGGGTGGGGTGGATTCACTGTCTGTCGAGAAGGTATCCCAGGAACTCCACTCTCTCCGTACAAAGTTGACACTTGTCCCTTTTTACTTTCAGGCTAGAGTCTTTAAATTTCTGAAGAACTTTTCTGAGTCGTTGTACTAATAACTCTTTAGTGGGGGCAGCTATTAAGACGTCGTCAAAATAAGGCACGACGCCTTTTATGCCTTGTAATAGTCTCTCCATCAAACTTTGGAAAATGCCAGGTGCCACGCTTACTCCGAATTGGAGTCTATTGCACTTGAAAGCGCCTCTATGCATAACTATTGTCTGGGCTTCTGCAGTTGTCGCGTCTACAGGTAGTTGCTGGTACGCCTGAGCTAAGTCCAATTTCGCAAATATTTTTCCGCCACCCAAGGAGTGAAGAAGGTGTTGGACCACTGGTATTGGGTAAGTGCTCTATTGAAGAGCATGATTTAGGGTGGCCTGGTAATCCCCACAAATTCTTAATGAACCATCTGGCTTCATGGGCGTTACTATTGGAGTTTCCCAGCGGGCACGGTCAATCGGTTCCAACACGCCCTGGGCTATCAGTTTATCTAACTGCTCGTCAATCTTCGGCTTGAGGGCAAAAGGCACCCGACAAGGCTTAAGCCGAATGGGAGCTACATCAGGGCTGAGATTAAATGATATAGGGGTCCCCTTGTACTTGCCTAAGGTTCCTGTGAACACGTCCTGGAATTCCTGGATGAGGGCCTCTTCCCAGTCATTGCTTCTGGTTTGGTGTATGCCAGTTAGTTCAATCCCGAGTGGGCCGAACCACTGTAACCCTAACAAACTGGGCCAGTCATGATCGATGACAGTCAGGGGAAGCGTTGCGATGCGGCCCTTGAAGGATACTTGGACGTGGCTGGAACTGACAACTGGAATTCTGTTGCCCTGGTAGTCTTTTAGGATGATTCGTTGAGTGCTGAGGTCCTGGCGGCAGATGGCAGGGATCAGCTGTTTGAGGGTTTTCCAGGATACCAGTGATAGGGATGACCCCGAATTGACTTCCATCATGCATGGTCGATTCTCAATAGTAAGCCTTACGCGGATCTTTCTTGCATCGAACGATGAAGCGTGACCAATAATAATGGTTTGGTGTGCCTTTCTCATCTTGTGGAAGAGGCAGGTGCTCGATTTCTGTAGTAGTAGTGGTTGTTCCATTGGTGTTTCAGGCGGCCCCGATTCTCAGGTGGTTTGCCTGTCTCCCGGCGGAAGTTGTTCTCCCTTTGGCTGGAATTGGACTCTTGCTTGCTTCTGCAGTCCTTCGCGATGTGGCCTCTTTTCCCGCAGGTACGGCAGAGTGCGTCGAGGAATTTGCAGTCCAATCGCGGGTGGTTTGCCCCGCAACCAGCACATTGGCACGGAAGTCTCTGGTTCCTTTGCTCTTGTTCCGAGAGGAGCTGGTTTACCTCCTCTTCCTCACTGTCTGAGGATGACTCGAGGTCTTCGTGGTGGGTGGTAAAAGCGTGCTTCTCAGTGACAAGTGGGCTATCTTTAGTGAGTTGGTGAAGCGGTGCGTTCACTTGGCACATTCGAGCGGCTGACTTCCTGGTTGCTTCTGTGGCAGTAGTGTTGGTGATGACATCTGCAAGGCTGATGTCTCCTTTCGCCATCAGTTTACTCTGCACTGTGGGTGCATCTAATCCCAGAACTATGTGGTCTCTCAGGGCTTCCTCGAGGTTTGCAAAACCACTTCCTCGAGGTTTGCAAAACCTCCTAGCTTCCGGAGGTCAGCTACGAAATTCCCAATGCTCTCGTTCTTCCGTTGGTCCCTCTGGTAAAACTCATGTCTTCGTATCAGTGTAGGTACTGCGGATGCGTAATGGGCTCGGAGGATCGGCGCGAGGTTATGCCAATCCATGGTCTTCACTTCCACCGGTTTGGCAAGTGCTTTAGCCATTTTGAAAATGGCAGGGCCGCAGTGAGTAGGGAACACCGCTCGTTTCTTGCCAGGCATAGCATCTTTTAAATTGTTGGTCTCTAGGAACATCTGGAAACGATCTATATACGAGTCCCAGTCTTCGGTTGCTGGGTCAAATGGAGCGGGTGGTATGGGGCCGTTGGTCATTTTGCCATTTGCTGCATGCGCTCTTCAGCCACGTGCTCTGTCTTGTTCGATGAGTACTTTAGTCAGCTCTATCGTCTCCGCATCCCATTTTCGTCGCCAGTGTTATGTCCTGAGCATGGGCGCAAGGAACAGAGATGAGACATTGAACGGTGACTTCAACTCTTTATTGTAAAATAAGAACAGAGCAAACACTTGGGCAGCAGCAGCTCTTTTATAGAGCTGGCTGCTGTCAAAACAACCAATGATTTGAGTTTACCGCTCTCACAAGCGTCCAATCAGAGAGGCCCGTCAATCAGACTGGCCAGAAACGACCAATCATGACTCGCTATTCACGGGCCAATGAGAAGTGCAGGATTATGAGCCTGCTGCAAAGTAAAGTTATTTAGGGCTGTTACTGCTGCATTGGCTTAGTCCACAACAGACTTTCCTTGCAATCACCATATCATTTTTCTCTTTTTTACTATATATTTATTATTAAAATATTGGAATACAAAGAAAATTTTATAAAGACAAAAGCATGATGATAAAGAACACTGCTACATTTGAATTTGCATACACACATACATATACACACACATTTTTCTCTCTCTCTGTGTGTGTGTGTATGTGTGTGTGTATTATTAAATTTTATCTTTCCCTTTCTTTTTGTATCTCCAACTAATACATATTGGAACTTTGAATTATTAGTAAGTGTTCTTACTTTCAATTTCAATTTCAACTTTGAATCCTAAAAACATATTTAATTTATCTTAATCTGCCTTGCTTTGTGATGTAACAAAGCCATTCGTGCTTGAATTTTGCTAAACTTCATTGTGTACATAGACATAGCACAACATACTTTCAATTTGTTACTGTTGGCATAAAGTATTTTATAATGCTGTGCAAGGTTTATTCTGCTGGAGTCAACATGTATCTTTCTGAATTATAATATTTTTCATGTATGTTTTCTGCAGTCATGTCTAATAGAAATGTCTGTTCAAATTTAATTTAATTTTAATGTATTTCTTTCCAATATTTTAGAATTTTTATGGCACAATCACTATACATGGTAAACTGTTTCTTCTTTATTTTGGCATTTCCAACATTTGTTGTTATATGCTTTATATATCTTAGCAATTATTGATAGGACTGCACACTGTATAGAGAACATTTAGTACATATCACCCCATAAATTGCAGCTTGGACTAATTTTTGTTGATTTTTCCATTGCTAAAACATATGATGAATGGTTGCACGAATTGTATATGTCTAGTTTAATGAAAAGAGACATGATAGCAGTGTTTCAATATCGCAGGGGTTGCCACAAAGAAGAGGAGGTCAACCAATTCTCCAAAGCACCTGAAGAAGCAATAGATGGAAATTAATCAAAGAGGGAACCAACCTGGAACTAAGAAGGAATTTCAGGACAGTTAGAATAATTAGAATAGAATAGAATAGAATAGAATAGAATAGAATAGAATAGAATAGAATAGAATAGAATAGAATAGAATAGAATTCTTTATTGGACAAGTCTGATTGGACACACAAGGAATTTGTCTTGGTACAAATGTTCTCGGTGTACATAAAAGAAAAGATACATTCATCAAAAATTATAAGGTACAACACTTAATGATAGTCATAGGGTACAATAAACAATCAAATCATACTAGGAAACAGTCAATATAAATCATAAGGATATGAGCGACAAAATTACAGTCACAAGTGGGAGGGGATGGGAGATGTAAAGTGATGAGAAGATTGATAGTAATCGGAGTGCAGACTTTATAGATATTTGGACAGTGTTGAGGGAAATATTTGTTTAGCAGAGTGATGGTGTTCGGGGGGAAACTGTCCTTGTGTCTTGTTGTTCTGGTGTGCAATGTTCTATAGCATCATTTTGAGGGTAATTTATGTCTGGGATGTGAGGGGTCTGTAAATATTTTAACAGCCCACTTTTTGACTCATGTCAAAAAGGTCAATTAAT
The DNA here is from genome assembly GCA_033807585.1 of Hydrophis major. Lineage (NCBI taxonomy): Eukaryota > Metazoa > Chordata > Lepidosauria > Squamata > Elapidae > Hydrophis > Hydrophis major. The sequence goes on from CM066329.1 coordinate 160,965,400, forward strand.
CAATGGAAGGAGTTGCCTCGAGAAATTGTGGAAACTCTAACACTGGAGATTTTTAAGAAGAGATTAGACAACAATTTGTCTGAAATGATATAGGAACAGGGAACTACTAGGCCTCCAAGTTCCTTCCAACTCTGTTATTCTATTATTCTTTTCATTGAACTACTGTCATTAGTTCTTTCACAGTTTGCATTCTGTTAAGTTTTGAGCATGGGCGAGAAAGAATGGAGACAAGCCTCTGAACGGTGAACTTCAGCTCTTTATTTATATCATGACTTCTCACTCTAAAAGCAGTTGAACCCGCCTTATATAGGCAAACCCTGTAACTTTTAACCAATAACGAGCTAGAAATGCTAGCTCTTAGAACCAATAGGAACTCTCTGTTAAGGGCCAATCGGACTCCCCGGAATGGGCCAATCCGGTCCGGCCGCTTAACAACCAATCAGATGTGCAGGGCCAGAACCCTGCACTTACTCCAAGCTCACACTTTATTAATCTTTATGCATACACAACACCCCTTCCCCCTGGCTTCTTATTTGCAAGGTGCAGTTACATAGTCCCTTAGGTAGAATGGTTGTTTTATTAGTCTCTTTGATTTCCGTTGTATTGGCTGGCTGCAAACACGCTGAGGTAGATAGTTGTTTGGCAGTGGGGCTGTTTCTGGTTCAGAGTTCACTTCTACGTTGTTGCCCACATTCTCTGCAATTCCCTGAGGTGCAACCGTTTGTCCCTCCAGCTCTGCTTCCTGAGTTTCTATTAAACCGTCGTTTCCTTCGAACGGGTTTCCTAGGAATTCATCTTCTTCCATACCTCCCCCCCCCTCAGTTAGTCATAGAGGAGTTGCGGACTGGCCGCTGGAAGCCGCGATCGTAACTGATCAATATGCCGTTTCCAAAGTTTATTGTACAAGCATTGTACAAGGTAGGATCTGGGGCCAGTTACACATACTACTGTCGCTTCCACCCACAATGGGTTGCCCGATAGGTTTTTAGCATAAACCAGATCTCCTACCTGGAAGGTACGACAGCGGCCGATGGATCCTAATGGTTTCTCCGGTTCGTAAGCTGGGTGCAACCGGTCGAGGTGGGAGCGGAGTTTTTGTCCCATTAGCAGTTTGGCGGGAGTTTTGTTGGTGACGCTATGTGGGGTGATGTGTTGCAAGAAGAGGATTTGATTGACCTTGTCGTCAATGTTGTCGTAGTCTACCTTTTGCAAGGTTTTCTTCACAAACTGGACCATGCGTTCTCCTTTACCATTGGTCGCAGGGTGCGCAGGTGAGGTGAGCGCATGGCGGATGCCACGGTCAGCGAGGTACTGCTTGAACGCTAGTGCAGTAAATTGAGGGCCGTTATCGGATACCAGGACGTCTGGTAATCCGTGGGTTGCAAAGAGTCTGTTTAAGATTTTGATAACTGCCTCGGAGGTCATAGTCGTCATGCGATGGATTTCGAGCCAATTTGAGTAGGCGTTGACGGTAAGCAGGAAGGTGTGGACTTTGGTTGGCTCCGTGAAATCCAGGTGAATTTGGGACCAGGGTCCACGTGGTGTCTCCCATTCAGTAGGCATGGCTTTTGGTGGGGCGTTGCTGACTTCTTGGCATTTGGGACAAGCTTTAACCCACTGTTCGATTTGCTTGTCAATGCCCGGCCACCATGCGTAGCTGCGTGCAAGGGCTTTCATTCGCACGATGCCGGCGTGGCCATCGTGCAAGGTTCTCAGCAGCACTTTCTGGAGTCGTTCTGGGATAACGACTCTATCGCTCTAGATGACACAGCCCTTCTTGGAGAAGAGCTCGGTCTGTCAAGTCTTGAATGGTGTGAAGTCATCTGATAGCTGGTCCAATGGCCATCCGCATTCTACCCAGCCTAGGACTCGTGCTAGGGTGTGGTTGCATTTGGTTTCTCTCGCGATATCTCGGGCGGTTAGTGGTGGCGAGTTGAGTGCCTCGATTTGTAACGTGGTTACCGTTGGTGCAGGATCGTCGAGAGTCTCCGGAAGCGGTGCTCGGCTCAATGCGTTGGCGTGGGGAATGGCTTTCCCCGGGCGGTATTGCAGCCGATAGTTATAAGCAGCTAAGAATTCTGACTATCGGGTCATCCTAGGGGATAATATGTAGGGAGTCGGCTTATCTCCGGCTATTATCCCCAATAAAGGTTTGTAGTCAGTCACAATAGTAAAAACCCGGCCATACACGTATTCGTGGAATCTTTTCACAGCTGAGACAATTGCGAGGGCTTCTTTATCAATTTGTCCATAGTTTCGCTCAGTCTTTGAAAGAGTCTTTGAAAAATATGCAACAGGGGCTTCGGTCCCATTAGGCAGTACGTAGCTCAAAATGGCGCCCACCCCAAAAGGCGATGCATCACAGGTTATAACTAACGATAAAGTCTCGTTATACTGCATGAGTACAGAGTCAGAAGTGAGCAGTTTTTTAACGTTTCGGAATGCCTGTTCTTCACGGTAACCCCATAGCCAATTTGCTTTTTTATCTAACAACCGGTGTAACGGTTCAGCGACAGTTGCTTTGTGCAGCAAAAATACATTATAAAAATTGATGAGGCCTAGGAATGCCTGGAGATCGGCCTTGTTTTATGGCCTGGGAGCGTTTTTGATCGCTTTTAATTTACTTTCGGTAGGGTGAATGCCATGGCTATCAATCAGGTACCCTAAAAACTCAACACTGTCAGTACATAATTTATATTTGTTTTTTTTAACCTTAAGACCGGCCTCTTGGAATTTTTTTAGGACTAATTTTAACTGGTCCTGCAAGATTTTTTTTGTAGGGGCTGCAATTAATACATCGTCAAAATAGGGGACCTTGCAATAACCTTTCCATAAGGGTCTGAAAAATCCCCGGGGCTACACTAACTCCGAATTGCAGCCGGGTACATTTAAAGTCACCTCGGTGTGTCACAATAGTTTGGGCCTGTGCCGTTTTTTCATCTACTGGTAATTGCTGATATGCCTGAGCTAAATCTAATTTAGCGAAAACTTTTCCGCCCCCCAGGGAATGGAGGAGGTGCTGCACCACCAGAACTGGATATGTGTTCTGCTGTAGGACGTGGTTCAAAGTGGCCCGGTAGTCCCCACAAATTCGGATTGACTCATCTGGCTTAATGGGTTTTACAATAGGGGTTTCCCAAGGGGAGTGATCGATGGGCTCTAACACCCCCTGAGCTATCAGTTTGTCGAGTTGTTCGTCGATTTTTGATTTTAAGGCAAACAGAACTTGACGGGGCTTTAGGCAAATGGGCGCTACCTTTGGATCTAGGCTGAATGAAATCAGGGTCCCCTTGTACTCACCTAAGCTGTCCACGAAGACGTCCCTGAACTCATAGACAAGGTCTTCCTCCCAGTCACAGCCACTGACTCGGTTTACGCCGGCCACTTCAATGCCGAGTGGCGCGAACCATTGGAGGCCCAGTATGCTAGGCCTATTTCTATTGATGACTGTTAAAGGTAAGTACACTGTGTGCTTCTTGAAGGAGACTCGGACTCGGCAGGACCCGACAACGGGTCCCCTTGGTAGTCCATGAGGATGAGGTGTTGGAAGCGGAGATCTTGGCATTAAATTGTGGAGATGAGTTGCTTGAGTGTCTTCCAGGACACCATCGAGAGGGATGATCCTGAGTCGACCTCCATGTGGCAAGGCTGGTTCTCGATGGCTACCGTGACTCGGATTTTCTTAGTGTCCAAGGCTGAGGCGTGACCGATAGTGATGGTATGGTGAGCCTCTTCTCTCTGCAAAGCTCAATTTCTGTAGGAGTGGTTTACTGGCTCTCGCCGTACATGACGATTTCCTGTTGATTGGTGATAGTTAGCCCCTTTTGAGGCCTGGCTGGATCCTGGCAAGCTGCGGAAGACCCGTCCAATGTGGCCTCGTTTCCCGCACTCATGGCAGAGTGCGTCGCAGAATTTGCATTCGGACCTGGTATGGTTGGCTCCACAGCCAGCGCAAGGGCGTAAGGGCTTTGGGTGGTGGTCCCGGTTGGACCGCAGTCGATGGACCCCTTCTTCGTCGCTGTCTGACAACGAAGAGAGATCCTCGTGGTGCATTGTCGCAAGCTGCCCTTCTGAACTAGCTGTGATTTTACTGGTTGGTGGTGGTACCGGAGTGCGGTTTTGGCGTAGTTGTGCAGCCAACTTCTTGGTTGCTTCTGCTGCAGCAGCAGCAGCGATGGCATCAGCAAGGCTGATGTTGCCTTTCGCCATCAGCTTGCTTTGGACGCCTGGTGCGTCTAATCCCAGAACTATGCGATCTCTTAGTGTCTCTTCTAAATCGGTGAATCTGCAGAGGCCTCCCAAATTTCGGAGGTCTGCTATGAAGTCGGCCATGCTTTCTCCCTTTCTCTGGCTTCTCTGATAAAACTCATGGCGTCTCACGAGCGTAGGCATTGTCTGGGCGTAGTGGTCCTGTAGGATAGGTTCGAGGTCGTCCCAATCCATGGCCTTCACTTGTCGGGGTTTGACAAGTGCTTTAGCCATCTTAAATATGGTTAGACTGCAATGCGTTAGGAACACCGCCCGTTTCTTCCCGGCTGTGGCGTCCTTTAAATTGTTCGTCTCTAGGAACATTTGGAAACGATCCATGTAAGACTCCCAGTCTTCCTGTGTTGGATCGAACGGAGCGGGTGGTACGATGCCGCCGGACATGGTTCCGTTGTTGGCGTCGTCTGTCATGTGCTTGGTGTTTTTCGAAGTTTCGTTGGTTCAGCTTTCTCCATATCCCATCCTCGTCGCCAGTGTTAAGTTTTGAGCATGGGCGAGAAAGAATGGAGACAAGCCTCTGAACGGTGAACTTCAGCTCTTTATTTACATCGTGACTTCTCACTCTAACAGCAGTTGAACCCGCCTTTTATAGGCAAACCCTGTAACTTTTAACCAATAATGAGCTAGGAACGCTAGCTCTTAGAACCAATAGGAACTCTCTGTTAAGGGCCAATCGGATTCCCCGGAACGGGCCAATCCGGTCCGGCCGCTTAACAGCCAATCAGATGTGCAGGGCCAGAACCCTGCACTTACTCCAAGCTCACACTTTATTAATCTTTATGCATACACAACACATTCATTTTAACATACAGTTTAAAATTCTTCTACTCTGAGTCATATATTTCAGTAATAGTTTACAAATATGTCCTCATAAATTATTTTGGTTTTATATAAGCCTTTAAAATTCTGTCATCTTTCTCAATGTTTCTCCTTCGTTTTAAAGATCACTTTTTATTTTTTTACTTATTGGTATATAAATTCACCATGGTAAATTCCTCCCTTATTGTACAGTTCTAGTTGCTCTTTAAACTTTCTGTTATTTGAATATATCTGAATATATCATGCCAGCATATACAGCTATAGATCAATATACAGCTGCCTTACCATACAGATAGTAACACAGTGGTTAGAATGCAGTATTGTAGGCTAATTCTGCCCGCAGCCAGGAGTTTGATCTTGACTGGCTAAAGATTAACTCAGCTTCCAGCCTTCTGAAGTTAGTAAAATGAGGTTTCTAATTGTTGGGGGCAATATACTAACAATGTAAAATGTTCAGAGAATGCTGTGAACCATTATGGAGCAGCATATAAGTCTATGTGCTATTGCTGTTGCTATTACCATGCTGCTTCCCCACTATCTGCTTGAATGTTCACCTCCAAGGGCTGTCTGGAAGACCTGCCTGTCCAAGGATGTGAGTTCTTCTCTTCCACAGAGTGCAGAAACAGAGCTTAAATTATCAGGATTGATGGTTCTGCACCTACAAGAGGATTTCAGCTCTTTTCTGCATGAAAAAGAATGCCTTCTGCTGGGTACTACCAGTAGAATAGAGGTCAAATCCTGAAGATCTGAGCTCTTTTACTCCACCTCACCGAAGAGTTCAGCTATTTCAGGCCCCAGAGGCAAGAGGGAATCCTCTCAACAGGCAGCTGCAGTTTTTGAACCTTACTGTCTAGCTTTCCCATTGACTTTCTTGGGAAGCCAACAGAGAAGATTGCAAGCAGCAATTGCACAAAAAATGGGCTTCTTGGCAACTATTCATAAATGCAAACAGACTGTCACACTCCCAAATTATGATCACATGACTGCAGGAACCATCACAATATTTTAGAATGGATGGAAGTGCTTTATAGATTGTAAAGCACCCTTTACAAGGCCATTGTATCTTCAAATAATTGTAAAATGGCCAATCATAACTAGAGAAGTTTAGTAAAATCTTTTTTATATAAATGTAGAGTCAACAGAATTTGATGGTGAAGCTAATAATGAAATTGCTATCATCTTTCTTTCTTCCTTCCTTCCTTCTTTCTTTCGAACTAGCTAGATTTTCAGTAGACTTTGTCTTATTACCGTGTTTCTCATATAATAAGGCCAGGTCTTTTTTTTTTTTTTGAGCCCCCCCAAAATGGCTAAGCTGTCTTTTTGGGGGTGACTTAATTCCCCCCCTTACATCTTTGGGTGGGCGGGAAGCGACAGCTTGGATGTTGACCTCAGCGTTGGTGGGGCACTTCTTATCGGGATCAACGCAGGCAGCACCATATCTGGATGTGCAACAAAAGTACTTCCTAATGGCAAGCCCCCCCACCATTCACCCCATTTTGCATGTTTTAATATAAGCCTTAATTTGGGGGGAGGGGCTTAATTTCATTTCATGCCTATAAAACTTGCTGGGACTTCCTACTGGGGGAGGCCGTATTGTTGGAGAAACAGGGTATATATCCCTATAATTTTTTCCCTTCTTTTGTTTCTTCGTAGAATAGTTATCTATGAAGTCCATTTATTAAACCTGCTCCTTCTATTAATGATGTTCTACTGTATGAAGATCTTATACATTCTCTTATATATGATATTCAGCTTGCTTTGCAATACAATCTTAGACTAAAGAATACCAATTTATCTCTTTCCTTTCAATTTTTTAGAATTTCAAAACACTCTTGTTTTTTCTGCACATTCCATACAAATGTATAGACTTTTCTTTACCAATCCTACTGATTTTTGTTTGAAATTAGAATTGGTGCAATTTGGAATAGAAATTTCATTTTGGTTAATAAATATATTCATCGTTATTACTGAAATCCATCCCAGCCAGGAGAATTTCAGACATCTCCTCATTTCAAGATCTTGTATTATTTCTTTTCTTAATTTGTTGCAATTGTTTTGAAACATAGCTTTATTACTTTCTGTCAGATGGAGTCCTGAGTATTTGACCAAGTCTTGTTATTTCACAACTAGTTTGTTTGTTTGTTTTTTCACATTTTTTTTTCATCAGAGATTAAATGCGTTGTTATCATCTTAGGGTTTTTCCCCCTCAAGTATCCTCGTTCAACTATGTATTCAAACTTGACAATGATTAATATTCATATATATATGAGTGTGTGTGTGTGTGTGTGTGTGTGGCAGGTATATATGTGTGTTGGGTATGGGTATGGGTATAGATATATAGTTCCTTTTGAGAATAGGCAATATAATTTTTTAATGTGGGCCAGTGTCATCACAATAAAAAAAAATGTTATCTCTTTTTTCATTAATTTGAACCCAAAGAAGCAACCAAAGTGTTTGATTACTTGCATTAGTTGCATTAGTTGCTATATAAAGTCTTTTGGTAATTAATTGCCTTTTTGTCAAAGTCCCAACCACCTCCGTCGTTGGATTTTTTTCTTCCAATAGATTTATACAAGTAACAGTTTCCTAAATGTTTTTTGCCATATGTTCCTCACATAACTTTCTCTTCCCCCACCTCCCCTGTTTTTAAAAACATCTTCCAGACTAATGGCTATCATTAGAAAGGGTGGTGAAAAAAACTCCTTGAAATATTGTATTGGATATTGCAGAATGTACATTAACATCAAAATGATTATCTGGTGAGACTTTGCTGCACTTATGCCATTATTACCGTTCTCATGCTTTTAACAAGTAAAATAGGAGATGTAGACCTTCTCCTTCAAAAAAAAGGAAACAAACAAATGATGTACAATTCTGCCCACACCCTCTAGCCTCAGAAGAGGTAGAACTATCTTCTGATGCCATAGTTAATCAAAAGTTTACAGTGATTTACTGTACATGCAGCCAGATGATTATCTCTGATTATGCCTTACTGGATTTGCCAGTTATCACTAACTCACACCTAAAGTTAGAAGGAAATAAATAACTTTCCTGCTTCTCAATTTTTAAAAATATTTTCCAATTAGTATTATCACTTTGATTCAAACAGAATGTCTTAATATAGTATCTGTTATTAGTTAACAAGCTACCTAATCTGTTCAAAGACCACACATTTCTAATGATATTATTTTCCTACTAAATCATTGGAAATTTTATTTTTTAAAAATCTCTTATTGGACTATTGATTTTTAGCAATGGTACCAAGAACATGGAATAGCCTTCACTTACATTGGACTCCATAGGTCTTCTAGAAAATGGGGAGATCTGAGCTACTCCAAAGGCATTTGATTGGTGATGGTCATCTTGTATGGAGGTTGGCACCTGTAATCTCGAGAACTGATGGAAAATATTTGTGAATTCCTCTAGGATTATGGCTAATGAGTGCTTTATTCATTTACTCTAATATTATGTGGGATGTCTATTTTTATTGTTTACTATGGATGTTTTATTTTTAATATGGCTACTGTAGGCATGCTATTTTATGCTTATGGATTTTCAGTGAATAGCTTGCCATGAGTGTTTTAATTGTTGATTTATATAACCCACAGAGAGTCTATTATAGATTATATATCATGCAAATTAAATAAAATGTTATATGAATAGTTCTTCATGTAAAGAAATAGAGGACAAAAAAAATAAGGCAGTGTTTTCTACAGAGGAAAAAAACTACAGTCATGCTGATTAAAGAACAATATAGCACATGGCAGGAAATCATTGAAAATATGGGCATGATCAACACTACCAAGAAACCTGAAATGTTAATAGAAATGAACAGTAACACAAAAAGGGTGGAAGAGTGCCACAAGATAGAATCCAATCAGGTAGTATACTAATAGGTTTTAAACTGTAAGAAAATTAAATGGCAGGAGCTTCAGCAGTATTATGATTGCACTGGTCCTTTTACAATGGGGTAATTTTTAAAATGCCATTAAACATATGAAATCTAGCAAAATTGTTGGCCTAGTTGATATTCAACCTTAGCGAATAAAACATTTTGAACTGGATAGCCACAAATCTCTCTTGCAATTTACCAATATAAAAAGGCGGATCTGATAGACAGAGAGAGTTGGTTTGATCTAGTGGTTAAGGCATCAGGCTAGAATTGAGGAGACTGGGAGTTCTAGTCCAGTCTTAGCCATGAAAGCTAGCTGACCTTGGCTGTCGCTCTCTCTCAGCCAACCCACCTCACAGCTGCTACGCTGCCAATCAATACAGACCAAAGAAAAGTAAGACTTGAAAATGTCACTGTAGCTTGTGCCATATTTTCTCCACTTGTTGATTACTGTCTTCACTGTGTTCCATGGTATATCCAATGCCTTGGGAAAAGGTGCTTTTACTTATTTTGACCACCAGGATAAATACAGGATCATTATCATCTTATATTTGCATTTATCAGATGTACATCAGCAGGTTCGTGCTATGACATACTATGTTCATACCAGGTGAAGGTTTAGAAGCATATGGAAAGATGTGACTATGTATATCCAAGAGTCCCAATATGGGTCAAAATTGGTATGTACTGTGTCCTGGTGATCCATGTAAGCGGGAAGTATGTCACTTGTGTATATATGTCCACTCATATCAAAAAAATAGCAATACAAATAATGTTTTTCAGGAGAGTCTAAATCAAGTCTTAGAGCAGGTCTGTCAAACTGGTGGCCCATGGATGGATACAGCCCATGCAGGCCACACCAACCGCAGCTCTGTAAAGGCATAAAATATTGTGATGCATCACAATACAGTATATGATGTGATCAGGTTTGACCCTCTGTCTTAGAGCCTCTTCCTTGAGTACCTGGACTCTATTGGGTGGAGCAATCATCAGAAAATTTGTCTTGTCCTTCTGTTATTACAGTTCTGAACATGTGTGAATATGAAAACTGTTTTGAAGAGCTGTTGAATCATCAAAAGTTATTTAAAAAGAAATGAATGAATAAACGAACAAACAAATGAACAAACAAATGAACAAACAAACAAACAAACAAATGAACGAACGAACGAACGAATGAATGAATGAATGAATGAATAATGTTATTCTGGACTAGCCCCCCCCTCCCAAATAATCAAAGTACAGAGGAAGTGGAATGGGTGGGTGGGAGATAACCTGTTTTGACAGCCTTGTAAATTGCAGTGTAGAAACAGATCTATGTATATATACTTTTTTTTTTCCAAATAAAGAGTAAAATGACAATGAATAATGCTCAGGTAGGTCTAGAGAGTGTACATGCAGAAAAGTAATTTAAATGTTGATGAGACAACATAGAACATGTCACAACAGAAAGATACTGTTGTGTTTTTCTTTCAGGAAAAAAAGAAGTACTATACAAGTACATATATACTGGGTTTTTTTCAGAATAAATGAAAAGGATATACTTCCTATTTAACTAAAAATACTTCGAAATTTATACCAAACAGAGACTATCCTCTGGTCTATAATCATGAATCTATAATAAGTTAGTCATTCATTTCAACAAGATTTAAAAAGTGAACAAAATAAACTAATGAAGTTAAATTCTTTATTGTAGTAGATGAGGAGTATTAAAGTAGAGAAAATGAGGGGTGGTTGAATACTACTAAGACAGCACAACCCTGCTACAATAATGTTTAAAAATATGCTTTCTTCTAACTAGGCTACAGTTAAAATGTCTCTTTGGTTTCTGATGCTGTTTTGGGGAAAATAAGAGAAAGGCAAGAAACGTGGGGAACATGACAGGTTCTGTCTGCTAATAACTAATGGATCATATTAGGTCCCAGAGGGATTTGGAGGTTTTCCCCATGGTTCTGGCAGGCAATTTGGTGGAGGTCTTGGTTGTGGCCTGGAAAAGAGGATGACCGAATCTTTGAATTAGATTACTCTTATGTTGACATTTCTGTGTAATTGTGGCTTTCCAAGATGATGAAACACTAGAAGCAATGCTTGGAACACCATGAGAAAGTTAAAGACTTAATCTGACTGAATCTTGCTTAGAATCTATATTTGAATATATTTCTGTACCCTTTTTGGGTCCACCAATAGTTGTTGAGTGATCTTGTGGAAACAAGGGTACAGGATCTGCAAGGCCACTATGAAGAAAATTCTTTGTCTGCTAAAGTCACTCAGATTCAGCTGTAGTTGGGCTATGACTGGACAGTTCAAAGTGAATTGCATGGGACACAATTTTATGAGATTAACAGAATGTTTGATTTGGTCATTCTCAAGGAAGAGGATAAAGTTCTCTAATCTGTCAGTTCTGTTAGATCCTGACCCCTCCTGAGTTGATAAGGTGGTCTGGGAAGTGACGAAGGGATGTGGATGGTTTTTCCAGCTTGAAAAAGTTGTTGCTATACATCCTCCTCAATTGTCCATCATTGGACCTCTCCATACTGGACAATTATCAGCGAGTTTCCAAAATTACCTTCATATTAAAGATTGTGGCTAAAATTGTCTGATGGCAGTTTGAAAGGATTAATAGAAAATGGGTTATTTGGACCCTGAGGGACCATTTCAGTCAGGCTTGAAACTGGGGTATATTACAGAAACAGCACTATATTCTTAGCCTACAAAAAAGAAAAGCACAAACAAATGAAAAAGAGTAAGACATAAAAATTATATTCCTTACATTTCAACCTATTACACTGTCATTATACTTTGTCTGCAGAAAATAATAATAATAATTCATCACATACACACATACACACACACACACTTACTTCAAGATTTTTAAGACTGAGTTTTCTACCATTGTTCTGTGACTTTATTTCCTAGCCCTTGAGAGCAATAAATCTATATTTCTCATTTACTTCATATATAATTAAACAGCACATTCATAAACATTTTCTAATGATCTTTGTGTCATGATATTAGCTATTATATAACTATCAAATGAAAATGAAATTTTAATAGAACAAGCCCCTATCATATAAGTAAGTGTCCCCTCATCAATTTTACACTTTTACTATATGAAATTAATAACTAGTAATATTTAACCATTTTCTAGCAAGTGAAATAAAGTGCAAAAAAATGTCATAAGAAATATGTAATACTTTTTAAAGAATCTTTGCCACTGATTCATTAATATTGGGTAATCCAGCAACTTATTTTAAAGTTCCTGAAAACAAAGATATAATTGTCTTAATGATTAAGTTTAATTGTTCTGTATTGCAGGTTTTGGTTTATCTAATGTATATTAATTAATTATTTTGCTTTAGGTGATCTAACCTCCACTTGCAACAAATCCTATAGCTAGGAAACATGATTGGCAATCAATTGAACTAAAGTATGAATAATCCTAGTTGTCCATGTCTGCCCAAAAGAGAAAAAAATAGTTGATATTTTAAAAAGAACAAAAGAACAAAGCAGAAAATGTATCTTTTGTCTTTTGTTCTTTTTAGTTCACATTTTTATGTTCTTGTCTAGTTGTTTTTTGTATTTTAATTTTCTGAATAAAATAAAAATATATATTAAAAAATAATTGATATTTTAATCAGGGCTTTATGTATAGTATGAATTTCTCACACGAACAAATGTCATAATTATGACCCTCTTTCAACTTCTTCAGAATGTGCTTTTCAGCCTTTAATATAGGAAACTCAAAATAGCTATGGTAAAAAAAGAAAAGAAAAAAACCAAACTCCTGCTATTGAATTAAAAGCATCACATAATTTTCTAACAGAGAAAATATTTCTTGAGGTAATTATTAACAATCTAAATATTTGTAAATATTTAAAATAACTTGATAAACAATTAATTACTTTGGATTTCCTTTGTCCCTTTAGCTTCTATGGAACTTAATCAAGGAATGTGAGAAATCACTAATGACTGCTGCGTAATTGTGGTAAGTTACAGTATAGAAAATACATAATTATCAATGAGTGATAGTATACCATCAGCTTATTATAATAGTTTAGGTTTTGTTTCACTCTCTGCTATGCCTAATATGACTACAAAGGTGGGTCTACATATGTATTACTTAAACTTGTCTGTTTGATTATCTATACTTTTTCATATATGTTCTATTATTTTTCATGGTGGCAATGTTATACAAAGAGGGAGAAAAGGGGGAAAAGAATTAGGAAGCTCCTCTTCTTGTTTTCAATATTTCCTTCCTTATTTACTTTTTAAAAAGCAACTACTGAATTCCCAGCCTGTCTATTTTTAAGGCAATAGGAGATGTCAAGTGCTTTTTACATCGCTTTTAGAAAACCATTAATATTGATGTATTTACTAACTATTTGTAAGAACTCACAGTGTTCATGGGGCATAATGATATAGCAATAATACAAATATTAAATTTATGAAGAAATACAGCTAAAAATCAAGGTACTGAAAAATAACCTGAAATCAACTTTGACTATGATGTGATACTGAAAATAAAAGGACATTGTTCCATCATTTTTTTATCTAAACAACAACAATTTTTTGATTGAAATTATTAACTGCTGATTGATTTCAATCCCATAATACTGTACATCAAATAAGAAATACAGCCGGCCAATCAATACAGAAAAAATATTTGATCAATTACTGTAAAATACTCATGAAATAGGTAAAGGTAAAGCTTCCCCTCACACAGGTGTGCTAGTCATTTCTGGCTCTAGGGGTGGTGCTCATCTCCATTACAAAGCTAAAGAGCCAGCGCTATCCAAAGACATCTTCATGATCATGTGGCTGGCATAACTAAATGCCGAAGGTTCATGGAATGCTGTTAACTTCCCACCAAAGTGGTCCGTATTTTTCTACTTGTACTTTTACATGCTTTCGAAATGCTAGGTTGGCAGAAGCTGGGACAAGTAATTGGAGCTCACTCTGTTACATGGTGCTAGAGATTCAAACCACCAAACTGCAGACTTTTTTGATCAACAAGTTCAGAGTCTTAGCCACTGAGCCACTGCATTCCTACTCTTGAAATAAGAGATAGCTATTTAAATCAGGACAAAATAATCATTTCATGTGTCCTTTGAATATTTCCCCAAGTACCACACAGGCTTAATATCTGGAATTTCCAAGAAGACAACTCTTTTAAATGTAATCAATAATGAGCATGCAATCTTACCACTCCCATGCAATCATTTGGGGCACCTTCTCATTTTGGAAACCATAACATTCCTATTCTTGCAGGCATTTTCGAATCAAAATGGATGATCTACATACAAGTTGAATGCCATAGAAATATAAAGCAATGCAAAGGTCCTTTGTGGATGAAGAGATTTGCACCTTGCTCTGTTTTCGCATGATGAACCATACATAACTGTTAAACCAACAATGGCAGTCTTGAGGTTTCCTCATTTTGTTTCCTTCTTTCTGGTAGGCATATCATAGCTATAAAAGGACCTCAGAATAGTTCCTTGAGCTATAGTCACACCAATAAGAATTCCCATTGTTGATTTCATCACAGGAACTTTTTATCTTTATTGATACAGGGTTTTAAAAATGTTATTCTGCAAATGATGTTAGTATGAAGCCATTACTCATGGTTGGAGGCAAATTCAGCTCTATTTAGTGTGTGACCTATACATTCAGACATGTATTTATACACACCTAATTAAAATTATAGCAGTATATTTTCATTACTAAGTTCTTTTGAAATAGATGATTACAATTTATGACCACAATGAATGGCTCCCCCATCCCCACCCCCCAAAATACAGCAATATTTCCAGATTTCTTGTCAATGTGGCTGTTATGATAGAAATGCACAAAAGCTTTCTTCCTCCCTAAGAGATTTCCAAGTGATGTGGTATATTCCTATAATAATAATAATCACATAATACAAATGTGATTAGCACTGCGTTAGTTTTTAAGAGGCTTCTGAGAACAAGTCAATGTGTTTATTTTGATCTATAAATCTATTTAAGACTTGCCATTTGAAACTTGTTATTTCAGACCAAAGTGTTCCATTCAGTTTACTCATCCTAAACTGGGATATTGAGGCCCGTGCACGTGCGGGCACACACACACACACACACACACACACATACACACGCTCGCACAAACGCACACAGATGAAATGTTACAGGAAGTTCAAACAGGCAAGAAGGCAACCATGTTCTCCACTGTTTTTTCCATTCATTGGGATGGCCCATCATTAGGGATCCAATTAGTGTCCTTCATGATGATTGCGCAGGAGGGCAGTTCAAAAGAACTCTTTCACATATCCTTAAATTTGCAAGAAAAAATGGGAAGAGTGACAGATATATTATAATTTTCCATGATTCTTTTTTATTGATTATTCTTTGATGGTAATAATCTAAATTATTCTATTCTATTCTATTCTATTCTACCCTATCCTACCCTACCCTACTCTATCCTACCCTCTCCTCACTCTTGGTCCTTGCTGATGCTAATAAATTCTCCCTTCTATTTTCCCAAACCTATTCCTTTTTTTATATCATTGCATAATTTGGATGGCCATATGGTTCATAATTTTCAGTATCCACTTAGCAAATTATTCAGTAAAGATTGGTGCTTAAAAATTTAATCAATCTCTCAAATCTTATTCTGTTGTTAGTTTATTCCTTAATGAATGGCATGATGTACTGAACTGAAAATTAGACCTTAAAGTTAATTATTAATGGAATTCTTGGCATCCTTTTAGTCTGCAAATGATCACATCAATATTTTATTTTATTTATATCATTAACAATAATAAAGTGCCATCTTAAAACAGTATGTTTGTTTTCATAGTAAACCAAAATAGCATATGGTTTTTAGTTGAATTGGGAAATAATGTCACTCTCATAATTAATTCTATTTAACAATAATATATGTAATATCAGAAAAAGGATATTTAATTCAGTTTAGTTAGTCCCTACACATTTATTGCTGCCCTTGTACAAAATATCCTTTAATTATCAGAAAGCAACATTTGAAATGTGCTGTTTCCTATTGCTCTATTTAAAGCCATTGGAGTGATTAGACCTCCAAGCTAATCAGCATCAAAGCCTAAAAGTAAAAGTAAGAGCCTGGAAGATGATGATCATTCATTGGCTAAAAATGTATTTCTTCCCAGAGGGATTGACCCCTCTAGTACTGATTGATAACTACCCCTCCCCCTGGAAGCAGGCAATAGACCACAAGCTGGGTTTCTATGGACTCTCAGCAGTATTCCCAATGTCCCTAGGCTTTGACCAAGCAAAGCAAATAGTAATCAATAGAATGAAGGACATGGAGTTCCAAAAAGAATGAAATAGGTTGGCTTGCCACAGCAGGGACAGAATGAAACAGGGAGTGTGGGAATCAGCAAGATATCTGAATGATCTGACCTTCCCAAAACAAAGAATAGCTTTCTTCAGAGCCAGATTTAATATTCTTCCATCAGCACTCCTTCAGGGCATGTATAAGAAAACACCAAAAGCAGAACAAGTATGTATATGTGGTTAAGAAGAAGTTGAAGATATCTCACATGTTTTATTGTACTGTGAGTTATATAAGGTTTATAAGTCATTTTATATTCTCCCCTTACTAGAGAGATTGCCAGGGAGGGCAGACAATTTTTATGTGGACTGCCTCCTCCAGGATTCAAACCCAGCTACTACCCGTGCAGTGGCAAAATTCTGTGTTGCCGCAATGTCTACTAGAAAAAAAATTGGTTACAGAATTATACCTGTCAATTTGTGATAATTTTTGGAGATAGAACAAACTTTGGAAAATGATATTTACACACATACTTATGGGCTTTCCACTCATATAAACCAGGGAGTGCCCCTATCTGTTTGAGAACATGTATTTTCTTAACATATGTTTTTATCCACTATTAATGTATTATAATCTGTCAGTATTTTTGATGTATATTGTAAATAGTGATGTTTATTGCTGGTCTAAGACTGTAATAAAGTTATATTCATTCATTCATGCATCAATTTTATATAAAAGGATTTTATATACTGTGAGGTGATTCTTAACAAGTGTTAAAATAAAAGGGAAACACAATTTCAGTAGTGGTATTTAAGGCTGTTTCATGATAATTGATATGAAAGAAACAACATGGGACACAACATAAAAAAAGTTGCTAGAAATGTTTGCATAATGGCTAAATACAAATAGCAAAGGCCCAAAAAGAGAGAAATAGGATCAATAAACTTACCGTATGTATCCCTTCTCATCACACCCCAAAAATAGTGGGCAGTTTTGTATAGACTGATTTTCCTCCTCCTCCTCCTTCCTTCTCCATCTCCATCATCTCCATCTCCTTCTTACCCTTCTTAACATTCTTAACTTTCTTATTCTCAGAGAGTTAAGATAACATAAAACTCAAGAAAAGGAAAGAAGGAAGGAAGGAAAGAAGAAAGTTGGTCTTGTCTGTAAATCTGTTTTTCTAATTCAGTGAGTATAAAAACTGAAAATATACAAACACTTGGTAAAAAATAATGTTAGGTAATGAGTAATGCTTCTCTCAGCAAACATATCAGTTCATCAGCAATGATAAAATGTATAACTCTACTTTGGCATACAAATTTGTCTGGTTTTTAATATTGGCTGAAATATAAACTATGCCTGAAAGTCTGTTTTTCTTAATTCAAATCCTCCCCATCTCTTTCACTTACCAACATATTTATTTAATTGTACTTAGGCATGAGGTAATATGCTGAGATCAGCATCCCAAAAAGTGTCCAGAACCAAGAAATGGACAAAGAGAAAATTTAAAATTTTAATCTAAACCTCTAATCTTTACCTGTAATGTTCATATAATACACACCATTTCCTCCTATTTAACAGCAACATTGAGATGGGAGCTGGGGACTATACTTAAGATTGGTTGGAGGAGCACTTGGTGCATTTCTGGGTAAGCAGAATCACATTCTAGGTTCAAGCTCTATATAAACTGGACTGGATTGCCATCTGTCAGAAATGGTGGAGGGACTGGTTGGGTGGGGGTTGAACTAGATGACCTACAAGGTCCCTTCCAACTCTGTTACTCTGTAAATCTGCAAATTCTGTAAATCAAAAATAAGCTGAAACAGGGGACAAAATCTAATTGTGTCCAAAGTAGAGACAGAAAGGAACAGAGGCAGACATCATATTGAGATTTTGGATTTGGAAAAACCTGATGAGCATCACAAGGTACAGAGGGAAAAATACAGAAGAGCAATTGTGAAAAATAGTGGAAAATGGTGCAGATCCCCTCCCTTCCCTCCTTCCCTCCCTCCCTCTCCCCTCTCTCTCACACACATACACAGAGATGAGAATTATGGGAACTGCTTTTAAACCCTCCTATCTTTTATTTAGCAAAAAAGAGAGGGTAGATGCAACTCCCTAGTGTCAAGCAGATTTTGGACCTAGCCCAAGGATTCATGAGATCTGAGATGCAAAATCTCTGATGTACAACAGGAAGCCAAACAATGTTTATCCATTTTTCTGGTTCCTTCCTCCTTCCATTCCTAAAGTCCATCTCATGGGATGCAAGTTATACTGTTTTCCACAATTTGAATATCTGATTGAAGAAAATTTCCAGGGGAAATTTTCAGGATTCGATAGTAAATAAAGACACTGCATGATGAAAAGGTTATGTGTAACTTTTTGTACAACTGTATTCTGAGCTAAAAATTCCACTCCACTGAAGAATTTGGAAGAAGAAGAAGAAAGAGAAAATGAAAATATTGTTATATAAAGTTGTAACTGTTAAGTCTGGAGCATGGATGTGAATAATGGAGACGAGCCAGTAGAAACAGTGAACTTCAAACTCTTTATTTACATGGTGTGACCGCTCAAACTGGACGGCTGCTTTAGCCTTCCTTATATAGGCAACTTATTAACTATTCAACCAATAGCAATCCGGAAGCGCTAGTTCTGTTAATCAATGAGAATGGCCTGTAATGGCCAATCAGATGCTCTTGAACGGATCAATCTGATCTTGCCATTAACAGAAGTGCAGGGCCAGAACCCTACACTTGACTTCAAGCTCAAGATAACTTTATTTAATATTATTCATTCACAACATCCCTTTCCCCCGGCTTCTGCTTACGGGGCACGGTTACATAGTCCTTGAGGTAGGATGGTTGTTTTATCAGTCTTTTTGATTTTCGCAGAGTGCCTGGCAATTGGCTGCACTTTTGCTGAGATAGATCGTTGTTTAACGACAAGGGTGCCTCTGGTTCAGAGTTCGCGTTTCCGTCATCACCAATATCTTCGGCAACTCCCTGAGGTGAATTTACTCCCATCCCTGGTTCCTGTTACTGTGTTTCAGTTCCGTTATCAATCCCTTCAAAAAGATTTTCCTCTGTTTGAAATTCGTCTTCCTCTGTATATCCCCCCCCCCTCAGTTTGGTCATAAGGGAGTTCGGAATTGCATGATTGCAGCCGTGATCGTAGTTGATCTATGTGGCACTTCCAAAGTCTATCGTCAGGACACTGTACCAGGTATGATCTTGGGCCGGTTACGCGGATTACAGTCACTTCTACCCACAGCGGATTGCCCGATAAGTTTTTAGCGAACACTAAATTGCCTACCTGGAAGGTACGGCATCGGCCGCTGGATCCGAGTGGTTTTTCCGGTTTGTAGGCTGGGTGTAACCGGTCGAGGTGGGAGCGGAGCTTTCGTCCCATTAGCAGCTCGGCGGGAGTTTTGTTGGTGACGCTGTGAGGTGTGATGTGCTGTAGGAAAAGGATTCGGTTGATTGTCTCGTCGAGGTTGTCGTAGTCTATTTTTTGTAGCGTTCTCTTGACAAATTGTACCATGCACTCAGGCCTACTGTTGGCCGCAGGGTGCGCAGGTGAAGTAAGCGCATGTCGGATACCCCGGTCTGCCAGGTACTGCTCAAAGGACAGCACAGTAAATTGGGGCCCGTTGTTGGATACCAGAATGTCTGGTAATCCATGGGTTGCAAACAGTCCTTCCAGTCTTTTGATGACCGCTTCGGTGGTCGTGTTCCTCATTCAGTGAATCTCGAGCCAATTTGAGTAGGCGTTGACGGTTAACAAGAATGTGTGGCCTTTAGTCGACCCAGCAAAATCCAGATGGATGCAGGACCACGTCTCCCATTCGGTTGGGGTTGCCTTTGGTGGAGCGTTGCTTACTTCTTGGCATCTCTGGCAAGTTTTAATCCACAATTCGATTTGTCGGTCTATACCTGGCCACCACGCATAGCTACGTGCAAGGCCCTTCATGCGCACGATGCCAGGGTGGCCATCGTGCAAGGTTCTTAGCAGTGCCTGTTGGAGTCGTTCTGGGATAATGACTCTATCGCCCCAGATGGTACAGCCCTTTTGTGAGAACAACTCTGTTTGATGACTTTTGAATGGTGCAAAGTCGTCTGGTACTTCGTCCAATGGCCATCCGCGTTCCACCCATGTGAGGACTCGTGCTAAGATGGGGTCGGGTTTTGTTTCTCTCACGATGTCACAGGCAGTTAATGGGCATATGGAGTGTCTCGATCTGCAACGTTGTCATCGTTGGTGCAGGATCGTTGATGGTTTCTGGGAGCGGTGCACGGCTCAATGCGTCGGCGTGGGGAATGGCTTTACCGGGGCGATATTGTAGCTGATAATTGTAGGCAGCCAAGAATTCTGACCAACGGGTCATCCTGGGAGAAAGTATGTAGGGAGTTGGCTTATCCCCAGCGATTATCCCCAGCAATGGTTTGTGGTCAGTTACTATAGTAAAAGCCCAGCCATACACGTACTCATGGAATCTTTTAACAGCCGATACAATTGCCAGGGCTTCTTTATCAATCTGGCTATAATTTCGCTCGGTTCTCGAGAGCGTTTTTGAAAAGTAAGCAACAGGGGCTTCGCTATCATTAGGCAATACATGGCTCAAAATGGCGCCCACTCCAAAAGGCACATGTGATATTTAATGGTAAAGTTTCATTGTACTGCATTAGTACAGCGTCAGAAGTCAGTAGTTTTTTTACATTACGGAACGCCTGCTCTTCTCTGTGACCCCATACCCAAATCGCTTTTTTATCTAGTAAGCGAAGTAAAGGTTCAGCGACAGTCACCTTGTGTGGCAAGAATACGTTATAGAAATTGATGAGGCCTAAGAACGCCTGGAGGTCGGCCTTGTTCCAGGGTCTGTGAGCATTTTTTATTGCTCTCAATTTGCTGTTGGTAGGGTGAATACCCTGACTGTCAATCAAATACCCTAAGAATTCAACATGATCTGTACACAGCTTGCACTTATTTTTCTTCACTTTCAGGCCTGCTTCTTGGAATTTTTGTGAAACCAGTCTTAAACGATCCCGTAAAATTTTTGGAGTAAGGGTAGCAATGAGCACATCGTCAAAGTAGGGGACAACGCCTTTGATCCCCTGCAATAGTCTCTCCATTAGGCTCTGAAAGATCCCCAGGGCGAAAAACTTCCGGTTTGCGTGGCTTCGGGGCAGCAGGAATTCGCGACAGCTCGCGATTCCTGCTGGCTAGCTGTCGAGGTACCCCCGATCCAGATGGGTCAGGGGGTTAAGGCTGCCCTGTAGGGACAGCTGAAGATAGAGGGGAGCCGGTTAGGGAGGTGGGGGCATCGCAGACCCCCCCCTTCTCCGGAAAAACCCCTTTTTCCCAAGGCGGTGGAGCGGCGGTCAGCAATGGCCGCCACGAAGAAATCAGCAACCGGGTAAGAACTGTGCTGGAGGAAGTGTGAAAAGTGAAAGTTCTGTCTGAGCCGGGTCAAGTAACAACTTTTAAATCTCCTGGAATTGAGCTGCTTGTTGCTGGAGGATACATTGTATCCCTAAGAAGATCGAAAGCGGCGGAGAAGCTGTCAAAGGGAACTTTTTTTTTTTTTTATTTTTTTTTTACTCTCCCATCCCACGGAAAAAGCAGAAATATTTGGATGTATTAGACACTGAAAATGGATTGCTTTGAAAATTAAGCTAAGAGACAAAGGGATTTTTGGACATTGAAAAATTTAAGAAATTGGAAAATCTCTGCTGGAGGTATGGATTTTTGATTATTTAAAATTGTTATTGCAAGTGGGAAGGGAGAAAGAAAAATTGGAGCAGAAACTGAAAAAGGAGGAGACTGTCTAGAACGTCTTGGTGGATCCCAAAAGAAGATATATGGTAATTGGACCTCTTTGATTAAAAATTAATTTAGAAAGAGAAAGAGAAGAAGGAAGAAAAGTATTAACTTTTGGAACTTTTTTCTTTTTTTCTTTTTTTAATTGCTTTTGATTGTCTTGGATTAAAAATACTTGTGGTTGTTTTGGAAAAAGTTTCCCTTTTCATAATGGAATTGTCTGTGGATGAACTAGAGATTGAATATCAAAAATATAAAAAAGAAGATACTTTGGGCGCTTTGTTCCAATTCTTAGAAATGGCGTTATGTTCCTTTGAAAAGTTGATTACGCAGCAGAAGGACTGGGACAAGGAAGAAGAGGAAGAAGAAGCCATCTTTGATGAACAATGGGTTCCTTCCGGAGAGGAGGAGAAAAAGGATAAGAAAAAGGGGTTTTTAAGAATTATAAAAACAACCAAAAGAGAGAAAAATGAGCGAAGAGATGGAGGCAAGGTTAGAAAGCAAAGGAAAAGGAGCAAGAAAAGCGAAGAGAAAAAGCAAAGGGGTAGAAAGGGCAAGGAGAAGAATAAGCAAGAGAGAAAAGGGGGGAGGAGAAGCCTTAATGGGGGGAAGCAAGATTTAAAGAAAAAAAGTTTATTTAGAGACAATGGGTGAATTTAATTTAGATTAAAAGAGGGATTCTGGAGGGTATTCAAGAGTGTGTTTTTATATGTATGTATATTTAGAATAAAAAATTTATTATGTAATTTTAGAATTTTTTAAACAGAATCCCAAGAAAGATTTATATGTAGTATTTTTAAGTTAGGTAATGAGTTATAGATGCAACTCCAACTGGTGTACAGGAGAAGTATAGTAAAAGAAAAAAGATGAATGGATGTTTGGAAATAGAACAGACAAAGAATGTTGTTGAAAATGGTAATAATGGAAGGATATATATGCTTTTTTTTTATTTTGTATATTGATAAAAGGCAAAAAAATTTTAATTAATAAATAATTTGGATGGAAAAGAGAAGTAGGGATAAGATATGAAGTTAATATTATATGAAATATTGATATTATAATCTGGAAATGTTATGTTTTATTGGTCTATCATTATTATTTTTTTTTAGAAAAGAATTTATAAGCTGTTATGCCTTGATTTTGTGTGTATTGTTTTTAGAAAACTGATAAAAATGGTTTTTATATATATAAAAAAGAAAATGATAATAAGATATAGAAGGAGACTTAGGTTGAATATGATGTTTGAATTTGTGTCTGTGTAAAGAGTTTTAACCCGGGAACAGACAACCTTCAGAAAAGATCTTGTAGTTTTGTCTATGTTTTGTGTGTGTATGTTTGTGTATTATGCTTATGATAAAACTAACAAAATTTGTTTTTTATTAAAAAAAAGGAAAAAAAGAATCAATAAAACCTTGGAGGAATGTTAGATGAGAGTAATTTAAACAAGCCAGAAAGAAAAGAATATGATGACTATAAAATGGATAAATATGGAAGAGAAATGAAATTGAATTGGAGTAAAGAGAAATAATGAGAAATTTGATGAAAGATATTTGCGTATCCATATGGGGATGGGATAAATTGGAATTATGGTGTATAAAAATATTGTTTTGTTTGACTTGTAAGGATTTACAATATTAAGAGGTTTTATGTGTTTATGTATTTAATGGTTAATGATGTGTTGTTTTATCTTTAAAATTAATAAAAATTTGTTTCAAAAAAAAAAAAAAGATCCCCAGGGCTACACTGACTCCGAATTGGAGCCGCGTACACTTAAAGGCACCTCGGTGTGTTACGATAGTCTGTGCCTGTGCCGTTTTTTTGTCAACCAGCAGTTGCTGAGAAGCATGAGCTAAGTCTAGTTTAGTGTAGACTTTTCCGCCCCCCAGGGAATGGAGGAGGTGTTGCACCACCGGCATCGGATATGGATTTTGTCACAGGGCGTGGTTTAGGGTGGCTCGATAGTCCCCACAAATTCTAATGGAGCTGTCCGCCTTAATTGGTGTCACGATTGGGGTTCCCCTTGGGAACTTATCAAGCTGTTCGTAGATTTTTGGCTTAAGTGCGAATGGAACTCGACGAGGCTTAAGGCGGATGGGAGCTATCTTGGGATTAAGGCTAAAGGATATCAGGGTCCCCTTGTACTCACCTAGCTTTTCCTCGAAGAGGTCCCTGAATTCGTGGGCGAGGTACTCCTCCCAGTCACTGCCACCGATTCGGTTAATGCCTGCCACTTCAATGCCAAGTGTTGTGAACCATTGCAGGCCTAACAGACTAGGCCGGTCCTTGTCGATCACCGTCAGGGGTAAGTACGCTGTGCGGTTCTTGAACATGACCCGGACTCAACTGGATCCTATGACTGGAATCCGGTTCCCCTGGTAGTCCTTTAACATGAGCCGTTGGAATTGAAGGTCTTGGCACCGGATAGTGGGGATGAGTTGCTTGAGGGTCTTCCAGGAGACCATTGGAAGAGACGATCCCGAGTCAACTTCCAATTGGCAAGGCTGATTTTTGATGTCCACTTTGACCTGAATTTTCTTGGCATCCAGTGAAGAGGCGTGGCTGATAGTGAGGGTTTGGTGGGCCTCTTCCCATCTCGTTAGGGGATTCACGGGTCAGTTTCTGTAGGAGTGGTTTTCTGGTTCTCACCTTACAGGATGATTTCCTGTCAATTGGCGGAGATTGGTACCCTTTGAGGTCTGGCTGGGTCCGAGGAAACTTCTGCAGACCCGTCCAATATGGCCTCGTTTCCCGCACTCATGGCAGAGCGCGTTGAGGAATTTGCAATCGGAATGGTAATGGTTGGCCCCGCAGCCAGCGCACGGTTGCTGGGATTTCGGGTAATGGTCCCGGATGGACCGCAGGCGATGGACCTCTTCTTTGTCACTGTCTGACGACGAAGAGAGATCCTCATGGTGGGCCATCGAAAGCTGTCCTTCTGCCTTAGGTGAAACTTCACTGGCTGGTTGGTGTGCTGGAGCACGATTCTGGTGTAGTTGGGCAGCCAACTTCTTGGTCGCCTCCACTGCCATAGCCTTAGCAATGGCATCAGCAAGGCTAATGTCACCCTTAGCCATTATTTTGCTCTGTACATTTAGAGCGTCTAACCCGAGAACTACTCTGTCTCTCAAGGCCTCCTCTAGGTCGGTGAAATCGCAAAGGCCTCCCAAGTTCCGGAGGTCTGCAACGAAATCGGCAACGCTTTCTTCTTTCCGCTGGTTTCTTTGATAGAACTCGTGTCGTCTTACGAGTGTTGGAACGGTTGGCGCATAGTGGGCCCTTAGTAGCAGTTTGAAGATGTCCCAGTCCATGGCCTTCACTTCAGCTGGCTTCGCTAATGCCTTAGCCATTTTGAATACTGTCGGCTCACAGTGTGTTAGGAATACCGCCCGTTTCTTCCCGGTTGTGGCATCCTTCAGATTATTCGTTTCCAAAAACATTTGGAAATGGTCCATGTAGGACTCCCAGTCCTCTTGAGCTGGGTCGAACGGAGCAGTTGGTACTACGCCGCCGGACATGGTTCCACCATTGTGCGTTTCAGCCATGTGCTTGGTTGTCTTCTTTGTTGTTTTAGTTGGCTCTAATGTCATCTAATCCCATCCTCATCGCCAGTGTTAAGTCTGGAGCATGGGTGTGAATAATGGAGACAAGCCAGTAGAAACAGTGAACTCTTTATTTACATGGTGTGACAGCTCACCAACTGGATGGCTGCTATAGCCTTCCTTATATAGGCAACTTATTCACTATTCAACCAATAGCAATCCGGAAGCGCTAGCTCCGTTAACCAATGAGAATGGCCTGTTAATGGCCAATCAGATGCTCTTGAATGGACCAATCTGATCTTGCCATTAACAGCCAATCAGAAGTGCAGGGCCAGAACCCTGCACTTGACTTCAAGCTCAAGATAACTTTATTTAATATTATTCATTCACAACAGTCACAATGATTTCTTGAATCCCTGTGATGTGCACTGCTGTACTGTTTATGTACAACATGTAAAGCAGGCTGCTAATATAATACCTTAATCTTGTCCTTTTGAAATATGATTTGTCTAGATTAATACAAACCAACTGGAGGTCCCTATTAACAAAATTAAATAGTAGTGATAATTTATGGCACACAAGAATAAGTTTTAAAAATCATCAAATCTCCAACATTTTACATTTATCATTCCAATGCTGTTTTCAGCAACTGCATATCCAATAAAATCTAAGTCAGTGCTGTGGCAGCAGGGTTAACAGTTTCACTATTACAAAGTTACAGTTCTAACTACTCGAGGGCCTTTGAAGTTAGGAGTAGCTAGATTAACTGAAGAGATAGGCTACAATTGTTTTGCTCCACTTGATAAAGAAATGCTCTATCACGATAAAATGGAGCTTTTCCTAAAAAGAATTATCCCCAAATCAAATTAAATATGATAAAAACTCAATTTAACTTGATACAATTTATCAGTAACTCAGTAATAAGTGCAGCAATAGCAGAAAAGGAATGCAATGAGATTTTGTGGGAGTGTGTATTGTAGATAACAGGTTTCAGGGGCAGTGATTTTTATGTGCTAAAGCCATACTATGAAACAGGGAGGCATTGATAAAGAAATAAGTTGTGTCATACAGCCAGTATAGTTTTATTGCTTAAAATGTGGAATTAACTATGTAGTTGTCAAGAGATTAATTGCAATAATTGTTGCCTTTGAAAATCTGGACCAGCTACTTTATAAATATATTATTCATTTCTTTTCAACAGAAAATTAAATCCTTAGAAGAGAGGAGTCTTCTTAATGAATATGAATGGGTAAAATTTCAGAATGCTAGTATAGTGCTTTACAGACAGAGCAATTTCCCATTAAATACCACTGATCCAGTGAAAGATGTAAAAATAATTAAGTGCTGTTGAAAAAAGAAATCCTACAATGAAGGATACATTTATTCAAACCCACCATTTATTACCTTTATTAACAATGTATTTCTAATAGACTTCACTTCTCCACACAAAAGTTGTTCTGAGTAGAAATATTAAATATGGAAGTCTAAAATGTTAGTATTTTTTCTGAAAATCGCTCAGACATATATATATATGTATGTATGTATGTGTGGTGCTTTTAAAGTTGTAGCAACGTTTCAGCAGAATCTCATCCGCCATCATCAGGCTTCTGTATGGTGTTTGTGAGTCAGACTTTTACAGTGGTTTCAGATTTAAATTTGGGGCAGCCTATTGCTGTGTCAGAATGGTTTTTTTCTTCCTCCTGATTGGTTGAGAGTCTTGGTCTGTGTTGCTTTGGTTTTCCAGGTCAATTTTGTCTTTGGGGTTCCTGAGGATGGCTGCTATTTTTCTGTCTGTTTTGAAGGCAGTCTTGATGTGGTGTCTATATAAAATCTTACTAATTTTGTCTGTAGTGCCTCTTATGTAGGGCAGGACAGCTGTTCCATGGGTCTGTTCATCTTCTGGGTCTCTATTATGTCTCAGTGTGTTTTTGTGGATCAAGTTGGTGATTTTGCTTTTGTGGAAGCCGTTGGCTGTCAATATTTTAGTCAGGGTGCATAGTTCAGTCTTAATGTGTGTCTTGTCTGCCAGGCGTTTGGTTCTAGTAATTAGTGTTTTAGCCACAGAGTTTATCTGTGCTGGGTGGTGGTGGGATTGGGCGTTGAGGTAGCGGTTAGTGTGTGTTTTCTTCTGGTATATGGTGTGTCCTAGTGTGCCATCTGTTTTCTTGTAGATTAGT
This sequence comes from Hydrophis major, assembly GCA_033807585.1. NCBI lineage: Eukaryota > Metazoa > Chordata > Lepidosauria > Squamata > Elapidae > Hydrophis > Hydrophis major. Next base: position 160,993,191 of record CM066329.1, read on the forward strand.
ACATCTAGGAATGGTAGTTGTTTGTTTGTTTCTGTTTCCATGGTGAACTTGATTTTGGGGTGTGCGCTGTTTAGGTGTGTTAGGAAGTTGTTTAGGTTTTCTTGTCCATGGGGCCAAATCACCACGTGGGAAAATACCCGAACAAAGCTGAATGCCAGACATATATATATATATATATATATATATATATATATATATATATATATATATATATATATATATATATATATATATATATGTTTTCTGAGGTTCTCGCGGGTATTTGTATGTGGATCTTTGGTTACTCAGGTTTTCTCCCGCGTAAGATTGGAAGTATCTAGGCAACGTAAGATTGGAAGTATCTAGGCAACAATGAGACTTCATCGAAACGTTGCCTAGATACTTCCAATCTTACGCGGGAGAAAACCCGAATAACCAAAGATCCACAGCTTTGTTCGGGTATTTTCCCACGTCATAGTAGTGGTGCTTTTAAAGTTGTAGCAACGTTTCAGCAGAATCTCATCTGCCGTCATCAGGCTTCTGTATAGTGTTTGTCTGTGAGTCAGACTTTTACAGTGGTTTCAGATTTAAATTTGGGGCAGCCTATTGCTGTGTCAGAATGGTTTTTTTCTTCCTCCTGATTGGTTGAGAGTCTTGGTCTGAGTTTATTGGTCTTGGAGTTTGCTGTGTTCTGCTTCTAATATCTTCTGTCTGTTTTTTTTTGGGGGGGGGCTCTTTTTGTATCTTGATTGGCTGGCAACATTGTGTTACTTTATTGGAGGCCTTTAGTGCAGCTTGGCTTCAGGTAAGTGGACGGCTATCATATATATATATATTAGTTAGTTAGCCATATATATATATATATATATATATATATATATATATATATATATATATATATATATATTCATAATACATATGTATGCATCATCTCCAATTTAGCCATATATATATATTCATAATATATATGTATGCATCATCTCCAATTTCTTCTCTGAATTTTACAGTTAACACAATACTGTGTTTCCCTTTTAAAAAGAAACCACAAGGTAAACATTTATACGATTACTTCTTTAAATTACTGTAAAACTATTACAGAAAACCAATGAGAGCTAATTTTCATTCTATATCTTCCTCAAGTGCCCTGGTTCCTCAAATAGAAGATATTTGGTAATTAAGAAGATGCTGAATAATGGAGATGATGAAGATATTTTCTTGTTCATTCCTGTAACTGTTGCACAAAGATGTAGTTCTTCTGAGCATGCAGATTCCATTGAATTATCAATGACATTCCTGGTCAATTCTTTTAAAGGTCACCCAGGGATAAAATAATAACATTCAGTGATATCTTTCATAATTTCAGTGGTGCATCAATTCACATTTTCTTTCATTTGCCCGGCACTACTTGCCAACTGAGTGCATTTCATTGCTTCAAGTCTGATATTCTAGAAGAATTGCCTCTGCTTTTCATAACAATATTAGAAACACTATTGGATAGAGTTAGATTGAATGAGGAAATTAAAGGTACAAAGATTAAAAGACAAGAATACAAACTACAAGCAATCACAGACGATGTGGCGTTTATTATAGAGGATCCAATAGGTATGGGAAGGACTTAAAAGAATTTGGATTAAAAACAAAAAATACTCAACTTGATAAGATACTGTTGGGCCCATAAAAAATATATATCTAAATTATACAATTATTTACTAGAATACGAATTAGCTGAGGAAATCATCAAAGGACCAATGATAGCATGGGCAAAAATTTTTGGCCACAATATAGACCTAGACAACTGGGAAGAAATTTCACAGAGAAATCTTACAGTAACAAAATCCGTATCTTATAAAGAAAACCTATATAAAATGATATATAGATGGCATCTGGCACCCTCCAGATGGGCAAAAATGTGCCCAACAATAAATCCAACTTGCTGGAAATGCAAGGGAAACCATGGTACCTTTTTTCATCTCTGGTGGACATGCCCAGTGGTTAATTTTTTTTGGATCAGAATCAAAACTTGGATAGAGGAAATTATCCAAGGTGGATTGGACTTGGAACCTAAATTGTACACAAAGTATTATCAAAGAGGGTTATTCCCCCAAAGTAAAGTATTTGATTATTCACATATTAATAGCACACAAATCTCACTGGCACAATATGGAAAATAATAATATACCACCTATATATTTTATCATCCAAAAAAAAATAAATGAATGTGCTGAAATGGAGAAGCTCACATTAAAATTAAAAGGAAAGGACAACTCAGAATTTTATTCAATTTCAGATAAATGGTACAATTAGTTAGAGCACAAAAAAAAAAGAATGTAGGAAATAAGGGGGGGGCAATAAGAGGGGAAAATAAGGGGGGGAAATAAGGGGGGGGGGAATGAATCTACAAAACATATTATGACATATATACCAAAAGACAGGAATTTACAAAAGTTAGTTTTAGATTTCACTCTTTGATTAATAGATAAAATATATTTGTAAAAACACATAATTATAATCCAACAACAAATAACAATAATAGATTATTATGTTTTATAGAGTATAAATAATAGATAACTTACAGGATATAGGAAATAACTGCCACTTAATATTAATTATGAAATATTTAACTATCAAATGTATTGAAGAAAAATATTAGTTTTATCATAGAAACCTTTGTATGACTTTTTGTCTTTCATTTTTGTATATTTTAACTTTTTGTATTTAATAAAGTTTTTTAAAATTAAAAAAATAAATAAATAAAAAGGCAAGTCATCAACTTTCTGTTAATTTATTTTATAAAATTATATTTTAATCTTCTACTATATTCATACTCATTGACCTTTCTTCTTTGAGGGAAAGTTCCAACTGCTACTTTTGCTGTTTCTGTACTTAGTTATATTAAGCAAGTTACAAAAGAATTGTACATGATCATATTGAAGTTTCTTCAATTGTTTGCAATATTATTATTCTTACTGTGGATCAAAACTAGTCTGCAGTTTACTCTGTTGCTCAGGTTTGGTTATCACTAAACTGTCACATAAATTCTATTCTGAAAAATTATTTTAAATTATAACATAGAATGCCAAGCTTTTAATGTACATTAAATCATGTGAATCATTCATTTGGTATATTATCTTTGTAGAAAGCTTTTAAAAAGATGTGAGATTAATGCTTTTGTTACATTGCTGTAATATCCAAATTGTAATTTCAGAAATTCAGATGTTAAATATTTGCCCACTGCTTCGATGTTTACCTGGAGTACTTAGTGAAATGCTAATTAAGGATGTCAGACATATTTATGAACATTTCTTGGGTAACATAAACAGATATAGTTCATTTTACAATTTATATGTAAATTGTATATGAAGAGCTTTAGTGATACAATGGTTAGAATGCAGTATTGCAGGCTAATTCTGCTGGCTGCCAGCAGTTCGATTCTGACTGGCTCAAGATTGACTCAGCCTTCCATTCTTCTGAGGTTGGTAAAATGGGGACCCAGATTGTTGGGGGCAACATGCTGACTCTGTTGACTGCTTAGAGAGAGCTGTAAAGCACTATGAAGTGGAATATAAGTCTAAATGCTATTTCTATTCAACTGTTGTTCATCCTTAAGGAGATACAGTATGTAAATTCCGGTTTTTGTTAAATGTGCAAGAAATGCATTCCTTATTTCTGCTGTCATTTATTTCAACTTCCAAGTCTGAATCATAATTTTAAACTTAGAATGTCCTAGTTTCATACAGAAATACATTCTTTAAAAATTGTACGTAGCGGTGTAATGGAAAGCTTCCTTTAAAAATTTAATGAACCCAGTTTGTTTCATTTTAAAACATGGTACTTTGAAACAAGATTTATTTATTTATTTAACATATTTATATGGATTCCCATCTACTCTGGGTGGTGAATAAATGAAAGCTTTCAAAAAAGAATTTAGCAGCAAAATGGCACATGCTTGCCACATCCAAATTCAGTGACATTAGAAAGCACTCTTATCAAATATTTCTTTAGCTTCATCAATATTTGACTATATAACATAATATAATATATATATATAATATGACTATATTACAGGTTTTCTAGCCTAATAAAAACTTATAGTGACTGGAAATTCCTGGCCAAGAAAGAAACATATCTTTCTTTTACTTATTTATTCACTTACTTGTCAAATTAATGAGAATGTAGGAAAAGTTTTCTGAAGAAAAAAAATATAAGGAAGGCTAAGCTGCAAAAATATTAAACCTTGCCTGCGGGGAGAAAACAAGAACAAAAACAAATCATTTTCAGAATTATGTCTGAATATTGAATAACTGGAAGACTAAAGAAAAAATATTACACCATTCTAACCAGTTTAGCTTGTTATTGAGGTTTTTTTTAGCACTATGTTTCTGTAATAGAAAATATTGTTTCACTCTAGAAAAGAAAGCTATGCTTTTTGTTAAGTTTGAGCATGGGCGAGAAAGAATGGAGACAAGTTTCTGAACGGTAAATTTCAGCTCTTTATTTACATCGTGACTTGCTCTCCTAATATCAGTAAAACCCGCCTTATATAGGCAACCCTTGTAACGTTTAACCAATAACAAGCTAGGAACGCTAGCTTTTATAATCAATAAGAACTCTCTGTTAAGGGCCAATCGGATTCCCCGGAACGGGCCAATCTGGTCCGGTCACTTAACAGCCAATCAGAAGTGCAGGGCCAGAACCCTGCACTTACTCCAAGCTCACACTTTATTAATTATATTGCATACACAACACCCCTTCCCCCTTGTTTCTTAGTTCAGGGCGCAGTTACATAGTCCCTTAAATAGGACGGTTGTCTTTTTAGTCTCTTTGATTTTCGTTGTATCGGCTGGTTGCAATGTCGCTGAGGTAGATCGTTGTCTGGTAGTGGGGCTGTCTCTGGTTCAGAGTTCACTTCTACGTCGTTGCCCACTTTTTCCTCAATTCCCTGAGGTATAGATGTTTCTCCTTCCGGCTCCACTTCCTGAGTTTCAATTAAATCATCGTTTCCCTCGAACGGGTTTCCTAGGGCTTCATCTTCTTCCGTACCTCACCCCCCTCAGATTGGTCATAGGGGAGTGGCAAATTGGCCGGTGCAAGCTGCAACCGTAATTGGTCGATATGCCGTTTCCAAAGTTTATCGTCAAGGCATTGCACGAGGTAGGATCTAGGGCCGGTTACATGTACTACTGTTGCTTCCACCCACAACGGGTCGCCCGATAGGTTTTTTGCATAAACCAGGTCTCCTACCTGGAAGGTGCGACAGCGACCACTGGATCCTAGTGGTTTCTCTGGTTCATACGCAGGGTGCAACCGGTCAAGGTGGGAGCGAAGCTTTCGCCTCATTAGCAGCTCAGCAGGAGCTCAGTTTTGTTGGTGATGCTATGTGGGGTGATGTGTTGCAAAAAGAGGATTTGGCTGACCTTGTCGTCAATGTTGTCGTAGTCTACCTTTTGCAAGGTTTTCTTCACAAATTGAACCATGCATTCTGCTCGGTCATTTCTCGCAGGATGTGCAGGCGAGGTGAACGCATGGCGGATGCTGCGGTCAGCGAGGTACTGTTCGAACACTAGTGCAGTAAATTCTGGGCTGTTATCGGATACCAGGACGTCTGGTAATCCGTGGGTTGCAAAGAGTCTGTTTAGAATCTTGATGACCGCCTCGGAGGTCATAGTCGTCATGTGATGAATTTTGAGCCAATTGGAGTAGGCATCGACGGTAAGCAGGAAGGTGTGGCCCTTGGTTGGCCCCGCGAAGTCCAAGTGAATTCGGAACCAGGGTCCACGTGGTGTCTCCCACTCAGTAGGCATGGCTTTTGGTGGGGCGTTGCTGACTTCTTGGCATTTGGGACAAGCTTTAACCCACTGTTCGATTTGCTTGTCAATGCTCGGCCACCATGCGTAGCTTCGTGCAAGGGCTTTCATTCGCACGATGCCGGGGTGGCCATCGTGCAAAGTTCTCAGCAGTACTTTTCAGAGCCGTTCTGGAATAACAACTGTATTGCCCCAGATGACACAGCCTTTCTGGGAGAAGAGTTCAGTCTGTCGAGTTTTGAATGGTGTGAAGTCATCTGATAACTGGTCCAATGGCCATCCGCATTCTACCCATCCTAGGACACGTGCTAGGGTGTGGTCACGTTTGGTTTCTCTCGCGATATCTCGGGTGGTCAGTGGTGGTGAGTTGAGCGCTTCAATTTGCAACGTGGTTGCCGTTGGTGCTGGATCGTCGAGAGTCTCTGGAAGTGGTGCTCAGCTCAATGCGTCAGCGTGGGGAATGGCCTTCCCCGGGTGGTATTGCAGCCAATAGTTATAAGCAGCTAAGAATTCTGACCATCAGGTCATCCTAGGGGATAGTATGTAGGGAGTTGGCTTATCTCCAGCTATTATCCCCAATAACAGCTTGTGGTCAGTCACAATAGTAAAAACCCTACCATACATGTATTCGTGAAATCTTTTCACAGCTGAGACAATTGCGAGGGCTTCTTTATCAATTTGTCCATAGTTCCGCTCCATTTTTGACAGGGGCTCCGCTCCCATTAGGCAGTACGTGGCTCAAAATGGCACCCACCCCAAAAGGCGATGCATCATAGGTTATAACTAACGGTAAAGTCTCGTTATATTGCATGAGTACAGAGTCAGAAGTGAGCAGTTTTTTAACATTTCGGAACGCCTGTTCTTCACGGTAACCCCATAACCAAATTGCTTTTTTATCTAACAATCGGTGTAACGGTTCAGCGACAGTTGCTTTGTGTGGTAAAAATACATTATAAAAATTGATGAGGCCTAGGAATGCCTGGAGATTGGCCTTGTTTTATGGCCTGGGAGCATTTTTGATCGCTTTTAATTTACTTTCAGTAGGTGAATGCCCTGGCTATCAATCAGGTACCCTAAAAACTCAACACTGTCAGTACACAATTTACATTTGTTTTTTTTAACCTTAAGACTGGCCTCTTGGAATATTTTTAGGACTAATTTTAACCGGTCCTGTAAGATATTTTTTGTAGGGGCTGCAATTAATACATCGTCAAAATAGGGGACCACACCCTTAATCCCTTGCAATAACCTTTCCATAAGGCTCTGAAAAATCCCCGGGGCTACACTTACTCCGAATTGCAGCCGGGTACATTTAAAGGCACCTCGGTGCGTCACAATAGTTTGGGCCTGTGCCGTTTTTTCATCTACTGGTAATTGCTGATATGCTTGAGCTTAATCCAATTTAGCGAAAACTTTCCCGCCCCCCCAGGGAATGGAGGAGATGCTGCACCACTGGAACTGGATATGCGTTCTGCTGCAGGACGTGGTTCAAAGTGGCCCGGTAGTCCCCACAAATTCGGATTGACCCGTCTGGCTTAATGGGTGTTACAATAGGGGTTTCCCACGGGGAGCGATCGATGGGTTCCAATACTCCCTGAGCTATCAGTTTCTCGAGTTGTTCGTCGGTTGTCGATTTTAAGGCAAATGGAACTCCATGGGGCTTTAGGCGAATGGGAGCTATTTTTGGATCTAAGCTGAATGAGATCGGGATCCCCTTGTACTCGCCTAAGCTGTCTGCGAAGACGTCCCTGAACTCAGAGATAAGGTCTTCCTCCCAGTCACAGCCACTGACTCGGTTTACGCCGGCCACTTAAATGCCGAGTGGCATGAACCATTGGAGGCCCAGTAGGCTAGGCCTATCTCTATCGATGACCGTTAAAGGTAAGTATGGTGTGTGCTTCTTGAAGGAGACTCAGACTTGGCAGGACCCAACGATGGGGATTCAATTCCCCTAGTAGTCCTTGGGGATGAGGTGTTAGAAACGGAGATCTTGGCATTGAATTGTGGGGATGAGTTGCTTGAGTGTCTTCCAGGACACCATCAAGAGGGACGATCCCGAGTCGACCTCCATGTGGCAAGGCTGGTTCTCAATGGCTACCGTGACTCAGATTTTCTTAGTGTCCAAGGCTGAGGCATGACCGATAGTGATGGTATGGTGAGCCTCTTCTCTCTGCAAAGCTCGATTTCTGTAGGAGTGGTTTACTGGCTCTCGCCTTACAGGATGGTTTCCTGTCGATTGGCGATAGTTAGCCCCTTTTGAGGCCTGGCTGGGTCCTGGCAAGCTGCGGCAGACCCATCCGATGTGGCCTCGTTTCCTGCACTCATGGCAGATTGCATCGCGGAATTTGCATTCGGACCTGGCATGGTTGGCTCCACAGCCAGCGCAAGGGCGTAAGGGCTTTGGGTGGTGGTCCTGGTCGGACCGCAGTCGATGGACCCCTTCTTCGTCGCTGTCTGATGACGAAGAGAGGTCCTCGTGGTGCATTGTCGCGAGCTGCCCTTCTGAACTAGGTGAGATTTCGCTGGCCGGTGGTGGTACCGGAATGCGGTTTCGGCATAGTTGTGCAGCCGACTTCTTGGTTGCTTCTGCCACGGTAGCATCGGCAATGGCGTCGGCAAGGCTGAAGTCGCCTTTCACCATCAGCTTGCTTTGGACGCCTGGTGCATCCAATCCCAGAACTATGCGGTCTCTTAGTGCTTCTTCTAGATCGGTGAATCCACAGAGGCCTCCCAAATTTCGGAGGTCTGCTATGAAGTCGGCCACGCTTTCTCCTTTTCGCTGGCTTCTTTGATAAAACTCGTGGCGTCTCATGAGCATAAGCATGGTCGGAGTGTAGTGGTCTCGCAGGATAGGTTCAAGGTCGTCCCAATCCATGACCTTCACTTCTTGGGGTTTGGCAAGTGCTTTAGCCATCTTAAATACGGTTGGACCGCAATGCGTTAGGAACACCGCCCGTTTCTTTCCTGGTGTGGCGTCCTTTAAATTGTTCGTCTCTAGGAACATTTGGAAGCGATCCATGTAGGACTCCCAGTCCTCTTGGGTTGGATTGAACAAAGCGGGTGGTACAATTCCGCCGGACATGGTTCCGTTGTTGGCGTCGTCTGTCACGTGCTCAGTGTTCTTTGAAGTTTCATTGGTTCAGATGTCTCCATATCCCATCCTCGTCGCCAGTGTTAAGTTTGAGCATGGGCGAGAAAGAATGGAGATAAGTTTCTGAACAGTAAATTTCAGCTCTTTATTTACATCATTGTGGTGGTCTCCCATGGAAAGAATGAGACACAGAGGCTGGTGTACTCGGGATGGGAGTCTAGAGCAAATTCTAGTGCCCCATTTTATTGAGAAATTCGTACATAGTAAGCATTCACATTGTGGATTACAATAATTAGATATAGCACACAAAACTGTTTACAATTGTCTGAGCTGCTTTATTGTTTCTGGTGTTTGTTTTTAATTTCCTTGCTTATCTCAGTGACCCTTAGGCAGACATGTATGTATAAGGTCTTAGACTAATCATTACCCAATACTGAAGTCAAAGTTTATTCCCACATCTCCTCTGTTTTAGTTTTTTGATGATCGTGGATGCCTCGGTAGCTTTTCGCCATCTGCAACAACAGTTTTCCTTCCGTAGGCTTCACCCAACACATTCCTAAAAGTCCAGGGAGACATTGGATACAACAGCATACACAAAGAGAAAGTATAAAAAGCAATATCACTCCAACAATTAGGTGACGAATCCATGAATCATCCGGCAACCAGGACCAAAGTGCAGACCACACATCCAGTCCCTCATAATGGATTCTCACTCAGGGTTTGTTCCATATGCTGTATAGTAGCTGTAATGTTTGGAGAATAATCAGAGATATACATGCAACAATGTGTATGAATCACAGCGCAAACTCCCCCTTGCGCTGCCAAAACAGTGTCCACCGCATATCTGGTTTGCAGGACAAAGTCAAGGATTTTTCCTTGCTCTTCTTCAAGCAGCTTTAGCGTTTTAATGGTGTCTTTAAACATAGTAACTGTCCAATTGTTTAAACGATGCAAATCTCTATGGTTCATCATGACTCCTAAAGGAGGAATAACTCCCCTTGATATCTGTGTCCAGTAGTCATGATTCAAAACAGAGTTTATTTCTGTTGTGGAACGTGCATTGCAGATATGAGCAGTCCCCAAAGAGTTGAAAATGACATGAGATGGGATTACTTTCCAAAAGGTGCAGACTCCTTTCCATCGTGCTGGCATGCGATCATAGGCCATCCGTCCACACAGCAACCATAGATTTGCTCCCAGGGGATGGCCAACCGTATTTGGTTCAGCATAGATTAATTGTGCAAAGGATTCCATTAACGTAGCCAAATAAGTGGGCGGTGGTGCGTATTTCCCATTTGCACATTTGGGCAGCCGGTTTTCTATCATGATGGGACAACATGTGGCAGGGATAATTGGACATCCATTTTCATTGATCAAAGATATGATATCAAATTTAGAAATATTATGTACAAAGTAAGTGAGATTTTTAGTTTTCATGTCATCCGGATAAACCTGACTTCGATTGCCAATAACAATTGTTTTGTTGCAAAATGGATATGTTCCCAAGTAAGTCATATTCTCTACTGTCTCATTGTGAGTCCAGCAGATTCCCGCCACCTCTTGGATTCGGCTTCCAAGATGCAATGTATTTATGTTACTTTTAGTCCAACTGTTAGACCACTTCCCTAAACAACCATAGTATTGTCCCTTATACCAGTCACCTTCGGCCAGAGGTACTGCAACCATTGGAAGCCCTGATGTTTTGTGAGTTGGCATGTGCATACATACCCAACAATCAGTTTTATTATGAAGGTTTGCTAGCTTCCCCATGTCCTGGATCAACGTGTTTCTTTTCCACTCCCCCAAATCCATCCCCTTGCCCCTTTGGCTGATGATAAGGATGAACACAGCGAGCAGGAACCCAAACAACTGTCCCCTCATCTTCAACAGCAGTGTATCCTTGGCCCCAAGTTATCAGAGGGACAGGTCCTTTCCATGTTGGATCTGGTAGTCTCTTATAGCAAACTTTTGGTCTTGGCATTCCTGCAGAAGGGGAGGAAGCAAAATGCCTACTGGCTGCCGTAGCAGCGGGAGATCCTGTCATGTTTAAAAAATTTAAAGTGTATAAGGTAATATTAAGAATGTTTTGTATGTAAGGCAAGCCATATCCATCCACTTCCCCCGTTTTTGTTTTTGTGTGAAGGAGTGCTTGTTTTAGCATCTGATGAGCTCGTTCCACAATGGCCTGACCAGTGGAATTGTAGGGATTGCCAAATTTATGTATAATTGAGCAACGATGACAAAATTCTACAAAGGCGGTGCTAATGTAAGCAAGGCCATTATCGGTTTTGATCTCCATTGGTGGCCCCACATGTGTGAAGGTACGGAGACAATGGTTGACTACATGTTTTGTAGCCTCTCCTCATTGAGGTGTTGCCATAATAAATCCTGAATAGGTAACAACGGTGACATGCAGATGGTGCCATGGTTTGAAGGGAGGGTGTTGTGTGACATCCATCTGCCATAGTTGACAAGCAGATGTCCCCCGAGGATTTACTACTTGAGGAAGAGCAGTGGATTGAGCACTGCAACTAGGACATTGTTGAATAATAGTTGCAGCTTCTGCAGCAGTGAGACCAAATTATTTACAAAGAGCTTTGGCATTTTGATGAAAATAGCTATGTGAATCCCATGGAGTAACAGGAGAAAGCGAGAGACAGGACATGGCCGAGGCCGCTGCGTCAGCCACGTCATTCCCTTCCTGCAGCTTCCCGGGAAGTGGCTGGTGGCTGCGAATGCGTGTGATATGTAGAGAATGTGTGCGAGAATGAAGACAGTTTTGCAGAGCTAGAAACAAACTCATAAGATTAGCATCAACAGATGGAGAAAGATAAGCAAATTCAATGTTAAGTATCAATTGATAAACGTAAAGAGAATCCACAATAAGATTTAGCGGTTCTTGTGCAAATTCCTGTAAGGCCAAAATAACAGCAGCTAATTCAGCCCTTTGCACTGATTGCTGAGGAGGGGTAATTTTTGTTTTCCATACCCCTTCCTGTCTCCATGCACAAGCGCCGTAGGTCTTACCACCATCCGCATAAACGGTCACTCCCCCAACTGGTTGCTTAGCAATAACTGAATTAAAATTTACAGATACGTTTTGAAGCAACTGGAAACGAGGGTCACTGGGGGTGTGGCAAGAAATCTTCCCTGGCCAATTTTCAAGAGCAATTTGCAATTCAATGGAGTGACTATACCAAGTTTGCCACAGAGTGAGGGAGATAGGTAAAAATAACTGAACTAGATCTATGCCATATAAATGCATACTGCAATTGATGATTAACTCACTATAAAGCATAGCCATAGTAGGAACTGTTTTATCTGGGAGTATTCTGCAAATGCAACCATTCAATGATATAAACCTGAGCTTCATGTAATTGAAATAAAGCTGCAGTAGGCAAGGCTGGAGTTTGTAAAATTGCCAAAGCAAACAGAGTATCAGGAATGCATCGATCAACCCAACGCTGCATTAAAGACGCATTAACATGTGTCAGTACCTTCCTTTGTTCTGCTGATAAAGTTATAGCAGAATCCGGTCTCGCAGATCCCTTTAGAGCCAAGAACAAGGGCTGGAGTACTGCTGAAGTTAACCCCAGGTAGGGTCTAACCCAGTTAATTGTTCCTAGTATTTGATGTAATTTTACTAGAGAAATCTTTTCCTCAATTTTGATTTCCGGAATGACCGGATGAGCATAGGTTGCAAGGACCTTATGCTCTAAGTAGGCATATGGCGTTTGACTTTGAATTTTTTCTGGGGCAATATGAAGTCCAAATTGTAATAATACCTCTTTAAGGCAAGGTAACGCTGCCTTAACTGTTCCCGGTGGGCCGGGAGCCGCAATTAAAATATCATCCATGTAGTGGTAAACCTTCCACCCAGGATGAGAGGTTCTGAATGGAGCCAGAGCCATTCGAACATATGACTGGCACATCATTGGACTGTTTAGCATTCCCTGTGGCAAAACCTTCCATTGGTAACGAAAGGTAGGTGCATTGTTATTCAACTCAGGTATGGTAAAGGCAAATAATTTCTTGTCATCTGCATGCAAAGGGATAGAAAAGAAGCAATCCCGTAAATCTACTACAACTAGATCCCAATTACGTGGGATCAGGTTAGGGTTAGGCAAACCACATTGTAACGCTCCCATTGGTTGAAGGATGGAGTTAATGGTTCTCAGATCATGCAAAAATCTCCATTTTCCATTTTTCTTTTTAACAACAAATACAGGAGTGTTATATGGACTAGAAGTAGGCTCAATGTGTCCTAATTGTAGCTGCTTAGCTACCAATTGATGTAAAGCTGTAAGCTTTTCTTTTGGAAGTGGCCATTGGTCAATCCAGACTGGCTGAGAGGTTAACAATTGTAATTTTTCCATTATCCAATAACAATTTTTGTGCGAAATTGTGACAGCAAATCTCTACCCCACAAGTTTATATGTAGGGGCAACACAAGAGGTTGAATCCTTGCAGTCTCACCAGTTTCTCTATGCAATGCCTTCAACCAATGTACACTACTTCTTGCAAACTGCATACCACCCACTCCACAAACAGCCGGAGAGTCTTCAAGCGCCCATTCATTTGGCCATTCCTTTTGGCGTATCACAGAGACATCTGCTCCAGAATCTATAAGGCCAGAAAATGATTTTTCCTGAATTTCAATTGTCATTTTTGGTTGATCTGTGGTCAACTTTTTTGTCAGCGCTAGCAATTCTGCAGCAACTGGAGAACTGGCCATTTCAGTGGACCCAAAACCGCCAGTTCGTGGGATCCCAATTAAAGGATTTATAGGGATGTATGGAAGCAATAATAACTGGGCAATAGAGTCACCGGCCATTAATGATGTAGGAGTATCAGTGTACAATTGTATCTTAATAACCCCTTTATAATCTTGATCAATAACTCCTGGAATAACAAAAAAACCCTTTTTCTGATGCAGAAGACATGGGAAGTACTAATCCCACTGTTTTTTTCTGGCAGTGGCCCATGCAAATGAGTGTCCTCAATATACACTTGATTAGGAAAGGTCACATTAATTGAGTTCAACATTTTTAAACCTGCACTCCCAGTAATTGCAGGTGATGCTTTTGTGACAGCCTTGGGAGCGGGGCTAGCTGCACACCCCAAATTTAGTTTCCCGGATTTTGGTTCTGATTAGAGTGACATTGGTTTGCCCAATGAAACCCTTTTTTGCATTTTGGACAGACTGATTTTGGATGGACGTCCTTAATTTTGTTTTTGTTAAATGCCACCCCCCCCCCAGGGGCACGGCACTGGGCTTTAAAATGGCCAGGCTTTCCACAATTAAAACAATTCCCTGTAGGTTTCATCCCTTTTTGCAATGCCATAGCCAAAGTCTCCATGTTGTAAGCCTGAGAACCCACCACTGCACATGCTTTTAACAGATCAGCCAGAGTAACCTCACCTCTAGCCACCAAGGGCTGCAAGATATGCTTGCAGTCAGCGTTTGCATTTTCAACTGCCAATTTCAGCCAAAGTTCTTTTGCAGCTTCCTCATTAGAGATTTGTTTGGTAATAGCCAATTGTAGCCTTTCCACAAAATCATTATAAGACTCAGATGCTGTTTGCTTAATTTGAGAAAAAGACCGTGCTGGGGTTCCCACATCCTGAATGCGGGACAACGCCCCAAGGACAGCTGCCATAACCACTGGAAATACATGATCAGGCAAATTAGCAGCTTGATCAGCAGTGGATTCAAACAAGCCTGCCCCATAGATTTGGTCTGGTGTATACAGCCCCCCCCAAAAAAAATTCCTTCCCCTAGTGACAGCCTCCCTTTGGTATTCTGAGTCAAAGCCCACATACTGAGTAGAACTCAATATCATTCTCATTAAATCTTTCCAGTCACTGGAATCATGCGTGAGGTAGCCAAACTTGTCAGAAGCCCCTTTGTAAAAGGACTTTGAATACCATAATCTTTTACTGCTTTTTTAATTTCCCTAAGAACTGCTAAAGGAATCGGAACCCATTCAGTCTGCAGATTGCCTTGAGCATCCACTTGCCTATTGACTGGAAACAAATTCATCTGGGTAATCTCATCAGACTCTAATTTCCCCTCATTGAAAGCCTGATGCATCATGGCTTGAACTTTTCCCATTTTTGATTGGATTTTATCATCCACTGGAGTAGGCGTTGTTGGAAATGATAAAGCACACTCCAGTTTTGGAGAAGGCAGGTGCAATACAATTCCTTTATAAGGAAGAGGTTCTACTAAAGTTTTTAAAAGAGGTTGTTGCTGGGTCTCTAAAGCAGTCATAACAATCTTCCAAAATATCAAAATTTCAGCTGTTGCCCATGGCTCTTCATGAAGGATAGTTCCAATTCTCCTCCATGTGTCTAACTTTAAAGAGCCTTTCTCTGGATACCAGGGACATTGCCGCCAGATCTCTTGGGAACTATTTGCTCCCCCCCGGAGGGTTTAAAGATAAAGAAGTTTGTCCTGACTAACTTCAGCAGCTCACTAACATGCCGTTCCTGGGAGAAGGCGGAGCTTCGTTCCGGCGATACAGCTGCGATCTCGGGGCTCTGAGATTGTAGCCGATATTTTCGCCCCTGGTCGGTCCTAACGGACCTAAACCGTTCCGTAGAGACGGTGGTCGTGAAGGGCATTGTTCCAGGATCCCAGAGACATCGCAAAATCTCTGGTTTGATCCGGAAGAAGCCCTTTTGCTGGCGGCGGAGAGGCAGCCTCCATAGCTGCTGAAGTCGGGACAGCTCCGGAAAGAAAGTGATTGGAGTGAAGTGTGTCGGCTGGGTGAGAAAACCTCTTTTGTGCTGTAAATTCGCTAAGGTTGGAAAGTTCATCCGATATAAAGAAGAAAGCTGTGAGATTTTTTTTTGACTGAAATTGTTTTGAGCGGCGTTTTTTTTTAAAGTGATGTCAAATTGAGGCTGGGGTTTTTTTTTCTCTTTTCTTTATACTTTTTGGGAAAGATTTTACTGTGACTTTGTAGGTAACCGGATTGAATTTTCTCTTATATATATTTTTATGCTCCCTTTGATTTTATGCTTCCTTTGATTTTTTAACTTCCTTTAGAATAGAGGCTCCCTTTGGCTATTTTTTCTTTTTTTTCCGTATATATTATTCCTTTTTTCTGGCGGGCGGGGAGAAGGAGCATTAAGAAACTTTGTAACACTGCCAACTAGAGGCTTGAAAGTATCTTTATGTGAATTGGAGAGAATTGCAAAAAGACCTCATCTCAAGGACTTTTTAATGTGATAAGATAGAGGGAGAGCACAGCAAAATATTATTGCAGGTGCTTTCCTGGACTGTTATCAACAATACTTGAGGTTTGGCTTTGAAGCTGCTGGAGAAGAGAGTCAAAACAAGAGCCTTGGATAAATAACAAAGTGCAGTGTGTTTTCTTATATATACCCCATTCGCTAGCCTTCTTCTAAATTTTAATTTTAGTAATATTTTTATTTTTGCCTTTTATTTTAAAGGGAAAGCCTCAGAGTTTTTTCTTCTTTATTTTTCTTTTCTTTTTTATTGGGACTTTTTTGCTTTTCATATTTATGTTTTTGGACTACTTTGTTGTTGAGGTTGTTTTTTTTTCTTTTTTTTGGATTATTGATACTTTTTAATTGGATTAAGGTGTGAAGAATCTGAAGGAACTTTTTGGTTTTTTTTGTTTTTTCTCTTTTTGCTTTTTCTTTTTTACTTTTTCTTTTGCTCTTAATCAATATTATTATTTTTGGATGTGTTTGTTTTCTCCTTTCTATTTTTTCCTTTTTTATGGTGGACTATCTCGTAATTGGATTAGGGTCTAGAAGAACCTGAAGATCTTTCTTCTTCCTTTTTTCCTGTTTCTTCTTTGGTTTCGTGTTTTTTACTATTGGAGTTCTCCATTTTGGATTATAATTGGCTGCTCTACCAGTTGGATTAAAAGTCAAGAAGAATTTGAAGTTTTGGAAACATTGAAATGAGCAGGAAACCAATACCATCTGGCATTTCTGCTTCTACCTCTGCTTCCCCACCAGTTGGAGGACAATGTTTAATTCAGACAATGTTGAAGCAAGATAAGGAACAAGAAAAAATAACTTTACAGATGATTATGCAAGGAATTCAAGATCTGAAGACAAAATCAGATATCATTGAACAAAGAACAGGAAATATTGAACAAAGAACATGCCGTTCCTGTGGCTGAGAGAGTTTTCCCCCCATGTTCCCTGAATAATCCTATTGTCCAGCAATAGTTAAGTACGTACTTTACCTATTCCAGGTGAGGAAACACGGAGGTCCGGACACGTACCACCTGCAGTGGATCATGTCGGGGTCACCACTTGTGGTGGTCTCCCATGGAAAGAATGAGACACAGAGGCTGGTGCACTCGAGATGGGAATCTAGAGCAAATTCTAGTGCCCCCTTTTATTGAGAAATTCGTACATAGTAAGCATTCACATTGTGGATTACAATAATTAGATATAGCACACAAAACTGTTTACAATTGTCTGAGCTGCTTTATTGTTTCTGGTGTTTGTTTTTAATTTCCTTGCTTATCTCAGTGACCCTTAGGCAGACATGTATGTATAAGGTCTTAGACTAATCATTACCCAATACTGAAATCAAAGTTTATTCCCACACATCGTGACTTGCTCTCCTAATATCAGTAAAACCCGCCTTATATAGGCAACCCTTGTAACGTTTAACCAATAACAAGCTAGGAACGCTAGCTTTATAACCAATAAGAACTCTCTGTTAAGGGCCAATCGGATTCCCCGGAACGGGCCAATCCGGTCCGGCCACTTAACAGCCAATCAGAAGTGCAGGGCCAGAACCCTGCACTTACTCCAAGCTCACACTTTATTAATTATATTGCATACATAACACTTTTAATGCTCATAAAGATGGATAGTTGGTAAAGAGATACATTTCCTACTTCTGGGTTGAAAAGAGACAGATGAAACCTTTCACAATTTTCTTGTTTCATGGGGCAATTTCACCTGATAAATTATTACAAAAGTAACCTATGTAGCACAATGAAAGTGCATAGTAATTTTCTGATATGTATTACCATGTTTCTGTAATTCAAGGATGCTATAATTATAATCATGTGTTATTCCTAATGTCTCAACTATTATTTATTACTGAAAAAGACATCAAGACAAAAATGTGGGGGAGAATCAGAGATCAAAAATGAAAACCCTCAAAAAAATATTCATCTTAAGAAGTACAATCATGTTAACATCTGTATTTAATTTACTTATGTAAAATGATTTTTGCACAAATTAAGATATTTTTTAGGATAGGAAAAACATTCACATAACTAATGAATGAAGACCAGACTTAAACAAGTATATACTATGGCATTTTTGAAAACTTTTTGTTTTGCTCAATTTTCAGTCAAACCAATTTCCAACACATTTACTTATCACTGATTTAATAAAAGATGCATAAAACCATTTATACAATCCCACTAGTACAATCAAATATCACATTAACTAACAATTTATGACAACATGAACAAGCCTAAATAAGTCTTCACACAATAGGACCTTTGATTTCTTTCTTTCTTTAATGCAACTTTTGCACTAAATTTTGGACATTTGCTTCTACATTTGTACAATTGCACCGGGTTATATCACCTGAACTAAATAAAATGAAGATAATATTAAATAGTTTGAATCATACTAACGTAAAAACTTGTAGATGCTGCCAGTACAGATTAAAAACTTGTAGACATGCTGCCAGTACAGATTAAAAAATGATAGCAAAGGCTAGCAAAGACAGCAAAGACTAAATGTCCTTCACAGGCTTGGGGATAACGGTTATCGGGCTGAGAGGGACTTCTCAAAATGTCTTAATTTGGGAGAATTGATAGGCACTGTTGATTGCTAGTTGATTGTTGATTGCTAGCATTAGTTGATTGCTATGTCAACGACTAGTATATTCCATTGTATGAACAAGGACATAGAATATCATTAATTACCTTTCCTCTCTAATGATGTCAACATTTTCTTCATTCCAATAAATATGTATATGTTTGTTTGTTTTTTTTGAAAAAGGTTTTATTAATTTTCTACAAACAAACAAGACAAACAAAACATAAAAACATCAACTCTTATATGTACATTCAGTGTGTCAGTTGGTTCATCATTTTTGTGCATTCATTCTGTAGTCTCAATTACAATTATATTACATAACAACTCATATTGTCAATCCAAACTTATATATCCTAATATCACTAAAAAAAGAAGTTTTTGACTATATTTTTAATCATTCATGCTTTATGAGCTAACAATACTTTAAACCAGTTTACTCTATAACAAATCATCTAGTCATATCAAATCAATCCTAAAAAATCCTTTATAAATATAATATCAAATAACAAAATAATAGCAAAATAAAGATATTCCTTACTATCTAGCATTCTAAATGTTCTATTATCGTATTTTATCATCTAGCCATTTATAAAAAAAATCCCAAATTTCGTAAAATTGTTTATCCTCTTGCTCTCTAATTTCAAATGTCAATCTGCTCATCTCAGCACATTCCAATATTTTCTTAATAATTTCTTCCTGTAATGGTATTTTCTCATTCTTCCAATTTTTAGCAAATACAATCCTGGCCGCTGTTAATACATTTACAATCAGGTATTTCAAATCTTTACTATATATATCAGGTAAAATTCCCAATAAGATCTCTGGTTTCAAGTCTATATGTTTCTTTGTCATTTTTTCCAACCACATGCGAATTATAGTCCAATATTTTCTAGCATCCTCACAAGTCCACCACATATGGTAATATGAGCCGGGTATCTGATGACATTTCCAGCATTTTTCAGATTTGTTCTTAAACATTCTTGCTATTCTTGTCGGAGGAAAGTGCCACCTGTAAAACATCTTATACAAGTTTTCTTTATATGCTGTTGACATTGTCATTTTATAATTTTGAGACCACAATTTCTGCCATTTCTCTAAATCAATCCCATATCCAAAATTCTTCCCCCAAACAATCATAGTTTCTTTGACTTGTTCTTCCTCTAATTTCATTCCCAGTAAATAACCATATAGTTTTTTAATCACCTTCTCATCAGTACCCATCAAGATCTTATCTAAATCAGTCTGTTTATCATAAAATCCCTCCGTTTTGGAATCTTCATCATACCTTGAATGTATTTGTGCATATGAAAACCAATTCATCCTTATACCTTGTTCCTCTAAGTTTTGGATCGATTTAAGTTCACCCTTTTCATCCAAAAGTTCCCCATATCTAACTGTTTGTTCCTTCTTGTAGACTATAGGATAGGAAAATGCTTCAATGGTCGATAACCAAACTGGAATTTTCAAATAATATTGTCTTTTTATCTTCTTCCAATTTAACCACAAAGACTCCCGTACATAATGTCTTCTAAAATAACCCTGTGTTTTAGTTTCCTTATACCATAAAAAAGCATGCCAACCCAACAGCAAGTCATGCCCTTCTAATGTCAACAACCTATGTTTCCTTAATGTTATCCATTCTTTGACCCACATCAAACTTGCAGCTTGATAATACAATTCCCAATTAGGCAGACCAAAACCTCCTCTAATTCTAGCATCTTGCAAAAGCTTTAGCTTTATTCTCGCTTTTTTACCTTGCCATATAAACTTCAACATAATTTTATTTAAATCTTCAAAATAGTCTTTTCCAAGCCTAATTGGTATTGTTTGAAACAAAAATAAAATTCTAGGTAAGATATTCATCTTAATTGTTGAAATTCTCCCTATTAATGACAATTGCAAGTTTTCCCACTTCTTCAAATCTGTAGTTATCTGTTGTTTAAGTTTAATATAATTATTCTCCTTTAATATGCTACATCTTGTTGTCAAATATATCCCCAGATACTTAAATATGTATATGTTTGTTGTAGAGCAGTATTTTTCAACCCTATTCAACTACAGGAGTTCCTGAGTGATTTTGTGTCAATCACTCACTGTTCAGATTATACTTGTGGGACACAATTAGGGAAAACTTTTGCATTCTTCCAGGGAAAAATGGATGTGAATAAAATAAATACAGCTCGGTATCCATTTTTCAAATAAAATATAGAGCTTATTTTATTGTTATTTCCTTTAATACATTTTTAATAAAACATTTGAGACAACCTTTTTATACCATGCATTGCTCTGATGATTTGTTGCTGCTTCTAAGAGATTATGCCATCATATATCTGATCATATATTTTTGTTCTTCCGAGCATAATCCCAGTGCAGGGTCTGCTTTTCAGATCATTGAATGCCACTTTGTACAGTCAGCTGCTTTTTCAGGGCGCAGGCCCACAATTTGCATATCTTTGTTGATGGTATCTTGCCATCTCTGTTTTGAGCATCTGCAAGGTCACTGGCTATTCACTTCTATGTGGTAGGTAGTCTTGGCAATGGTAGAAAGTGCTGCTCTCAAGACATGTCCATACCGACCTTCCCTGAATCTTTTGAAATAAAATTCTCCATCCATCCATCCATCCTCCTCCCTTCCTTTTCTTTCTTCCTTCTTTCTTCCTTCATTCCTAATCTGTATTTATATATCTATTTTTCAAAGGCATTTTATTCATATTATTCATATTCTACCTACCTTTTTCTATAAAAGAGCCTAAATTAAACTCCCTCTGAATGCAAAGATTCTTTGTCATCCTCATTGGCTGTTACTTGCTAATTTAGTGAACATGGAATCATTATTTCTTTCTGGCAGAGCTGCCTTTTGGGTAGGGGACTGAGATTTTATCAAAATCTCATGGTGGGAGCAAATGATTCAGAGGCATAGGAGTCTATCCAAAATGGAAAAAGAAAAACCCTTACTCCTAAAATTACTGAAAGCCACCATTTTCTTCCTTCTGTTTTTGTCCATGTCAGCAAGAGATTTGCATCTGCTTCTGATCAACATGTTGGTATCAAGCATTTGCCTACATGTAAAAGACTTCAAAATCTAACTCCCTTGATTCATAGCCATCAATCAGCAACAATAATAGCAGCAGCAACAAAAACAAACCTTTTGCATTAAAATATGCCACCATGACCAGAAATCAGAATAACAGAGTTGGAAGGGACTTTGGAAGTCTTCTAATCAAAGCTTTCTAGGCAAGTGGCTGTCCAGATTCTTCTTAAAAGTCTCCAGATTCTTCTTAAAAGTCTCCACCCACAACTTCTGAAGGCAAGCTGTTTGAAGGAGAAATTAAGCTTAACTAAACTAAATTAAACTAAACTAAACACCCCTTTGACCTACCAGGAGGCCAACAGTAGGTTAGTTTAGTTTATACAGCTCCCTTGTTGTCTTTCCAGTTTTGAGTTCTGAAATAGCCATAACAATAACCTAACCCAATTCTCCATGCATGATTCAAGAGTCTGGGAATTTAGAATAAACAGCAGAGAAGCCTCTGCTGTAATCATTTTCAATTATTTGAAAGCAATATTGTTGTGTCCGCGAAATGATGCCAGGAGTCGGTGACTTAGTGCAAAGCTCTTTATTGATCTGTGGGAACCGAACTGGCGAAAGGAAAAAAGCCTGCGGCTTTTATTCCTTTCGCCGCGGCGGCCGCGACCAATGGCACCACTTTGAATCTCCCGCGGTCTGAACGGACCAATTGTGGGAGATTCTTAGCGAGCCAATCGGCGCGGTTCGCCTGACCAATCGGAGAGCCCCGCGCTTTGGCCAATCAAAGCGCGGGGATCTCGAGTATGTTAATGAAGGACAGAACACCCCTCCCCTCTTGGTTCAGTCCTTAAGTTGCGTAGTCACGTAGGTAGGTGGGGCTCCGTCTGGTCCTACTTGACCTGCGCAACTCAGTTGTAGGCTGGATCCCGGCCGGTTCGGTCGAGATCTCCGTTGCTCCTGCTGCTGTCGTGGGAACCGGCTGGTTGATCGGGCCGGTCCTTTCTCCGTAGCTCCCTCCTGGGCCTTCCGGGTTGGTTGAGCTACGGGTTTCGCCGCTCCCGCTCGGTCTTTCCGGGTCGGTCGAGCTGGCTTGGCTGTTCCTTTCTGGCGAGCGGTCGTGATGGCTGCGTTCTGGTGAGTACTGCTGGTTTATTTTTCTTTGGATTCGGTCCCCTGGGTATTCCCTCCCCCCTTGGCTTGCGTTGCGGGGGTTGGGTTCGTTTGTTTGTGCGTCGGCGGTTTGTTGGTTTGCAGTTCTCGACCTAAGTTGGTCGATGTGGTGTTTCCATGCTCGTCCGTCTGCTGTTTGTAGCCGGTACGAGTGTGGGCCTGTTGCT
This sequence comes from Hydrophis major, assembly GCA_033807585.1. Taxonomy (NCBI): domain Eukaryota; kingdom Metazoa; phylum Chordata; class Lepidosauria; order Squamata; family Elapidae; genus Hydrophis; species Hydrophis major. The sequence continues at coordinate 161,016,270 of CM066329.1, forward strand.
TGGGTGATGACGGCTGGGATCCATAGAGGGTCTCCCGTCAGGTTTTTTGCATATACGGGGGCCCCGGGTGCGAAAGTTCGGTGTTTGGTGCTTGAGTCTGGGGGCCTCTCCGGGTTATACATAGGGTGTAACCTGTTGAGTGGGGACCTTAGCTTTCTACCCATTAGTAGTTCGGCTGGGCTTTTATTGGTTGTGGTATTCGGGGTTATGTGTTGGGTGAAGAGTAGTCTGTTGATTTTCTCTTGGATCTCCCCATGGTCTATTTTCCGGATGGTCTTTTTAGTGAATTGGACCATCCGTTCCGCCCTACCATTCGCCGCCGGGTGCGCCGGTGCTGTCAGCACATGGCGGATGCCCCTTTCCGCTAGGAATTTTTTGAATTCCAGCGAGGTGAACTGGGGCCCGTTGTCGGAGACGACGACGTCTGGGAGGCCGTGTGTTGCAAAGAGTTTGCAGAGTTCTTTGGTCACGGCATCCGTGGTTGTCGTCTTCATGTTGCTTACCTCCAGCCAGTTGGAGTAAGCGTCAACTGTTATGAGGAAGGTGTGTCCTTTTGTGGGCCCGGCGAAGTCTATATGGATTCTAGACCAGGGTCCCCTTGGGGTTTTCCACTCTAGGACGGGTGCTGTGGGTGGGCTGGGCCTCGTTTCCTGGCATTGTTGGCACCTAGCTACCCAGGCCTCTATTTGTTTGTCCATCCCTGGCCACCAAGCGTAACTTCTGGCCAGGGCTTTAGTCCTCACGATGCCAGGGTGCCCCTCGTGTAGCATTTCCAAAACCTTCCCCTGTAGCTTTTCCGGAATGACCACCCTGTCCCCCCATAGTATGCACCCTTTTAACAACGAGAGCTCCGTTTGGCGGTTTCGGAACGTTTTGATCGACTCGTCGTTGTCCCTTTCCGGCCACCCTTTCTCCACCCAATGCAACACCCGCGCCAGACGTTTGTCTTTATTAGTCTCTCGGGCAATGTCTGACGCGGTTATGGGCAGGTTGGGTAGAGTCTCTATGCTGAGGGTGGTCGTTGTGGGTGCTGGGTCGGTGTCGGGTTCCGGTAGCGGCGAGCGGCTTAAGGCGTCTGCATGGGAGATCGTCTTACCCGGTCTGTGTATGAGTTCGTAGTTGTAGGCTGCCAGGAACTCGGACCACCTTGTCATTCGGGGAGACAGAATGTTCGGGGTGGCCCGGTTCCCTGCAAGGATTCCCAGCAGCGGCTTGTGGTCCGTTATGATGGTGAAAGTCCGGCTGTAGAGGTATTCGTGGAATCGTTTTACGGCGGCAACTATAGCCAGAGCCTCTTTGTCCAGTTGGCGATAGTTCCGCTCCGGTTTGGTGAGGGTCCTTGAAAAGAACGCGATGGGCGCTTCTTTTCTGTCGGGAAGGATATGGCTGAGGACAGCGCCGACGCCGAAGGGTGATGCGTCGCATGTGACGGCCAGAGGTAGGGTCTCGTTGAATTGTATGAGGACGGCGTCGGAGGTGAGGAGGTCCTTTGTTCTTTGGAAGGCGGCTTGCTCCCGTTTCCCCCAATTCCAGGTCGCCGCCTTGTCCAGGAGCCTATGCAAGGGCTCCGCCGCCGTCGCCTTTTGGGGTAGGAAAACATTGTAAAAGTTCAGTAACCCCAAGAATGCTTGTAGTTCCGTCTTTGATTTAGGGGTGGGGGCTTCTTTGATGGCCTTGATTTTTTTGCTTGTGGGGTGAATGCCGTGCCGGTCTAGGAGGTAGCCCAGGAATTCCACTCGTTCCATGCAAAGCTGGCATTTTTCCCTCTTTACTTTTAGCCCCGTCTCTTTAAATTTAGTTAGGACCTCCCTTAGTTGACCTTCTAGTTCAGCTTGGTTGGCTGCCGACACTAGGACGTCATCGAAGTAAGGTACCACCCCCTTGATACCTTGCAATAGCCTCTCCATTAGGCTCTGGAATATGCCTGGTGCCACGCTGACTCCAAATTGGAGTCGGTTGCATTTGAATGCTCCCCGGTGGGTGACAATGGTCTGCGCTTCTGCCGTTTGCTCGTCGACTGGCAACTGTTGGTATGCCTGGGCGAGATCGAGCTTGGTGAAAACCTTGCCCCCTCCCAGTGAGTGCAGTAGGTGTTGCACTACTGGGACGGGGTAGGCGCTTTGTTGTAGCGTGCCATTTAGGGTGGCCTTATAGTCCCCACAGATTCTCACTGACCCATCGGGCTTGATCGGGGTGACTATGGGGGTCTCCCACCGGGCGTGGTCTATGGGCTGCAGGACCCCTTGTTTGACGAGCTTATCAATTTGCTCGTCTATTTTGGGTTTCAGTGCGAATGGCACCCACCTTGGTTTCAGGTGTTTGGGGGGGACGTTAGGGTCTAGGTTGAACGAGATAAGGGGCCCTCGGTACTTGCCTAGGTTTCCGTCGAAGACCTCTTGGAACTCCCGGGCTAGTTGCTGCTCCCAGCCATCGTCGGTGACGTGGTTGACTCCCGTGAGGGCGATGTCGAGCGGGGCGAACCATTGCAGTCCCAGTAGGCTTGGGCGGTCACAGTCGACGATCGTTAGGGGGAGTCATTCGGTGCGCCCTTTATACGTGATGTTAAAGCTTTTGGTGCTGACTACCGGGATGCGGTTTCCCTGGTAGTCCTTTACGATGAGTCTCTGGCTGTCTACGTTCCTCCTTTGGAGGGTAGGCACCAACCGCTTTATCTCGTGCCATGCAATCATGGAGAGGTAGGACCCGGAGTCCACCTCCATTTTGCACGGCTGGCCCTCAATGCGTACCTCGACGTGGACCTTCTGGGCGTCGTTGGTGATGGCGTGGCCGATGGTGACCGTCTGGTGGGTCTCCTCTCTCTGCCGGTTGTTGCCGCCTCACGAGGATCGTCCGTTCCGGTCCCATTGGCTGTCCGAGGGGCGATCTCTGGTCCGGGGTGGTGTGCTCTCCCTCCTCCGGTCGCTCTGGTCCCATCGTGCCAGACTGCGGTTTTTCTTCAGGCGGCAAACCCGGGCGATGTGTCCCTTTTTGTCGCAATGTCGGCAGATTAAATCGAAAAACCGGCATTCCGACTTGGGGTGGTCGCCGCCGCAGCCGGCACAGTTGGTCCTCGACTTACGACCTCGCTGGTTCCGTGGGTCGCGCCCTGTCTGGAGTCGGTGGATGTCCTCCTCGTCATCGGACGTGCCGGATGCCGAGTGGAAATCGCCCTGGTGTGTTGTCGTCTCGGTTTTTGGCTCGGTCGACCTCGCCGGGTTGTTGTTTCCGCCGCGGTCCCTCGTGTCCGGTCTGCGCATGCTGTCGGCGGAAGTTTGGGTTGCTTCTGTGGCTGCGGCTGCGGTGAGGGTGTCTGCTAGGCTGATGTCGCCCTTAGCAATCAGCCGGCTCTGGAGGGCGGGGTCCCAAGACCGAGCATGATTCGGTCTCTCAGAGCGTTGTTTAGGTTATCGAATTCGCACAGCCCCCCTAGGCGCCGCAGCTCGGCGACGAAGTCGCTGAAACTCTCACCCGATCTCTGGTCCCGCTGGTAGAACTCGTTGCGTCGGATCAGGATGGGTACCTCTGGGGCGTAGTGTCGCCGAAGGATGGGTTCGAGGGCGTCCCAGTCCATGGCGGTCGCATCGGCGGGCTTGGCCAACGCTTTGGCCATCTGGAAGACCTCGGTCCCGCAGTGGGTGAGGAAGACAGCGCGTTTCAGTGGGCCGGAGGCGTCCTTCATGCCGGTGCACTCGAGGTACATGCGGAATCGGTCGGAGAACGATTCCCAGTCCTCGGTGGCGGGGTTGAAGGGGGCGGGCGGTGCGATTTTCGCCATCTCGGTGGTTCGTCTGGCTTCCGTCGGACACGTGGTTCGGTTCAGGGTCTGGATCCCATCCTCATCGCCAGTGTTGTGTCCGCGAAATGATGCCAGGAGTCGGTGACTTAGTGCAAAGCTCTTTATTGATCTGCGGGAACCGAACTGGCGAAAGGAAAAAAGCCCGCAGCTTTTATTTTTTTCGCCGTGGCGGCCGCAGCCAATGGTACCGCTTTGAATCTCCCGCGGTCTGAACGGACCAATCGCGGGAGATTCTTAGCGAGCCAATCGGCGCGGCTCGCCTGACCAATCGGAGAGCCCCGTGCTTTGGCCAATCAAAGCGCGGGGATCTCGAGTATGTTAATAAAGGACAGAACAAATATGGCAAGGGACCTAAGCAAAGTGTTCACATCAGAATCCACATGAATGCCAGGAGACTGACAAAAAAATCATGTGCTGCTCTCTCAGCAGGGAATTTCCAATAAAGAATGACAAATGTATTTTTTCCAAATCCATGAACAGCCATTATTTTTTCACATTCAAATAGAATTAAGAATGATTGGGCTCAATAAGTAATGGCAAAATCATCACCACCTTTATCAGCTATTTCTCCCTAAATGCATCATAGCTTTCTAATGAAGGAATATGTTCAAGAAGGTCTGAAAAATGACATGTTCAAATACAAATATTAAGCATCAATATATTCTTAAATATTTTTCATTCTATCTTCATATCAGTCACATCAGATTAGTTTGTTTGTTTAAACAAAAACACCCACAGAAACTGCCTGTTAAACCTGATTAATTACTACAGTGAAGGCTACAGCAGTAAGTGTCCCCTAAATGGACTTGCATTCTGCTACCTGCTGAGCAATGATGCTTCTTGAGTGATATTGAACTATTCAGCATGGCCCGTTTTCAGGGCCATTAGCACTAGAATAGTAATAAGTAATAGATTAACAACATTTGATGATGATATGATGATGGATGGATGAATACATATATATGTATATTTACACATATAGAGAGGGGGGAGGGAGGGAGGGAGGGAGGGAGGGAGGGAGGGAGGGAGGGAGGGAGGGAGGGAGGAAGGAAGGAAGGAAGGAAGGAAGGAAGGAAGGAAGGAAGGAAGGAAGGAAGGAAGGAAGGAAGGAAGGAAGGAAAGAAAGAAACATTAGCTTCTGATATTTGAGCCACTTGAAAGGGTTTCATCACCTTCACCAACTTTTTCATTCATTTGTATTAATTTCATCAATTCATTTCATATTATTAATGTACAGTCTCTTCAAGAAGTCCAAAGACCGAATTTCAAAAATTTATCCTTGGGTCTTTTATGTCATATTATAAGGACATATATCTTCTCTAGATTTCAAGCTGCTCTTGTTTAGTAAGGTTTATAATTTGAATGCACAATCTATGTTGGCTAAGTGTGTTCAATATATTCACAATTCAAACTTCTATTGCTAGGATTGTTGTATTTCAATTGCAGTAAAACATTTATTGGTGTTCTGTAATTCCCAGTCCTATGCTTGCTTCTTATACAGAGACATGTTCAGGATAAAAGTGAAAAGATAAAAAAGATGCCATTCTTTCCTTGGATGTTTTTCTTTTCCTGTTCCCAACCCTGCTTTTTCTCAAGTGAATGGAAAGTTCATGTTGAATAGATTTCAGCAGCTATTGGCATACCTATCTATTATCCACTGAACCTAGTTTCGTCAACTTATCTTCAGGATTCAAATTAAATTGATCATAGTAGTGACCTCATAAAACAGCAGTGGCCCACTGGTGAGTTATGAGAAAATTTTGGTGGGTTGCAGAGAAATCTCACCCCCAGAGCAGCCCCCCAAAACAATTAATCGAAGCTAAGCAGAAACACAAGGCTGTGCCGCTCATATGGCCCACACAGGAACCCTCCTCGCCCACTCACTCTTTACCTAGAAAACTTGCCTGCTAAATTGTTATTTTTCCTTTTTCTGACCATCAGCTGTTCTGCTGTGCTGGGAGATTTAGATTAGCTAGAAAGCAGGAAATGGTTGGATTTCTTGCTTTCTAGCTAGTCTTTAGATCTTCGGCTCTGCTTTTAAGCACAGCCAAACCTCCCTTAGGACCGAAGGTTCTGTTATTCAGTGCAGATTAATGGCAAGCAAATTTGAGAGACTGAGCTAGCCAATGGCAGATAGATAGATTACTGAATGATTCTGTGAGCAACTCTGTGAATGTATTATAAAATGTTGCCATTAGTGTTCTTTTAAAAGACACGTACACGGAAATCAGAACCACAAAAATGCCCTGACATACAGGAAAACTTATCTTGCAAGGACACGACAACTTTAGCTAATCACGCCATAGATAACGCCCGGCTAGCTTGAAAAATCCTTGAGACATGTCAGTGATATATAGTCATGATATATGAGCTATGCATTCCCTTGTAGATATTCTTATACGGCATAAACTGCTTATTTCTTTGTTCTTTGTACTCCTAACCCCTCCCTACCTAAAGAACACAATAAAGGAGGTTGTAGCAGAGCAATCGGGGCCGGGACCACTCCATCTGCCCCAGGCGCGATGTGCTTCCTCACTTCAAGCATCTAAATGTCTGGTGTCTTTTCTTGGTGCCTAAATTCTGGTCCACCCTCGCGAGGGTCCCGCCAAAACTTAACGGACTAGAAGAAGAAGGTCTGCCGGGCCGGTCGCTCAACGCGACAGCTGGGGGCTCGTCCGGGATCCTTCGTCCTTCGGTCTTCTGGTCTCACGGTGTTGCCTCTGTCTAGAGGAACACTGCCTTCACTCCTATTACTACGCACCTGGCAAAGGCTTTGTACAATCATAAGTAATGGGCTCCCCACTTTCCAAAGTTTCGTCAGTACATAGGGACGAACTTTACGCACTTGTGAAGAAGGCTAATTCTTGTCAAAAATCTCATGGCACTACAATTTTCTCTATCTCTAAAAAATCCCTGACTAATCTTTTACTTTACATAGAAAAATATTGTCCTGTCTATCCCTCTGGAGGAACGCTCAAATCCTCCACTTGGGAGCGGATAGGAAAATATCTTCATGATACCCCACAGGCTCCCGTGGATATTCTGACTTCCTGGAAGGCTGTTATGGCAGCCATCAACACCCTCTATCCTCCCTCTTCGTCTCTAGAACCATCCTCTTCTTCCACTTCCGATCCCAAAACTACCGCCCCTCTCGCTGCCCATCTTGACTCCACTTCTCTACCTCTTCCTCCCTACCCTGACACCTCCCCCTCCCCTTCAGCCCCTGTGTCCGATTTCTCTCCACATCAACCTCTCGGAGGCACTATTACTGAACTCCTTTCCTCTCCTCTTTCTCTGGAAGTTGAAAGCCCTTCGGCTTTTCCTATGACCATTGTCCCAGGGGCGGCGGGAGAAAACGTGTATAACAACATCGAATTTAAAGTTTTGAAACAGATTAAGGACGCTGTAACCACCTACGGTCTACATTCTCCTTTCACGAAGGGGATACTTGATTCCTTAGTTACTACTAACACTGTTATGTTATTATATGACTGGAAAATGCTTTTTTCAATGCTCATGACTCCAGCTCAATATGTTGTTTGGCAATCTGAATATGAAAAAGGGGTAGAAGCAGAAATTCGAAGAGGCTTACCCACAGGAGTCCCTGCAGATCAACTATTGGGGAAAGGGCAATCCGCGACGCTAGTCCAACAACAAAATTCCCCCCGTCGCAGTTTTGCCATAATTCACATGTGTGCCATGAATGCTCTTAAGCGGGTGGATGATTCGGATTCTCAGTCTACCCAAATTTTCTTAAAAATCATGCAGGAGCCAAATGAGCCATATGCTTCTTTCATCAGCCGCCTGCAAACAGCCTTGGATAGGCAAATAGATAATTCCACAGCCAAACAAGAATTGCTCATGAAACTTGCCTTTTCCAATGCTAATCATTATTGCCAAAAAATCCTTCAACCCGTGGCCAACAAACCAGGACCAACCCTGGCTGAATTTTTGCAACTGTGTAGAATTGTGGGCACAACTTCTCATAAAATGAATGCTCTTGCCGCTGCTATCACTACCTCTTTACCTTCCTCTGTTACTGCCTCCCCCTCTGGTAATTGTGCTCCTGATGCTTTTCCCGTAGCGCGCAATGGCAATTGCTTTAATTGTGGAAAACCTGGACACTTTAAAAACCAGTGTCGAATGCCGGGGGGGGGAGGTGCGCCTCGTGGCCAAGCAAAAGGGCCGCCTCCTCCGTCCAAACCTAAAACTATCTGCCCCTGATGCCGTAAAGGGTATCATTGGGCTTCGCAATGCCGCAGCAATCCTCCTCCTCTTCCCCAATCTCCGGGAAACTAATTGAGGGGTTTTCAGCTAACCCCGCCACAAAGGCTGAGTTTTCCGCCACCACCTTCCCGGTAGAATTGGCCGAAGATCTTGTGTATGATGACCCTGGCGTTGTGTTTTCTCTTCCCCTTGTCGTCACATTTCTTAAACCCCTTCCTCCCTCTAACCCTGTTTTGCTCATTCCTAACTCCTCGCTCACAATTGAGGGTGTGGTCGCTGCTCCCTATCTGTATGATTCATCAGACTTAAAACAGCTTTCTTTGGCCGGAATAGGGGATAGATGCTTTTCTCTAAAAAAGGGGATGATCATTGCTACTCTTATACTTCTGCCTCCTTCTGACACTCCGTCCTTGTTTTCTTTGCAGCAAACAGTGCAGGCTTCAAAACCTACTCTTACTATCACGCTTAATGGTCATCTTTTCGAGGGTCTGATTGATACCGGCGCTGACGTTTCCGTCATCCGCTCCACCGAATGGCCCTCCTCTTGGTCCCTTGCGGAAGCATCCTCGGTGCAGGGTGTGGGCGGAGCACAGGCCGCTAAGGTCAGCTCTCACTGGCTTTCTGCTGTCACTAAGCATTCTAACATCACTGCTTATCTGAAACCCTACATTTTACCCTTGAATTGCAATTTGTGGAGTCGTGACTTGCTTTCTCAATTTCATGCTTCTATCCAACTGCCATAATCACACTCATGGCTACGCAAACATACATTGCTCCTCTTGATCTTTCCCTGAAAACACCCATTCCGGTATGGGTTGATCAATGGCCACTCGCTAAAGAGAAATTACAGGCCTTACACCTTCTTGTTCAGCAGCAGTTGGATGAGGGTCATATTGAAACATCTACTTGTCCCTACAACACCCCAGTGTTTGTTATCAAGAAAAAATCCGGTAAGTGGCGCCTCCTGCAGGATCTCAGGGCCATCAATTCCATACTTCAACCCATGGGGCCGTTACAATGTGGCCTGCCCAATCCTAATCTTATTCCTGAAGGGTTTGACCTGGTCATCATAGACTTAAAAGATTGCTTCTTTTCCATACCATTGGCACAAAAGGATAGAATGCTTTTTGCTTTCACTATTCCTGAACTTAATAATTCCAAACCTACCTCGCGATACCAATGGAAAGTCTTGCCTCAAGGTATGTTAAACTCACCCACAATGTGTCAATTTTTTGTAGACAGGGCTTTATGCCCCTATCGATCTCAATTTCCTGATTTTCTTGTGTATCATTACATGGATGATATTTTAATTGCAGCAAATGGCCCAAAAGGAACAATTCAAAAAACCTTTTCTTTGCTACTAAACATATTAGCACAAGCAGGACTGCACGTAGCCCCTGAAAAAATTCAAACCCAATACCCAATGCAATATCTAGGCCACAAAGTTCTGATGTCCACAGCATCTCCCCATATCCCCGCACTCACACTCCCTCAACCCACCACCTTGGTCCAACTACAACAGTGTTTGGGGGTCATTAACTGGGCTCGACCATATCTTGCCCTAACAACACACATGTTATCGCCTCTGTTCCAAGCACTTGTAGGCTTGAAGAACCCAGCAGACAAAGTCATCCTATCCGAGGAACATTTGCAAGCCTTGCAACAAGTAAACAAAGCCCTGGCCACCCAGTGGGTGGACCGCGCTCTTGCAAATACACCACCCTCCCTTGCCATCCTTTCCACACACCACCTTTTAACCGCAATGGTAGTTCAACTCTCCCATACCAAACGCCTGCACATTTTAGAATGGTTACATCTCCCACACACTCCTAGAACTTCAATATTCACAAGAGCAATGCAAATGGCTTCTCTTATTGAAAAAGGAAGGAAAAGGGCTAAGGCCATGATGGGGTTGGATATATTTACATTGTATGTTCCCTTTAAGATTACCCAATGGGAACCCCTCCTACAAGCATCGACCATTTTACAGGACGCTCTGGAAGAGTGGTGCGGTCAAGTATCATGCCACCTCCCTCCTGATCCCTGTTTACAGGTACTCAGGACCGTTCCATTTGTGCTAACCTCTCCTCTTGTTCAGCAGCCATTAAAGGAAACACTTACTGTGTTTACAGATGGATCCAAGACCATTGGAGCATGCGCATGATACAAGGATGGCCAGTGGCATAAACGCTTGACCACTCCCCAGCCATCTGCACAGCAGTCTGAATTGGCTGCCTTTATCTTGGCTCTCTCCCTCTTTTCTAATGAATCTTTAAATGTTATCTCTGATAGTTTGTATGTGACTCAAATGGTTGTACATATGTTTGATACATATATTTCCCCTATGACCCCTCCTTCTCTAATGACACTCTTTTTACAGCTTCAGGCCTTGCTCAAAGAAAGAAAGACACCTTTATTTGTTGCCCATATTAGAAGTCACCAACAACTGCCCGGATTTCTTTCTGAAGGAAACCAAATGGCCGATGAGGCCTGCAAAGTTATGACTGCTTCCCCATGCTCTCAACCAATTTTGGCTGGGGAAAGTCATGACTATTTCCACCAAAATAGAAAGGCCTTGGTTCGACAATTTGGCATCACGAACCAAGAGGCCACTGCAATAATCCAACAATGCCCAACCTGCAGTTTACAAGCCAAGGGCATTCCCGAAGGTGTTAACCCTAGGGGTACTAAAGCTTGTGACACGTCGCAAATGGATGTCACCCACCATTCTTCCTTTGCACCCTGGAAGTACATTCATGTGTCTGTAGACACTTACTCTGGGTTTATCATGGCAACTTTGCAAAGGGGAGAAGCAACAAAAAATGTAATCAATCATTGTCTTCGGACTTTCGTAACGCTGGGATGTCCACAAAATCTCAAAACAGACAATGGACCTGCTTATACCAGTTCTCCCTTTGCAGAGTTCTGTCGTAAGTGGACCATCACGCACACATTTGGTATACCCTTTAATAGTCAAGGACAGGCTATTGTAGAAAGGGCTAATCAGACCTTGAAACAAGCCCTTGACTGGCAGATGGGGAAAAAGGCATTAGGCCCCCCGAACCTCCCGACGTTACAAAATCTCTTAAATATCACTCTATATACTCTTAACTTTCTTAATCTTATTGGGACCCCTCCCTGCACTGCAGCATCCCATCACTCTTCTAAGCCAACAGCCCCCTCTTCCCGTCCCCTTGTCTATTTCAGACAACTTCCAAATCCACAGTGGAAAGGACCTGCACAACTTATCACCTGGGGAAGAGGTTATGCTGCCGTACAACTTCCTGACTGGGTGCTCTGGGTTCCTGGTCGCTGTGTCAGGCCCTATCATGGCAAGCCTCCCAAAGATGCTCCCTGTTATCTTTTTGCTTCCCTGGACCTCTCCTGTCTCTTCACAATTTAATGCTTCTCCTAACATCATTCTGATTTTCCTGCTTCTCTTGTCCTTTCCTGTCTTTCCGAACTTTAACCTCTCCTCCAAAGAAATGGTCACAGGATATGCCTCCGCCTCCAGACCAATGCTTACCTGGTACCGACGCCTACTACATCCCAGGGGACTTCGCCTCCGTCGATCCGTTCCAGCATCCTCCAACCAGCACCAACCGCAGACTTACACCTGGACTATCCTTGATTTTCAAGGACAAGTGCTGAACTCCACCACCAATTACACCAGGTGGCCCTGGTTCCCGCCATTGTACATGGATTTTGCCGAAATGGGTACAGGAGTCATCAAATTCAGTGACAAGAAACTACAAGCTGATGTATGGGACAAACAAGGCTCCTGCTCTCCTGCCCCTGCAGACAACTAGGGATTGTATTTTTGTCCATCTCATTCTACTGGATCTTCACGTGCGGCATGCGGAGGGGTTGTGGATAGATACTGTAAAAAATGGGACTGTGTTTCTACGGGTCACATCTGGTGGACCCCACCTACCAAAAATGACTATTTACACATTACTAGAACTAGAGAACAAATACCATACAATCCATGGCCGTGTTGTGGCCAAAGGTTAAACCCTCTTATCCTTACCTTTACTGAGGTCGGAAAGGCACTACCACGGGCCAAATGGATGTCTGGATTCACATGGGGGGGTCGCCAGTGGGATGGGGAAAAGGATGAGGGCAACATCTTCACGGTACGCCTTTCTATTCAACTGAAAAAATACGATATGGGTCCCAATCTTAATCTTAAATCAACTTTTCTACAGAAACAGGATTCTGCCCAAAGCCCACTTTTTCAATTAGTGAACTCTTCCCTTTCTTTACTCAAGGCAACCCTTAATGATTCGGCTAAAACCAATGAATGTTGGCTTTGTATTTCTGATTCACCTCCCTTTTATGAAGCAGTGGCATCGGGGGAAGCAATCTCCAATTCCACAAACGATACACTCTGCCGATGGAATACCTCCTCCATCACTATCACAGATATAATAGGCACAGGTTGTTGCATTGATAATATACCTACCAATTATTCTCAATATTGTTACAATGCTTCTTCCAGGTATCACTGTGATGTATATCTCCCAAAAAACAGAAATTCAGCCTTACAAAAATCACCAGACACACATGGAGCCATGGGCGCTCTATATACTACATCAGGAGGTAACCTCACAGACCGTCTAACTGGCTATTTTTTTATTCCTGGTAATAATTCTATTTGGGCTTGCTCCATGGGCACCACTGCCTGTGTACATGGGGATGTTCTATTGTCAGAAAATGCTTTTTACATACAAGTCCAATTACTTCCAAAGATTTCTTATTACCCAGGCCCTGAACTGATTACAATGTTAGAACCTCCTCAATTCCCTCTCCACCAAAAAAGAGAAATAGCCACTGCATTAACATTATCAGTACTCCTCGGGTTAGGCGCAGCAGGAGCTGCCACAGGAGTGACTGCTCTAGCTGTAGGGCATCAACAGTTAGCCACTCTCAGCTTGCAAATAGATGAAGATTTAAAACGCATTGAAACTTCCATTTCCGCCTTACAGGCTTCACTATCTTCTCTTGCAGAAGTAGCTTTACAAAACAGAAGAGGTCTGGATTTGCTCTTTCTAAACAAAGGGGGGTTGTGTGTAGCCTTAAAAGAAGAATGTTGCTTTTATGCAGACCATTCAGGTATTGTAAAAGACTCTATGGCAGAGTTAAGAAAACGCCTCAAAGACCGTGAAAACGAGAGACAACAACACAATTCCTGGTTTCAAGGCATGTTTAATTTTTCCCCATGGTTGACTACCTTACTTTCTGCATTAATAGGGCCACTTATTTTGTTTGTATTAATTTGTACCATTGGCCCTTGTATATTTGGCCGAGTGCTTCGCTTCTTAAAAAATCGCTTGAACGTGCTAGATACTGAAGTTAGTAATACCCAAAAATCTATAAATTTGTTAGCCTCTGCCCTTGCATCAACAGATCCTGCTAAGCAACCGCTACTCAGATGGTCCTCAGACACCGAGTCAGATGAAGAAACTCCTCCAAAAAGGTACTTATGTGATGGTGGTTCGGTGTGTGACATTCCCACCTTGGACGAGACCGGACTGCAGGAGCACTTTGAGCTGAAGAGCTCGTTGTCCTCCTGCGGTGCCACTCTAGAGGAACAGGACTCTCTCCTGGACCACTTTGTGTCAAAATTTAAAGAAAAGGAGGAATTGTGAATGTATTATAAAATGTTGCCATTAGTGTTCTTTTAAAAGACATGTACACGGAAATCAGAACCACAAAAATGCCCTGACATACAGGAAAACTTATCTTGCAAGGACACGACAACTTTAGCTAATCACGCCATAGATAATGCCCGGCTAGCTTGAAAAATCCTTGAGACATGTCAGTGATATATCGTCATGATATATGAGCTATGCATTCCCTTGTAGATATTCTTATATGGCATAAACTGCTTATTTCTTTGTTCTTTGTACTCCTAACCCCTCCCTACCTAAAGAACACAATAAAGGAGGTTGTAGCAGAGCAATCAGGGCCGGGACCACTCCATCTGCCCCAGGCGCGATGTGCTTCCTCACTTCAAGCATCTAAATGTCTGGTGTCTTTTCTTGGTGCCTAAATTCTGGTCCACCCTCGCGAGGGTCCCACCAAAACTTAACGGACTAGAAGAAGAAGGTCTGCCGGGCCGGTCGCTCAACGCGACACAACTCAATCTGCCTGCCTGCTTTGCCTAATTTTGGGTAAAAGTTGCTTTTTTTAAAAAAATTCAATATTTACATACAAGGTATGTTGTGAGTTAATTTTGTGAATTTGCTTGCTAGCAAATTTTATAAGTTTGCTTGCAAGCAAATTTTATGTGACAGACTGAGCTAGCCAATGGCAGATAGATAGATTTCTGAATGAATCTGTGATTCTGTGAGCAACTCAATCTGCCTGTCTGCTTTGCCTGATTTTGGGTAAAAGTTACTCTTTTTTATAAAAAATTCAATATTTATATAAATATTTATATTATTTACACACAAGCCATGCCCAGCGAGTCACATGACCACCAAGCCACACCCACAAATTAGGCCACACCTGCAGAACCAGTTAGTGGTCTCTGGGGTTTAAAATTATGAGTTTGGTGGTCCCTGAGATCCAAAAGGTTGGCAACCCCTGTCATAAAGCATGGAAGGTGAAGATGTCAGTTACCTTGTGGTTCACTATGTTATGCCAAGAAAGCAAGAATAAGATGTTGTAGATGAGAAACAGCAGATAAGTAAAGGGTAAAAACATTCCTTAAAGAGAAGACCCCAATGTATTCTCATTCCATTTTGCTTTTAGGATCTGTCTACATCAAGAAGTTCATTCCATCCTCATCATCTCATTTTAGCCTTTGTAGAAGATTTTGAAGTTTACACAGCTGTTACAGTTTTTCTACTGAGCAACAAGATAGAACTGAAGAAAAAGGAGCTATAGCAAAAAAATCCTCAAAAAATAGGTTAATAAATAATATAATTTCATTGGGTAATAAAGATTGAATATCTTTATTATATCATCAATATTTTATTTTCTAGACGTACCAAACTTTTTATTGTCTGTGATTTCAATAGAATTCAATAATTACTATTCATCATGAAATTGCTTTGTGCAAAGAAGAAACAGGTTTAAAAGAAGTGAGATACAATAGTTTGCCTTTTACAGCAGCATCTGGAAAAACAAATTCAAGGATTGACAAAGCAGATATAAACACATTCATAAATTAGAAGTGATGTATTGCTTACCAAGATCTCTTTATTTACTCTGAGCATTGTACTACAAAGTCAAATAGATAGAGGAGAGAGAGAGAGAGAGATAAGTAGATAGATAGATGAGAGAGAGAGAGATGATAGATAGATAGATAGATAGATAGATAGATAGATAGATAGATAGATAGATAGATAGATAGATGAATGTAACAGTTGAGGTAGAGATTGGAGAGAGAGGCAAATTGAAAGGCAGGCAGGCAGGCAGATAGATTTGACTCAAATCTGCCATACCCATGGTTCTGTGAATACCTGGCACTATACAAAGTCAACCCGGATACTAAAAACATTTCCAGGAACTCAATGGGACTATGGAAAAGTATAATGGAAGTCAACTCAACTTAATTCACATACAAGGTGATGCACTGTTTCTCCTACAGGCTTGAACCCCCTTTAACACATTTGTTGAAGAGAAGGTTTGAACTTATGCTGCATTTTTAATCTATGTAACATGTTAAATTCCTGCATTTGTTAGTTGTAAAGCCTGATGGAGTGGAGCAGGTCAACTTTATAAAGTATATTTTATGCTTATTGAGTAATCAAAATGCTACAGGAAAATCAAACATTAAGTTAAAGGAATAGAAGATAGAAGAAGTATAATGTGATTCTTACAATAGAGTTTTTAACATCCAAAATATTATATTCTACAAAATCCTGTTGTACAAGAAAATTAAGTTAGATCAGTAATCTGGTATTTATAAAACAGAGGAAATTACTGGAATATCTATAGATACATAGAAATCAGCAAAGGAATCCGTAAAGGAAAGGGATGTAGAAGACAGCAATCAGTGATTGAAAAGAGGTGACATTCCCACCAAAATGCAAATTAGCCAATGGGAGTGAAGACATTTGTCAACAATGAAATAAAACACAACAGGAGAGATTATGCTGATACAAGACACAAAACACTGCTTTAATGCACACCAGGAAAAGTTGAGTGAAAGTTGCCTTTTTTTATAGACTTTGTATAGATGTATCCTTAAGAAACTGTCACCTTGTGTGTTCTTGCTGTGTAGAAAATATCTGTGGTATTTACTTACACTGGAGCAAGCTCATCATGTGCATCACCTTTGGGGTTTTCTATGAAACCAACTTCTTTTTTTTTTTTTTGAAACAAATTTTTATTAATTTTAAAGATAAAACAACACATCATTAACCATTAAATACATAAACACATAAAACCTCTTAATATTGTAAATCCTTACAAGTCAAACAAAACAATATTTTTATACAACATAATTCCAATTTATCCCATCCCCATATGGACACGCAAATATCTTTCATCAAGTTTCTCATTATTTCTCTTTACTCCAATTCAATTTCATTTCTCTTCCATATTTATCCATTTTATAATCATCATATTCTTTTCTTTCTGACTTGTTTAAATTATTCTCATCTAACATTCCTCCAAGGTTTTATTGATTCTTTTTCCCTTTTTTTTTAATAAAAAACAAATTTTGTTAGTTTTATCATAAGCATAATACACAAACATACAAACACAAAACATAGACAAAACTACAAGATCTTTTCTGAAGGTTGTCTGTTCCCGGGTTAAAAACTCTTTACACAGACACAAATTCAAACATCATATTCAACCTAAGTCTCCTTCTATATCTTATTATCATTTTCTTTTTTATATATATATATAAAAACCATTTTTATCAGTTTTCTAAAATCAATACACACAAAATCAAGGCATAACAGCTTATAAATTCTTTTCTAAAAAAAAATAATAATGATAGACCAATAAAACATAACATTTCCAGATTATAATATCAATATTTCATATAATATTAACTTCATATCTTATCCCTACTTCTCTTTTCCATCCAAATTATTTATCAATTAAAATTTTATTGCCTTTTATCAATATACAAAATCAAAAAAAAAAAAAGCATATATATCCTTCCATTATTACCATTTTCAACAACATTCTTTGTCTGTTCTATTTCCAAACATCCATTCATCTTTTTTCTTTTACTATACTTCTCCTGTAAACCAATTGGAGTTGCATCTATAACACATTACCTAACTTAAAAATACTACATATAAATCTTTCTTGGGATTCTGTTTAAAAAATTCTTAAAATTACATAATAAATTTTTTATTCTAAATATACATACATATAAAAACACACTCTTAAATACCCTCCAGAATCCCTCTTTTAGTCTAAATTAAATTCACCCATTGTCTCTAAATAAACTTTTTTTCTTTAAATCTTGCTTCCCCCCATTAAGGCTTCTCCTCCCCCCTTTTCTCTCTTGCTTATTCTTCTCCTTGCCCTTTCTACCCCTTTGCTTTTTCCCTTCGCTTTTCTTGCTCCTTTTCTTTTGTTTTCTAACCTTGCCTCCATCTCTTCGCTCATTTTTCTCTCTTTTGGTTGTTTTTATAATTCTTAAAAACCCCTTTTTCTTATCCTTTTTCTCCTCCTCTCCGGAAGGAACCCATTGTTCATCAAAGATGGCTTCTTTTTCCTCTTCTTCCTTGTCCCAGTCCTTCTGCTGCGTCAACTTTTCTAAGGAACATAACGCCATTTCTAAGAATTGGAACAAAGCGCCCAAAGTATCTTCTTTTTTATATTTTTGATATTCAATCTCTAGTTCATCCACAGAGAATGCCATTATGAAAAGGGAAACTTTTTCCAAAACAACCACAAGTATTTTTAATCCAAGACAATCAAAAGCAATTAAAAAAAGGAAAAAAAGAAAAAAGTTCCAAAAGTTAATACTTTTCTTCCTTCTTCTCTTTCTCTTTCCAAATTAATTTTTGATCAAAGAGGTCCAATTACCATATATCTTCTTTTGGGATCCACCAAGACGTTCTAGACAGTCTCCTCCTTTTTCAGTTTCTGCTCCAATTTTTCTTTCTCCCTTCCCACTTGCAATAACAATTTTAAATAATCAAAAATCCATACCTCCAGCAGAGATTTTCCAATTTCTTAAATTTTTCAATGTCCAAAAATCCCTTTGTCTCTTAGCTTAGCTTTCAAAGCAATCCACTTTCAGTGTCTAATACATCCAAATATTTCTGCTTTTTCCGTGGGATGAGAGAGTAAAAAAAAAAATAAAAAAAAAGTTCCCTTTAACAGCTTCTCCGCCGCTTTCGATCTTCTTAGGGATACAATGTATCCTCCAGCAACAAGCAGCTCAATTCCAGGCAATTTAAAAGTTGTTACTTGACCCGGCTCAGACAGAACTTTCACTTTTCACACTTCCTCCAGCACAGTTCTTACCCGGTTGCTGGCTTCTTCGTGGCGGCCATTGCTGACCGCCGCTCCACCGCCTTGGGAAAAAGGGGTTTTCCCGGAGAAGGGGGGGGTCTGCGATGCCCCCACCTCCCTACCCGGCTCCCCTCTATCTTCAGCTGTCCCTACAGGGCAGCCATAACCCCCTGACCCATCTGGATCGGGGGTACCTCGGCAGCTAGCCAGCAGGAATCGCGAGCTGTCGCGAATTCCTGCTGCTCCGAAGCCACGCAAACCGGAAGTTCCGAAACCAACTTCTTAAAACCAAAGTTTATGATTAGCATTGCATAAATCAATCATAATATTTATCCAGCAAGACTTGATTAAGCAAACTTTGGTGGTTGTAAAGATTGCAGCTGTAGTATGTATTGCTTCATGTAGATTAATTCATTATGATAACAATGCCCAGTCTAAAATTTAAATTTCAATAAATTGATAGAAAAATGGACATAGGAAAATATCTTCTGCACCAGTTCATTCACTCAGTTTGCTTTATTTCAGAGTGACAATGAAATGATGTTCTTAATCCTCAATTATGCAAGCTGCTAAAAAGAAATACCAGGAGTATCTTCTCCACATATTCTATATTCCCTTGTCCTTCAATTAAGCATCACTCTTATGAGTAATCAACCCAACTTAAGTTAATTTAGGATATTTCATTCCTGCAGTATTAATTGCCACTACAGATGGATTAGAGATATCTATTTGAGGTCATTTTGGGTTCAAAATTAGTGCCATACCACTTCTGCCTAGGAATACAAATTGCCCTTTCTTTGCACTTTATGTATAGCATTCAAATTACCTTTCATGAAAAAGTTAGATTCTGCTCCATTTCACACTGATTTATGACTTTCCAGATGTGATTTGGTTTTTTTATATATAACTTCTCTCTAGAACTGCTTGTGACAAAAGAAAACCATCTGGAGGCTTTGATGCCAACCAGAGAACAAGGATTAGCATTCAAATTAATGGCCCCTTACAATAACCCCCCACACTGGAGGGTTCTAGGGACTGCATGGGATAAAAAGGGGTGATGATAAAATTGAGTTATTAAGAACCTCATAAGAAGCAATCATGCTTGGTGAATAGATTATTATAAGAAGAATATTAGCAGGGCCAGGGAAGAGTTTTGTGCTTGTTTGATCAGTTTTAAGCTGAAATTTGAGAGAGTCTAACAGAGAGTAAAGAGAGAGAGTAAAACAAAATGATTTTCCTTTCAGTTCAGGTTAAGTAGTTGTACCTTTCATTCTTCAATATTGTTCCATACGCTGCATCTTTTATTAGCCTTGCATTAGGAGAAAAAAGTGTCTCTGCAGAACATACCTTTAAACTTTAAACAATATGACAGATGATTAGCAATTATATAGTCAAAATCACCTGGAGAATACCATATTGCTTACTCCTGACAGTGTATGTGAGAAAGGGTCAACAAAAAAGAAGAAAAAGTAGTGCAGTCACAATGAACAGGGGAGATGATCATTTATTTAATTGGTTTAAGAGGCTCCTTTGGTAATGTGCTATGAATGAGATTAAAGAATAATGATTTAGATAAGGTGCAGGATTAAACAGCATGGTAGTATCATTTGACTAAGTAGATAAAGGGTTTGAGTCAGTGTAATATAGTGTTAGTTATACAAGGGAAGAAAATATTTTGGTCACATTCCTATACAAAGCGTGTTTGGGTCATATTGCAGTGATGGATTAAATAGAATCAAAAGGTCATTTATTTACTTGATTTCAGGCATTGGACCATCCATCATTTTTCTTCTTTCTCTTCTCTCCTTCCCTCTGTCTAGTGTATAATCTTTTTTTCTTTCTTCTCCTGTCTCTTTTTTCCCCTATTCTTTATGTGGCTGTCATCCTTTCTTGTCCTACCATCTGTCACTTTGTGTGAGGTGAGTAGCCATGTTAACTGAATAAATAAGTAAATATAGCACATTAACGTCTCTATTAGAATTAAATTACACTTTTAGCATAAACAGGTGGTCCTTATTTAACAATGGTAGCTGGGACCAGTCTTAGCATGTTATAGAAACACTGTGGTTTGTAAAATATAGTTCAGCTTTCAAAATTACACATGAACCAGCTACATTAGATTGGGATAAGTATTATTTTTTTCAAATCATGACTCAGCAATGCAGATGAGTCAGCCACTGGATCTACATGGAGACCAATGCAGTCCAATTGAATCTGTAGTTTCAAGTAAAAATGTTCAGGATTTATCTTTTATTAATGATGAAGAATATAGACTTTTGCTTCAAACATCTTTTCTTAAATGGTCAGGAAGCCTTCTTCTGCTGCAGGATCTTTTCCTATTCTCTGAATAATAATACAAGAATCCAAATTCCTTCACATTTTAATTTTTGTTAAGTGTGGAGCATGGGTGCGAAGAATGGAGACGAGCCGGTGAAACAGTGAACTTCAACTCTTTATTTACATGGTGTGACAGCTCAGCTCAATGGCTGCTATAGCCTTCCTTATATAGGCAACTTATTAACTATTCAACCAATGAAAACCTGGGAGCGCTAGCTCCATTGGCCAATGAGAACAGCTTGCTAATGGCCAATCAGATTCTCCTGAATAGACCAATCTGATCTCGCCATTTAACAGCCAATCAGAAGTGCACGGCCAGAACCCTGCACTTGACTTCAAGCTCTAGATAACTTTATTAAACATTTATTCATTCACAACACCCCTTCCCCCCGGGTTCCATTTACGGGGTGCGGTCATGTAGTCCTTGAGGTAGGATGGTTGTTTTATTCGTCTTTTTGATTTTCGCTGTGCACCTGATATTTGGCTGCACTCTTGTTGAGGTAGGGCGTTGTTTGGCGAAAGGGGTGCCTCTGATTCTGAGTTCGCGATTTCATTGTCACCAATGTTGTTACACGGACCACAGTCACTTCTACCCATAACAGATCGCCTGATAAATTTTTAGCGAACACCAAATCGCCTACCTGGAACGTACGGCATCGGCCGCTGGATCCGAGTGGTTTCTCCGGTTCATACGCTGGGTGTAACTGGTCAAGGTGGGAGCAGAGCTTTCGTCCCATTAGCATTTTGGCGGCAGTTTTGTTGGTGACGCTGTGTGGAGTGATATGCTGTAAAAAGAGGATTCGGTTTATCTTCTCTTCGATGTTGTCATAGTCCACTTTCTGTAGCATTTTCTTGACGAATTGTACCATGCGCTTGGCCCTTCCATTGGCCGCAGGATGCACAGGCGAAGTGAGTGCATATCGAATACCGCGGTCAACCAGGTAATGCTCAAAGGACAGTGTGGTAAATTGGGGCCTGTTGTCGGATACCAGAACATCTGGTAATCCGTGGGTTGCAAACAGTCTTTCTAGCTTTTTAATGACCTCTTCAGTTGTCGTGTTCCTCATTTGGTGGATTTCGAGCCAGTTCGAGTAGGCATCTACGGTTAACAAGAAGGTGTGGTCTTTGGTCGGCCCAGCAAAATCCAGATGGATACGGGACCAGGGTCCCCGTGATGTCTCCCATTTGGTTGGGATTGCCTTTGGTGGAGCGTTGCTTACTTCCTGGTATCAATGACAAGTTTTGACCCACGTCTCGATTTGCTTGTCGATGCCTGGCCACCACACGTAGCTTCATGCGAGGGCCTTCATGAGCACGATGCCGGGGTGGCCATCGTGCAAGGTTCTTAGTAGTGCTTGTTGGAGTCGTTCTGGGATAAAGACTCTATTGCTCCAGATAATGCAGCCCTTTTGAGAAAACAACTCTGTTTGTTGACTTTTGAATGGTGTGAAGTCGTCTGATACTTGGTCCAATGGCCATCCGCGTTCCACCCACGTGAGGACTTGTGCTAAGGTGGGGTCACGTTTTGTTTCTCTCGCGATATCACGGGCAGTTAATGGCGGTGTACGAAGTGTCTCAATCTGCAACGTTGTCATTGTTGGCGTGGGGTCGTCAATAGTCTCTGGAAGCAGTGCTCGGCTCAACGCGTCGGCGTGGGGAATAGCTTTCCCAGGGCGGTATTGCAGCCAATAATTATAAGCAGCAAGAATTCTGACCAGCGAGTCATCCTGGGAGATGTTATATAGGGGGTTGGCTTATCCCCAGCTATTATTTCCAGCAAAGATTTGTGGTCAGTCACTATAGTAAAAGCCCAGCTGTACACATACTCATGAAATCTTTTGACAGCTGACACAATTGCAAGGGCTTCTTTATCAATCTGGCTATAATTTTGCTCAGTTTTCGAAAGCGTCTTTGAAAAATAGGCAACAGGGGCTTCGCTATCTTTAGACAATACGTGGCTCAAAATGGTGCCCACTCCGAAAGGTGATGCATCACACGTGATATTTAACGGTAAGGTTTCATTGTACTGCATTAATAAAGCATCAGAAGTCAGTAGTTTTTTCACATTACGAAACGCCTGCTCTTCTCTATGATCCCATACCCAAAGTGCTTTTTTGTCCAGTAGACGATGTAAAGCTTCAGCGACAGTCGCCTTGTGCAGCAAGAATACGTTATAGAAATTGATGAGGCCTAAGAACGCCTGAAGGTTGGCCTTATTCCGAGGTCTGGGAGCATTTTTTATTGCTCTCAATTTGTAGGGTGAATGCCCTGACTGTCAATTCGATACCCTAAAAATTCAACATGATCTGTACATAGCTTACACTTATTTTTCTTCACTTTAAGACATGTGTCTTTGAATTTCTGGAGGACCAATCTTAAATGATCCCGTAAAATTTTTGAAGTAGGGGCAGCAATTAACATATCGTCAAAGTAGGGGACAATGCCTTTAATCCCTTGTAATAGTCTTTCCATCAGGCTCTGAAAGATCCCCGGGGCTACACTCACTCCGAATTGGAGTCGTGTACATTTAAAGGCACCTCGGTGCCTCACGATCATCTGTGCCTGTGCCGTTTCTTCATCAACCAGCAGTTGCTGATAAGCCTGAGCTAAGTCTAGTTTAGTGAAGACATTTCCGCCCCCCACGGAATGGAGGAGGTGTTGCACCACCGACACCGGATATGGGTTTTGCTGCAGGGCGTGGTTCAGGGTAGCTCGGTAGTCCTCACAAATTCCAATTGAACCATCCGGCTTAATGGGTGTCATGATTGGGGTCTCCCAGGGAGAGTGATCGATTGGCTCTAACACTCCCTGGGCTATTAACTTATCAAGCTGTTCGTCGATTTTCAGCTTTAGAGCGAACAGAACTCGACGAGGCTTAAGGCAGATGGGAGCTATTTTTGGATTAAGGCTGAAGGATATCGGGGTCCCCTTGTACTCACCTAGCTTTTCCGCAAAGACGTCTCTGAATTCATGGACGAGGTCCTCCTCCCAGTCACTGCCGCCGATTCGGTTAATGCCTGCCACTTCAATGCTGAGTGGTGCAAACCATTGGAGGCCTAACAGGCTAGGCCAGTCCTTGTTGATCACAGTCGGGGTAAGTACGCTGTGCGGTTTTTGAACGAGACCAGGACTCAACTGGATCCTATGACTGGAATCCGGTTCCCCTCATAGTCTTTAAGTATGAGTCTTTGGGAACGAAGGTCTTGGCGCTGGATAGTAGGGATGAGTTGCTTTAGGGTCTTCCAGGAAACCATCAATAGAGACGATCCCGAGTCGACTTCCATTTGGCAGGGCTGATTTTCGATGGCCACTTTAATTCGGATTTTCTTGGCAATAGTGATAGTTTGGTGAGCCTCTTCTCGCTTCGTTGGGCGATTCATGATTCGGTTTCTGTAGGAGTGGTTTACTGGTTCTCGCCTTACAGGATGGTTTCCGGTTGATTGGTGATAGTTGGCCCCCTTCAAGATCTGGCTGGGTCCTAGGAGGCTTCTACAAACCCATCTGATATGGCCTTGTTTCCCGCACTCATGGCAGAGCGCATCGCGGAATTTGCATTTGGACTGGTAATGATTGGCCCCGCAACCAGCACATGGTTGTTGGGACTTCGGGTAGTGGTCCTGATCGGACCGCAGTCAATGGACCTCTTCTTTGTCGCTGTCTGACAATGAAGAGAGGTCCTCATGGTGGGCCGTCAATGGCTGTCCTTCTGACTTAGGTGAAATTTCGCAGGTTGGTTGGTGTGTCGGAGTGCAGTTGCGGCGCAGTTGGGCAGCCGATTTCCTGGTTGCTTCCGCTGCAGTAGCATCAGCGATGGCATCGGCAAGGCTAATGTCGCCCTTTGCCATTATCTTGCTCTGCACATTTAGCGCATCTAATCCCAGAACTACTCGGTCTCTCAAGGCCTCTTCCAGGTTGGCAAAATTGCAGAGGCCTCCCAAGTTTCGGAGGTCCGCAATGAAATCGGCAACGCTCTCTCCTTTTCGCTGGTTTCTTTGGTAGAACTCGTGCCGTCTTACAAGCGTTGGTACAATCGGTGCATAGTGGGCCCTCAGTAGAGGTTCGAGGAAGTCCCAGTCCATAGCCTTCACTTCAGCCGGTTTTGCTAGTGCCTTGGCCATCTTGAATACGGTCAGCCCGCAATGCGTTAGGAATACCGCCCGTTTCTTCCCGGTTGTGGCATCCTTCAAATTATTGGTTTCCAAGGACATTTGGAAACGATCCATGTGGGACTCCCAGTCTTCTTGTGCTGGGTCGAACGGAGCGGGTGGTACGACGACGTCGGACATGGTTCCGCCGTTGTGCGTTTCAGCCACATGCTCGGTTGTCTTCTTCATTGTTCAGTCAGCTCTGACATCTCCAAATCCCATCCTTGGCGCCAGTGTTAAGTGTGGAGCATGGGTGCGAAGAATGGAGACAAAGTGGAACAGTGAACTTCAACTCTTAATTTACATGGTGTGACGGCTCAGCTCAATGGCTGCTATAGCCTTCCTTATATAGGCAACTTATTAACTATTCAACCAATGAAAACCTGGGAGCACTAGCTCCGTTGGCCAATGAGAACGGCTTGCTAATGGCCAATCAGATTCTCCTGAACGGACCAATCTCATCTCGCCATTTAACAGCCAATCAGAAGTGCAGGGCCAGAACCCTGCACTTGACTTCAAGCTCTAGATAACTTTATTAAACATTTATTCATTCACAACAATTTTTTTTTAAATGCTGAAAAAAGTGATCAGACACTAAAGAAAAAAACAACAAATGAATATTATGTAGTGATTAAAAATATTAAATTGGAAAAAAAGTCTTGTTTCACATCTGACATTAATCTAGATAAGATTTTCAAGATTTGGGAAGTGTCAAGCAAGCTGCCTATTTCCTATGCTGCCTATTTCCTATGCCATTTGAAAGGAAAAGCAACCATTATACTTTCTTATGGCAGAAGTATTCAACAATGCAGCAAACTACCCCAGCTGTCGAATTTCCCACCCTGCTGACTACAACAGGCTCTAAAGGGAAAATGACTACTAAAATTATGAACCAAGTACTTGTAGACAGATACAATAAAGTGTCTTTTATTGGTATGCACTTCACTGTATTTATTGCAAAAAGGAATGAGAAGAACTCCAAAGCTTATAAATTATACATACCCTGCAAATGATATATAGGGCATCCAAAAACAGTGAAAAATATATCATAACCTTTATGCAGGATCTGATAATAATATGGAGTGACTTTACTATTCTACATTCTGTTCTTCTAAATACGCTGCAGGCCTGCCCCTTCTGCTGATCGTAGTGCCTTTTGACATAAACTATGTCCTTTATTATATTCATATATAGATTCCTGTCACAACGCAGAAAAGAAAATAGTCTGCTTTTTGATATCTGTTTCCATCCCTTTCATGATAATCTGGCAATATCAGTTTTCCAGATCTGCCTAATGTATATAAAGACAGAATACTTTTATGCTCCACATTGTTTTCTCCCCCGTCCCCTGCAATATCTGTAATAAAAGTTAAGGATAAAGTCAATAGACAACAAATGCAAACATTTTGATCAGGAGCATTCTCCACTTGAATAGAGCTTTAAACAGTTTCACTGTCATATTCTTATATAAGCTTTGCATTCCATCAACAATTGACAAGCAATAGCAAAAAAAATATCATGACCATCCAAGTGTGAAACTCATGATTTGAGTATATATTTATATGTATGGGAACTGGTAGCAGTTAGCTATTAAGTTTCAGAACTAAAAATACTATGTAAAGAGAAGGAAAAACGGCTGCTCAGCTTTCCTCCTGTCTTTGGAAGATAGATGAAAAGCTGATTCTGTGGGAAATGCAGACAGCATTGGTTTGGCCCTCCACATAATGAGGCTCTGCTAAATAGAAAAGGTAAAGGTTTCCCTGGTCCAGTTGTGTCCAACTCTGTGGGGGGCGGTGCTCATCTCCATTTCTTAGCCGAGCAAGCATTGTCCTGTGGCTAGCATGAATATATGCCAAGGCTTATGGAAGGCTATTACCTTCCCACTGAAATGGTACCTATTTATTTACTTGCATGTGTATGCTTTCAAAATGATAGGCAGGTAGGAGCTGGCCCAAGTAACAGGAGCTTGCCCTGTTGCATGGCACAAAACAGTTATGAGATCTTCTAGATGATATTGAATTCCCAGTTTCTTCAAATTGATATCTAATGCATATAATCAATGGGTAGTTTTCCCATTTGAAAGCAACTATGGAAAGCTAGGGCCTTGCCCTCACCTTCATGTATGTTTTCCTAAAAATATGTCTCATACTTTTCTATGGCAACTTCTACTCTGGTGCTAAATGTCTAAATCTCAGCTTTCAATTGAAAGCTAAAACTTGAATTCATAGTCTCACCAGAAGTTGCATTGCTTCCGTTTTGCCTTAGAATAGTAAATTTTGAAAAGCAGCTTATTTTTTCAATGCAACAATCTCTATAGATGTTGACACTATAATCTCTAAAGTCCTTGCCAGCATACTGTTTGAATATTCTGAGATTTGTACCATTGAACCATTAGAAAGCATCTGTTTGAGGAATAATAGAAACAAATAGAAAAAGAATAAATACAAAAACAATTGTAGTAAGAGAATAAGATTCTTATAGTATGGAATTTAGTTATTACTTGTTTTCTTTCATGAAACTATAAGACATACACTATTTTTTTGACATTTGGAAATATTTATTATGGCTGACTAGTTTCTTTTAGGCAAATCAAGACAGAATGAGAGACTTGTCTGAACCATAGTCACTTTAATTTTAGCATTTTATTTTGGGGTCTCATGAGGAAATAATTGATGGGTTTATTCTAATGAAAACAAAAGTAAAATGGCATTTGAGGTAAAATAGTTAAAGCCATGATTTAAAAAGTTTGCTTGACATATCAATATTTATTAATTTGCTCATTGATTTCACCATAGTAATGTCCCCTTGTTCTTACTATTAACAATTATATTTAAAGAATAAAAGAAGAGATATAATTGTAAAAAAAAAAAATCTGCAAAGTTAAAATAGGTAATTTAAAATCTGCCAATAAAAGTTAATGTATTTTGGATAAATTGTACAAGGCTATTGCTTAGCGGTCATCATTTCTGGGGGAAAAAAATGAGTAGCTGAATGTTTATATTTGTAATTGAATACATTCTTTTCTACTGTGCTAAATCCCTCTTCATAATTGTTCAGAAGAAAACTCCACTAATGATCATACATCTTGCTTCCAAGTTAGTGTTAATTGTTAAAAGGTTTAAATAAAGGAAAATTGAAGCTTCTTCATGGTCATTGAAGATAATTTCCTAACAAGAAATGCATGCCCAACTTTACCAAACAAACTTATATAAAAACATAACAAGGTAAACAAAAATATTCAGCTCCTCATCCAGGTGTAACCTAGTCACAGCTCTGCTCTGAGATAACTGATTTTCAGTATGCTGTTCAGTGCTTCTCCAGAGAAACAGACATGACCTTGATGCTAGAATTATTTCATTGAAAACATTTAAACCGAAGAATGCAGCTGATAAATAAAGGCATGCTTTCATATATATTGCAGATGATTGGAAGATGTGTGAGAAGTCTGCCCAATTGGAAAAAGCAATCACCACATGGTCATGGATATGTGGACTGGCATGTTGACAAGCCAAAGGCTTGAAAGAATTAAATACTGCAGTCACATATTGGTAGGGATATGAATTAGAGAACAAATAAAAGTATGGAATATCATCAAAAAAGTGAAAGAACTGAAATGGAAATGAGCTGGTCACATAACAAGAGGAACTGATGTCAGGTAAATCAAGGGGGTCATAGAATGAATCCCACTTGATAAAAAAGCATTCACAAAAGATACCTAAAACAAGATGGATCAATGTCATCAGCAAGTATTGCAGGCCCAATTGACAAAAGAAAGCTCACGACCATTTAGGTTGGAAACATGCAGAAGAGGCCTTCATCATGCAGTGGATAGACAACAGCTAAAATGATGATGATGATGATGATGATGATGATGATGATGATGATGATGATGATGATAATGATTGATAGGGATGCTTGAGTATGCAAGTTTGATAATCCTGCTGTATTCTTTGATCTAAGTTTGCTTTTTGCTATTTGTTGCCAGCTGAGGCCAGTATTTTTTTTTCCCTTGACTAGCAACTATCTTATCAAAAAGGTTATATAACAGATTTATAAAAGGCTGCTGTGGAAATAAGATAATACATCAATCATTTTCATTTTTTACTGTGAGCACACTGGCCCACATTAAAAATGAAATTCAGTTGCCTGCTCTCACAAGAAAATATATATCAACTCCAGTGGTGGGATTCCAAATTGCACGCTACCAGTTCTGCACACTTCGCAGAACCACCCAAGTTCATTGCTATAATGACTTCTTGACGGAGAGAGACAGAAATGGCATGACTATGTTGATCCTGTTTGATCTCTCAATGGCTTTTGTTATTATTGCCAAACTCAAGCTTTCTACGACAGGGAGCAGCAACCTTTTGGACCACAGTGTTTCAGATAAACCTGAATCAGATAACATAGTACGAGCCATGGCTTGTAATGTTTGCCCTCTTTGTTCTATAAATGAGTTATGTTGTGGTCTGTAAGGTACAGAACATTTATGCTCAACACCAGCCAATTTCAACATAGTTTGGAATCTTTTGTTAATGAACTCAGTCTCATTATCAGTAACTAAAGAAATTACTTTACTTTTCATTTTTCTCTCAGCAAACCTTAGCCAGTTAAAGAACTGTTGGAATGTTTCTGTTTTGTTTTTCATAAGATAGCAGAAACCATATCGTGAGTCTATAATACTCAAAATATAGCAGGCACCTTCCAAAGTTGGTTTTTTAGGACCAATTATGTCAGCAAACACAACCTCTAAAGGTTCTTTGGTCTTAAACCCATTAAATCTGTTTGCAGGAGTAACCTTACTTTTCTATTGGCTACAAGCATTACAGTTTAAACACTTGCTACAGGGTTTCAATTTTAGTCCCTCTGACAATTGAACAGTTTGTTTGAACATTTTGAAATTAATGTTCCCTAGACATCTATGCAGTAAATGTATACATTCTTCATGTGGCTTAACATTGTTATAAACTGAGTTAGCCATCTTCAACTGGTCATCCTGTATTACATATAAATCATTCTCTAAAGTAGCAGTAACACTTTTACCCTCTTTCTCTATTAAAGAGTTATCTCCCCTAAAGATTACTACATAACCAAGATTAACTAAAGCCCTTACTGATAAATTAATTTTCAGTTTAAGTACATATAATCTAGTTAAATATTCGTTTATACTAGAACAATATGCAGTACCTTCACCAGATGCATTAATCTTCCATTCAATTGCCAATGACGCATGTTGTTTACTTGTAGACATCTTTACAAACCTTTTTCTATCTTTAGTAATTTATTGCGATGCTCCACTATCAATAACTCACAAATCATGGTTTACAGTTGAATTGCTAGATATAGCTAAACTAACATTCTTCTGGTGTTTCCTAGTATTCTGTCTTTTTCCCTTCTTACAAAATTTAGCTCTATGTCCCCTAGCCCCACAAGAAAAACATTTCCTAACAGTATAGGCAGTGGAAGACAAATCCTCTTCTTGTGGTTGTTCCTTCCTCTGTTGGTCCCTATCCAGCCGTCTTCTTGCTTCTTCAAACAATCTTCCAGTTATGTCAGTCAATGTCAGTTTATATTTGGTCAGGACTTCCAGTGAAGATATGTAATCATCATAACTTTCATCTAATGAGGAAAAAATGATGTAAACTTGATGCAGCTCTAAAAATATTAGTTCCTTTTATTTTTCTTATATGTATCCATGTATTCATATCTATGTTTTTACTTATACTTATTATCTTGTAAGCAATTGACAAACCAAATAAAATAAATAAATAAATACTGTAAAGTCGGGATATCATATGAGTGGAAAGGTTTCCATTTATATCCAGAATAGGGTTCAGGCTGTGCTGAGTTTTGAAATTTCTCCTATTCTGGCCTTCCTTCTTGAATTACTGTAAGAATTATAATATCTACAATAGATTTAGTGACCTTAGAATAAGGGCCAATTCAAAATTTATAACAAATGTTTGTCTTTCTGCCCAACTTGTTTCTCTTATCCCAAAGGACAGCCATGAACTGGATGACTGAGAATCTCTACAGACTTCTTTTTCTTATACTCAGTACTATTGTTGGAACTAATGCCTTTATACATGTGACAGAATTAATTGAAACTGTTTTCCTAATAAGGATAGAATTGTAGGTGCTACTTATCAGGATGGCTCTTGTGCAAGGTGAGAACAAGGAGCTAAAAATATTCTTTGTACTATGTTAATGTTTGTATCACTCAATTCTTTCTATAGCTACAATGAAAGTGAAATTGATAAGTACATTTTCTAATCATAGGGCATTAATGAGCATCCAGCTGAGAAGTTCCCCTTCTCAGGATATTGTTCATCTACAGGGCTTAATTCAACGTCAGATACAGGAAAGCTTGATACTGGTTTTGAGTGAAAAACAAGCTTTTGGCCTCAGCAGCAGATCTAAAAAGCCATTTCGAAGAGAACTAGAATGAAACATAATGTTCTTGTTGTGAATGAATAATGCCAAATAAAGTTATCTTGAGCTTGAAGTCAAGTGCAGGGTTCTGGCCCTGCACTTCTGATTGGCTGTTAATGGCAGGATCAGATTGGTCCATTCAGGAGCATCTGAATGGCCATTAACAGGCCATTCTCATTGGTTAACGGAGCTAGTGCTCCAGGATTGCTATTGGTTGAATAGTTAATAAGTTGCCTATATAAGGAAGGCTATAGCAGCCCTCCAGTTTGACCTGTCACACCATGTAAATAAAGAGTTTGAAGTTCACTGTTTCTACCAGTTCATCTCCATTATTCGCACCCATGCTCCAGACTTAACACTGGCGACGAAGGTGGGATTGGATGACATCAGAGCCAACGTCGAAAACAACTAAGCACGTGGCTGAAGCACACAACGGCGGAACCATGTCCGGCGGTGCAGTACCACCCGCTCTGTTCAATCCAGCTCAAGAGGACTGGGAGTCCTACATGGACCGTTTCCAAATGTTTTTGGAAATGAATAATCTGAAGGATGCCACAACCGGGAAGAAACGGGCGGTATTCCTAACGCACTGTGGCCCGACAGAATTCAAAATGGCGAAGGCATTAGCGAAACCGGCTGAAGTGAAGGCCATAGACTGGGACGTCCTCAAACCGCTACTAAGGGCTCACTACGCACTGACCATTCCAACGCTCGTAAGATGACACGAGTTCTATCAAAGAAACCAGCGGAAAGGAGAAAGCATTGCCGATTTCATTGCAGACTTCTGGAACTTGGGAGGCCTTTGCGATTTCACCGACATAGAGGAGGCTTTGAAAGATCGAGTAGTTCTCGGGTTAGACGCTCTAAACGTACAGAGCAAAATAATGGCAAAGGGTGACATCACCCTTAAAGACGCCATAGTTGAAGCTACAGCAGCGGAGGCGACCAAAAAGACGGCTGCCCAACTGCACCGAAATTGCGCTCCAGCACACCAACCGGCCAGCGAAGTTTCACCTAAGGCAGAAGGGCAGCTGAAGACGACCCACCATGAGGACCTCTCTTCGTCGTCAGACAGCGACGAAGAAGAGGTCCATCACCTGCAGTCCAATTGGGACCGTTACCCGAAGTCCCAGCAACCGTGCGCTGGCTGCGGCGCCAACCATTATTGCTCCGATTGCAAATTCCACGACGTGCTCTGCCACGAATGCGGGAAACGAGGCCACAACGGACGGGACTGCAGAAGTCTCCTCGGACCCAGCCAGACCGCGAAGGGTACCAATCTCCACCAATCGACAGGGAATCGCCCTGTAAGGTGAGAACCAGCAAACCACTCCTACAGAAACCAACCCATGAATCACCTAACGAGACGGGAAGAGGCCCACCAAATACTCACTATCGGCCACGCCTCTTCACTAGACACTAAGAAAATTCGGGTCAAAGTGGACATCGAAAATCAACCTTGCCAAATGGAAGTTGACTCGGGGTCGTCTCTGTCAATGGTCTCCTGGAAGACCCTCAAGCAACTCATCCCCACTATCCAGCACCAAGACCTTCAATTCCAACGGCTCATGTTAAAGGACTACCAGGGGAACCGGATTCCAGTTGTAGGATCCAGTAGAGTCCGGGTTGCATTCAAGAACCGCACAGTGTACTTACCCCTGACGGTGATCGACAAGGACCGGCCTAGCCTGTTAGGCCTGTAATGGTTCGCACAACTTAGCATTGAAGTGGCAGGCATTAACCGAATCAGCGGCAGTGACTGGGAGGAAGACCTCGCCCACAAATTCAGGGACGTCTTCGCGGAAAAGCTAGGCGAGTACAAGGGGACCCCGATATCCTTTAGCCTTAATCCAAAGATAGCTCCCATCTGCCTTAAGCCTCGTCGAGTCCCGTTCACTCTAAAGCCAAAAATCGACGAACAGCTTGATAAGTTGATAGCCCAGGGAGTTTTAAAGCCAACCGACCACTCCCCATGGGAAACACCAATCGTGACCCCAATTAAGCCAGACAGCTCCATTAGAATTTGTGGGGACTATCGAGCCACCCTAAACCATGTCCTGCAACAAAATCCATATCCGGTACCGGTGGTACAACACCTCCTCCATTCCCTGGGGGGCGGAAAAGTCTTCGCTAAACTAGACTTAGCTCAGGCTTATCAGCAACTGCTGGTTGATGAAAAAACGGCACAGGCACAGACTATCGTAACACACCGAGGTGCCTTTAAGTGTACGCGGCTTCAATTCAGAGTCAGTGTAGTCCCAGGGATCTTTCAGAGCCTAATGGAGAGACTATTGCAGGGGATCAAAGGCATTGTCCCCTATTTTGACGATATGCTCATTGCTGCCCCCACTCCAAAAATTTTACGGGATTGTTTAAGACTGGTTTTACAAAAATTCCAAGAAGCAGGCCTGAAAGTGAAAAAAAATAAGTGCAAACTGTGTACAGATCGTGTTGAATTCTTAGGGTACTTAATTGACAGTCAGGGTATTCACCCTACCGATAGCAAATTGAGAGCAATAAAAAATGCTCCCAGACCCCGGAACAAAGCCGACCTCCAGGCGTTCTTAGGCCTCATCAATTTCTGTAATGTATTCTTGCCGCACAAGGCGACTGTCGCTGAACCTTTACATCGCCTACTAGATAAAAAAGCAATTTGGGTATGGGGTCACAGAGAAGAGCAGGCGTTCCGTAATATAAAACAACTGCTGACTTCTGACGCCATACTAATGCAGTACAATGAGACCTTGCCATTAAATATCACATGTGATGCATCGTCTTTTGGAGTGGGCGCCATTTTGAGCCATGTATTACCTAATGGTAGCGAAGCCCCTGTTGCTTACTTTTCAAAAACTCTCTCGAAAACCGAGCGAAATTACAGCCAGATCAATAAAGAGGCCCTGGCAATTGTATCAGCTGTTAAAAGATTCCATGAGTACGTGTACGGCCGGGCTTTTACCATTGTAACTGACCACAAACCATTGCTGGGGATCATCGCTGGGGACAAGCCAACTCTCTACATACTTTCTCTCAGATGACCCACTGGTCAGAATTCTTGGTTGCCTACAATTATCAGCTACAATACTGCCCCGGTAAAGCCATTCCCCACGCCGACGCGTTGAGCCATGCATCGCTCCCAGAAACCATCAACGATCCCGCAACAACGATGACAACGTTGCAGACCAAGACACTCCATACGCTGCCATTAACTGCCCGGGATATCGCGAGATAAACAAAACATGACCCCATCTTAGCACGAATCCTCACATGGGTGGAACATGGATGGCCATTGGACTAAGTACCAGACAACTTTGCACCATTCAAAAGCCGTCAAACAGAGCTGTTCTCACAGAAGGGCTGTATCATCTGGGGCGATAAAGTCATTATCCCAGAACGACTCCACAGGCACTGCTAAGAAACTTGCACGATGGCCACCCTGGCATCGTGCGTATGGAGGGCCTCGCACGAAGCTACGCGTGGTGGCCAGGCATCAACAGACAAATCGAATCATGGGTTAAAACTTGCCAGAGATGCCAAGAAGTAAGCAGCGCTCCACCAAAGGCAACCCCAACCAAATGGGAGACACCGCAGGGACCCTGCTCCCGCATCATCTGGACTTTGCTGGGCCGACCAAAGGCCACACGTTTTTGCTAACCATTGATGCCTACTCGAATTGGCTCGAGATTCACCGAATGAGGAATACGACCACCGAAGCAGTCCTCAAAAGACTGGAAAGATTGTTTGCAACCCACGGATTACCAGACGTTCTGGTATCCGACAACGGGCCCCAATTTACCATGCTGTCTTTTGAACAGTACCTGGCTGACCGCGGTATCTGACATGCGCTTACTTCGCCTGCGCACCCTGCGGCCAATGGTAAGGCTGAGCACATGGTACAATTTATCAAAAGGACTCTACAAAAGATAGACTACGACAACATCGATGAGAAAATCAACTGAATCCTTTTCCTACAGCACATCACACCTCACAGGGTCACCAACAAAACTCCCGCCGAGATGCTAATGGGATGAAAGCTGCGCTCCCACCTTGATCGGTTACAGCCAGCCTACGAACCAGAAAAGCAACTCGGATCCAGCGGCCGATGCCATACCTTCCAGGTAGGTGATTAAGTATTCGCTAAAAACCTATCGGGTGATCCGCTGTGGGTAGAAGCGACTGTAATCCATGTAACCAGCCCAAGATCATACCTCGTTCAGTGCCCTGACAATAGACTTTGGAAGCACCACATAGATCAACTACGATCGCGGCTACCGTCACGCAATTCCGAACTCCCTTATGACCAAATTGAGGGGTGGGAGATACAGAGGAAAGTGAATTGCAACTAGAGGAAAACCTTTTTGAAGGGACTGAAAATGGAACTGAAACGCAGGAACAGAAACCGGGGACCGGAGTGAGTTCACCTCAGGGAGTGGCCAGTGATATCGGTGATGACGAGAACGCGAACTCAGAACCAGAAACATCCCTATCGTTAAACAACGATCTACCTCAACAGAAGTGCAGCCAACCACCAGGCACTTTGCGAAAATCAAAAAGACTGATAAAACAACTGTCCTACCTCAAGGACTATGTAACCGCACCCCGTGAGCAGAAGCCGGGGGAAAGGGGTGTTGTGAATGAATAATGTCAAATAAAGTTATCTTGAGCTTGAAGTCAAGTGCAGGGTTCTGGCCCTGCACTTCTGATTGGCTGTTAATGGCAGGATCGGATTGGTCTGTTCAGGAGCATCTGATTGGCCATTAACAGGCCATTCTCATTGGTTAACGGAGCTAGTGCTCCAGGATTGCTATTGGTTGAATAGTTAATAAGTTGCTTATATAAGGAAGGCTATAGCAGCCCTCCAGTTTGAGCTATCACACCATGTAAATGAAGAGTTTGAAGTTCACTGTTTCTACCGGCTCGTCTCCATTATTCGCACCCATGCTCCAGACTTAACAGTTCTCACAATTATATTTCAAGTACATCTGCCAGCTTTAAATGAAGCTAGCACTCATTGTCCAAAATTCCATTTTCAGAAGCAAAATTATTAAGAAGCTCACACTTATTAGTTATGCAAACTTTCTCTGCAGTTTATTATGCAAACAGATGAATGTTTCCGAACAAATATTCAATGTTTTCAAAACAGACTTTTCATCATTGTCAGGTAAACTGGAATGGATTAGATTTCCTACACTACAATTGATCTGGTAAAGATTGATCTGGTATTTTCTTGGGATGGCAGTCGAATGAAGGATTGGAAAAATAATCCACTCTGGCCCAAAACCTTTTTTCAGGCCAATGCTGATTCTTGATCTTTGAATGGAAAGCTGGGGACTTGAAAAGTGCATAAATCAGGTGAAAATGTCCTCATGTAATTTAAAATGAGCCACTTAGATGATATAAAATATGTCTTGATCATTTTCTATGTTACTTGTAACATAGTATTTGTAAGTACTATGCAAGTAGTAAGTAAAAGCCTGCTAACATTTTCTATTTTAGTGGTCTAAACATGCCCAGATTTTTTTTTTCCTTTTTTTTCCATTTCTCCCTTGGATAACTTAAATTCTCTGATCATTCTTGTTGAAACATTTTACACACTTTTTCCCTTTTCCTGAATTATGCTTCAAGTATGGTGCCCAGAATTGGACATGGAATCAATGTAGTAGCAACTGTTAATATAAATTGAGTTTAAAGTGTACTAAATATAATTAATATTAATACGTGTTTATATTTCAATATTTCTTTCTAATCATACTAAACATTACATTTCAGTATCAAGTTATATAATGCCAGTGGGAATTTTACCTTAAACTTTAAATTTTCAGAAGAGAAGCAGCAATATATAAAACTTTGTGGTGCTCCAATTGAAAATTCAGATGAAGTAATGGAGGATGTTTGAAGAAGAATACTGCTAATATTTAAGGATCTAGTATGTGGGGAAGAAAATAAAATGAACTATATTTAAGTGGTTTTAAAGAGTATGGTGTGACAGAACTCTATCAGCTATCATCTCTGTTTCCTGCACTACCTCATCCAGGCCTAAGAATTTCAAAACATCTGATGTTCTCTCAAACTGCTTTAATTATCTCCTGGATATGTACCTTTCTGAACAACTGAGGTGAAAAGATGTGGATAGCTCTTCATCATTTACATGTCTCGGCTAAATTGTGAGTGAGCTTATTCTGGAATGGCTTCCTGCTGCCAAATCTATTACCATATCAAACATTAAGGATTATTATTATTATATTTCCAGATAGGGATGTCAAGGATGGCTTCCACATTTGGCAGTTGGAAATAAGATGATTCAAGGCAGCTTTTGGCACTATAGTAGTGGAGAATAAACTGCCTGCTATTTAGAAAAATATTAGTGGAGGAGGGAAGAATTAGCATTTTATCTCAGTTTTGTTCAATATGTCAAAATGTTTACTTAGCATAAGACTTCAATAATGCCAAAATGCTACAAGTTTATGTGCCCATCCATTTGAGCTGACTTACATTCCAACATTAGACTGTGCTTTTAAAGTCTACTTAACTGAGAATAATCCCACTGAAATTAATGAGATTTACATCTCATAAAGCAAGTAGAAAAAATGTTTCATCTGTTTTCTGCAGGTTGTAATTGTTCTCTTAATAATGCTTTGATTGCAAAATAAGTGACAAAAAGTTATCTGAAATCAAATTTCAGGCAATATTTTCCCATCTCTCTTATTATATCTACAACATGATATAATTATTTTTGGCAGGTGATTGTAATCATTTTTGGAAACATCTAACACTGGATATGTTTAATTATAGCTAGTATAAAGTAAAGAAACTGTTCTTGGCATATCAGGCCATGAATTGCGAATATAATTGTGGACAAAAATTGGATTCATGAATTGTAGGGAGAAATGTCTTCTGTGTTAACCTGTTCAAAGGACTATCAAAGCTCTTCTAAAGTCAACCCCAATACAATTTACCTATATCCATTGTTTTCCCCTTCAACTTACTTTACTTTTGGCTAACATGAGTCTTTGTTTCTAGTCCATCCATCCATCCTCTTGACATGCCCCTCCTTTTTTCTGGTGCTTTTAAGACAGTGTTGATGCCTGGCAATTGCCTAAACTATTCCCTGCAATTTTCTTGGCAATATTGCAAGTTTTTTGGAAATGGTTTGCTATTACCTTTGAATCATTCTGTATTTCCAGGTTCTTGTATTTCTTCAATTTACACGTGTGTATATGTGATTATCATTTATCACCTATCTATCTATATAAATTAAAATGTATAGGGGGTATAGGGGCTCTGGGGAGAGGTAGTACCTTTGATCGATTCTCGTCATGCTGCTCCCTACCTAGTAGGTTGGACGGTCATCACTGGTCCTCACCCATCCCTAAATCTCTCATGTGCTAGCTCCAAGCGCCATACCCCGGTAAACCGCTTCAGCTAGCGGGCTAAACCACATGAGGGGATGATGTTGACACTGCATCATTGGGTGGAAGAACCACTTCGGTGGTCAACGGCCAGGGCGGATGAGACTTGACACAAGTTCAACGGCCATGTGTCCGGGGCCAAGGTGATCCCTCAAGTTACGAGGACTTTCGGCTGTGGCTAACGGTCTGGAGAGGGTTGGGCACCGCCAGATCTTCTTGCCCAAGATACGCCATGTTGAAGACAACTACCATCAACCCCATACCGGCTCGGTCGTCGCCCGGGTTAACAAGGACCGCGCTAGCCGCTATTCACCAGGGCGGAGGCGATAAGTATGCTACTGGTGCCACAAGATCAAGGCTCTCTGCCAGAAGTAACATCGTGACTGGTACCTGGAACGTTAGAACACTACGTGAGGATGGGAAACTGGAAGAACTGATTTACGAGATGAAAAACTACCGCTGGAATTTATTGGAATTATGTGAGGTGCGGTGGAAGAACATAGGGGAGCTGACAACCTTTGAAGGATACAAATTGTATTACAGTGGGAAAGACGACCGACACGAACAAGGCGTAGGTTTCCTAGTCCACAAAGATACCGTGGGCACAGTCATGGAGTGTCGCCCTGTCTCTAGCCGACTGATCACCATCCGCCTGAAGGCATCACCGTTCAATATCACCGTCATCCAAGCCTATGCCCCAACAACAGAATACAGTGATGACGATGTGGAGGACTTCTACAACCTACTCCAAGCAACCATCGATGAAAAACCCAAAAAAGACATCTTAGTAGTGCAAGGTGACTGGAACGCAAAAATAGGAGAGAACACTCGAACAAATTGGCCGGGTACCTATGGAACATCCTGCAACTCTGTCACAAACGAACGCGGTCTCCGGCTACTAGAATTTACTGCTACCATCAACCTGGTCATTGCGAACACTTTTGGTAATCACAAACCTTCAAGAATATGGACTTGGAACCACCCAGATGGCCACACACGAAACCAGATCGACTACATTCTGATCCAAAAGCGATTTCGCTCAGGAGTAAAAACTGCACTTACACGCAGCTTCCCGCGGGCAGATATAGGAAGTGACCATGCTTTAGTGCTGATGACTTTCAAACTGCGCCTGAAGAAGATCAACAAGCCCAAGTTCACACGACTACGTTTCAACCTCGAAAAACTGAAAGACCCGGCAGTAAGAGAAGAATTCCAAGCAATGATTGGAGGGAAGTTCGCTCCTCTGACGGTCCTAGATGATGACGTGGACCTCGAGACAACAGTCAGCTCTTTCAACATAGCAGTGATAGAGACCGCTAATGAGGTCCTGGGGAAACACCAACGTCCCAAAAAACCGTGGGTCACAAGTGAACTCCTAGGTCTATGTAACAAAAGACGGGAACTAAAGAAAAAGAAAAGCAATCCAGATGGAGCTCAGAAGTGCAGGGAAGCTAACAACAAAGTAAAAAAGGGGATGAAAAAGGCAAAGGAAAATTGGATAGAGGACCAGTGTAAAGACATCGAGGAAAACTTGAAGAGAAATAACACCAAGAAAGCATACCAAATGGTTAAAAGCCTCACCACACAGAAACAAGGGAGACCCTCGAGCATACAGAGCAAATCAGGCAAAACACTCACTGGGGAAAGAGAGGTGATGGACAGATGGACAGAATACTGCACTGAACTGTACAACCATCAGCACAATGGAGACACTACAGTATTGCAGGGCCCACGGACAAGTCCAGATGATGCCTGCCATCCAATACTACGTGAGGAAGTCGAAGCAGCAATAAAGGCACTTAAACAAGGGAAGTCAGCGGGAATTGACAACATACCTGCAGAACTGATTCAGGAAGGAGGAGAGGCAGTGATCACCATCCTCACTGTCATCTGCAACAAGATCTGGACCACTGGAGTATGGCCAGTCCCCTGGACTCAATCATTAATCATAACCCTGCCCAAGAAGGGGAATCTTCAGATGTGCCAGAATTATCGTACCATCAGCTTAATCAGCCACCCAAGCAAAGTCATGCTAAAAATCATTCTTAACAGACTGAAACCACAAGCAGAGACTATCATTGCAGAAGAACAAGCGGGTTTCAGAGCAGGACGGAGCACTATTGAGCAAATATTCAACTTGAGAGTGATCTGTGAGAAATATCTCCAACACCAACAGGACTTATACCACGTTTTCGTTGATTTCAAAAAGGCTTTCGACAGGGTGTGGCATGCAGCCTTGTGGTCTACCATGAGGAAATATAACATCAACGATAACCTTGTCAGAGTGATAGAACAACTTTATGAGAAAGCCACAAGCGCCGTCCTCCTGAACGGCAGCAAAGGTAACTGGTTCCGGACGAGTGTAGGAGTGCGTCAAGGATGTTTGCTTTCCCCCACACTGTTTAATGTATTCCTCGAACGGATCATGGAAGATGCCTTGGAAGACCACGAAGGCACAGTTTCCATCGGTGGTAGAACCATCACCAACCTGCGATTCGCAGATGACATCGATGGCCTGGCAGGAAATGAGGATGAACTATTGAGCCTTGTCCAACACTTAGATAAAGCGGCTTCAGCGTACGGCATGGATATCAATGCCGAGAAAACCAAGCTGATGACGAACAGTACCCAAGGTATCTCCTCAGACATCAGAGTCAGCGGAACACCCCTAGAGACAGTAAAAAATTTCAAATATCTTGGGTCCATTATTTCCGATGAAGGCTCAAAACCAGAAGTAATGGCAAGGATAGCACAAACAACAGCTGTGCTTTCGAAGCTCCAAACTATTTGGAAAGATAAGAACATCAGTCTGCGCTCAAGGATCCACCTAATGCGCTCCCTCGCAATATCAATCTTTTTATATGCCTGCGAAACCTGGACACTCAATGCGGATTTACAAAGAAGAATCCTTGCAACAGAAATGAGATGCTACCGAAAGATCCTTGGCATCCACTACACAGACCATGTGACAAATGAAGAGGTCTTAAATAAAATACAACAGGCAATAGGACCACACGACAACCTTCTTACTGTCGTCAAGAAATGGAAATTGAGATGGTACGGACACGTGTCTCGCTCTACTGGCCTCGCAAAGACCATCATGCAAGGGACGGTAAGAGGAAGCTGCAAACGGGGAAGACAACGAAGGAGATGGGAGGATGATATCCATGATTGGACAGGCTTGAACCTGGCAGCATCCCAGAGAGCAGTGGAGGACAGAGACGGATGGAGAAGCGTGGTGGTTAAATCTTCGCAGGCGCCCCAACGACCTCAAAAGAGGTCACGGGATAGGTGAGGTGAGTGAGGAGATATGTGATTATCATTTATCACCTATCTATCTATATAAATTAAAATGTAATTTTCTTAAGTTGATTGGCCACCTGCTCTCCCTATGGACTACTCTTAGATTCTCTATTTCAATTGATGGCTATTTCAAAGATTACTCTACCAAGAAGTCACTAGCATCTATCAACATTGTTCTCATTATAGTCATTATAATTACTATACTTTCTCATACAAGGAGGAAATTCTCAGGAAGTAATTAATTACATATAACCATGTTTAATAGTTTACAGATTGATTTGGTTTCTATAATTTCAATTCCCATAATCTCAAATAGTATGAGGGGTAAAGATATTGGGAAGGCATTACATGAGGACAGTTGAATTAAAGGATGCTACAAATCCCAGCAATTACATATTGTATACTGAACTTAATGATTCTCTGTTCCTGTTAGTTCATGAACTACTGTGATTATGTTTGTAACATGCTGTTTAACAGAGTTAAGCTTACTATAATATAACTTTTCCTGATACAACAAATATATAATGTCTAATTGGCAGCTTGGGTGATTAATCTATTGTTAGTGCTGTACAATCAGCAGAACCTATATATTTTAGGTAAGCTGTTTGTGCAATTATTCTTTTCTACTGCCCTCTCTTTGGCCATCTCATTTGATTGGCACCTATCACAATAAAATTGATTGCCCTTTTCTCTCACTTCATCCTTTTGTTTGCTCTGCTCATTTTCACTGTATTCTGATCAGAATGTCCTGCTGCTTAATTTTCAGAGCTAAAAAACCTGTTTGCTTCTTGCATTTATATATAAAGGACTAGTTAATTGCAAACTGGAGACAGAAAATATAATAGTTAAAATGTGTTTCCATGCAAATTCTTCTCTGAACACAAAGACCTTCAAATACATAAGATGAAAATGCCATATCATATATTCTGGAAAACCTGTGAGATCAGGGCTGTGACATCAGAAAGAGGCATCTTTAAGTTGCTCGTGATTTTCTTTAAAACAACAATGAATGATTTTTTTTCTTCAAATGATCTATATAGCTGTCTATTGACACACTGATTCTGGACAACAAAACTATATACTACTTAAACTCTCAAGTCTACTAATTGTTTGTTACCTTCAATTCTGTGAAATTGGAAGATATGGGGCAATACTTATTGAACCAAGGTAACTCTAATGGACTCATTTACAGAATGCCAGGACCTATGACTCCTGTAGGAATGAAATATGGGAAAGTTGTTGCAACTTCAGTGCCACTGCAGTGCTGCTGTTTGGTGTTGCCATATGCTGCAGGTAGGCAGGCAGGCAAGTTTTTAATGACAGCTTCTACAAGCAAACTCAGTGAGAAAGTTGGCAGGAAGTCAAAAGTTGTTCCCACTCCCACTGCTTTTTTGCCCACCCACAAACATTCTGTTTCTCTGATTAAGTAAGGAAATATCTCTGAAATGACACAATAGATCACAAGTTGTCTAGTTATATATACAAAATGTCAACAATATAACACAACATACATGAACAATACAGTAGAATCTATACTCCTAATAAACCATCTCAAACTCCCCCCCCCAAAAAAAAAAACAACCAACCCAACTTTATACACTGAGCTTAGTTGACATCACTGATCAAGATCTGAGGAGGGAAATTAACAGAGTTTAGCTGAAACTTACAGGGATGCTGTTCCATATGGCCTACACTGCATTGTGATAGGCTACAAATAGATCCAAAGTAGCTCTTCCCTGCTGATCTTGTGGGATAGACAGAAACCATCAAAGTCAGGCAGTCCAACAAATAACCTGCCCCATCACAATGTTGAGTTTATAGATGTTAACCAGCACCTTAAATTGCGCTAGTTTATTGCAAGCCAGTACATGTTACAAAACAATGGTATTAGGTTGCCAGATTCCGGGAAGCCAAAACTGCATGTGTTGCTGCATTCTGGACAGTTGCAGCTTTTCAATGCACTTGTTCCCCCATCCTTGAAGAAAGCATTGGATGGATTATTTGGACTGTATTGGGAAGACCATTTTAATTTTATGACCGATCAAAGCAGAACTTAGAGCATGTCCTCAATTCTCTTTCTAGGTAGTTTGGTAGAAAAGGAGAATTTGGATTGTGAAATATCTAAAAGGTGGTTAGATCTGAATTTTATTGATCTAAGAATAAAAAAAAGAATGTATCTAAGACTCTTACCATCATCATCATCATCATCATCATCATCATATTTAGAGTCTATAATCATCATCATCATCATCATATTTAGAGTCTGGGAACAGAGCTTCTTCTTTTTCTAAAGAACTCACATTTAAATGTATCTTTCTACAGTTTCTTTATGGTTAGCTTATAGACTACTGATTTCTAGAGTTCCACCTTACAGAGACTATTGAAGAATATTCTTTATTTTTCTCAGAAGGTCTTATGAGATGCCAGATTTTGGCACTCATCAGGCCTTCTCATCTATCAGGTTAATTTGGTTCAAATAATAAAAAAAAATCTGACATTTAATGTATGTGTAAGTATTACTTCTGAATACACACACTTACTTCTCAAATGTAACAATGGAATTAGTTAGAATTACTATTTAATAATACCCATTAGTTAATAAACTATGTCTTTCTTAATGTACTAATAAAATCATTTTTAATCAACCCTTTGACTAACAGGTCCTATTCAAAAATCCTGCTTTGTATAAATTGAATGTTTTGCTCCTGATGTTGTGCTCATAATTACTTAACCCAGTCATTTTAATACTGTTGCTAGAATATATTTAGCAATATATCTTTATTCATATTAACAGTTTAAAAGGAAAGATGCTCATTTTTGGGAGGA
This sequence comes from Hydrophis major, assembly GCA_033807585.1. NCBI lineage: Eukaryota > Metazoa > Chordata > Lepidosauria > Squamata > Elapidae > Hydrophis > Hydrophis major. The sequence continues at coordinate 161,061,182 of CM066329.1, forward strand.
TCTCCTTATCATTGATAATAGAATAGATTGTGTTACATTTGGGGATTCTGGAAATGGTCTATCTTAATTGTCATTTAGGTAGCAGAACCTGTACAACAAGTTAGACACAATGTTATAGAAATCATAACACAAAAATAAATTCCAGGCCTTACCTTCTGCTCTTCTTAAAAAAGTAAGAAAATGCCTGGTCCACACCTATAAGAGTTAGACTAATAACAATTCACTCATTGTCAGGAAATTTAAACCCACTCGCATCATGCAAAATCAATTCTGACCTATGAATATTTCCTGAATTTGCTGGTTGTGAGTATACACAGGTGAAACTCTAAAAATTAGAATATCGTGCAAAAGTTCATTTATTTCAGTAATGCAACTTAAAAGGTGAATCCAATACTTGAGATAGACTCATTACATGCAAAGCAAGATAGTTCAAGCCGTGATGTGTCATAATTGAGATGATTATGGCTTACAGCTCATGAAAACTCCAAATCCACAATCTCAGAAAATTAGAATATTGTGAAAAGGTTCAATATTCTAGGCTCAAAGTGTCCCACTCTAATCAGCTAATTAAGCCATAACACCTGCAAAGGGTTCCTGAGCCTTTAAATGGTCTTTCAGTCTGGTTCAGTAGGAAGCACAATCATGGGAAAGATTGCTGAACTGACAGTTGTGCAGGAAACCCTCATTGACACCTTCCATAAGGAGGGCAAGCCTCAAAAGGTAATTGCAAAAGAAGTTGGATGTTCCCAAAGTGCTGTATCAAAGCACATTAATAGAAAGTTATGTGGAAGGGAAAAGTGTGGAAGAAAAAGGTGCACAAGCAGCAGGGATGAGCGCAGCCTAGAAAGGATTGTCAGGAAAAGGCTATTCAAAAGTGTTGAGGACTTTCACAAGGAGTGGACTGAGGCTGGGGTCAGTGCATCAAGAGCCACCACACACAGACAGATCCTGGACATGAGCTTCAAATGTCATATTCCTCTTGTCAAGCCGCTCCTGAACAACAAACAACGTCAGAAGTGTCTTACCTGGACTAAAGAAAAACAGAACTGGTCTGTTGCTCAGTGGTCCAAAGTCCTCTTGATGAGAGAAACTTTTGTACCTCATGTCATAGATTCAGGCATGGGTAGAATGAATGGAGACAGTCTTAGTTGGTGAACTTTCAACTCTTTATTGCATAGTGACTTCTAACTTGTATAACAACAACTCTGCTTTATATGGGCAATGCTAATGTGAAATAACCAACAGGAGCTTGTGAAACGCTAGCTCCAGTACCAATAAGAGTCCTTCGTTAAGGGCCAATCAGATTCTCAGAACCCGACCAATCCGATCTAGCCACTTAACACCCAATCAGAAGTGCAGGGCCTGAACCCTGCACTTTACCCCAAGCTTGCCTTTATTCAACTATTTACATACATAACACCCCTTCCCCCTGGCTTCACAATTAGTTTGTGACTATGTAGTCCTTTAAATAGGACAGTTGTCTCTTGGGTCTGTCAGATTTTCTTTGGACTGGCTGCATGCAGTCCCGTTGAGGTAGGATGTCATTTTGTAGTGGCTCAGCTTCTCGTTCTGGTGTGATTTCCCTTGGAGCGTACGATTCTTCTTCCTGCTCCATTTCCTGGGTTTCACTTGATTCATCGCTTTCCTGGAACAGGTTTCCTGGCATATCGTCATCTTCTCTTCCTTCCCCCCCCTCAGTTTGGTCGTTGGGAAGTTGTTGGCTAGCAGTTACAAGTCGTGACCGTAATTGGTCAATATGTCTTTTCCATAATCTCTCATCAATACATTTGACAATATCGGATCTGGGCCCAGTCTCGCGTATTACTGTTGCTTCAATCCAAACTGGGTGGCTCGATAAATTTCTTGCATAAATGGGGTCGCCTACCTTGAAGGTACGGTAGCGTCCACTGGATCCTGGAGGTTTTTCTGGCTCGTGAGCAGGGTGCAGTCGGTCGAGGCGGGAACGGAGTTTTCGCCCCATGAGAAGTTCAGTGGGAGTTCTGCCGGTTTCGCTGTGCGGAGTGATGTGTTGTAGAAGTAGAATGCGGTTTATTTTTTCATCAAGATTATCATAGTCCAGCTTTTGTAAAGTCTTTTTTACAAATTGTACCATGCGTTCCGCTCGGCCGTTGGTAGCAGGATGCGCCAGCAAGGTGAGCGCATGGCAGATGCCGTTGTCAGCAAGGTACTGTTCAAACATTAGGGCTGTAAACTGTGGTCCGTTATCAGACACCAGGACGTCCGGCAATCCATGAGTTGCAAAGAGTCTATTGAGGACTTTAATGACTGCCTCGGAGGTTGTATTGGCCATTCGATGAATTTCTAACCAATTAGAGTATGCATCGACAGTCAACAGCAATGTCTGTCCTTTGATCGGCCCTGCGAAATCCAGGTGGATTCTGGACCAGGGTCCACGTGGCGTCTCCCATTCGGTCGGTGCAGCTTTTGGTGGTGCATTGCTGGTTTGTTGGCCCTTGGTGCAGGCCTTGACCCATTGCTCGATGTGTCAGTCCATGCCTGGCCATCAAGCGTAGCTCCGTGCGAGTGCCTTCATTCGCACGATCCCGGGATGACCATCGTGCAAGATTTGTAAGAGCATCTTTTGGAGTCGTTCTGGGATGACGACTCTATCGCCCCAGATAACGCAACCTTTTTGAGAAAAAAGTTCAGTCTGTCTTGTTTTAAATGGTGCAAAGTCATCTGGGATCTGATCCAATGGCCATCTGCGCTCTACCCAGCCTAGGACTCGTGCTCAGGTGTGGTTTTGTCTGGTCTCCCTCGCGATATCTCGAGCGGTCATAGGAGGCGAGTTGAGCGTTTCGATTTGTTACGCCGATACTGTTGGTGCCGGATCATCGAGGGTCTCTGGTAGTGGTGCTCTGCTGAGTGCGTCGGCATGGGGAATAGCTTTCCCCGGTCGATGTAACAATTGATAATTATAAGCAGCTAGAAACTCTGACCATCGAGTCATTCTTGGGGACAATATATAGGGAGTTGGTTTGTCCCCAGCGATTATCCCCAATAAAGGTTTATGGTCGGTTACAATTGTAAATGTCCTTCCATATACATACTCATGGAATTTTTTTACGGCTGACACAATTGCAAGAGCCTCCTTGTCTATTTGTCCATAGTTATGTTCTGCCTGGGATAGAGTCTTCGAAAAGTATGCAACGGGAGCCTCATTTCCATTAGGCAGCACATGGCTCAAAATAGCGCCCACCCCAAACGGTGAGACATTACAAGTTATAACCAAGGGTAATGTTTCATTATATTGCATAAGTACAGAATCAGATGTAAGTAAATCTTTTACATTTCGAAACGCTTTTTCTTCTCGGTAACCCCAAACCCACAATGCTTTCTTATCTAATAACCGGTGTAATGGTTCAGCCACAGTCGCCTTATGTGGTAAAAACACATTGTAGAAATTGATAAGGCCTAAAAATGCTTGAAGATCAGTTTTGTTACGAGGTCTGGGAGCATTTCGAATCACCCTTAATTTACTCTCAGTTGGGTGAATACCCTGCCTATCAATGCGATAACCTAGAAATTCAACACTGTCAGTATACAGATGACATTTATCCCTTTTTACTTTCAATCCCGCTTCTTGGAATTTTTTAAGCACACATTTTAAACGATTCTGCAGAATTTTTTTACTAGGAGCTGCAATCAATACATCATCAAAATACGGAACCACGCCCTTGATTCCCTGTAACAATCGTTCCATTAAACTTTGGAATATTCCCGGGGCCACACTCACCCCGAACTGCAATCAGGTACATTTAAAAGCACCTCTGTGCGTTACTATCTTTTAGGCTTGGGCTGTTTTATCATCCATGGGCAATTGTTGACAGGCTTGAGCTAAATCTAGCTTAGCGAAAAACTTTCCACCTCCCAGGGAATGAAGGAGGTGCTGCAGCACCGGCACTGGATATGCGTTCTGTTGGAGGGCGTGGTTTAGAATGGCCCGGTAGTCCCCACAGATTCGGATTGACCCATCTGGTTTAATGGGGGTTACAATAGGAGTTTCCCATGGGGAATGATCAATGGGTTGCAGTACCCCTTGTTTAATTAGTTTGTCAAGTTGTTCATCTATCTTGGCCTTAAGGGCGAACGGAACTCGATGGGGCTTTAAACAGATCGGGGAGACTTTAGGGTCGAGGCTGAATGAGATTGGGGTCCCCTTTTTCTCGCCCAGACGATCTGTGAAGACATCGCTGAATTCAGACATAAGATCCTCCTCCCACTAACAATCACCGACTCGGTTCACGCCGGCTAGTTCGATGCCGAGTGGCACAAACCATTGGAGGCCCAACAAACTAGGCCTGTCCCTATCGATGATCGTTAGAGATAAGTATGCTGTATGCTTTTTAAATGAGACGCGGACTCGACAAGACCCGACCACAGGGATCCGATTCCCTTGGTAATCTTTAAGGATAAGGCGTTGCATTCGAAGGTCTTGGCGTTGGATGGTAGGAATGAGCTGCTTGAATGTCTTCCACGACACCATCGAGAGGGACGATCCCGAATCGACCTCCATGTGGCAGGGTTGGTTCTCTATGGCTACTGTAACTCGAATCTTCTTAGCGTCCAGGGCCAAGGCCTGACCTATAGTGATAGTATGGTGAGCCTCTTCTTTCTGCAACGCTCGATATCTGTAGGAGTGGTTTGCTGGGTCTCGCCTTACAGGACGGTTTCCTGCCAATTGGCGAAAGTTGGTTCCCTTTGAGGCCGGGCTTGGTCCCAGTAAACTGCGACAGACTCGACTGATGTGGGCTCGTTTCCCGCACTCGTGGCAGAGTGCGTCGCGGAATTTGCAGTCTGCCCTGGGATGGTTTGCCCCGCAGCCAGCGCAAGGGCGTGAGGTTTTAGGACGAGGGTCCCGGTCGGAACGCAGTTGATGGACCCCTTCTTCGTCGCTGTCGACGACGAAGAGAGGTCCTCGTAGTGCGTTGTTGCCAACTGCCCTTCTGAGCTGGGTGAGATGTCGCCTGTTGGTGGGTTTGTGGAGTTTCGGCTTCGCTGTAGCTGCGCCGCCAGCTTTTTTGTTGCCTCAGCGGCGGTGGCTTCGGCGATGGCGTCAACAAGGCCGATGTCGCCCTTCGCCATCAGCTTGCTCTGCACGTTTAGTGCATCTAATCCCAGAATTAGGCGGTCTCTCAATGCTTCATCTAAGTCTGCGAACCCGCAGAGGCCTCCCAAGTGCCGGAGGTCTGCCACGAAGTCAGCCACACTCTCTCCTTTTCTTTGGCTTCATTGATAGAACTCGTGGCGTCTCACAAGTTTGGGTACGGTTGGCGCGTTATGGTCTCTCAGGAGAGGTTCGAGGTCGTCCCAGCTTATTGCTTTCACTTCTCGAGGCTTCGCGAGGGCTTTAGCCATTTTAAAGACAGCCGGGCCGCAGTACGTCAGGAACAGCGCCCGCTTCTTGGCTGGTGTGGCGTCCTTAAGGTTGTTCGTTTCGAGGAACATCTGAAAGCGATCCATGTAGGATTCCCAATCCTCTTGGGATGGATCGTACGGAGCGGGTGGTACGATGCCGCCGGACATGGCTTCCGTTGGTGGCGCCGTTTTTTTACACGTGCTCTGTTTTTTCTTCCAAGTTCCTTAAGATCAGATGTCTCCAAATCCCATCCTCGTCGCCAGTGTCATAGATTCAGGGTAGAATGAATGGAGACAGTCTTAGTTGGTGAACTTTCAACTCTTTATTGCATAGTGACTTCTAACTTGTATAACAACAACTCTGCTTTATATAGGCAATGCTAATGTGAAATAACCAACAGGAGCTTGTGAAACACTAGCTCCAGTACCAATAAGAGTCCATCGTTAAGGGCCAATCAGATTCTCAGAATCCGACCAATCCGATCTAGCCGCTTAACACCCAATCAGAAGTGTAGGGCCAGAACCCTGCACTTTACCCCAAGCTTGCCTTTATTCAACTATTTACATACATAACACCTCATTTGGAAACCAAGGACCCAGAGTCTGGAGGAAGAATGGAGAGGCACACACTGCAAGATGCTTGAAGTCCAGTGTGAAGTTTCCAGTCTGTGTTGATTTGTGGAGCCATGTCATCTGCTGGTGTTGGTCCACTCTGCTTCATTAAGTCCAGGGTCAACACAGCCGTCTACCAGGAGATGTTGGAGCACTTCATGCTTCCTTCCAAAGATGAGCTTTATGGGGATGTTGACTTCATTTTCCAGCAGGACTTGGCACCTGCCCACACTGCCAAAAGCACCAAAACCTGTTCAGTGACTGTGGGATTACTGTGCTTGATTGGCCAGCAAACTAACCTGGCCTGAACCCCATAGAGTATCTATGAGGCATTGTCAAAAGATGAGAGACATGGGACTGAACAATGCAGAAGAGCTGAAGGCCACTATTGAAGTATCCTGGTCTTCCATAGCTCCTCAGCAGTGTCACAGGCTGATAGCTTCCACGCCACGCCCCACTGAGGGAGTAATCACTGCAAAATTACATATATTATACTTTGCATATTATAAAATTATACTTTTGCATGCTTATACTTTTCAGAGGTCCGATATTATTCTATGTACAATCCTTGTTTTATTGATTGCATGCAATATTCTTATTAGGTTTTGTTGTTCAGTGCAGATTCATGGCAAGCAAATTTGAGAGACTGAGCTTGCTGATTGCAGATAGATAGATCACTGAATGATTCTGTGAGCAACTCAATCTGTCTGCCTGCTTTGCCTAATTTTGGATAAAAGTTGCTCTTTTTTAAAAAAAATATATCAATATTTACATACATGGTGTGTTGTGAGTTAATTTTGTGAGTTTACTTGCTAGTAAATTTTATAAGTTTGCTTGAAAGCAAATTTTATAAGTTTGCTTGCAAGCAAATTTTATGTGACAGACTTAGCAAGCCAATGGCAGATAGATAGATTTCTGAATGAATCTGTGATTCTGTGAGCAACTCAATCTGCCTGTCTGCTTTGCCTGATTTTGGGTAAAAGTTATTCTTTTTTATAAAAAAATCAATATTTATATAAATATTTATAATATTTACATGCAAGCCATGTCCAGCCAGTCACATGACCACCAAGCCACACCTACAAATTAGGCCACACCCACAGAACCAGTTAGTGGTTCCTGGGATTTAAAATTATGAGTTTGGTGGTTCCTGAGGTCCAAAAGGTTGGTGATCCCTGGGCTGGAGTTCAATTCTGTGTACAATCCTTGTATTTATCAGTTTTGAACCAGTTTTATCAGACCCCACATTCCTCATGGAAAACTTTGTTATTTTAGAAAACCAGAAACATTAATCAAAGTTACTGAAAACATTACTCAAAGAGCTCCCATGCTACTATCAATATAAGTAAAAAAAATACATCAGATTCTTATTCTAAAATTAATATTTATCAACATATTTTCCATAATTGTCTATAATTCTAATAATCCAACCCCAAAATCAAGTTTTCATTTCTTTCAGTTCCTTGCAAAATGTCCAAAAATAGTTTTCCAGAAGAAATAACATTTGTACCTATTTGTTTTTCTGTTCATCTCAAAATAAAGGCCTCTGGTTTAAATTTCACATTTACTTTAAAATCTTCTGAATACCTAATCCTTAATCCCATCTATTTCCTTAATCCCAATATTTCCCAATATTTTCTTTGGTTAGATGTCCAACAAAGATTTAAAAAATGTTCTTTCAGTTTGTTTGCATTTCCAACAAATTACATGTTTTTGGCAATTTATCCGATGTCATGTACCAACTTTTTTATTGTTATTATTGAGCTGAATTGCTTATCACGGTTGTAATGATCTTTATATCAGAGAGCGCACTGCATCTGAAACAGGTTCACATCAGATGATCTTAAATAGATACTTTTCTTTCCTAATGAAACTTGCTATTTCAGACTGCCAGTGATTAAGACTGACATTTTTTATAGAATAAGCTTCTTGTGACAGGAAGTGAGCTATTTATTTATTTTTCCACCCACCTGCTTTTCTCCTTTCTTTTTCCAATACATATAAGAAGAACTTTTCAATTATAGCAATTAAACTGAAATGTACTCAGGAAGCCAAAGACAATTTTCAGGCATTTCATAGGAATAAATGAAAATATACACATGGGCAGAATATCTGTCCTCATGGTGGCAGGATACCATTAGCTGCCAGTGAAATCAGAGGACCAAAGTTCTTGATTCTTTCAAAGTTCTTACAAATATAACATGTTGGTGGTCTGGGCGGTGCATGTGAAAAAGAGAAGAGAAATTGTTGTTGTAGCTACTGCATCTAACACCTCAAACACAACGAAGCACTGCTCTTTTGTGATAATCTACCACTTCATCAAGAATCAAAATATGTTCCAATATTTTTGGCAACATCATTACCCATGTGAAGATTCAGCTGAATTTCTCGGGTAAGTGGACCATGAGCCTAATACCCCACAGAAACATTCAGTGCATTACTTTCGATCTTTAGTCACTGTGAGATCACCTTATGTACAGAGATTTAGGTAAAATTATTGTTGCTTTTAAGTTAATAAGCAATTGTAGTTAATAAATATTGGCTGTGATTCCCCTTCAGGTGGAGATTCCCCATATCCTACCCTAAATATGCAAAATAACAAAATAGCAGAGTTGGAAGAAACCTTGGCAGTCTTCTAGTCCAATCCCCTATTCAGGCAGGAAGCTATTTCAGACAAATGATTGTCCAATGTCTTCTTAAAAACTTCCAGTGCCTATTAAATTAATAAGCAAACTGCCTATTAAATTAAGATTTTCCCCCAATTCAGAAAAGAAAAACATTTCAGAGGCAATGAGTTTTACAGTTCTGATTCAATCTGAATATTTGATTTGAATCATAGACCTCAATGGTTAATCACTTCCTATTCACTAGCTCTAACATTGTGATCATTATCTCTTATATTTTCTAATGACTGATTCCAACAACTATTGAATGTTACTTTTCATATGCTGCTATAAATTAAAAAAATCATGATCATTACTATTAAGAGTAACTGAAAAAAAATGTTATTTATGTGATTCCATTCAATACATTGAATTCTGACTGCCTACTTTTTTTGGAAGGTACAAGGGCAAAAGGTCAATAGCCAAAGCAAAGAATTTAGCAATGAGATCAATATTACAGTGTTTTTATTAAATTACTGAAACAGTCAATTATCTACCATGAAAAGGATGCTAATTAGTGAACATGATTTACATTATTATGTTTCAGATAGATAGTAGATGATAGACACCATTATTCTTCCACAAAATAAATTAGGAAGTTGCTTCATTTTGTATTGATTTATATACTTCTGCATTAGGAAAGATGGGCTATAAACCACCTCTTCTTCTTCCTCCTCCTCCTCCATCCATTCATGTTATCATTGTTGTTATTATTTCTATTATCAAATTTATTCACAATCTTGATTGAAAAACCTTCAAGACGGTTATTTAGTTCTGGGGTGTGATTGTCTAATGTCAATTTGTATTACTGGCACAAATAAATAATTATACATAATTAGTTGTTAAAAAAGAATAAATCTTATCTTGGAAGATTTGGTTTATTCCAATATCATTTTTCACTTACCAGTTGAGGCTTATAGTAAGTCCTAATCTTTCTGATTTGGTTTTAAATGAAGTAAAATTGAACAAACTATTTCATATTTCTTTACATTTTATTTTTATTAAAAAAAAAAAACTCAAGTTCTTTTTAACTTTTGAAACTTTGATAGGTTAAAAATAAACTGAATAGAATGTTCATGTATCTTTACTGGTTAATTTCAGTAGTAATACTGACAGGTAGGCCCCAAATAGCATGGTTTTGCCAGCCTGCAAGGAAGATAGTGCTGAAATCTGGCTGAAATCTGGCTGAATATATAGGAATACAACCCAAATTTTAAGAGCTAAGTGATCTAAGTGATGGCATGCCTGGATGGGCAAATCTGTCACTTTCATTTTTTTCTCAACATAAATCTCTATTCATGTAGTAGCTCAAGTCTTTTTATAAAAACTGTAGGTTCTAATCCAAAACCTGATTGAACCAGATGTCTGCCTCTTCCAGATCATAATAACATCACCTTACAGTAGAAAGAAAACAACAATAATAATGGCAGGCTATTTAACTTTTAAATATCTAGCAGACTGTAAATTAATACAAACTGCTGCTTGTAATATACAATAATTTGTTTTAGTTTTATTCCACAAAACATTGATCTCTGTTCTTGAAGCAAGTATTTCAACAACAATAACAAAAACAAAAACCTGCATGTGGTCCTTTCTCTTTTGCTCTGTCCTTGAGAAAAATACTTCAATAGAATAAACAACTTCATGTGGTCCTCTTACTTTTAAGAACAAAGCAGACAGATTGATCTATGTTACTTGCTCCCACTATCTTGACTGGCAAGAGCAAGAAGATGCCCTGAATATGCACAAAAATATTTGGTATTTTTTGCAAGTGCCAGGTAAAAAAGATAAAGTGGAAGAGTGTTTCGTTGAGTAAAATCACATCATTTCTTCCCATGGTCGCTTTTATCCATTTGTCCATGTTTCTTTTTCCATGATAATAATGATCTTGCCTTTTTCTCATCTACATTCTGTACCAAAAGAAACTTAAAGGTTTTTTTAGTCATTCCAACTTTAATGTTTTTTTTCTATTCTTTCAGCGTATGGATATAATCTGCCATACCCATACCCAGATCCTCTAAGCTACTTTGACTGCTAGGAGATGTGATTTCTTAGTGGTCTCCAGTTCAGGTTAGTTCATGGTCTCCAGTTCATATAGTATAGTATTCAGAGGAACCTCAAGAAGACACAGACTGATAAACATTCCCACAAGGTTGTTGTGAGAAAAAAAAAGGAAGACAAGACAAATAGGGAGAAGTATTTATAGCCTACCACAGGAGCTCCTGAATCTAAGGTGGGATATAGATCAAATAAATAAATATAATGTTAAATACAAAAGCAGAATTGTCCTTGTGGGAGGACTTAGTTTGCACTGAGTTGAAATAACAATAGGTTATAAGACTGGTATATGCAGTACTTCTGAGTTGGGGAAGCTTATTGATGAGCAATACTAGAGCTGTTAGCTAAAGACTTGGAATTTGGAAATGGTTGCATTATTCATGAAATATTAATTTTAAAAAGAAAAGTGAAAGAGAATCCATTGCTTTTCCTGGGAAATTGTTCATGTGACTCAGTATTAAAAAATAAAAAAGTTAATACAGTTTTGGAACTGTTATGAACTAATAAAAGCGCTTCAATAAAGTTTTAACAAACCTTAAGAAAAAGCAGGGTTCTAATCCTGCACTTCTGATTGGCCGTAATAGTGATATCGGATTGGTCCGTTCTGGGAATCTGATTGGCTGTTAATGAGCCACTCTCATTGGTTCAAGGGTTTAACACTTCCAAGTTTCTCATTGGCTAATAGGTCAGCAGCCTGCCCTATAAAAGGGCTGCTGATGTCTAGGGTTTTTGCTCTGTTCAGAATGATTAATAAAGAGTTGAAGTTCACTGTTCACTGCCTCGTCTCCATTCCTTGCGCCCATGCGCAGAACTTAACAGGAACCTAGAAAGAAAACTCATTTATTCAAAGCTAAGCTTTTAATTAGTGCTCCAGATACAATTCTTAGTTGTTAGATTAATTGCAGAAAGCCTGCTCATTGTTTTAAATCCCCAGAGATATTTTTAAATCTAGTGGGCAGTGAGATTGCCATCTGTTTTGTTGGCTGGGAGTTGTTTCTTAGTGTGATAATTACAATCCGAATATCCCATTTATAAACATGGTGGTTTGTTGTAATTTTTTTAAATACTTCTGATCATACATTCATCCCTTTCCCAATTTTTCTTGCTACCACACCTGCGGCAGCTGGCAAAGGAGTCCAAGCAAACTGTCTACTTTTTGGTTTCAACAGCATTTGCAATGAGTGGCATGGAAATTACAGCTGCAGGGTTTTCAAGTTAGAGAATCTTTTTAGAAACTTTGCACTTTTCAAATGGGAGCCTTTAAATAACACCTAAGTAGTTTTCTCTCTTATGTTGCTTTAAATATAGGCCAGTCGAAATGTACTGGCCTAGTTTGTAGGTTTTCACAAAATAAAAAATATACTGCATCCACATTGTGTTGAATACATTCTTAATGAACAAGAAAAGGGTAACTTCACTTTTTGATAGCCAGTGGTCCTTTTTGGGGGGGCTTTTCAATTATTTGCCTAAAAGTTTCTACAGCAGGGCTGTTAAACTGACATCATCATGGCAGCGTCATGTGACATATCGGAACTTTTTTCTCCTTTGCTAAACCGGATGTGGGCTTGATTAGCATGTGACGCATCTGGCCCATTAGCCTGGAGTTTAACAGCCCTGCTCTATAGGCTTTTTTTTTTTTCTTAGTGGAGAGGAATCTCAATTTTCTAACTTTGTTAGTTAGGTAAATATTTAAGTTGTGCATAAAGGTTTCATAAATGGGATGTGTGCATTTGAAATAGTCTCAAGCACTCAAGCCTTGTGGACGTTCGGAGTATCTTGGTTGATGTTTGGAAACTGTGTTTGTAATATTTCTTAGTAACCCTATCTACTATTCTTGGCAGCCTTGCATAACCTTGGCAAGGTTCTTGCTTATCAGAGACAATTAGTTTGAAACAGCCTTTTAACCGTGAAGGAACTGAATTTGTAAAGAATCATTAAAAGTTTTTGCTGTTACTTCTGTTTCGTGTTTGTTTCCTTGGAGCAAGGTTTGGGTCAGAACAAACAGAAGCTTAAATGAAACTTGAATAGTTCTACTCAGAAATAATTCCAGTTTGGGTCACTATTATCTATTCTTAAATCAGTTATCATAGAAGATATTTCAGATTTTAAAAACCTCTTAATGGCTTTGCAACTCTTATTTCTTAGTGGTTTCTGAATTCATACCATTTGAAACCAGGACATGGATTGATAAAGAAGTAGGAAATTTATTTTATTTCCCTTTTTTATGTAATGCACATGAATGAAAGTTCTTTCCAAAAACATGACACAAGTAATTGAAAATCTGTGGTTCTTGTTCTCAGTAAGTTTGATGTTGAAAATATGATTGCAGAGTAATATTGAATTTCCTTTCAGGGATTTGGGATTAAAAATAAAGACAGGGCATAAAGTGAGTTGCTATTTTTTTAAAAAGTGATATCACTTGAAATATCCAAGTCCTCTGCTTACAATTTGTTTAGTGATTTGTTTAGTGACCGCTTGAAGCTACAAGGGCCTTAAAAAAGTGATTTAAGACTATTTTTCACATTTATGACTGTTGCAGCAACCCCCTGCTTAAGTGATCAAAATTCAAATGCTTGGCAACTAACCCATATTTATGATGTTTGCAGTATCCCAGGGTCATGTGATCACCTTTTGTTCTCTTCTAACAAGCAAAGTTAATGGTGAAGGCAGATGTACTTAACAATTGTGTTACTAACTTAAAAACTGCAGTGATTCACTTAACAACTGTGGCCACAAAGGTTGTAAACTGGGGGCAAAACTCACTTAACAAATGTCTCACTTAGCAAAAGAAATTTTAGGCTTACTTGTGGTCATAAATTAAGGACTACCTTTACTTATCATTTAATTCCCTGTTAATTTTAATTATTCAAATTGTAATAGAAAAACAAAATATTTGACATAGTGATAGTGGGTATAAGTATTTGAAATCAATATATCCATTGGTTAATTAAAAGGAACTGTACAAGTTTGAGCAATATTATGATTTACTGTCATTGGGCAGCTCTGTTGAGTCCTTAGGCATTTTACTTTAATTGAAAACATTGGTTAACACATTATTAAATTGACTTGAAAATTGTTAAGAGCTGGAAAGTAATTTTCCAAGTAGGAGGGAGGTTAACCTGTAAGCAGCATGTTTGTTTTTAAAAACCTACCTGTGTTCATCAAACAATTTGATATTCATTAGCATGATAGCTGATCTTTGATATATTTTTTTATCCTGGGCTAATGGTGGATAAATTAATTTCTACATAAATTATCTAGCACATGCTATGTATTGCTTTAAATTGTCAATTTAGAAAGTAAATTTTACTTAAGCAGTAAACTCTTTAAAAAAATATTGACCAATTCAATTGAATCAGAAAAAAAATAGTGAACTAAAAAATATCTCTTGAGGTTTCAAATTTCAGCTCTGGGAAGCAGTAGATTTCTATTTTCTATGTTCCATATTTCTACAAAACAATTTATTTCTTAGGAACATATAAACACTGGAGAATCAATCTGAAAATGAAATCTGATTTTGTACAGCCAATTCCCTGATCACTTGCTTACTACATAGTCCTATTTTTCCCCCAAAGTGACAGTCTCATCCCAGTATAATATGAAAATTGTTAAGTCCTGAGCATGGACGCAAGGAACGGAGACGAGACATCATATGGTGACTTCAACTCTTTATTGCAAAATAAGAACAGAGCAAATACTTGGGCAGCAGCAGCTCCTTTATAGAGCTGGCCGCTGTCAAAACAACCAATGATTTGAGTTTACCGTTTTCACAAGTGTCCAATCAGAGGGGCCCATTAACAACCAATCAGACTGGCCAAAAATGACCAATCACGACTCGCTATTTGCGGGCCAATGAGAAGTGCAGGATTACAAGCCTGCTGTAAAGTAAAGCTGTTTAGGGTTGTATTGCTGCGTTGGCTTAGTCCATAACAGCCCTCCCCCCTAGGTTCCATCTGAGGGGTGGGGTGACGTATTCTCATAAATAGGCAGGTCGCTTCACCTGTCTGCTTGACCTGCGCTGTTCCTCCGGTTTCTGTCCTGGCTCTGGTTCCGGTGGGCTACTAGCTGGGTTGGATGATGAAAATTGTGGCCCTGCGCTGCTTTCCCTGCTTATGCTGGTGCTGTCTTCCGGGTTCCCTGGATCTGTTTCCATCGCAGTGCTGTCACGTGGCGAGGCCACTCCCTGGCTTGGTTCTCCTTCTGACGGTGAGTATCCCCTGGTTGGTTGTGTAGACTGTTGGGTTTCGATTGTTATTTCTTCTTCAGCCTCCTCAATGTTCCTTCCCCCCCCCCCCCAGCTAGAGATTCTGGGGCTGAGATAGGACTAGGTGCTAATCTGGAACAGAGCTGGTCTATGTGGCATTTCCACATCTTACCATCTGCAGTTTGTAGGCTATAGGATCGGGGTCCCGTAAGTTGCGTTATGGTAGCGGGGACCCACAATGGGTCGCCTGAGAAGTTTTTCGCAAACACGAGGTCACCTTCTTGGAATGCCCGACACTTGCTGCTGGATCCTGGGGGTTGTTCCAGCGTGTAGTTTGGGTGGAGGCGATCGAGATGTAAGCAAAGTTTCTGGCCCATCAGGAGTTCAGCTGGGGTTTTGTTTATGGTACTGTTTGGGGTTATGTGCTGGAGGAGAAGCATCCAGTTTATTTTGTCATCAATGTCGCCGTGGTCCATTTTGTGCAAGGTCTTTTTTACAAATTGAACCATTCGCTCAGCCCTACCATTGGCCGCAGGGTGAGCTGGCGATGTTAAGGCATGGAGGATGCCCCGATCTGCCAGGTACGGTTTGAATGGCAGGGCAGTGAATTGGGGGCCATTATCAGAGACCAGGACATCCGGAAATCCGTGGGTAGCGAATAGCTTATTCAGCTTTTTAGTGACTGCCTCTGTGGTGGTGCTTTTCATCTTGTGGACTTCAAGCCAATTTGAATAGGCATCCACTGTTAGGAGGAAAGTGTGTCCTCTTGTGGGTCCCACAAAATCGATGTGGATACGGGACCAAGGACCTCGAGGCATTTCCCACTGAGTTGGGGGAGTTTTTGGAGCAGTGGAGCGAGTCTCCTGGCATTTGCTGCACTTTGCTACCCAGGTCTCTATCTATTTGTCTAACCCAGGCCACCATGCATAACTCCTGGCCAATGCCTTCATCCGCACGATGCCTGGATGTCCATCGTGCAACATTTTTAATACCCTATGTTGCAATTTCTCTGGGATTATGACTCTGTCTCCCCACACTAGGTAGCCTTTTTGGGAGAATAGCTCTGTTTGACGATTCCTAAATGGCTTGAACGTGTCATTGATTGCGCTGACCGGCCAACTCCGTTCCACCCAGCTGAGGACTCGTGCCAAAACAGGGTCCTTTTTTGTTTCTAAGGCGATGTCTTGAGCAGTCAGCGGCGCCGATTTGAGGGTTTCGATTTGCAATACGGATAAGGTTGGAGCTGGGTCTTCTATGATGTCTGGTAGTGGAGAGTGGCTCAAAGCGTCAACGTGGGGACTGGTTTTTCCCGGGCGCTTTTGCAATCGGTAATCGTAGGTGACTAAAAATTCTGACCAACATGTCATTCTTGGTGATAAGATATGGGGAGTTGGTTTGTTTACCGCCAAAATACCAAGTAGTGGCTTGTGGTCTGTAATTATGGTAAAGGTTCTCCCATACACATATTCATGGAAAAGTTTAATTGTGGATACAATAGCGGGAGCCTCTTTATCAAGTTGACTATACTTCCTTTCAGTCTTAGACAAAGTTCTCAAAAAGAACGCAATAGGTGCCTCATTCCCATTTAGTATGACATGGCTTAAAATGGCTCCCACTCCAAATGGTGAGGCGTCACAGGTAACTGTCAAAGGCAGAGTCTCGTTGTATTGCATTAATACAGTATTGGAGGTTAAAAGGTCTTTTACTTGTTGGAATGCCCTTTCTTCACGCCGTCCCCAGACCCAGGAAGCCTTTTTATCGAGAAGTCTATGTAGGGGCTCAGCTAAGGTCGCCTTCTGGGGCAAGAAGATGCTATAAAAGTTAATGAGTCCCAGGAAAGCTTGGAGGTCTGTCTTATTCCTACGTCTCAGGGCATTTTTGATTGCGGTTAGTTTTTTTTCAGTGGGGTGGATTCCCTGTCTGTCGAGAAGGTATCCCAGGAACTCCACTCTCTCTGTACAAAGTTGACACTTGTCCCTTTTTACCTTCAGACCAGCATCTTTCTGAAGAACTTTTCTGAGTTGCTGTACTAATAACTCTTTAGTGGGGGCAGCTATTAGGACGTCATCAAAATAAGGCACGATGCCTTTTATGCCTTGTAATAGTCTCTCCATCAAACTTTGGAAAATGCCAGGTGCCATGCTTGCTCCGAATTGGAGTCTATTGCACTTGAAGGCACCTCTATGTGTAACTATTGTCTGGGCTTCTGCAGTTGTCGCGTCTACAGGTAGTTGCTGGTATGCCTGAGCTAAGTCCAATTTCGCAAATATTTTTCTGCAACCCAGGGAATGAAGAAGGTGTTGAACCACCGGTACTGGGTAAGCACTCTGTTGAAGAGCATGATTTAGGGTGGCCCAGTAATCCCCACAAATTCTTAACGAACCATCTGGCTTCATGGGCGTTACTATTGGAGTTTCCCAGCAGGCATGGTCAATTGGTTCCAATACGCCCTGGGCTATCAGTTTATCTAGCTGCTCATTGATCTTCGGCTTTA
This sequence comes from Hydrophis major, assembly GCA_033807585.1. Taxonomy (NCBI): domain Eukaryota; kingdom Metazoa; phylum Chordata; class Lepidosauria; order Squamata; family Elapidae; genus Hydrophis; species Hydrophis major. The sequence continues at coordinate 161,078,592 of CM066329.1, forward strand.
GGGCAAAAGGCACCCGAGGAGGCTTAAGCCGAATGCGAGCTACATCGGGGCTGAGATTAAATGATATAGGGGTCCCCTTGTACTTGCCTAAGGTTCCTGTGAACACATCCTGGAATTCCTGGATGAGAGCCTCTTCCCAGTCATCATTTCTGGTATGGTGTATGCCGGCTAGTTCAATCCCAAGTGGGGCGAACCACTGTAACCCTAACAAACTGGGTCGGTCACAATTGACGACAGTCAGGGGAAGTGTCACTGTGTGGTCCTTGAAGGATACCTGGACGTAGCTGGAACTGACAACTGGAATTCTTTTTCCCTGGTAGTCTTTTAGGATGACTGGTTGAGTGCTGAGGTCCTAACAGCAGATGGCAGGGATCAGCTGTTTGAGGGTTTTCCAGGATACCATCGATAGGGATGATCCCGAATCGACTTCCATCATGTACGGTCGATTCTCTTTACGTAGATCTTTCTTGCATCGAACGATGAAGCGTGGCCGATAATAATGGTTTGGTGGGCCTCTTCTCGTCTCGTTGGAGATGCAGGTGCTCAATTTCTGTAGTAGTAGTGATTGTTCCATTGGTGATTCAGACGGTCCTGGTTCTCAGGACGTTTGTCTATCTCCCGACGGAGGATGTTCTCCCTTCGGTTGGGACTGGACTCTCACTTGCTTCTGCAGACTTTTGTGATGTGGCCTCTTTTTCCACAAGTACGGCAGAGTGCGTCGAGGAATTTGCAGTCTGATCGTGGGTGGTTTGCCCCGCAACCAGCACATTGGTGCGGATGTTTCTGGTTCCTTTGCTCTCGTTCTGAGCAGAGCCGGTTGACCTCCTCTTCCTCACTGTCTGAGGATGACTTGAGGTCTTCGTGGTGGGTTGTGGTAGTGTGCTTCTCAGCGGCGAGTGGGCTATCATTAGCGAGTTGGCGAAGTGGTGCGTTCACTTGGCTGACTTCCTGGTTGCTTCTGCGGCAGTAGCATCGGCGATGACATCTGTAAGGCTGATGTCTCCTTTCACCATCAGTTTACTCTGCATGTGTGGTTCATTTAGTCCCAGAACTATGTGGTCTCTTAGGGCTTCCTCGAGGTTTTCAAAATCACAAAGGCCTCCTAGGTTCCGAAGAAAGGCTACGAAATTCCCAACGCTCTCGTCCTTACATTGGTCCCTCTGGTAAAACTCATGTCTTCATATCAGTGTAGGTACTGCGTGTGCATAATGGGCCAGGAGGATTGGGGCAAGGGTATCCCAATCCATGGTCTTCACTTCCACCGGTTTTGCCAGTGCTTTAGCCATTTTGAAAATGGCGGGGCCGCAATGAGTCAGGAACACCGCTCGTTTCTTGCCAGGTGTAGCATCTTTTAAATTGTTGGTCTCCAGGAACATCTGGAAGCGATCTATATATGAGTCCCAGTCTTCGTTTGCTGGGTCGAATGGAGCGGGTGGTATGGCGCTGCTGGTCATCTTGCCATTTGTTGCATGCTCTCTTCAGCCACGTGCTCTGTCTTGTTCGATGCATACTTAGTCAACTCTATCGCCTCCGCATCCCATCCTCGTCACCAGTGTTAAGTGCTGAGCATGGGCGCAAGGAACAGAGACAAGACATCATACGGTGACTTCAACTCTTTATTGTAAAATAAGAACAGAGCAAATACTTGGGCAGCAGTAGCTCTTTTATAGAGCTGGCTGCTGTCAAAACAACCAATGATTTGAGTTTACCGCTTTCACAAGCGTCCAATCAGAGGGGCCAATTAACAGCCAATCAGATTGGCCAAAAATGACCAATCTCGACTCGCTATTCATGGGCCAATTAGAAGTGCAGGATTACAAGCCTGCTGTAAAGTAAAGCTGTTTAGGGTTGTATCGCTGCGTTGGCTTAGTCCATAACAAAAATCTTTTATTTCTTTTTTTTATTACCTTCTTTTGGGAAATATTGATATTAAGTCTTCATTTAAAAGTTGAGTTAGCCACATATTTAGCACCACAGAAAAAAAGTTTAAGAAAGTTATCTAAAGTAGAATTGATGTGAAATTAGTAAATTTCATGTTACATCTGTTGGCTGTTTTACATAAGGGGAAGTGGTTGTAAATTACTTGAAAACAACCTGCCATGCAAAAAGTAGCAATTTTCATGAGGACAAAAAAAAAAAAAAAAGAAAAAAGAAATGTCAGCTTTCCATGAAGCTAATAAAGGTCAAGTATTATTTTATCGAGTTTACCACTAAAACCATAGCATGCATTCTGAAATAAATGAGACTGTGTTCGAATATTAAGATAATTGAAGTATGTGAACATTTAGGAGTTTTTGGGAAATGATTTACAGGTCTGAACAATAAAAGACCAAATTTCCTTTCAGATCCTGACATTTTTAAACCACAGCAAATGTGCAAGAACATAAGCCACATGGTTTTCAAAAATAAAAGCAGTATCATTTTATCTAATGCACTGTATGATTTAAGGTATGGCCTTTTGATCCATCCACCACATTGTCAATTTCTGGTGGAATCTTATTAGTCACTATCTCCTCTTAATTTTTTTACTGGCATACCTTTGAAGCTTATTTAAGCTAAGATGGGATGTGATGTGATGGGAAGAGATGAGATGAAATGAAATGAAATGAAATAAGACGAGATGAGACGAGACCAGATGAGGTGATATGTAATGATATGATTTTACTATCTTTTTTGTTTTTACTGAGGCCATACAGGCCCACATTAAAAATGAAATTCTGTTGCCTGCTCTCAAGAGAAAGTGTATATCTACCCAACCACATACATAATACACATATACTACATACTTACTGTTAAGTCCTGGGCATGGGCGCAAAGAATGGAGATGAGACATCGGACGGTGACTTCAACTCTTTATTTAACAAGAAAGAACCGAGCAAAACACCTCGGCAGCAGTAGCTCTTTTATAGAGCTTGCTGCCCTTAAACAACCAATGAACTGAGTCTATCGCTTTCACAAGTGTCCAATAAGGGGTTCCTGTTAACAGCCAATCAGACTGGCCAAACCTGACCAATCACGACTCGCTATTCATGGACCATTGAGAATTGCAGGATTAAAAGCCTGCTGTAAGATGAAGCTGTTTAGGGTTGTACTGCTGCAATGGTTTAATCCATAACACCCCTCCCCCCTTGGTTCTGTCTGAGGGGTGGGGTGACATATTCTCGCAAATAGGCAGGCCGCTTCACCTGTCTGCTCAACCTGCGCTGTTCCACCGGGTTCTGTTCGGATTCTGGTTCTGGCTCTGGCTCTGGCTCTGGTGGGCTGTCCGCTGGGCTGGATAATGAAGACTGTGGTTCTGGGTTGCCCTCGTCAGCGCTGTCTTCCGGGTTCCCTGGATCCGCCTCCGTTGCAGTACTGTCACGTGGCGAGGCCGCTCCCTGTTTCGGTTCTCCCTCGGATGGTGAGAATCCCCTGGGCTGTTGGGTTTTGATTTCTTCTTCATCCTCCTCCATTTTCCTTCCCCCCCAGCTGGAGGTTCCGGTGCTAATCTGGAACAGAGTTGGTCTATGTAGCGTTTCCACATATTGTCGTGGGGACCCACAATGGGTCGCCCGAGAAGTTTTTTGCAAACACAGGGTCCCCTTTCTGGAATGCCCGCACTTGCTGCTGGATCCCGGGGGTTGTTCTGGCGTGTAGTTTGGGAGGAGGCGATCAGGAGGCGAGCAAAGTTTCTGGCCCATCAGGAGTTCTGCTGGGGTTTTGTTCATGGTGCTGTTTGGGGTTATGTGTTGGATAAAAAGCATTCGGTTTATTTTGTCGTCAATGTCGCCGTGGTCCATTTTGTGCAGGGTCTGTTTTACAAATTGAACCATTTGCTCAGCCCTGCCATTGGCTGCAGGGTGAGCTGGCGATGTTAAAGCATGGCGGATGCCCCGATCTGCCAAGTATTGTTCGAATGGTAGGGCAGTGAATTGGGAGCCATTATCTGAGACGAGGACATCAGGAAGTCCGTGGGTAGCAAATAGTTTATTCAGTTTTTTAGTGACTGCGTCTGTGGTAGTGCTTTCCATTTTTTGGACTTCAAGCCAATTTGAACAGGCATCCACCATTAAGAGAAAAGTGGGCCCCGCAAAATCAATGTGGATACGGGATCAAGGACCTCGAGGCATTTCCCACTGAGTTGGGGGAGTCTTTGGAGGAGAGGAGCGAGTCTCCTGGCATTTACTGCATTTTGCTACCCAAGTTTCTATCTATCTATCTAAACCAGGCCACCATGCGTAACTCCTGGCCAGTGCCTTCATCCGCACGATACCTGGTTGTCCCTCGTGCAACATTTTCAAAACCATATATTGTAACTTCTCTGGGACTATGACTCTGTCTCCCCATACTATGCAACCTTTCTGGGAGAACAGTTCTGTTTGATGATTCTTAAATGGCTTGAATGTGTCATCAGTTGCACTGACCGGCCAACCGCGTTCTACCCAGCTGAGGACTCGTGCCAAAACAGGGTCCTTTTTTGTCTCTAAGGCTATGTCTCGAACAGTTAATGGCAGCAATTTGAGGGTTTCGATTTGTAGTATGGTTACGGTTGGAGCAGGGTCCTCTATTATATCTGGTAGTGGCGAGCGGCTCAAAGCATCAGCGTGGGGAATGGTTTTCCCCGGGCGATGTTGCAATCGGTAATCGTAGGCAGCTAAAAATTCTGACCAACTTGGTGATAAGATATGGGGAGTTGGTTTGTTTCCCACCAAAATACCAAGTAGCAGCTTGTGGTCTTTAATTATGATAAAGAGTCTCCCATATACATATTCATGGAGGCGTTTAATTGCAGATACAATAGCAAGGACCACTTTATCAAGTTAACTAGAGTTCCTTTCGGTTTTAGACAAAGTTCTCAAAAAGAACGCAATGGGTGCCTCATTTCCATTTGGGAAGACATGACTTAAGATGGCTCCCACTCCAAATGGTGAGGCATCACAGGTAACCATCAAAGGGAGAGTCTCGTTGTATTGCATTAATACAGCATCGTAGGTTAAAAGGTCTTTTATCTCTTTGAACGCTTTCTCTTCACGCCGTCCCCAAACCCAAGGAGCCTTTTTATCGAGAAGCGTATGTAGGGGTTCGGCTACGGTTGCCTTCTGGGGCAAGAAGATGTTATAAAAGTTAATGAGTCCCAGGAAAGCTTGAAAGTCTGTCTTATTCCTAGGTCTCTGGGCTTTTTTTATTGCGGTTATTTATTTTTCAGTGGGGTGGATTCCCTGTCTGTCGAGAAGGTATCCCAGGAACTCCACTCTCTCTGTACAAAGTTGACACTTGTCTCATTTTACTTTAAAACCAGTGTCTTTGAATTTCTGCAGGACTTTTCTGAGTCATTGTACTAATAATTCTTTGGGGCAACTATTAGGACATCATCAAAATAAGGCACGATGCCTTTTATGCCTTGTAATAGTCTCTCCATTAAACTTTGGAAAATGCCCGGCACCACGCTTACTCCGAATTGGAGTATATTGCACTTAAAAGCGCCTCTATATGTAACTATTGTCTGGGTTTCTGCAGTTGCTGCATCCACAGGGAGTTGCTGGTACGCCTGAGCTAATATTTCACAAATATTTTTCTGCCACCCAGGTAATGAAGAAGGTGTTGAACCACCGGTACTGGATAAGCGCTCTCTTGAAGAGCATGATTTAGGGTGGCCCGATAGTCCCCGCAAATTCTTAACGAACCATCTGGCTTCATGGGCGTTACAATTGGGGTTTTCCAATGGGCGTGGTCAATCAGTTCCAATACACCCTGGGCTATCAGTTTATCTAGCTGCTCGTCGATTTTAGGTTTTAAGGCAAAAGGTACTCGATGGGTCTTAAGCCGAATGGGAGCTACATTGGGGCTGAGATTAAACAATATAGGGGTCCCCTTGTACTTGCCTAATGTTCCTGTGAGCACGTCCTGGAATTCCTGGATGAGAGTCTCTTCCCAGTCATCATTTCTGGTATGGTGTATGCCGGCTAGTTCAATTCCAAGTGGGGCGAACCACTGTAACCCTAACAAGCTGAGTCGGTTACGATCAATGACAGTCAGGGGAAGCATTGCTGTGCAGTCCTTGAATGATACTTGGACGTTGCTGGAACTGACAACTGGGATTCTGTTTCCCTGATAATCTTTCAGGACGATTCGCTGTGTGCTGAGGTCCTGGTGGGAAATGGCAGGGATCAGTTGTTTGAGAGTTTACCAGGATACCATCGACAGGGATGATCCCGAATCGTCTTCCATCAAACATGGTCGATTCTCACCTTCACGCGTGTTTTCCTTGCATTGAATGATGAAGCGTGGCCGATGATAATGGTTTGGTGGGCCTCTGCTCGTCTTGTTACGGTGTAGTTATATAGTCCCTTAGATAGGATGGTTGTCTTTTAAGTCTTTTGGATTTTCATTGGATTTGTTGGTTGCAATCCTGTTGAGGTAGATTGTTGTTTGGCAGTGGTTCTGCTTCTTGCTCAGGTGCAATTTCTTGCGGTGCAAATGTTTCTCCTTCCTGCTCCATTTCCTGAGTATCACTTAGTTCGTCGTTCCCTTCGAGCAGGTTCTCTGGATCTTCATCTTCTTCTGTACCTCCCCCCCTCAGTTTGATCATGGGGGAGTTGTTGACTGGCAGTTGTGAGTCGTGACCGTAATTGGTCGATATGCCATTTCCACAGTTTATTATCACAGCATTTCACTACCTAGGATTTGGGGCCGGTCACTCGTACTACTGTAGCCTCTATCCATAATGGGTCGCCCGATAAGTTTCGTGTGTAAATGAGGTCTCCTACCTGGAAGGTGCGACAGTGGCCGCTGGATCCTATTGGCTTTTCTGGTTCGTAAGCAGGGTGCAACCGGTTGAGGTGGGAGCGGAGTCTTCGTCCCATCAGTAGTTTGGTGGGAGTTCTGCCGGTGACGCTATGTGGAGTTATGTGTTGCAAAAAGAGAATTTGGTTGACCTTGTCATCGATATTGTCATAGTCCACTTTTTGCAAGGTCTTTTCAACAAATTGGACCATGCGTTCAGCTCGGCCATTGGTCGCAGGGTGCGCAGGCGAGGTGAGCACATGGCAGATTCTGCGGTCAGCGAGGTACTGCTCGAACATTTGTGCCGTAAACTGTGGCCCGTTATCGGACACCAGGACGTCTGGCAATCCATGGGTTGCAAAGAGTCTGTTTAGAATCTTGATCACCGCCTCAGAGGTCGTAGCCATCATACAATGAATTTCTAACTAATTGGAGTATGTGTCGACTATCAGCAGGAAGGTATAGCCCTTGGTTGGCCCCGCGAAATCCAGGTGGATTCTGGACCAGGGTCCACATGGCGTCTCCCATTCAGTAGGCATGGCTTTTGGTGGGGTGTTGCTGACTTGTTGGCAATTGGAACACGCTTTAACCCACTGCTCGATTTGCCGGTCCATGCCCAGCCACCATGTGTAGCTTCGTGCAAGCGCCTTCCTTTGCATGATGCCAGGGTGGCCCTTGTGCAGAATTCACAGCAGCGTCTTCTGGAGTCGCTCTGGGACAATGACTCTATCGCCCCAGATGATACAGCCTTTTTGGGAAAAAAGTTCAGTCTGTCGAGATTTGAATGGTGCGAAGTCATCTGGTACTTGGTCCAATGGCCATCCACGTTCTACCCAGCCTAGGACTTGAGCTAGAGTGTGGTCTCGTTTGGTTTCTCTTGCGATGTCTCGGGCGGTCATAGGTGGCAAGTTGAGTGTTTCAATCTGCAACGTGGTTGCCATTGGTGCCGGATCGTCGAGAGTCTCTGGAAGCAGTGCTCGGCTTAATGCGTCCGCGTGGGGAATGGCTTTCCCCAGGCAGTATTGCAGGCGATAATTATAAGCAGCTAGGAATTCTGACCATCGGGTCATTCTAGGGGATAATATGTAGGGGGTTGGCTTGTCCCCGGCTATTATCCCTAGCAACGGTTTGTGGTCAGTTATAATGGTAAATGTCCTTCCATACACATATTCATGACATATTTTTACAGCTGAAACGATTGCGAGGGCTTCTTTATCAATTTTTCCATAGTTCCGCTCTGCTTGTGAAAGAGTCTTCGAAAAGTATGCAACAGGGGCTTCGTTCCCATTAAGCAGTACATGGCTCAAAATGGCGCCCACCCTGAAAGGCGATGCATCGCAGGTTATAACTAACGGCAAAGTCTCGTTATACTGCATAAGTACAGAGTCAGATGTGAGCAGTTTTTTAACATTCCGGAACGCTTGCTCTTCCCAGTAACCCCATACCCACAATGCTTTCTTATCTAATAATCGGTGTAACGGTTCAGCGACAGTTGCCTTGTGCGGTAAAAATACATTATAGAAATTAATGAGGCCTAAGAACGCCTGGAGATCGGCCTTGTTGCGTGGCCTGGGAGCATTTTTGATTGCTTTTAATTTACTCTCGGTAGGATGAATGCCCTGGCTATCAATCCAGTACCCTAGAAACTCAACATTGTCAGCATACAATTGACATTTATTTTTTTTCACCCTAAGTCCGGCCTTTTGGAATTTTTTTAGAATGCATTTCAAATGGTCCTGTAAGATTTTTTGGGTAGGGGCTGCAATTAATACGTCATCAAAATAAGGGACCATGCCCTTGATTCCTTGTAATAACCTTTCCATAAGGCTCTGGAAGATCCCCGGGGCTACACTAACTCCAAATTGCAATCGGGTAAATTTAAAGGCACCCCTGTGCATTACAATTGTTTGGGCTTGAGCCGTTTTTTCATCCACTGGTAATTGTTGATAAGCTTGAGCTAAATCCAATTTAGCGAAAACCTTCCCGCCCCCCAAGGAATGGAGGAGGTGCTGCACCTCCAGAACTGGATACGGATTCTGCTGTAGGGCGTGGTTCAAAGTGGCCCGGTATTCCCCACAAATTCGGATTGACCCGTCTGGCTTAATGGGTGTTACAATAGGGGTTTCCCATGGAGAAAGCCCATCGATGGGCTTCAACACCCCTTGAGCAATTAGTTTGTCGAGTTGTTAATCAATTTTTGCTTTAAGAGCGAACGGAACTCGATGGGGCTTCAAGAGAATGGGAGCTACTTTTGGATCTAGACTGAATGAGATCAGGTTCCCCTTATACTCGCCTAAGCTGTCCGCGAAGATGTCACTGAACTCAGAGATAAGGTCTTCCTCCCATTCACAACCACCGACTCGGTTCACGCCGGCCACTTCAATGCTGAGTGGCGCGAACCATTGGAGGCCTAGTAGGCTAGGCCTATCTCTGTCGATGACCGTTAGAGGTAAGTACGCTGTATGCTTCTTGAAGGAGACTCAGACTCGGCAGGACCCGACAACGGGGATTCAATTCCCTTGGTAGTCCTTGAGGATGAGGCATTGAAATTGGGTCTTGGCGTAGAATTGTGGGGATGAGTTGCTTGAGTGTCTTCCAGGACACCATCGAGAGGGACGATCCTGAGTCGACCTCCATGTGGCAAGGCTGGTTCTCGATGGCTACCATGACTCGGATTTTCTTAGTGTCCAAAGCTGAGGCGTGACCGATAGTGATAGTATGGTGAGCCTCTTCTCTCTGCAAAGCTCGATTTCTGTAGGAATGGTTTACTGGCTCTCGCCTTACAGGACAGTTTCCTCAATTGGCGATAGTTAGCCCCTTTTGAGGCCTGTCTGAGTCCTGGTAAGCTGCGGCAGACCCGGCCGATGTGGCCTCGTTTCCCGCACTCATGGCAGAGTGCGTCGTGGAATTTGCATTCGGACCTGGCATGATTTGGTCCACAGCCAGCGCATGGGCGTAAGGGCTTCGGGCGAGGGTCCTGGTCGGACCACAGTCAATGGACCCCTTCTTCATCACTGTCTGACGACGAAGAGAGGTCCTCGTGGTGCATCATCGTGAGCTGTCCTTCAGACTTGGATAAAATGTCGCTTGTCGGTGGTGGTACCGGAGTGCGGCTTCGCCATAGTTTTGCAGCCGACTTTTTGGTCACCTCTGCTGCCGTGGCTTTGGCAATGGCGTCGGCAAGGCTGATGTCGCCTTTCGCCATCAGCTTGCTTTGCAGGCCTAGTGCATCTAGTCCCAGAACTATTCGATCTCTTAGTGCCTCTTCTAAATCGGCGAACCCACAGAGGTCCCCTAAATTTTGGATGTCCGCCACGAAATTGGCCACGCTTTCCCCTTTTCGTTGGTTCCTCTGATAAAACTCGTGGCGTCTCACGAGCGTAGGCACGGTTGGCATGTAATAGTCTCTCAGGATGGGTTCGAGGTCGTCCCAGCTCATGGCCTTCACTTCTCGAGGTTTGGCGAGTGCTTTAGCCATCTTAAATACGGCTGGGCCGCAATGCATCAGGAACAACGCCCTTTTCTTTGCTGGCGTGGTGTCCTTCAAGTTGTTCATCTCGAGAAACATTTGGAAGCGATCCATGTAAGATTCCCAATCCTCTTGGTTTGGATCGAACGGAGCGGGTGGTACGATGCCGCCGTACATGGTTCCATTGTTGGCGTCGTCTGTCACGTGCTCGGTGTTGCTTCCTGGTTTCTTCGGTTCAGACGTCTCCAAATCCCATGCTCGTCGCCAGTGTTAAGTACTGAACATGGGTCGGAGTAAATGGAGACCGCCTCTGAATAGTGAACATTCAGCTCTTTATTTGCATAGTGACTTCTCAAAACAACAACAGTGAGCTCTGCCTTATATAGGCAACCCTTGTAAGAATTGTCCAATAACGAGCTATGAACGCTCGGTCTTTTAACCAATAAGAATTCTCTGTTAAGGGCCAATCGGATTCCTCAGAACTAACCAATCCGATCTGGCCGCCTAACAGCCAATCAGAAGTGCAGGCCAGAACCCTGCACTTTACCTCAAGCTCATACTTTATTAACTATAGTACATACACAACAAGTTATCAGCTGCCTTTGGAATCAGACATCAGTGAGGCAGAAGTACAGCTGTAGCCTATTCCCAGGGTGCGCATGTGCAGAGTTGCCAGACAAAGCGAACAGCTGAGGAACAAGGGCTGACTTGGGAGTAAAGCCACAGTGGACAGTGAATGGCCTCTCCCCTAAAGTATAAAAGAGGAGCAAAAGGGGAGTGGGGCTTTGCAGGAAACAATTAGTTTACTCTGGCATGCTTGCCAAGTATTGCAGTGTCTGAAAGATATAGGCCTGGCTCCTCTTCAAGCCTAATAAAAGTTTGTAATTGGGAACTATTGTGAAGGGCTGTTGGCCAGGACTTTGTTGGAGAGGAAATTCATTGTAAATCAAATAAAAGGGGTTTATCAGGATGAGGACTCAGCTTCCATGCTGTTGGGGGAAGCCTAGGTCAGAACATATGTCTGCTGACTGCCCGCTGACTGTAATTTGGCAGTTCAAATCTCACCAGGCTCAAGGTTGGCTTAGCCTTCCATCCTTCTGAGGTAGGTAAAATGAGGACCCAGATTACTGGGTTAGAGAGGTTAGAGAGGGTTGTAAAGCACTATAAAGTTCTAATAAGTTCTAGTGCTAAGGATGAGATAAAAATTATAAAATAATCTCAAATATTTTTCTGCCATACCTAGAAATAATTTAATGGGAATATTATATAATGTACTATTCCAAAATAAAAAAGAAATCAGTAAATCGTCTGGTATAAGGCACATAATTTATTTGTTTAGGTTTCATTCTGATTTTCTATTTCAGATTGTTGGAGAAAAGTTCCAGTTAATCGTAAACACATTTCTAATTGCTTTTCCTTCATAAAATGACTCACCTTTTTTGTAATTACTTGGATGATATATTGAACATATTAACTGTGTGATAGGCCCACTAATCTGAGGAGTGAGTAATTTGACAATATCAGAATTTATATACTGCTACACAGCCAAATTATAGTTTTCAGTAGTACTGGACAGAATCCCCAATATAATCCTGGATTCTAACAAGGAGCAAGAAAATTAACAGCTTGCTGAACATTTAGACAAGTGTCCAGTCACTTGGAAAGTAGCCATGGAACTACCTGAATATAATGCCCCTAATGTTGACTTGCTAAACATCTGAAGTTTTCCTTTTATATGGACAAAAGCCATTTATGCAAAATCAATTTATCACTATGTTCAAAGAAAAATAATATTAATATGATAATCATTCGCTCATTAAAAAAACAGACTGAAAATCAATTTGTACAGATGTCAAAGAATTCAAGTTACAGAACATAAAGTAGTACCATTTGTACGGTTATACGTTGTATATTTACACTTTATATCTGCTAAACTGAATTTGAGCTGAACACATTCATTTCTGTACCCAAAATATGTTTCAAAATAGATGCATTTTAACTTAGTATTTTTAATAAATGACTGTAATTTAACTATTTCCTCAAATTTGCCATCTAGCTATGTATTATTTGTCCTCGTTATTCAGTCATCTTCAATTTCTTATTATTAGTTAGTAAATACAATCTAGTGAACATCATACGAATACAGAACAAAAAATAATAATAGGACAGACCCTACAGGATTAAAGTGCAAAACTCAACAATAATGTGAGTTTTGTGAGTACAAAACTTCAGAGGCTGGTGCTAACAATGAAATGTCATACATCATATATAGAGTTTTCTACTTGAGCAGAGATTGGACTAGAGGACTCCAAGTCCCTTCCAACTATTATTGTTGTTGTTGTTTAAGACTATATATTATTTGATTTCCCATAGACAATCAATGGGATTCATATAAGATTACAACTTCTGGAATCGAGATGTCAGGAGAATCATTAGAATAGTATCTATTTGCTAGCATCTAACCTTTCAGGAACTATATTGGGTCCAAACAAAGTTTAGGATTTATAGGTGATCTGAAGTAGAGAAACCAAAGATGAAAATAACTTGAAAAGAATACTTCAATGCCATGGACCATACAGAGGTAAAAAGGTAATTTATATATACCTAATGTACTAAGATGAAAGTCAGTTGGTTGTTGCTTCTACTAAAATATCCAGAAGGACTTCATTACATATATATGTCAAGTATAATCTAGAACCTAATTTACTGACTTGTGCTTAAAAAAACATAGCAATTGTCATGTCTTCAATTTATTAACTAGAAGAATATTTAACCAAGAGGATGTTAATCTCTATTCCTTTATTTAACATTAAGCATTGTGGGTTTTTTCCTGCAGCATTTTTCATAAAATATATTATTAAAGTATCCTATTGCAGTCAACCTTCTCACACTGATGTTATAAGAATAGACTAAAATGGTACTAAATCTTTTTTATCTCAGATGCTCCCACTGAGGGAATCCTGGCTGTAATTTATCCATAAAATGCTAAATTCTTGAGAGCATTTGAATAATGTAGAAGAACTGAATGGACATCTTGCTATTTTCCTTGCAGCGTCATTGCCTTTGCAGTGAAAAAGAGCTGGCCACATGGTGAGATTAGGATGGTAATGGGTAACATCAGATTTCAATTATTGAGATGAAAATAATGTTGATAAGGCAAGTGAAATATCTCTGCAGAGGTCTAATTGTGAGTTTCTTTAAGATCCTTTCCTCTATTTTTTTCACTGATACTCTATTCTCTATATGCTACCACTTCAATTTGAAGAAAGACATGGGTGGATAAACTAAATTTGATTTAAATTCACTGAAGATTAATTAAATTAATTAAATAGAGTTTCTTCTCAGGTCATCAGCAATTTGCTCCACATTAGAAAAGAAAGTCATTTTCACAAGCTTAATTCCTTTTATGGATATGTCCAGTTTGCAAGAAGTTTACAATTATATCTTTCAATATAATAGAGATAGCCTTCTTTTTCTTGTCATTTTTTTTAATTTCCCCAGGCTTTCCAATAGTTCTGGTATACCCTGGGAATTTCTCACTCCAAAGGGAAAATAACTCAAGAAGCTTGGGAAATTTTGAAAAGTGAGATTATAAAAGCCCAGTATAGCACGATAACAATGAAGAAGAAAAATAACAGCTCTCAAAAGAAACCAACATGGCTGCATAAAGAATTCTCTGACAAATTGAAAGACAAAAGGAAAAGTATAAAAAGTGGAAAGAAGGACAAATAACTAAGGCAGAATATCAGCAAATACCCCGAGCCGATAAAGATGAAGTGAGGAAACCTAAGGCTCACAATGAACAAAGGCTTGCGACAAAAGTAAAAAAAAAAAACAAAGAACAAAAAAGCTTCTTCTAAACATGTTAAAAACAAACAAAAAGTCAAGGAAATAATTGCTCCGTTTTTGGGAGAAAGTGGCAAGAAGGTGACAAGCAGCAGGTAGAGAACTTGGTTTTTGTATCTGTCTTTATACAAAGAGAAAAAAACAGTCCAACCTATCAAAAATAGCAACACAAAAACAGATTAGGAACACAAGTTAAAATAGGGAAGAAAATGGTAAGCGAACATCTGTCTACCTTAGATGAGTTCAAATCACCAGGACCAGATAGAGTTCACCCCAAGGTTCTGAAGGAACTAGCAGATGAAATCTCAGAATCACTGAACTATATCTTTCAGAGCACCGGGGAACTGCCAGAGGACTGGAAAAGAGCTGATGTAGTTTCCATTTTTTGTAGTTCCCATGGGTTTTTTAAAAACAGATCAAGCCAGACTAATCTTATTGCATTCTTTGACAAAGTGACAAAATTAGTTGACCAGAGGAATGCTGTCGATATAATTTACTTGGACTTCAGTAAGACATTTGATAAAGTAGACCATAACCTACTACTAGATACAGTAGAAAAATGTAGGTTAGACAGCATCACCACCAGATGGATTCGTAACTGGCTGACCAACTGCACACAATGAGTAGTCCCCAATGGAACTGCGTCTACATGGAGGGAAGTATGCAGTGGAGTATTCCAAGGCTCTGCTTTAGGCCCAGAACTCTTCAACATCTTCATCCATGACTTGGACAATGGGATAGATGGGAAACTCAACAAATTTGCAGATGACACCAAACTGGCAGGAATAACCTGCACTCCAGAAGATAGGATTAAGATACAGAAGGATCTTGACAGACTTGAACATTGGACACTATCTAACAAAATGAAATTCAATAGTGAAAAAAGTAAGATTCTACATTTAGGCAGGAAAAATCAAATACACATATATAGTATATGTGGTACCTTGCTCAGTAGTAGTAACTGTGAGAAGGATGTTTGAGTCCTAGTGACAGCCATTTAAATATGAGCCAGCAGTGTGCAGCAGCTGCAAAAAAAGCCAACCCAGTTCTAGATTGCATAAACAGAGTGATAGAATCAAGATCATGTGAAGTGTTAATACCACTTTATAATGCCTTGGTAAGGCCACACTTGGAATACTGAATTCAGTTTTGGTCTCCATGATGTTAAAAAAATGTTGAGACTCTAGAAAGAGTGCAGAGAAGAGCAAAAAGATGATTAGGGGACTGGAGGCTAAAACATATGAAGAACAGTTGCAGGAACTGGGTATCTCTAGTCTAATGAAAAGACATGATAGCAGTGTTCCAATATCTCAGGGGTTGCCACAAAGAAGAGGGAGTCAAGCATTCTCCAAAGCATCTGAGGGCAGAACAAGAAGTAATGGGTTGAAACCAATCAAAGAGAGAAGCAATTTAAAACTAAGGAGAAATTTCCTGACAGTTAAAAAATTAATGGGTAAAACAACTTGCCTCCAGAAGTTGTGAATGCTCCAACACTGGAAGCTTTTAAGAAGAGATTGGATAACCATTGGTCTGAAGTGGTGTAGGTGTCAGCTGGTGCTCCATTCAAAATTCAAGAAAGAAATATTTCGACTCCATTAATTAGAGAAAATATATCTTTTACTGGAAATCAAGTGGTAGCAACAAAATGATTTTGAATCTGAGAAAATGAGTGCGTAAATCACATATGTAAAGTGATGGCAATGTTCCCACCCCCAATAGTTCAATTGGCTCATTCAATTAAAAGTTTCTACTCTGGCCACACCACTTAATAAGCCAAAGTGAAGATCTCATCTCCCAAACAGTGTTCTGAATGCTAACATTTTTATACCTTTCCCCTGTCTCTGTCTCTGTCTCTGTCTCTGTCTGTCTGTCTATCTGTCTATCTATCTATCTATCTATCTATCTATCTATCTATCTATCTATCTATCTATCTATCTATCTATCTAGTATTTAGGTTTCTTCGGGTATTTTCCCACATCTTAATATTTGTGCTTTTATTATAGCGACGTTTCGGCAGAATCTCATCTGCCATCCTCAGGCTTGTGTATTGGGTTCTTTTTAATCCTGTGCCTGTTTTATTTAAAATATCAGAATTATCCAATAAATGATGAATAAATCAGCCCATAACATTGCCTCTCTAAGAACAATACATATGTAACAATTGCAATCAATTCTACACGGGACAAACATCACGTCAATTAAAAACCAGGATTCATGAACACTGGCTCACAGTCAAATGCCACAATGCCAAATCCTTAATCTCAACCCACACTGACACCAAACAGCACCAGTTGGATTGGACCAACACAAAAATAATTGGCCGCGCTTGTGAGATCATCGAAGCCTGGCACTCCACAAGCAATTCCAACAACAAATACATTGACTTACAACCAACCTATGAACCCCTCAGAATCCAAATCAATTGCACAGCCAACCAGAGACAGCATCAACCCTCAATTAACCCATGCAAGGTTCTCCAAACCAGCACTTCACTTCCCAATCATCTCATCTGATGTAACCAATCTATCACAAGACTCTCATTGGTGACTCACATCTGATCCATCACAAGACTCTCAGTGGTAACTCACACCTGATTCATTGCAAGACCCATCACAAGACCCTGAGCTGATGGGAACCTAATCTGACATGACATCACCATCCTAAGACTTACTGACCACACACCCTTATAAACAGAAGAACACTGACATTGACATCCCTAAATTCCGCTGTAGATGTTACCTAGCCTGGTAACATTCAGAAACCAACCCACAACCTCAAAGAATGAACCCTCAACAATAAATATCTTTCCAAAAGTTAGTTTTATAAAATATTTAAATATAGGTTTTTAAAAATTAAGAAAAACCCTAATGAGTGATACTAGGTTCACCATATTTTATATTAGCTACCTTCAGATAGGTACCTGTAACTACTAGTAATTCTAAATATAGAAAGGCTGCATTGTGAATATAAATAAATACAGGTATATGTTTTTACAGTGCTATAAAATATTGATTAGCATGCCTATTATTCTTTAATTAAATCAGGTAATGTTTTCTGGGAATATTTTGAAATCTTCATGCAAAGAATAGTTTTATTTTTATTCTTTAGCTCCTTTACCATAAGAAATCATTCAGGTTTGGAAAGAAAGAAGAGAGCAGATCAGTTCCTAGATCTGTAAAACTTTGACTGCAAATATGGGGACAAGAGAAATTTGTTCAACATTTAATCAGATGCTATAACTTTTATTTTTCTTTTTAGGAGGAAAAGTACACTGATCCCTTACTAATATAAAACAAAGCCTTTTGGATGGCTGTGCATTTGGATGATTGTTTTGAATTTCCTAATTTCGTGAAAATGGTTTTATCTAGTGCTCAAATAAAATCAGTGTTGGGGTAAGACAATTAAATTGCATTACAGATGTAAAATGCAGATATAATCTTTAAAAAGAAAGATGATTTATAGAAAATTTGTTCCATGTTAGATAATTGTAGAATAGAGATAAGCAAGCCAAATCAGTTATTTCCAACATATGTTCTGTCTGATAGAAAGAATGGAGATGGAAAGATACTTAACTCTTCAAAATTAAAACAATTTAGTTTTGTCTGTTTCTTGCTTCTTAGTATCATGGGAGAGCCAAGTTTGCTCCCTACATTTCTTAGGTAGACAAAGTGCCTTGAAAAAGCACTTTCTTGGATGATACAATTTCATTATGTTTTGCAGGAACTTCATCTTCTTTTTGATTTCCCATTCATTATTTAAAGAATATAAAACACACAGTTCACAAGTTAAAAATATACTGAAAAAAGCATGAGGTGGGAAAGCAATTAAAAAACCTATCCCTTAAAAATGCAATTCACATTTTCCTCATTATTTCCAGTCGTTAATATTATAAGAGCCTAAATATATCTTTCTAAAGAAATATTAAACAAATAACACAGCTATTACCAATTACCATGGAACTCAAGTATAAGCTTATGGCAAGTGAAGCCATACTGTAAGATTTTATCAAGCTTCCTCATAATAACTTCTCTTTATCAGCTATGCACAGGTTTATAAGGACATTTGCAAGAGTTCAGTAGGGAGTATAATGTAGTGAAAGAAATGTAATATATTTTGTCATCCTGGCAAAGAGTGTAATAGTCATGCCTAATTCTTATGCATAATTTAGCCTAATAATTGTTATACATCAGTTTGTGTCCAATTATTAGGAATGGCCACAGCTCAATGGGGGAGCAGAAACTGTATGTGCTTAAAAGGAATATATATTGGGTGAGTCAGAGTGTCTCTCAGCCCAACCCATCGTATTAGTTGTTGTCATGGGGAAAATAGGAGGAAGAAATATAGGGCTTCCCTACTACTACCATAACTCAAAACAGTGAACTGTTATATGTTACAACCACTGTACTCTTGGAAATGCTTTGTTACCAGATCAACAAGAACAGTAGAGCATATCTTTACTGTTGTGAATCAATAAATGTTTAATAAAGATCATTAAGAGCTTGAAGTAAAGTGCAGGGTTCTGGCCCTGCACTTCTGATTGGCCGATAATAGCGACATCGGATTGGTCCGTTCAGGAGAATCTGATTGGTTATTAACGAGTCTTTTCCATTGGTTAATGGAGCTAGCGCTCCCTGTGTTTCATTGGTTAAATAAGTTAAGAGTTGCCTATATAAAGGGGCCCATCGTGGCCATTGGGCTGAGCTGTTTCACATGTAAATAAAGAGTTTGAAGTTCACTGTTTCACCGGCTCGTCTCCATCCTTGCACCCATGTTCAGAACATAAAACCTACCATTTGGAAAATGAGGTTAGAGGATGCTATTAAGGCCACTCGGAGAGAGATTAGTCAATTGTTAGAATTATAGAAGAATATGAAGATTAAGGCTAAGACTCTGAAAAAATACAAGGACTTGAACCCTGAAGACTATTAAACAAAAACTCACAGTACTGACCACCAGATTAAGGAGATACACTAGAAAAGCAGAGGACAAGAAAAATCTATATTTGTAAAGAAATATTCTTTTCAAATAACTACGATCTAATCAATTTTGCCTAGTATCAATCAGGATGACAACAAACATATACTGTTCTAAAATTGTGTTGGTTATTTCTCTATAACTATCAGAATTTCTCTTAATTGTTAGAAGGTTGCATTTTAACCATGTGTTCTAGCAGAATGGTACTGAACTTGTATCAAAAATTCTGAGTTAGTATCAATATACTGTACCCAAATCACCACTTAAATTGTATCTATTCCAAGAGCATTATACTTGTCTGTGTGCCTTCCTCCTGGTCATTGTGTCGACCTACTGATTATTTTAATGAATCATTGCAATAGTTGCTTGGCAACAACTGAGGCAATGTTCTGCATACTTTGGAACCAGCATTCAAATGAAGTGGCACTCTTTAATTGTTGGCACATAGAAATTGATGTTCTGCTAGTATTTTTGTTCCTCCCCCCCCCCCCCCCCCATTTGCATATGACTCTGGAAAAAAGAAATGAGACTGAAATCACGAGAGATTGTAAAATGATGGAGGTCGCTTGAGAACTCTCCTTTCTCTCTTTCTAATATTGGATGTCAGGCATGTAATGATCACTTTCTAGCATAAACTGCTGAGCATTTTCTAGTCACACAAAGAGGCTCACACTTCCCAGCATTTATCCAGAAAAGGGACATATTTTCATTAAGAAGTGTTGCCTACTTAATTTGAAGCAAAGACAATGGTACTTATTAATCTGGGGATACATTTATTGAATGTCTCATTCACACTGTAGGAAAGGACCAGCCAGTTCATATCCTCCATCTATCTCAGCCAGCAGATTTAAAAGGACAATGGGTTATGACTAAGATCCTACACACTACATCCCACCGAATCCATTGTCTGACCATTAACTACCTTAGTGCCTACAATTGAGGTCTCTTACAGAGAATACAATTGGCACCTCCTTATCCTCCTTAGATATCAAATCAGCAAATTGGCTCTTCATTCCCAGAGATATTTATGATGCTAACAATAAAATAAAATTATAACATTAGATAGTCACATTATAGTATGTTATTTTTAGAGGGAATTCTTTTAATGTATGAAAATACAGTATATGTTAATGTCTGGATCAGTTCTGTTTTGGTACATATACATTGAATGTACGGTGTTTTATAAACTTATGTGGCAAAAAAGGTGTATGGTGCAAATGTATGGTGCTGCGCAGTTATGGTGACAAGTTTGCTATCCTCAAGAGTTAGAAACATTTTTAAAAAATGACAATAATAATCTAGTTTTGATCTCTGTTGTATAGAAACTTTGTAATGGTACATTTTCACAGGAAAAGCCAAGAGGAGTTACATTAATCTAGATGTGTTGAATCATAAACACTGAAACCAATTCCAACAGTAAAGGAGATGTGTATACACTCACTATCAATTCAAGGCTTCTTTCTGAGTGATCTGGGTGATTTCCAATGCAATTCGTTCCAGACTGAAGAATTTAAGGCCAGAAGCAAATGCCTTTTAAATTTAATCTGATTAATGTCCCTTGAAAAAGTATTTGTCAGCTCTACAAGCATCCATGTGTTTTTCTGGTAAGCACATTTTCTATATAGTTTATGGAAAAAGACTGTGCTTGACAAACTGTTTTCCACAACTGGACCTTAATGTTTCTGCTATTCAATAATCTACTTTGCTTAACTGCAATTAATGATCAAAATATCTGGATAGTTTTTTTTTTCTTTTTGCTTTCACTGTAACATTTAACTAGCTGTAATATATTATATATAGGACTACACAAATCATTCAGAGAGGCATTTTCCTTACCATGTGCAAATCACTTGCCCAGTCCTTACTTTCCAATAGAAATTCCTGATTTATGCAGATTATATTTAAAAATATTTTGAGTTTTTTGTTTGGTTTTGAAACAGCCTTATTTAAAATTTTTGAAAGTTAAACTTGTTTCTCATATTTTTGCTGTGTTTTCTTCTCAGAATTCATGAACAGACTAATGTCTACCAGTCATTTGTGGAAAGAAATAAAACAGGCTACAAATTATATAGAAAATATATATCATTTTTCTCTTGCCCCTTCCATATAAAATATATATTTACACTGACAACTACAGCATATCATGCAGACTAAGGACATAAGGTTAGAGATTAACCCTTTTCATAGTGTTCCCAGTGAATCAATTCACTTCCATTCATAAAATTGATAAGCAATAGTATCAGCATTGCTTCTATTTTGTTTGATTATGTCATTCTGAATATTGACATGAAAAATATTGTTGTCCACAATAATTAAGAAGTATAAATGCAATAGAAAGTAGGGATTTTTATCCTCAGTATATGATATATAATTCTAGAAATAGAATTAGCTTAATCTTTATCAATTGCTATTATGTGAAAATGTACTGTATGTATTGTTTATATATCACCGAGGGTATTCCAGCTCTACCAACACAATAGAAATGAAGGAGTCAGAATGTTTACATTAAAAAGAAAAACAGAATGAGTGCAGATCCTTGAAAACTGTTAAGTGTGGAGCATGGGTGCAAATAATGGAGACGAGCCGGTGAAAACAGTGAACTTCAAACTCTTTATTTACATGGTGTGACAGCTCAGCTCGTTGGCTGCTATAGCCTTCCTTATATAGGCAACTTATTAACTATTCAACCAATAGCAACCTGGGAGCGCTAGCTCCGTTAACCAATGAGAACGGCCTGTTAATGGCCAATCAGATTCTCCTGAACGGACCAATCTGATCTTGCCATTGAACAGCCAATCAGAAGTGCAGGGCCAGAACCCTGCACTTGACTTCAAGCTCAAGATAACTTTATTTAACATTTATTCATTCACAACATCCCTTCCCCCCGGGTTCTGCTTACGGGGTGCGGTTGCGTAGTCCTTGAGGTAGGATGGTTGTTTTGTTAGTCTTTTTGATTTTCGCTGTGCACCTGGTATTTGGCTGCACTCTTGTTGGGGTAGGGCGTTGTTTGGCGAAAGGGGTGCCTCTGATTCAGAGTTCGCATTTTCGTCGTCACCCTGAGGTGAACTCACTCCCATTCCTGGTTCCTATTCTCGCGTTTCTGTTCCGCTATCGTTTCCTTCAAAAAGGTTTTCCGCTAGTTGAAAATCATCTTCCTCTGTATCTCCCCCCCCCCCTCAGCTTGGTTATCAGGGAGCTCGGAATTGCCTGACTGCAGCCTTAATCGTAGTTGATCGATATGGCGCTTCCAAAGTCTATCATCAGGGCATTGTACAAGGTATGATCTTGGGCCAGTTACACGGACCATAGTCGCTTCTACCCACAGCGGATCGCCCAATAAGTTTTTAGCAAACACCAAATTGCCTACGTGAAAGGTACGGCATCGGCTTCTGGATCCAAGTGGTTTTTACGGTTCGTAGGCTGGGTGTAACCGGTCGAGGTGGGAGCAGAGCTTTCGTCCCATTAACAGCTCGGCGGGAGTTTTGTTGGTGACGCTGTGAGGCGTGATCTGCTGTAAAAAGAGGATTTGGTTTATCTTTTCTTCGATGTTGTCATAGTCCACTTTCTGTAGCGTTTTCTTGACAAATTGTACCATGCGCTCAGCCCTACCATTGGCCGCAGGATGCACAGGCAAAGTGAGCGCATGTCGGATACTGCGGTCAGCCAGGTACTGCTCAAAGGACAGCACGGTAAATTGGGGCCCATTGTCGGATACCAGAACGTCTGGTAATCCGTGGGTTGCAAAGCGTCTTTCTAGTTTTTTGATGAACGCTTCGGTGGTCGTGTTTCTCATTCGGTGGATTTCGAGCCAGTTCGAGTAGGTGTCTATGGTTAGCAAGAAGGTGTGGCCTTTGGTTGGCCCAGCAAAATCTAGATGGATACGGGACCAGGGTCCCCGCGGTGTCTCCCATTCAGTTGGGATTGCCTTTGGTGGAGCGTTGCTTACTTCTTGGCATCTATGACAACTTTTGACCCATGACTCGATTTGTCTGTCGATGCCTGGCCACCATGCGTAGCTTCGTGCGAGGGCCTTCATGCGCACGATGCCAGGGTGGCCATCGTGCAAGGTTCTTAGTAGTGCCAGTTGGAGTCTTTCTGGGATAACGACTCTATCGCCCCAGATGATACAGCCCTTTTGAGAAAACAACTCTGTTTGTTGACTTTTGAATGGTATGAAGTCATCTGATACTTGGTCCAATGGTCATCCATGTTCCACCCACGTGAGGACTCATGCCAAAGTGGGGTCGCATTTTGTTTTTCTCGCGATATCATGGGCAGTTAATGGCAACATACAAAGTGTCTCGATCTGCAATGTTGTCATTGTTGGCGCGGAATCGTTGATAGTCTCTGGAAGCAGTGCACGGCTCAACGCGTCGGCATGGGGAATAGCTTTTCCGAGGCGGTATTGCAACTGATAATTATAAGCAGCCAAGAATTCTGACCAATGAGTCATTCTGGGAGATAATATATAGGGGGTTGGCTTATCCCCAACTATTATTCCCAGCAAAGGTTTGTGGTCTGTCACTACAGTAAAAGCCCGGCCCTACACGTACTCATGAAATCTTTTGACAGCGGATACAATTGAAAGGGCTTCTTTATCAATCTGGCTATAATTTTGCTCAGTTTTCGAGAGTGTCTTTGAAAAATAGGCAACAGGTGCTTCGCTACCGTTAGGCAATACGTGGTTCAAAATGGCGCCCACTCCAAAAGGTGATGCATCACATGTGATATTTAACGGTAAGGTTTCATTGTACTGCATTAGTACAGCATCAGAAGTCATTAGCTTTTATACATTACGGAACACCTGCTCTTCTCTATGACCCCATACCCAATTTGCTTTTTTGTCCAGTAAGCGATGTAAAAGTTCAGCGACAGTCGCCTTGTGCAGCAAGAATACATTATAAAAATTGATGAGGCCTAGAAACGCCTGGAGGTCGGCCTTGTTCTGGGGTCTGGGAGCATTTTTTATTGCTCTCAATTTGCTATCTATAGGGTGAATACCCTGACTGTCAATTAAGTACCCTAAAAATTTGACACGATCTGTACACAGCTTACACTTATTTTTCTTCACCTTAAGGCCTGAGTCTTGGAATTTTTGGAGAACCAGTCTTAGACGATCCTGTAAAATTTTTGGAGTGGGGACAGCAATTAACACATCATCAAAGTAGGGGACAACGCTTTTAATCCCTTGTAAGAGTCTTTCCATTAGGCTCTGAAAGATCCCCGGGGCTACACTCACTCCGAATTGGAGCCACGTACATTTAAAGGCACCCCAGTGCATTACGATTGTCTGTGCCTGTGCCATTTTTTCATCAACCGGCAGTTGCTGATAAGCCTGAGCTAAGTCTAGTTTAGCGAAGACTTTTCCGCCCCCCAGGGAACGGAGGAGGTGTTGCGCCACCGGCACCGAATATGGATTTTGCTGCAGGGCGTGGTTCAGGGTAGCTCAGTAGTCACCACAAATTCTAATTGAGCCATCCGGCTTAATTGGTGTCACGATTGGCGTTTCCCATGGGGAGTGGTTGGTTGGCTTTAAAACTCCCTGGGCTATCAACTTATCAAGCTGTTCGTTGATTTTTGGCTTTAGTGCAAACGGAACTCGATGAGGCTTAAGGCGGATGGGAGCTATTTTTGGATTAAGGCTAAAGGATATCGGGGTCCCCTTGTACTCGCCTAGCTTTTCCATGAAGACGTCTCTGAATTCATGGACGAGGTCCTCCTCCCAGTCACTGCTGCCGATTTGGTTAATGCCTGCCACTTCAATGCCAAGTGGTGCGAACCATTGCAGGCCTAACAGGCTAGGCCGGTCCCTGTCGATCACAGTCAGGGGTAAGTACGCTGTGCGGTTTTTGAATGAAACCCGGACTCGACTGGATCCCACGACTGGAATCTGGTTCCCCTGATAATCTTTAAGTACGAGTCTTTGGAATTGAAGGTGTTGGCGCCAGATAGTAGGGATGAGCTGCTTGAGGGTCTTCCAGGAAACCATCGAAAGGGACGATCCTGAATTGACTTCCATTTGGCAAGGCTGATTTTCGATGGCCACTTTAATTCGGATTTTCTTGGCATCCAATGAAGAGGCGTGACTGATAGTGATAGTTTGGTGAGCCTCTTCTCGCCTCATTAAGCGATTCATGGGTTGGTTTCTGTAGGAATGGTTTTCTGGTTCTCGCCTTACAGGATGGTTTCCTGTCGATTGGCGATAGTTGGCCCTCTTTGAGGTCTGGCTGGGTCCTTGGAGACTTCTGCAGACCCGTCTGATATGGCCTCGTTTCCCGCACTCATGGCAGAGTGCGTCGCAAAATTTGCAATCAGACCGGTAATGGTTGACCCCGCAGCCAGCACATGGTTGCTGGGACTTCGGGTAATGCTCCCGATCGGACCGCAGTCGATGAACCTCTTCTTTATCGCTGTCTGATGACAAAGAGAGGTCCTCATGGTGGGCCATCAGAAGCTGTCCTTCTGACTTAGGTGAAAGTTCGCAGGCTGGTTGGTGTGTCGGAGTGCGGTTTCAGCACAGTTGGGCAGCCGACTTCTTGGTTGCTTCCGCTGCCGTAGCATCAGCGATGGCATCGGCAAGGCTAAGGTTGCCCTTTGCCATTATCTTGCTCTGCATGTTTAGCGTATCTAATCCCAGAAGTACTCAGTGTCTCAAGGCCTCTTCCAGGTCGGCAAAATCGCAGAGGCCTCCCAAGCAACGAAATCAGCAATGCTCTCTCCTTTCCTCTGGTTTCTTTGGTAGAACTCGTGCCATCTTACGAGCGTTGGTACAGTCGGTGCATAGTGGGCCCTTAGTAGAGGTTCGAGGATGTCCCAGTCCATAGCCTTCACTTCAGCCGGTTTTGCTAGTGCCTTGGCCATCTTGAATACGGTCGGCCTGCAATGCATTAGGAATACCACCCGTTTTTTCCCAGTTGTGGCATCCTTCAGATTATTTGTTTCCAAGAACATTTGGAAACGATCCATGTAGGACTCCCAATCTTCTTGTTCTGGGTCGAACGGAGCGGGTGATACTATGCCACCAGACATGGTTCCGCCATTGTGCATTTCAGCCACGTGCTCGGTTGTCTTCTTCCTTGTTTTAGTCAGCTCTGACGTCTCCACATCCCATCTTCGTCGCCAGTGTTAAGTATGGAGCATGGGTGCAAATAATGGAGACAAGCCGGTGAAAACAGTGAACTTCAAACTCTTTATTTACATGGTGTGACAGCTCAGCTCGATGGCTGCTATAGACTTCCTTATATAGGCAACTTATTAACTATTCAACCAATAGCAACCTGGGAGCGCTAGCTCTGTTAACCAATGAGAACGGCCTGTTAATGGCCAATCAGATTCTCCTGAACGGACCAATCTGATCTTGCCATTTAACAGCCAATCAGAAGTGCAGGGCCAGAACCCTGCACTTGACTTCAAGTTTAAGATAACTTTATTTAACATTTATTCATTCACAACAAAAACCATCCCCCAAAGTCCATGAAATACTCTTAAACAAACAAACAAGCATTTTTACTTGTAAAGGGCCTTGTTAGGCTGACCACCTTCAATTACAAAAGGTAGTTCATGCCTTGATAGTCTTCAGTTGAGAAAGACAGAACATTACAATGGATGCCATTGCTAAACTGAACAAGGGACATTTGTTTAATAAAACTTAAATAAACATGTACAAGCCTAACAAAAAGCAAAGAAAATAAACCTGATTATACTATTTACCATCATGGTCATAAGGCAAAAGATATACACAGTTAGTGATACTGAAGCAAAAAAAAAAGTCATCTACAAAGTAAAAGGTGACTAGTGAATGTCACCTACCTGAGGACTTTCATGTGTGGATGAGATCCATTTGGTCATGAAGGAATGTAGTATTGATGAGAAAAAATATGGGAAAGGGCATAGCCTTTGGTTCCAGAATAAACTAAAGATTATAAACAATTTGCAAGTGAAAAAAACTTCTCACAAAATAACTTAAATGAATGGTGCATAGACAAGATTATATGAACCTTTGAAATTCAGGGTGCTCATATATATTTGTGAATAATATCTTCTAATCCTGAAAGCATTGCCAGTCAACCCTCTTCTGATTCAGAAGCTAAGGAAGGGAAGGTTTGGACATTGGCAAATGACTAGTCAATCTGACTTTTTCATTCAGTGATTCCAGGAAACAGATGTTGAGTTATGTATGGGTAATATGCAATCAGAACTGCTGGATAAAGGGGAACTTTATCTCTCCCTAACCATATATCAAAGAGCATTTTTTGCACTGCTGCACCCATTCAGAAAGTTGTTCAAAATGACCCATCAAATGTGAGACCTATTACCCAGAATTCTTTTCACAACTGCTATGGGACAAAATGACTCTAGGGAAGTAGAAAATTACAAGGTGGGAAGATTGCAGCAGAACCTAATGATAATTACTTGGCAGAATATCAGTTCCTCTTGTCAAAATACACACATAAAGGAGAGAGTGCATCAGAACTTCTTGTAACTGGAGAAGGTTGCTTGTAATGAACTATTTTTTGCTGAAGAGAATACTCAAATAGTGATTTGTTTTTTTTTAAATCAAGAAGTTGGAATCAATATTCTGCAGAAAAAAAGGGTTTCCTGAAGCAGAATCTATACATATTATGCTGATGTTTGAAAACTCGAAGAAAAATAGCCAAAAGATTTCCCCTGCTTTGAAAGCAGCTTTGTCCAGAGGCCAGTCTTGAAGCTATGGCAATGATCACCTACCTCAATGGTTTTAAAAAAAACCTACCAAGATCTTCATGACTCATGACTCATGACTCATTGTTATTTATGTGTTTCTATAAAGCTTGTCTCTAAGTATCATTTGCAGGAAACAATGGTAGCATAGAGTTATGTACTTCCACAGTGACCATTCTTTCTTTCAGTACCATACTAAAGGCTACAATATAAATTTGCTGGAAGTTAGCTGTTCTAATTCATATTCCAGTTCCCAAATCTGTGAGTATTGATATAGATATTCTAAAGTATCTGACATGACATCTACATAGGACACAATTAATTATAGTTTTATAGTCTTTAGTTTAATACATGGGTTAAATTTTTCAGAATTAAAGAAACAACTTCAAAATATTAGCCTCAATTCTAGTTAATGGGAAGCTGTATCTTTTATGGGTTCAAACAGTTTTAGCAACTATAGTAAGGTATTACTGTCCTGAAACTGTAGAAGGTTTGTATTTTTCCAGAGAAGATAAATATGCTTCTCCCGAGAAGCATGTAACTGCTCCAAAGTTTTATAATATAATTGCTGCTCACCTTGGTTGCAACTTAACATAGTATTGATTCTAAGCAGATGAAAAATAGTCTTGATGCCATTGTGAAGATGCACACCAATTTCTCTTCCTCTCGCTTTACTTTTCAAAAGTAAAAGTTTGTCAACCAGAACTGTATTGCAACAGACCTCCTTCCAATCATCTAGCTGCTTGCCTTCCCACCCAGATGTTCTATGGGCCTTGTTGTGGCTCTTTCAATCAGGAAACTTAAGATGAGAGGGAGTTCCTATTAAGGAAATCCTGGAGAAGTGCCACCATAACTTAACACAGCTGGCTGGTTTGCCAATCATTCCTTCAGTCAAAGCAGCAGGGAGCTAGCTATTGTAGGCTAGGAAGCAGAGAAGAGTATTCTTGGAAAGAGTGGGCAGGACCAAGCTTTGTACTAATCAAAGGCTGCAAGAAAGAGTGAGCAGATTAAGATTTCTGTTTGTAGAATAACTATATGGAAAGGCAGTCTCTTTATCACACCAAGAGAAGCATTGCACGGATTAAGAAAAGGGTAGAATAAGATAATTGACCCATGCCTCCTAATCCATGTTTTCAATCTCTCTCTTTCTACAATTCTGTATCATATTTTCAACAAAAAAAATATAAAGTGTTAAGGCACCTAAAAGATTGACTAAAGCATTATTGCATAAGCTTTCTTGACCTACAGTCTCCTTCATCAGATGTACTATCAGGCTCCTTGACACACAGCTGTTGGGATAAGAGGAAGAAAATAAAGTGGTAAAAATGAGATAAGGAAAAGTGGGAATTACTCAAGAATTGCTGGAGAAAAGTATAGGTGTTACCAGATATTTTTGCACAGAACAGTTACAGTTTACAAGAAAACATGGTCTTTGTTTAATCTAAAAAATACTGTTAAATCTTGTACTAAATTCTAGCTTGGCTATTTTGCTATGAATTTGGTTTTCATGATTGACTGATTTTCTCTAGGTGTGCCACTTTGAGATAGATGCCTGGAGAAGTGAAATATATCCTATTGATTGTTATTTTAAATTATATATTTTTCCTTTTTATAAAAGATTGTGCATTTTCCCATGTAGTCAGTAGTATTCCTTTACATTTTACACTGGAAGAACTGGCCCATTTTCTATTTAGTGCATGCAATCTATTCAGTACAATATTTCTGTCACTTAGTTGCACTGACCATCTTTAGAGAATGAGTAACTGAGTTCAAAACCAGAATTGCTTGTGTCCCACATTTTTACTTTAATGTATTATAGGACTAAAAAAAAGGTCATGGTGGTATAAATATATACCTTTTATTTGAAGATGGTCTTAGCATCTCTAAAAAAGATCAGGTAGGGTTTCCTATCCTGTACTTCCATGCAAGAACAAGGGCATTGTACAGGGAACAACAACATAGCAATAGCAACAGCATTTAGACTTATGTACCATTTCTTGGTGCTTTACAGCGCTCTCTAAGCTTTTTTACAGAATGAGCATATTGCTCACAAGGCTGAGCTAACCTTGAGCTGGTCAGGACTGAACTCCTGGCACTGGTCATGAACATTAGCCTCAACAAAGCTGAAGTATCAACATAACACATATGCGAGCACAACTAAACATTTTCTTTCTTGCATTCTCCCAGCTTTCTCATACTGCTGGGGGAATTCTTTTTTTCTCACTATCAGAGTGGTTATAACACAGGTGTTATCATGAAGAATGTTTCTGTTTGAAACCCAGCAGGAAATTTTTTTATACAAAAAAGTTGTTAAGCCTGGTTTCCCCAACCAGGGTTAGTGAGACAAGCTAAACAGAATGTGCAGCTTAGTCAGATAGGCACACAGATAAATGAGTGAGCTAAGCTTGTATGTTTATTAACATACAGTAAAAATAACAGATACGCTTGTGCTATCAAAAATATAGTTTATTCCATTATGAGTTCATAGCATAGTCAAAATAATAGTCCAATAGTCATGTATCATTTAGTCAGTCCATTCAGGGATATTCAGTTAGCAAAGTCCGTGTAGAAATATCCTATGTCAATTCACTTACAAGTCAGTCCTTTGTTTTCTCTCCCGTTCGAGCAATGCAGACTTGTTTTCCTTGCAGTAATCAGGGATCATCAAAGCCAGAGAGAGAGCAAGCTGTCGTCTTGCTTCTTTTAAAGTGCTTTCACAACCACTCCCTTAATTACTGTCCCACAGTTAAAGTTGCAGACACTTTAACATACAAACTATGATTACATATTATTATTTACCTAAACCAGTTAGGGTAAAACAATGTTATCCCTAACATTCTCCCCTTTTAGGAAATAATAATAAATATAACTATTTACATCTTTAAATCATATTTGTTACAACTTTCTTTAAACTTAATTACTCCTTGAGCTTTTGTAAATTGGTCTGCAATGTTTTCTTCTGTCATGCAATATTCCAATTTAATTAGCCCATTCTTTACAGATTCTCTAACATTTAAGTATCTTAAATCAGTATGCTTTGATCTAGTTTTTACAGCAATACTAGTAGCTAACTTTATAGCTGCTTGGTTATCCTCATACACAATAATGGAATCTTTAACAGTTACACCCATGTCTAATAATAACTGTTTGTACAAAATCAAGTCAGTGCACAGTAATGACAGACATGAAAATTCCGCTTCCATCGTGGACAAGCTGATATGCTGTTGTCTGATTGACTTCCACCCTATTAGTGTCTTACCAAATAATATAGCCATCCCAGATGTTGATTTTTTAGTGTTTATATCAGTTGCAAAAACTTGCATCTGCATAGGCACTAAGACTCAAATCACCCTTTGGTTCTATATACAATGCATGGTTCAGTGCTCCTTTAAGATATCTTAAAATTCTCTTTAATGATTGCCAATGACATTGATGTGGATCTGAATTAAAACGTGCCAGCTGATTTACACTATAAGCTATATCTGGCCTAGACCAATTGCTTATATATGATAAGCTTCCAATCAAAGATTGATATATGGACTTATCAAATTTGGGACTTTGATCATCAGTTTGGCAAACTTCCTGACTCATTGGAGTCTTTGCCGGTTTACAAAGTTCCATTTTAAACGTTTTAATTAATTGGCAAATTTTATCTTCTTGAGATATCTTAAAACCATTTTTTGTTTTGTAAATTGTCAATCCTAGATACTTTTTAATTTCACCTAAATGCTTTAATTTTATCTTTTTGGCTAATAATGATATAATCTCATTAGCTTCATTATTAGTCTTAGTTATCAAAGCAATATCATCTGTAAATAATAACAATAATGACACCGTTCCATTATTTTCTCTTTTAAACACACATGGATCTGCTAAGCCAGATTTAAAACCTATATTGTTTAACTCTTTCACAATATATTGGTTCCACTCAAACCCAGATTGTTTCAACCCGTAAAGACTCTTTTTGAGTTTCCAACAATCATTACTATTTATTTTATTGTCTTTTATACCTACTGGTTTTCTTAAATATATAGTGTGCTGCAATGGTGCATGTAGATAAGCAGTTTCTACATCTAAATGGTTAATGACATAGTTTTTCTTAGCTGCCCACACTAATGCTGTTCTTAAAGATGTTGCTTTAAGACTTGGTGCAAAAACTTCATCATAATCAGATGCAGTTTGATTAAATCCTTGAGCTACTAACCTAGCTTTATGGGTAGCAGTCCCATCATTTCCTGTTTTTACTTTAAATATCCATTTGCACCCAATGGATTTTTCTCCTGGAGGTAATTTAGCATCTTCATAAACTTTCATTACTTTTAATGAATTTAGTTCTTTTTTCATTGCCTTTTGCCAATTCTCCTGATCCTTAGCAGGATACATCCTAAGTTCATCTACACTACTTGGAACTTTAGTTACTTGGCAAACTATACTTGCTTGATACCTATCAGGTGGTCCAGTTATACGTTTAGTACGTCTAGGTATTACAGGACTTACAGATGGACTTTTATTTATTAACTCTTCTTGATTATTTAACTCTTCCTGATTAACTGTTTCCTCTTGTTCTGGTCCTATTTGCTCTTCATGGACTTCTTCTTTAATTTGACTCTTCTTATAACTAGTCTGATCTTTCTGCCTTTTGTAGGGTTCAATAATTACTTCATTATTTAAATCTTGCTCTAATCTATTCCATCCTACATGTTCTAGGAATTTTGCACTAGCACTGGTGTAAACTCTAGATGTACCTGGTTCCCAGAATCTATAAGATCTATGATTAGATGTATATCCTACAAAATATAATCTTTTAGCTCTATGTTGTCCTTTGTGTCTAAGTTGTGTAGGGATATGCACCCATGCTGGTGCTCCAAATGTGTGCATGTAACTTAAATCAGGTTTTGTACCATGCCACAGTGTGAATGGTAATTCACCTGTTGTTGAATTAACAACATTATTTAATATATGATTACCACACATTATTGCTTCTCCCCACAAATTGTCAGGTAATCCTGAATCAGACAACATAGTTCGTGCCATTGATTGTAATGTTTGGCCTCTTCTCTCTATAAAGGCATTATGTTGTGGCCTATATGGTGCAGACATTTTATGTTGAATACCTAACATTCTTAGTCTGTTCTGGAATTTATTATTTGTAAATTCTGTACCATTATCTGTTATAAGAGTTACTAATTTCTTTTTAGTTTTCCTTTCTGCAAATTTAATCCAATTAAATAGATTTTGATACGTTTCAGTTTTGCTTTTCATTAAATAGCAAAACCCATATCTAGAATAATGGTCCATTATACTTAGTATGTAACGAGCTCCTCCTACACTTGGTTTTTTAGGACCTATTAAATCTGCAAATACTACCTCTAAAGGCTCTTTGGTAGTAAATCCATCAACTCTATTAGCCGGTGTGACCCTGGCCTTACTTTGATTGCAAATATTACATTACAAATACTTATTACAAGGTTTCAAACTTATTCCCTTAGATAATTCAACAGTTTTCTTAAGCATTTTAAAATTTAAATGCCCTAGACTTTGATGTAACAAGTGAATACATTCATCATGAGGTTTCTTATTTTCATAAACTGTGTTAGCCACCTTTAAACCATCATCATTTAACACATATAATTCGCCTCTTAAAGATGCAGTAATTTTCTTATCTTCTTTCTCAATTATGCAGTTATCTCCCCTAAAAGTAACTACATATCCTAGTTTAACCAAAATTCTAACTGAAATTAAATTAAACTTAAGTTGTGGTACATATAACATTTTTACATTCTCTTTTATAAAAGAACAATATGCTATACCTTGACCTTTAGCTTTCAGTTTCCAGCCATTGGCTAACGATATCTGCTGTGTACTCTTGGACATTTTAATAAAATGTTTGTTATCATTTGTTATACAATGTGATGCTCCACTATCAACCACCCATAAATTATTTTTTACAGCTTCGTTAGTATACATGGCTAACTCTAAATTTTTATTTATCTTTTGATGACTTTTAGTATTCTGGCCAGCGTTCTGGCGCTTTGCCTTTTTACAAAATCTTGCCAAATGTCCTCTTCCTCCACAATTAAAGCACTTTTTAATTGCGTATGCAGTAGGAGTTTCATTATCTTCTTTTTGAGGTTGCTGTCTCCTTAACTCGTCTCTTTCAAGCCTTCTTCTGGCCTCTTCAATCAATCTGCCAGTTATATCAGTTAAAGTTAGGCTTTCCTTTGGCAATATTTCAAGTGAAGTTACGTAGTTATCATAGCTTTTGTCAAGGGAAGATAGAATTATGTAGACTTGGTGTAGTTCAGAGAAAATAAGCTCTTTCTCGTGCAGTTCTTGAAAAATGCTTTGCATAGTTTTCAAATGACTCAGCATATCACCATTCTTATGGAGATGTGTACTGAAAAGTTTCCGTGTTAGATTTATGTGAGCACCAACATTATCTCGAACATTATCTCGAACATACTCTTCAGCTTCTGCCAACACCCAACAGCTGATTTCTCTCCGTGGATATAAACAAGTTGCATATCAGTTAAGGTTAAAGCAATAATGCAAATAGCTTGCTGATTTTTATGCATAAATTCTTCTATCTTTAATTTATCTTCCTTATCCTCTGGATCCCATTCTTCTACGTTTGGTGGATTTTCAATTATGTTCCACAAACCTTCTCTTCGTAGAAGCAGACTACATTTCATAGACCATGATACATAGTTTGTTCCATCCAGCTTGGATATAAGGGACAAACTTTGTAGATTGACTTGTGCCATGTTTTCTTATATGGATATAAAATTATAATTAATAAAACACAGCTGTCTGTTTACTGTAATGTATAACAACACAAACTCTCACTTTTACATAAATCTGTTTTATCCTAGTTAAACTGACTTTGCAGCCTCTGGGCCCATAACCAGTGTTAAGCCTGGTTTCCCCAACCAGGGTTAGTGAGACAAGCTAAACAGAATGTGCAGCTTAGTCAGATAGGCACACAGATAAATGAGTGAGCTAAGCTTGTATGTTTATTAACATACAGTAAAAATAACAGATACGCTTGTGCTATCAAAAATATAGTTTATTCCATTATGAGTTCATAGCATAGTCAAAATAATAGTCCAATAGTCATGTATCATTTAGTCAGTCCATTCAGGGATATTCAGTTAGCAAAGTCCGTGTAGAAATATCCTATGTCAATTCACTTACAAGTCAGTCCTTTGTTTTCTCTCCCGTTCGAGCAATGCAGACTTGTTTTCCTTGCAGTAATCAGGGATCATCAAAGCCAGAGAGAGAGCAAGCTGTCGTCTTGCTTCTTTTAAAGTGCTTTCACAACCACTCCCTTAATTACTGTCCCACAGTTAAAGTTGCAGACACTTTAACATACAAACTATGATTACATATTATTATTTACCTAAACCAGTTAGGGTAAAACAATGTTATCCCTAACAAAAGTCTTTTTTTTTCCCAATGGAAAAGAACAAAGCACAGTATCTAGAAATTACCTGTCAGGCCCCTTTAGGAGCAGTTATGGAATGAGAATGGTGGCTCTCCTTATCATACCAATGACATACAAATCTCTTGATGATGTCCATTTTGATCTCTGAATTCATGGAGATCTAGCCTAATTTACTTGGATATAATTTACAAGCAGCCTCTTATTGAACTACAATTTGGAAAGTAACTTTTAGGTACTGTCAGCTGTTTTTTTTCCCTTGTGGCTTTCAGATTATGAAGATTCTCAGTCATCCAGGTCATGGTAGTCCCAAAGGTGCTTTTCAAGAGGCAGCTGGACTTTCTGGGTTTTTTTTGAAGATGTTTCGTTTCTCATCCAAGAAGCTTCTTGAGAGAACTGAAAGAAGCTTCCTGGATGAGAAGCAAAACATCCAGTTGCCTCTTGAAAAAGCAACTTTGGGACTTGTGGCTTCCAGTTGTTCCTTTTTAAGGGAGCATGTTTTCTTTTAAAACATAGACACTAATGATTCTGGATGTCCTAAAGAGGCATTAAGAAGCCCTTGCTTGTTGTTACTGACAGATATAATATAGTTTTTTGTACTTCTTCCCAGGCTTTTTACAGGCTGGACTGAGCTGTCATTTATGGGGTATCTTAGTTGTTTATGTCAAACATTCCTCCCAGCATCCCCACAATTTCTCACAATTCTGAATTTCAACCTATTACTTCCTAGAGGCAGGAATGCTGCTTCATCACATTTTCTCCCTTTTTCTAATGATACCTTCCAGCAGAAAAGCAAGTTGCTCAGAGAAAGAAAAATAATCCTTTTTTAAAACAGTTCCTGCTGGGTTTCAAACAGAAGCGTTCTTCGTGAAAACATCTTCATGATAACATCTGTGTTGTAACCACTCTGATAGAAAAATCTCCTCCAGCAGTCTGAGAAAGCTGGGAAAATGCAAGAAACAAAATGTTTAGTTGTACTCGCATATGTGTTCATGTTGATACTTCAGATTTGTTGAGGCTAAAGCTCTTGACATTAAAAGCTACAACTTACCCCAGCCATTCAACACTTGTTGTTAGCTGTTCCAGTATATAAAGCCCCTCTTAGCGTTATTGCCTTCTTGATGCTCTCTTACTTTGATCAGATATCTTCTAGCTACATAAAGAAAAGGCAATGAAGCTCATAGTAAAGAAGAAACAGTTTCTTGTTTGTCCCTAGCTTTGGAGGACTCTTGACTGATTAGCTACTCCAGAGTACATATGTTTTCAATACCATTTGAGAAGTTGCTTTTGGTAGAGGACATTTCATTGGAAACTTACTTATGGCAGCCAGGACTCATGCCTTCTGTCCAGTGGTGGGATTCAAACATTTTTGCTACTGGTTCTGTGGTTGTAGCTTGATAGGTGTGTCAGGGGAAGGATACTGTAAACTCTCCATTCCCTCCCCTCTCCTGGGGGAAGGTTACTGGAAAATCCCATTCTTCCCCCACCCCACTAACCTGCTTTCCAGCTCTGTTCTCCTTTGTAGGACAACAAAAGAATATTCAGCCAATCAGCTGGGAATTGGGAGGCAGAGAATAGATGGGGTGGGGCCAGTCAGAAGTGGTATTTGCCAGTTCAAAATTTCAGCTACCGGTTCTCCAGAACTGGTGAGAACCTGCTGAATACCACCTCTGCTTCTGTTATCATCACTTACAGACTTACAAGAATAATCAAATGCTGCCTGCAAAACTAGAGCACTAAAAGTAGCTCTATACTCAGAGGTGCAATTCTTTCTATCAGCACAGTGGAATTCGGTGTGGTCCTCTTCTCAGTAGGTGTTGTTAGGGATAACATTGTTTACCCTAACTAGTTTAGGTAAAATAATAAATAAGTTATCATGGTTTGTTGGTTAAAGTGTGTGTAACTTTAACTGCAAGAATGTAATTAAGGGTGTGGTTGTAAAAGCACCATAAAAGGAGCAAGACAACGGCAGTTTGCTCTCTGGCTTAATGATCCCTAATTACTGGATGGATTGATGACTGCGTTTTTTCCTACTGGAACGGGAGAAAGAAAGGAGTGTTGATTTTTCTCAATGGTGAGAAGAGATAATACGGACTGATTTATTGTAAGTGAACTGACATTGAAAACACAACACAGACTTTGCAAATTGAGAATCCCTGAATGGACTGACTGAAATGATACATGACTAATGGACTGTTTTTGATTATGCTATAACTCTTAATGGAATAAACTATATTTTGATAGCAAAAGCGTATCTGCTTTTTACTGAGTGTTAACTAAAATACAAACTTATCTCACACATTTACCTGTCTGCCTAACTGACTAACGTTGCACATTCTGTTTAGCATGTTTCCTTAACATTGGTTGGGGGAACAGGCTTAACAAAGGTTATGGGCCCAGAGGCTGCAAAGTCAGTTTAACTAGGATAAAACAGATTTATGTAAAAACAGACAGCTGTGTTTTATTAATTATAGTTTTATATCCATATATAGAAAACATGGCATAAGTCAATCTACAAAGTTTGTCCCTTATATCCAAGCTGGATGGAACGAACTATGTATCATGGTCTATGAAATGTAGTCTATTTCTACAAAGAGAAGTGTTACAGATAACATTGTTTACCCTAACTGGTTCAGGTAAGATAATAAATATGTAATCATAGTTTGTTAGTTAAAGTGTCTGCAACTTTAACTGTAGGACTGTAATTAGGGGAGTGGTTGTGAAAGCACTTTAAAAGAAGCAAGACGACAGCTTGCTCTCTCTCTAGCTTTGATAATCCCTAATTACTGCATGGACTCAAGACTGCGTTACTCGAACGAGAGAGAGACAAAGGACTGATTTGTAAGTGAACTGACATAAGATATTCTACACGGACTTTGCTAACTGAATATCCTTGAATGGACTGACTAAATGATACATGACTAATGGATAAAACAGATTTATGTAAAAAGTGAGAGTTTGTGTTGTTATACATTACAGTAAACAGACAGCTGTGTTTTATTAATTATAGTTTTATATCCATATAAAGAAAACATGGCACAAGTCAATCTACAAAGTTTGTACCTTATATCCAAGCTGGATGGAACAAACTATGTATCATGGTCTATGAAATGTAGTCTACTTCTACGAAGAGAAGGTCTGTGGAACATAATTGAAAATCCACCAAACGTAGAGGAATGGGATCCAGAGGATGATGAAGATAGACTAAAGATAGAAGATTTTATGCATAAAAATGAACAAGCTATTTGCATAATAGGTTTAACACTGTCTGACCAGCAACTTATTCATATCCATGGAGAGCAAACAGCTGTTGGGTGTTGGCGAAGCTGAAGAGAATTTTTGTTCGAGATAATGTTAGTGCTCACATAAATCTAACACGAAAGCTTTTCAGGACACATCTCCAGACAAATGGTGATATGCTTAGTCATTTGAAAACTATGCAAAGCATTTTTTTTTTAAACAAATTTTATTAATTTTACATAGAACACAAACAAAACTAAAAGATCTTTTCTGAAGGTTGTCTGATCCCGGGTTGAAACTCTTCACACAGACACAAATTCAAACATCATATTCACTTTATATATCCTTCCATATCTGATTATCATTTTCTTTTTTATATTCTATATATAAACCATTTTTATCAATTTTATATAAACAATGCACAAGGCATAACAGCTTATAAGTTCTTTTCTAAGAAAAAATAATAAAAGAAGAAAACCAATAGAACATAACAATCCCAAATTATAGTATCAATACTTTGTCTATTTAACTTCATATCTTATCCCAACTTCTCCTTTTCATCCAAATTATTTCTTATTAATTAAAATTTTTTTTGCCTTTTTTCAATATACAAAATCCAAAAAAAACATAACAAAACCTTTATATATCCTTTCATATCTTATTACCATTTTCAATAATATTCTTTGTCTGTTCTATTTCCAACTATCCATTCATCTTTTTTCTTTTATTATACTTCTCCTATACACCAATTGGAGTAACGTCTATAACTCATTACCCTAACTTAAAAGTACTTCATATAACAATTTTTCTTGGGGTTCTGTTTAAAAGATTCTAAAATTACACAATAAATTTTATACTCTAAATACACATATAAAAAACACAATCTTATGTACCCTCCAGAATCCCTCTTTTATCCTAAATTAAATTCACCCATTGTCTCTGAATAAACTTTTTTTCTTTAGATCTTGCTTCCCCTCATTGAGGCTTCTCCTCCCCCCCTTTCTCTCTTGCTTATTCTTCTCCTTGCCCTTTTTACCCCTTTGTCTTTCCTCCTCCCTTTTCTTACTCCCTTTCCTTTGCTTTCTAACCTTGCCTCCACCTTTCCGCTCATTTTTCTCTTCTTTGGTTGTTTTTATAATTCTTAAAATCCCCTTTTTCTTATCCTTTTTCTCCTCCTCCCCGGAAAGAACCCATTGTTCATCAAAGATGGCTTCTTCTTCCTCTTCTTCTTTATCCCAGTCCTTCTGCTGCATAGTCAACTTTTCATAAGTACATAACGCCATTTCTAAGAATTGAAACAAAGTGCCCAAAGTATCTTCTTTTTTATATTTTTGATATTCAGTCTTTAGTTCATCCACAAGCGATGCCATTATGAAAAAAGAAACTTTTCCCAAAACAACCACAAATATTTTTAATCAAGAATAATTCAAAAAAAAATTCCAAAAATTAATACTTTTCTTCCTTCTTCTCTTTCTCTTTCTGGGGTTAATGTTTAATCAAAGAGGTCCAATTACCATATACCTTTCTTTGGGATTCTAGGCAATCTCCTCCTTTTTCAGCTTCTGCTCCAATTTTTTTTCCTCTCCCTTCCCACTTGCAATATCAATTTTAAATAATCAGAAATCCATACCTCCAACAAGGGTTTTCCGATTTCTTAAGTTTTTCAATGTCCAAAAACCCTTTTGTCCCTTAGCTTCAACTCTCAAAACAATTCACTTTCAATGTCCAATATGTCCAAACATATCTGCTGTTTCCATGGGGTGGGAGAGTGAAGAAAAAAAAAAAGTTCCCTTTAACAGCTTCTCCGATGCTTTCGATCTTCTTAGGGATACAATGTATCCTCCAGCAATTCAAACAGCTCAGTTCCAACCAATTTTAAAGATGTTACTTGACCCGGCTCAGACAGCACTTTCACTTTTCTTACTTCCTCCAGCGCAATCTTACCCGGTTGCTGGCTTCTTCGTGGCGGCCATTGCTGACCGCCGCTCCACCGCCTTGGGAAAAAGGGGGTTTTCCGGAGGAGGAGGGGGTCTGCGACACCCCCAACCCCCTGTCCGACTCCCCTCTCTCTTCAGCTGTCCCTACAGGGCAGCCATATCCCCCTGACCCATCTGGATCAGGGGTACCTCGGTGGCTAGAACAGCAGGAATCGCGAGCTGTCACAAATTCCTGCTGCCCCGAAGCCACGCGAAACCGGAAACCGCAAAGCATTTTTCAAGAACTGCATGAGAAAGAATTTATTTTCTCTGAACTACACCAAGTCTACATAATTCTGTCTTCATTAGATGAAAATTTTGATAACTACGTCACTTCCCTTAAAATTTTGCCTAAGCAAAGCCTAACTTTAACTGATATCACTGGCAGATTGATTGAAGAGGCCAGAAGAAGGCTTGAAAGAGATCAGTTAAGGAGGGAGAAAAAAGAAGATATTGAATCTCCTACTGCATACGCAATTAAAAAATGTTTTAATTGTGGAGGAAGAGCACATTTGGCAAGGTTTTGTAAAAAAGCAAAGCGCCAGAACGCTGGCCAGAATACTAAAAGTCATCAAAATAAAAATAAAAATTTTGAGTTAGCCATGTATAGTAATGAAGCTGTAAAAAATAATTTATGTTTGGTTGACAGTGGAGCATCCCACTGTATAACAAATGATGACAAAAATTTTGTTAAAATGTCCATGAGTTCACAACAGATATCGTTAACCAATGGCTGGAAACTGAAAGCTAAAGGTCAAGGTATAGCATATTGTTCTTGCATAAAAGAGAATGTAAAAATGTCATATGTACCACAACTTAAGTTTAATTTACTTTCAATTAGAATTTTGGTTAAACTAGGATATGTAGGTACCTTTAGGGGAGATAACTGCATAATTGAAAAAGAAGATAAGAAAATTACTGCATCTTTAAGAGGTGAATTATATGTGTTAAATGATAATGGTTTAGAGGTGGCTAACACGGTTTATGATAATAAGAAACCTCATGATGAATGTATTCATTTGTTACACTGACGGCTAGGGCATTTAAATTTTAAAATGGTTAAGAGAACTGTTCAACTATCTAAAGGAATAAGTTTGAAACCTTGTAATAAGTATTTGCAATGTTCTGCTTGCAATCAAAGCAAAAGCAAGGTCATACCGGCAAATAGAGTTGATGGATTTACTACCAAAGAGCCTTTAGAGGTAGTATTTGCCGATATAATAGGTCCAAAAAAACCAAGTGTAGGAGGTGCTCGATACATACTAAGTTTTATGGAGCACTATTCTAGATATGGGTTCTGCTATTTGATGAAGAGCAAAACTGAAATGTATCTAAATCTCTTTAATTGGTTAAAATTTGTAGAAAGGAAAACTAAAAAGAAATTAGTAACTCTTATAACAGATAATGGTGTGGAATTTACAAATAATAAATTCCAGAGTAGACTTAGGATGTTAGGTATTCAACATAAAAAGTCTGCACCATATAGGCCACAACATAATGCCTTTATAGAGAGACGAGGCTAAACACTGCAGTCAATGGCACGTACTATGTTGTCTGATTCAGGATTACCTGACAATTTGTGGGAGAAGCAATAATGTGTGGTAATCATATATTAAATAATGTTGTTAATTCAACAACAGGTGAATTACCATTCACACTGTGGCATGGTACGAAACCGGATTTAAGTTACATGCACACATTTGGAGCACCAGCATGGGTGCATATCCCTACACAACTCAGACACAAAGGACAGCATAGAGCTAAAAGATTATTTTTTGTAGGATATGAATCAAATCACAGATCTTATAGATTCTAGGAACCAGGTACATGTAGAGTTTACGACAGTGCGAGTGCAAAATTCCTAGAACATGTAGGATGGAATAGATCAGAGCAAGATTTAGATAATGATGTAATTATTGAACCC
The DNA here is from genome assembly GCA_033807585.1 of Hydrophis major. NCBI lineage: Eukaryota > Metazoa > Chordata > Lepidosauria > Squamata > Elapidae > Hydrophis > Hydrophis major. The sequence goes on from CM066329.1 coordinate 161,120,924, forward strand.
TACAAAAGACAAAAAGAAAAGACTAGTTATAAGAAGAGTCCAATAAAAGAAGAAGTCCACGAAGAACAAATAGGACCAGAACAAGAGGAAACAGTTGATCAGGAAGAGTTAGATAATCAAGAACAGGTAGTAAAGGAAAGTCCACCTGTAAGTCCTGTAATACCTAGACATACTACACGTGTAACTAGACCACCTGATAGGTATCAAGCAAGTATAGTTTGCCAGGTAACTAAAGTTCCAACTAGTGCAGATGTATCCTGCTAAGGATCAGGAGAATAGGCAAAAGGCAATGGAAAAGGAACTAAATTCATTAAAGTTAATGAAAGTATATGAAGATGCCAAATTACCTCCAGGAGAAAAGTCCTTTGGGTGCAAATGGATATTCAAAGTAAAAACAGGAAATAATGGGACTGTTACCCATAAAGCTAGGTTGGTAGCTCAAGGATTTAATCAAACTGCACTTGATTATGATGAAGTTTTTGCACCAAGTCTTAAAACAACATCCTTGAGAGCAGCTTTAGTGTGGGCAGCTAAGAAAAACTATATCATTAACCATTTAGATATAGAAATTGCTTATCTACATGCAGCATTGCAGCACACTATATATTTGAAAAAACCAGTTGGTATAAAAGATAATAAATTAAATAGTAATGATTGTTGGAAACTCAAAAGGAGTCTTTATGGATTGAAACAATCTGGCTATGAATGGAACCAATATATTGTGAAAGAGTTAAACAATATAGGTTTAAATCTGGTTTAGCAGATCCATGTGTGTTTAAAAGAGAAAATAATGGAACAGTGTCATTATTGTTATTATTTACAGATGATATTGCTTTGATAACTAAGACTAATAATGAAGCTAATGAGATTATATCATTATTAGCCAAAAAGATAAAATTAAAGCATTTAGGTGAAATTAAAAGGTATCTAGGATTGACAATTAACAAAACAAAAAATGGTTTTAAGATATCTCAAGAAGATAAAATTTGCCAATTAATTAAAACGTATAAAATGGAACTTTGTAAGCCGGCAAAAACTCCAATGAGTCAGGAAGTTTGCCAAACTGATGCTCAAAGTCCCAAATTCGATAAGTCTATATATCAATCTTTGATTGGTAGCTTATCATATATCAGCAATTGGTCAAGGCTAGATATTGCTTATAGTGTTAATCAGCTGGCGCGATTTAATGCAGATCCACATCAATGTCATTGGCAATCATTAAAGAGAATTTTAAAATATCTTAAAGGAACAATGCACCATGCATTGTATTTAGAGCCAAAGGGTGATTTGAGTCTTAGTGCCTATGCAGATGCAAGTTTTGCAACTGACATAAACACTAGAAAATCAACCTCTGGAATGGCTATATTATTTGGTAAGACACTAATATTTGTTGGTTAAAGTGTGTGTAACTTTAACTGCAAGAATGTAATTAAGGGTGTGGTTGTAAAAGCACCATAAAAGGAGCAAGACAACGGCAGCTTGCTCTCTGGCTTAATGATCCCTAATTACTGGATGGATTGATGACTGCGTTTTTTCCTGCTGGAACGGGAGAGAGAAAGGAGTGTTGATTTTTCTCAACGGTGAAAAAAGATAATACGGACTGATTTATTGTAAGTGAACTGACATTGAATACACAACACGGACTTTGCAAATTGAGAATCCCCGAATGGACTGACTGAAATGATACATGACTAATGGATTGTTTTTGACTATGCTATAACTCTTAATGGAATAAACTATATTTTGATAGCACAAGCGTATCTGCTTTTTACTGAGTGTTAACTAACATACAAACTTATCTCACACATTTACCTGTCTGCCTAACTGACTAACGCTGCACATTCTGTTTGGCGTGTTTCTTTAACATTGGTTGGGGAAACAGGCTTAACAGGTGTTACTGTTTTCTTACAAGAATATAAATGCTAATAAGTATTGTCCATACTTCCTTTCTTAGGTAGAAGTTCAACAACATGCTTTTTAAAAAAAACCTGAAGGTGAATGAAATAGAATAGACATAAGGAGGGTTTTTTATCTGTTACAAGCTACACTCTGTTTTTTAATAAGTGAGAATTTAGGCTACAGTGAGTACGGCAGTTACACAAAACATAACATTCAGGTGAATGGGACAATGATTTCTAGTTGCTTGTTTTCCCTGATTTTTTTTTTTTTTTAAGAGGAGAAGAGTTTGGGCTCTTCCAACACACTGACAAACACAAAGCTTGTTTTTGTGTCCCCCCCCTATTGTCTCAAAATAATGGAAAACCAAGCCTTTTATTTTCAACAAAAAATTTAAAAGATGGCTGCAGAAAACGGGCATCACGTGGTCCATAAGTTGTTCACTGTCCTACTGAAGGATTTCTAAACCATTCAGTGGCAGTGTGTTTGAATATTTTGCTTAGTCTAAAAGCAATCTCAGTCCAGCAACCAATTGGCTGGAAGTAATTTTGAACAATGTCTGAACATATTTTCAGACTTCAGAGATTCAGGATCTGTGTTTATCTGTAAAACAAAAGCACATTGCTTGTTTTTTTTCAGATTGCAGGGCACAAGGGAGATTAGTGCCATCCATATAGATTATGTCTACACATCTTATAGGGTAGGAAAGGCCAGATTAATACCTTAAAATAATCTCAGGCTCAAAGGAATAACTGGTATGGCAATCAGCTGTTTCACAGTTTGTGATATGGTGACAGTGATGGAGCTGGCAGTACCCCTGAAGCCTGGAGGCATTAGAGGGTCTGAGCAAAGTATCTTTGAGAATGGAAGTGGCAGGGAAAACCAAGGTGACAGTGGCTTCTTGATGATAGTTGGCAGTGAATGGATTATTTTAAAAAATACTGAGGAGGCACCATAAGCTGCTTGGTGGTCACATGTGACTATGGGCCAATGTTATGCAGGTTGATTTAGGTCATGGTGTTGCCATGTTGTGCCATTCCTTAACAAATATATTTAATCCAAGTCTAATAGTAAGGATCCAGAGCTGCAGTGATTATTTGTAGCTTTTAGCTATTTAAGAATCAGAAATGAATACAAATTACATTTCTATGGCAAAATTTAACCGACTGCTGTAATTTTACATATGTTTACCCAGAAGTAAAAGTAATCCCCACTATAGTCTTAACTAAATTTGGGAAGGAATGGGATTTATCTGAGGGAAATATGATGAGGAACTGTTTTCTCTTTTCTCCTAACATTACACTTTTTATTGCTGAATTTTCTGATTCTGTTGTAAAATATCATGTACATTACACCATGTGATAAATAAATGTAATTATTGTTCTGTCCTTAATTTACATACTCGAAATCCCCGTGCTTTGATTGGCTAAAGCGCAGGGATTTCTGATTGGCCAGGCGAGCCGCGCCGATTGGCCCGTTTTAGGTCTCCCGCGATTGGCTCACTCCAAGAGCGGGAGACTTGAATCGCTGCCATTGGCCGCGGCCGCCGCAGCGAAAAAGATAAAAGCCGCGGGCTTTTTCCTTTTCGCTGGTTCGGTTCACAACTGTTAAATAAAGAGCTTGAAACGTAGTCACCGACTCCTGGCGTCTTTTTGCGGACACGACACTGGTGATGAGGATGGGATCCCGACCCTGAACCGAACCCCGTGTCCAACAAGAGCCAGTTTCAGCACCGAAATGGTGAAAATAGCACCGCCCGCCCCCTTCAACCCCGCCACCGAGGACTGGGAATCGTTCTCAGACCGTTTCCGCATGTACCTCGAGTGCACCGGAATGAAGGACGCCCGGGCCCGCTAAAACGCGCCGTTTTCCTCACCCATTGCGGAACCGAGGTTTTCCAGATGGCCAAAGCATTGGCCAAACCAGCCGACGCAACCGCCATGGACTGGGACGTCCTCGAACCTATCCTGTGGCACCATTACGCCCCCGAGGTCCCCATCCTGATCCGGCGCAACGAATTTTACCGGCGCGACCAGAAACCGGGCGAAAAACTGAGCGATTTCGTCGCCGAGCTGAGGCGCCTAGGAGGACTCTGCGAATTCGAAGGTCTGAACAGCCTCCTAAGAGACCGATTCGTACTCGGCCTATGGGACCCTGCACTCCAGAGCCGGCTTATGGCTAAGGGTGACATCAGCCTAGCAGACGCCCTTACCGCAGCCGCAGCCGCAGAAGCAACCCGCACTTCCGCTGACAGCATGTGAAAATCTGACGCGAAGGGCGGAAACAACAACCCGGCAAGGTCGGCCGACCCAAAAAACGAATCAACCGCACACTACGGAGAATTCCAGTCTGCAGAGAAGAAGACTCGCAGCCCACCCAGATGGGACCAACACGAGCGTAAGAGGGAAAGCCCACCGCCCAGGACCAGAGATCGCCAACTGGACGGCCGGTGGGACCGAATCCAGCGACCCTCAAGAGGCGGCGACAGTCGGCGCAAGGAAGAAACCCACCAGATGGTAACCATCGGCCACGCCATCTCCGACGGCGCCAGAAAGGTACACGTGGAAGTCCACATTGAAGGCCAACCATGCAAGATGGAGGTGGACTCCGGGTCCTACCTCTCCATGATTGCATGGCACGAGATAAAACGGTTAGTGCCCACCCTCCATAAGAGGAACATAAACGCCCAAAGAATTATCATAAAAGACTACCAGGGAAACCGCGTCCCGGTAGTGGGCACCAAGAACTTTAATGTAACTTATAGGGGCCGCACCGAACAACTCCCACTCACAATCGTCGATCGCGACCGCCCAAGCCTGCTGGGCTTACAATGGTTCGCCCCGCTCGACATCGCGCTAACAGGAGTCAACCACGTCGCCGACGACGGCTGGGAACAGCGGCTAGCCCAAGAGTTCCGGGAGGTCTTCGACGGAAGCCTGGGCAAGTACCAGGGGCCCCTTATCTCATTTGACCTAGACCCTAGGATTCCCCCCAAGCGACTAAAACCTAGGCGGGTGCCATTCGCCCTAAAACCTAAGATTGACGAGCAGATTGACAAGCTCGTCAAACAGGGGGTGCTGCAGCCGATAGACCATGCCCGATGGGAAACCCCTATAGTGACCCCAGTCAAACCAGACGGGTCCGTGAGAATTTGTGGGGACTATAAGGCCACCCTAAATGGCGCGTTGCAACAAAGCGCCTACCCTGTCCCAATCATGCAACACCTACTGCACTCACTGGGAGGGGGCAGGGTCTTTGCCAAGCTCGATCTCGCCCAAGCATATCAACAGTTGCCGGTCGACGAAAAAACAGCGGAAGCCCAGACCATCGTTACCCATCGGGGGGCCTTCAAGTGCAACCGACTCCAGTTCGGAGTCAGCGTGGCACCAGGCATTTTTCAGAGCCTGATGGAACGTTTACTGCAGGGCATCAAGGGGGTGGTGCCCTATTTTGATGACGTATTAGTGGCGGCGCCAAACGAAGCCGAATTAGAAAACCGACTCAGGGAGGTCTTAACAAAATTTAAAGTAACGGGACTTAAAGTAAAACGAGAAAAATGCCAACTATGCACAGAGCGAGTGGAATTCTTGGGCTACCTTCTAGACCGGCATGGCATTCACCCTACAATTAAAAAAGTGAAAGCCATCAAAGAGGCCCCCACCCCTAGGTCTAAGACGGAACTACAGGCTTTCTTGGGGTTGCTGAATTTTTATAATGTTTTCCTACCCCAAAAGGCTACGGCGGCGGAGCCTTTGCATAGGCTCCTGGATAAGGTGGCAACCTGGACTTGGGGGAGACGGGAGCAAGCCGCCTTCCAAAAAACCAAAGACCTCCTCACCTCTGACGCCGTCCTGATCCAATTCAGCGAAACCTTGCCCTTGGTTGTCACTTGTGACGCATCACCTTTCGGCGTCGGCGCTGTCCTCAGCCATACCCTCCCCGACAAAAGAGAAGCACCCATCGCTTTCTTTTCCAGGACTCTAACTAAACCGGAGCGGAACTATAGCCAGCTGGACAAAGAAGCATTGGCTATAGTTGCCGCCGTTAAGCGATTCCACGAATACCTTTACGGCCGCCCGTTTACCATTGTGACAGATCATAAGCCGTTGCTGGGCATCCTTGCAGGAAACCGAGCCACCCCGAACATTTTATCGCCCCGGATGACAAGGTGGTCTGAGTTCCTGGCAGCCTACAGCTACGAACTGTTACACAAGCCGGGTAAGAAAATTTCGCACGCGGACGCTTTAAGCCGCTCGCCTTTACCAGACTCTGATCCTGACCCAGCACCAACGACAAACACCCTTAACATCGAGAACCTGCCCAACCTACCCATTACCGCGTCAGACATTGCCCGGGAAACTATTAAGGACAGGCGTCTGGCGCGAATTTTACATTGGGTGGAAAAAGGTTGGCCTGAAAGGGACAATGACGAATCCGTTAAGACATTCAGAAACCGCCAGACTGAACTCTCGCTGCTTAAGGGGTGTATTTTGTGGGGTGACAGGGTGGTCATCCCGGACAGGTTGCAAGGGAAGGTCTTAGAGATGTTGCATGAGGGGCATCCTGGCATCGTCAGAACTAAAGCCCTGGCCAGGAGTTACGCTTGGTGGCCAGGGATGGACAAGCAGATAGAGGCATGGGTAGCTAGGTGCCAACGATGCCAGGAGACCAGACCAAGCCCACCCGCAGCACCCATCCTGGAGTGGGAAACACCAAGGGGGCCCTGGTCCAGAATCCATTTAGACTTTGCCGGTCCCACGAATGGGCATACCTTTCTAATAACAGTTGACGCTTACTCCAACTGGTTGGAGGTAAGCGACATGAAATCTACTACCACGGAGGCCGTCATCAAAGAACTTTGCAAACTCTTTGCAACACACGGCCTCCCAGACGTCGTCGTCTCCGACAACGGGCCCCAATTTACCTCCCTCGACTTCGAGAGATTCCTGGCGGAGAGGGGCATCCGCCATGCATTAACAGCACCGGCGCCTCCGGCGGCGAACGGTAGGGCGGAACGGATGGTTCAATTTACCAAAAAAACCATCCGGAAAATGGACCATGGGGAGATCAACGACAAAATAAATAAACTCCTCTTTATACAACACATCACCCCGAACACCACTACCAACAAAAGCCCAGCCGAGTTACTAATGGGTAGGAAGCTGAGGTCCCCACTCGACAGGTTACACCCAACATATAACCCGGAGCGGCCCCCAGACTCAAGTACAAAATACCGAACATTCGCACCCGGCGACTTAGTGTACGCGAAAAACCTGACGGGGGACCCCCTATGGATCCCAGCCGTCATCACCCAGATCACAGGCCCACGATCATACCGGCTCCAAACCACAGATGGGCGAGCCTGGAAACGGCACATTGACCAGCTCAGGTCACGAACAGCAACAGAACTCAACCCCCAAAACACGAACCAAGGGGGGAGGGAATACCCGAATAAGCAAACGCAAGAAAAAATAAACCAGCAGTACTTACCGGAGCGCAGCCATCGCGATCCCCCACCGGAGAAGAACCACCTAGCCAGCTCAACCAACTCGGAGAAACCAAGCGGGAGCGGTGAAACCCGTAGCTCAACCAACCCGGAAGGCCCAGGTGGGAGCCACGGAGAAGGAGTCGGCCCGATCATCCAACCGGTTCGCACAGAAGAGGGAGCAGCCAAAAACATGACCGCTCTGGACGAAATCCAGCTTGCAACTGAGTTGCGCAGGTCAAGTAGGACTAGACGGAGCCCCGCCTACCTACGTGACTATGCAATGTAAGGACTATACCAAGAGGGGAGGGGTGTTCTGTCCTTAATTTACATACTCGAAATCCCCGCACTTTGATTGGCTAAAGCGCGGGGATTTCTGATTGGCTAGGCGAGCCGCGCCGATTGGCCCGTTTTAGGTCTCCCGCGATTGGCTCACTCCAAGAGCGGGAGACTTGAATCGCTGCCATTGGCCGCGGCCGCCGCAGCGAAAAGGATAAAAGCCGCGGGCTTTTTCCTTTTCGCTGGTTCGGTTCACAACTGTTAAATAAAGAGCTTGAAACGTAGTCACCGACTCCTGGCGTCTTTTTGCGGACACGACAATTATCACATCAGTTATTACAGATAGACTGAATTGAATTTGTGACCATATGAAAGAAATAATTCAATTCACAGAAAATTAATATATACATTATTTTTCCCTGGATTAATGTCCATATCCAGTCAAAATTAAGCAGGTAAGCATACAAATATGCATCAAATGGAAGCTTTGTTGCATTTTTTCAGGATCAATTTTTTTTTTTGTATGAAGTCATGTGAAGCCTTTACCTATTAGGACTTTCCTTTTGCCTGTTTTCCCAATATGTTTTAGGCATCACTATATCCAAAAGCTATCTGCCAAGTTATGTTTGCATTGTAGTTGGAGATGTCATATACTGTGAAATTTGGAGGAGGAAAAAGCATCAACAAAACACTAGAGCCCCAAGAGAAAAGGAGAAAAGTTGAGAAGTACAGACAGCTCTAAAAAAACAGTGAAACAGGTACGCACATACATAATCAGAGAGAGAATGTTACAAATAGTCAAGGAAGTACAGTATATATTTTAATTTGACCTTATACCTTATACTGAAAATAAGGTTTTATTCACCTCATCTACTTCTTACAGTGAATCCTCGCTGCTTTTCTATATTATGGCACATTTGATTTGGAATAATTATAAATAATGGGTGGATATGATTGTGCAAGCACACAAAAAAAGAAGAAGGAAAACCCATCGACCACTAAGCATTGTAAACCCCATTAATTTCATATTGCCTCACCTGCCGAAATTGAAGAAGCTGTCATGCTTGATCATTATCTTGTCCACAAAATAAATCCATGTACCAGGCTTGACCCTGCATGCTGCCATCTGCTGTCAAGAACATTTTTAATGGAAAAAAGCTCCCCAAAGCTTTTTAAGGGGTGACAAGAAGATTTATTTTAAGATGTGTGGGTGTGTGTATGCTTATGTGAGTGCACATACTATTTATTATTGGATTTGAAATTTTGGGGAAACTAAAGGAGAAATCAGAGATTGATATGCAAAAAGAAATGGGAGGAGTACAATATAAGAAGTTGGATCAAACACTTTTAAATATAATTCGGTAATAATTTGGGGGGTGGGAAATCACTGTTGATTTGGAGGCATATCTTTGACAAAATAGGCCAGTAGCAGAACCTCCATGCAAAGAATTGTGCAGTATTTATGATCTGCAAAGATTTCAGTTCAGAAACTGGGTAATGTTTTTGCTCCAGGCAATATTCAAGAGAGAAAGTTTAATTGTCAGCCTTGAAAAAATAATTCCAACCAAGAAGGTTTGCTGATTAATGAGAAGGAGAACTGGAAGAACTTAAATTCTAATAATACCGTACAAATATGGCATCATAAACTTTTCAAATTGTATTACCTTTGGAATTTTTTTAAAAGGCAAGTCCAAAGAACAGCCAAAAAGAATAACAATGAGTTATGCAACCTTGAAGAAAGAAGTAGATGCTTTCTACAATAAATTAATTAAAGTTAGCATGACTCCTATGGCAGTTGCCCTGTATTTTCAGGCTCATAGAAGCTTGAGAAAAGAAAAAAAACCCAATTCAATAAACAATGAAAAGTGACTGTCCTCATGCAAAATCGAAAACGTGTTTTTCCATCTAGAAAATATTGAAATAAGAGTGCCTATTAATATTTATATAAAAGGAAAATTTCCAGTCTTAAATATATAAAATGAACCATCCAAATGTTCTTCTCTTTAGGGGTAATTCCCAAACTATTTTGTAGTTGCCACAAAAATGTGAAAGAAAATGAAAAACAGCATAATTGTGCCTCTACCACTTCAAGCTGTGTGCTAAGCAGCAAAAGAAAATGAATGATATTTGAGTACATTAAAAAGAAAATAAAGAACTTTCAGCTTAATGCAAGATGAAATGAAAAAACGTAACATTTCAATTGGCAGCTTTTTGAAGGTATTACTATATTTTGTATTTTTTATGTTATCGCCAATTGATCAGGCATAGTCTCTTTTCTTAAGCACAAGCCAATATAAGTTTATTGATTCATGCACTCTTCAGTACACTAGCTCAGCTCTTCCCTGTTCTACATATCTGAGAGAAGCAGTTTCAATTTCTATTCTGTCATTTTTGAAATATATAGTATTACAAGGCAATAGCAACATTTTCTGGGCTAGAAATGTTCTGGGTTATAAATGTCATCTCACAAATAGATCTCCTCATTTAAAAACAGTCATCTTGATTTAAATGGCTCAATGATTATTTTCAGCAGTCAGAAAACAAAAGTTAGGCATTCCATATGGATAAAACAATCCGTGGCTCTCCATATATTGCTGAATTCCAATTGATATCAGACTTATTGATATAGCTAACAAAGAAGGAAGTTGGGAAATGAAACCCAACATCTCAACAGTCATATTTCAGTCACCCTGGTCCTTGAACAAGTGGATTCTTAAAGATATAGGTCACACATCAGGGATCCATGCTTAAAGTTACCCGCAAATCTGATCTGTCCTATGCAGCCCTTTCCAGATGCCCACTTGATTGCTGTGTTACCCTAAAACTGCCTTACCTATTACTGCAGTAACTGGATTACAGAAAAGCACAGCCATGCACCAATAGCCTTAAATAACCAAATAACTGTCTTTCATTTTCCCATTTCTGTATCACTGAGTTTGTAACTAATCACATTTCTTCTCACTTTTTAAATGTGACATTTAGTTTTGCTTTTAAGCAAATGTAAAAATACTGTGCTTGGCATGACCTCATAATTCCACCTTCAGTGACAACTGTATAACTAGAAAGAGAAACACCAAAGGCATGTACTTTTTTAGCCAATGCTTACTTGTCTCCGCTTTTTGAAAAATTGACCTTTCTTTTGAGTTTGCTGTTGTTTTTCTCTGGCTATTTTGTGGATAGTGTTATGGACTAAGCCAACACAGCGATACAACCCTCAACAGCTTCGTATTACAGTAGGCTTGTAATCCTGCACTTCTCATTGGCCCGTAGATAGCGAGTCGTGATTGGCCGTTTTTGGCCAGTCTGATTGGCTGTTAACGGGACCCCCTGATTGGATGCTTCTGAAAGCAATAGACTCAGTTCATTGGTTGTTTTGATGGCAGCCAGCTCTATAAAAGAGCTGCTGCTGCCCAGATATTTTGCTCTGTTCTTCCTAGTAAATAAAGAGTTGAAGTCACCGTTCGATGTCTCATCTCCGTTCCTTGCGCCCATGCCCAGGACTTAACACTGGCGATGAAGGTGGGATGCGGAGACAATAGAGCTGACTCAAACTCATCGAACAAGACAGAGCATGTGGCAAAAGAGCGCACGCAACAAAGAGCAAGATGACCAGCGGTGCCATACCACCCGCTCCATTCGACCCAGCAACTGAAGACTGGGACTCGTATATAGATCGCTTCCAGATGTTTCTGGAGACCAACAATTTAAAAGATGCTATGCCTGGCAAGAAATGAGTGGAGTTCCTGACTCATTGTGGCCCCGCCGTTTTCAAAATAGCTAAAGCACTAGCAATACCGGCGGAAGTGAAGACCATGGATTGGGATACCCTCGCTCCAATCCTCCGGGTCCATCATGCACCCGCAGTACCTACACTGATACGAAGACACAAATTTTACCAGAGGGACCAATGGAAGGACAAGAACATTGGTAATTTCGTAGCCGACCTCCGGAATCTAGCAGGCCTTTGTGGTTTTGCAAACTTAGAGGAAGCCCTAAGAGACCGTATAGTTCTGGGTTTAAATGCACCACACGTGCAGAGTAAGCTGATGGTGAAAGGCAACATCAGCCTTACAGATGTCATCACCGACGCTACTGCTGCAGAAGCAACCAGGAAGTCAGCCGCTCGAATGCACCGAGCGAACGCACTGCTTCGCCAACTCACCAACAAGATTCCACTCGCCACTGAGAAGCATGCTACCACTACCCACCACGAAGACCTCGAGTCATCCTCAGACAGTGATAAAGAGGAGGTCAACCGGCTCCACTCGGAATGAGAGTAAAGGAACCAGAGACGTCTGCACTAATTTGCTGGTTGAGGGGCAACCCACCCGCGATTGGACTGCAAATTCATCGATGCACTCTGCCATAACTGTGGAAAAAAAGGCCACATCGCGAAGGTCTGCAGAAGCAGACAAGAGTCCAGTCCCAACCGAAGGGAGAACAACCTCCGTCAGGAGATAGGCAAACCTCCTGAGAATCGGGAGCATCTGAGCCACCAATGGAACAACCACTACTACTACAGAAACTAAGCACCTGCCTCTTCAATGAGACGAGAAGAGGCCCACCAAACCATTATCATTTGCCACACTTCATCGTTCAATTCAAGAAAGATCTGCGTAAGGGTTACTATTGAGAATCCACCGTGCTTGATGGAAGTCGATTCGGGATCATCCCTGTCAATGGTATCCTGGAAAACCCTCAAATAGCTGATCCCTGCCATTTGCCACCAGGACCTCAGCATGCAACGAATCATCCTGAAAGACTACTAGGGAAACAGAATCCCAGTTGTCAGTTCCAGCAACGTCCAAGTATCCTTTAAAGACCGCACAGCAACGCTTCCCCTGACTGTCGTCGATTGTGACTGACCCAGCTTGTTAGGGTTAAAGTGGTTCGCCCCACTCGGGATTGAACTGGCCGGCATACACCAAACCAGAAGCGATGACTGGGAAGAGGCTCTCATCCAGGAATTCCAGGATGTGTTCACAGGGACATTAGGCAAGTACAAGGGGACCCCTATATCATTTAATCTCAGCCCTGATGTAGCTCCCATTCGGCTTAAGCCTCGTCGAGGACCTTTTGCCTTAAAACCGAAGATCGATGAGCAGCTAGATAAACTGATAGCTCAGGGTGTATTGGAACCAATTGACCATGCCCGCTGGGAAACCCCGATAGTAACGCCCATGAAGCCAGATAGTTTGTTAAGAATTTGCGGGGATTACTGGGCCACCCTAAATCATGCTCTTCAACAGAGCACTTATCCAGTACTGGTGGTTCAACACCTTCTTCATTCCCTGCGTGGTGGAAAAATATTTGCGAAATTGGACTTAGCTCAGGCGTACCAGCAACTACCTGCAGACGCAGCAACTGCAGAAGCCCAGACAATAGTTACACATAGAGGTGCTTTTAAGTGCAATAGACTCCAATTCGGAGTAAGCATGGCACCAGGCATTTTCCAAAGTTTAATGGAGAGACTATTACAAGGCATAAAAGGCATCGTGCCTTATTTTGACGATGTCCTAATAGCTGCCCCACTAAGGAGTTATTAGTATAACGACTCAGAAAAGTCCTGCAGAAATTCAAAGATGCTGGTCTGAAGGTAAAAAGAGATAAGTGTCAACTTTGTACGGAGAGAGTGGAGTCCCTGGGATACCTTCTCGACAGACAGGGAATCCACCCCACTGAAAAAAAACTAACCGCAATCAAAAAATCCCCGAGAGCTAGGAATAAGACAAACCTCCAAGTCTTCCTGGGACTCATTAACTTTTATAACATTTTCTTGTCCCAGAAGGTAACCGTAGCCGAGCCCCTACATAGACTTCTCGATAAAAAAGCTTCCTGGGTCTGGGGACGGCGTGAAGAGACAGCGTTCAAAGAGATAAAAGACCTTTTAACCTCCAATGCTGTATTAATGCAATACAACGAGACTCTACCTTTGATGGTTACCTGTAATGCCTCACCATTGGGAGTAGGAGCCTTCTTAAGCCATGTCCTACCAAATGTAAATGAGGCACCCATTGCGTTCTTTTTGAGAACTTTGTCTAAAACCGAAAGGAACTATAGTCAACTTGATAAAGAGGCCCTCGCTATTGTATCCGCAATTAAACATTTCAATGAATATGTATATGGGAGACCCTTTACCATAATTACAGACCACAAACCGCTACTTGGTATTTTGGCGGGAAACAAACCAACTCCCCTTATCTTATCACCAAGAATGACACATTGGTCAGAATTTTTAGCCGCCTACGATTACCGATTGCAACATCGCCTGGGGAAAACCATTCCCTACGCTGACGCTTTGAGGCACTCTCCAGTACCAGACATTATAGAGGACCCTGCTCCAACTGTAGCTGTATTGCAAATCGAAACCCTCAAATCGCCACCACTAACTGCTCAAGACATAGCCTTAGAGACAATAAAGGACCCTGTTTTGGCACGAGTCCTCAGCTGGGTAGAACGGAGTTGGCCGGTCAGTCCAACCAATGACACATTCAAGCCATTTAGGAATCGTCAAACAGAGCTATTCTTCCAGAAAGGCTGCATAGTGTGGGGAGACAGAGTCATAGTCCCGGAGAAATTGCAATATAGGGTATTGAAAATGCTGCACGATGGACATCCAGGCATCGTGCGCATGAAAGCATTAGCCAGGAGTTACACATGGTGGCCTAGTTTAGATAAACAGATAGAGACTTGGGTAGCAAAAATGCAGTAAATGCCAGGAGACTCACTCCGCTCCTCCAAAAACTCCCCCAACTCAGTAGGAAATGCCTCAAGGTCCTTGGTCCTCTAACCACATCGATTTTGCAGGACCCACAAGAGGACACACTTTCTTCCTAACAGTGAATGTCTATTCAAACTGGCTCGAAGTCCACAAGATGAAAAGCACCACCACAGATGCAGTCACTAAAAAACTGAATAAACTATTTGCTACCCACAGACTTCCCGATGTCCTGGTCTCAGATAATGGCCCCCAATTCACTGCCCTGCCATTCGAACAATACCTGGCAGATCGGGGCATCCGCCATGCCTTAACATCACCAGCTCACCCTGTTGAGGAGGACAAAGAATAAATGATAATTGAAACCCAACAGTCCACACAATCAACCGGGGAATGCTCACCATCCGAAGGAGAACCAAGCCAGGGAGCGGCCTCGCCACGTGACAGCACCGCGATGGAAGTGGATCCAGAAAACCCAGAAGACAACGCTGACATAAGCAGGGAAAGCAGCCCGGGACCACAATCTCCGCCATCCAACCCAGCTAGCAGGCCACCAGAACCAGAACCAGAACCAGGACAGAACCTGGTGGGACAGCGCAGATCAAGCAGACAGGTGAAACGACCTGCCTACTTGCGAGAATACGTCACCCCACCCCTCAGACAGAACCAAGAGGGGAGGGGTGTTATTGACTAAGCCAACACAGCGATACAACCCTCAACAGCTTCGTAATACAGCAGGCTTGTAATCCTGCACTTCTCATTGGCTCGTAGATAGCGAGTCGTGATTGGCTGTTTTTGGCCAGTCTGGTTGGCTGTTAATGTGACCCCCTGATTGGACACTTGTGAAAGCAACAGACTCAGTTCATTGGTTGTTTTGACGGCAGCCAGCTCTATAAAAGAGCTGCTGCTGCCCAGGTATTTTGCTCTGTTCTTCCTAGTTAATAAAGAGTTGAAGTCACCGTTCGATGTCTCTCCTCCGTTCCTTGCTCCCATGCCCAGGACTTAAGAGATAGGATGATTTTCTTTGAAGACAGGGTATGACCCTTAGGGGATTTCTCATTTCTACTCATCTCTCCCACTCTCTCTTTGACAAAATATATTTTTGATGTGTTTTCTTGTTTATTTGTAGGTCAGACAGATGGTATGCATGTTCTCTTTTCAATACAGCTGGAGATGCACACAGAGAGACATATACTGTACATAACTACTCTAATTTATGCTTAATGAGGGAAAGCTTATCCTGCTGTACTATTTTTGCTTTGCTAGTGGGAACAAGCATTTGGCATTTGTTATATAAAATTCTGGGAAACAAATGAAGACTATATTTATTAGCTAAACATTATAGTAGGATCCATGATAGATGACTTTGTCTCAAGAGTTAGTTTAGCCTTCTTTTGATTTTTTATGTAAGTGAAATCTGAAAGTTAAAAAATTAGGTGCCTTAACTCTCAAGAGAACCTTCTGTAGCTACATAAATGTATACTGATTTGTTTTTACTTATTTAAATGAAGAATCTACTGATATGACAATTTGACAACTGTGCAGATGCCAGCCAAAGAACAGTATGTATAAGCAGCTTCTGCTGCATTATTTGGAACAAGTTTGGACATGGACAACAAATTTTCTATAAACAAAGCTTCTATAATGAAAAAAAAAAAACCTATTATGAAATAATGTTGAATGTTTGCTCACTAACTGTCTCTCCCCTAAGATAGTTCAAATGAATACTCTAAATCTATTTGATCCATGCATTCAATAAAAGCAATACTGGAAATTATATTTCACTGAAATAGAAATGCTGTATCCCTCACTCCATCCCATTCAGTGAAGAGTAAAAATTGAATAAAACATTGAAATAATATTTCACATATTCAGGAACCTATTCTCCTACTGATCTGGCTGTTCTTTACATCCCATATTTTAAATAATAATAATGGTTAGTCCAGGTTTGTTCCATGTTGCCATAATTAATGATTGTCCAGTTGGTATGCTGCTGTGTTAAAGTTCATTGATAAATTTGTTTATCCAAAACAGGATGACATCAGTGGATTAGAAGTAAAGAATTCTATTTCCTAAAAGGTAACTGTCATCAATCACTAAAGAAAGATTTAAATGTTAAAAGAGAGTAACATTTATTTTAACTTTTAAAATTTATTTTTTGCTTAAAACTGAACCCTGTGGATTGGACTGCTGCAAATTCTACATATATACAATTAAGCTCAACTAAGTTGAATAGAGCTTATTTCTAAATAGATTTGATTAGAATTGTAGTTTGGATTATGCACAAGGTTCAATTCAGAGTAGAAATTAATTAATCTTATAGTCTATAGAGATTCTCAGTCATCCAAGTCATGGTTGTCCCAAAGGGGCTTTTTCAGTAGGCATGGAAGTCCAGGTGAAAAAGCATACTTGGGATAATTAATCTTAATGTAAGGCATCCAGAAAGTATCCATGATATCAATCACTCCGAGACATCTCTCCAAGGTTGAATTTATTAGAAACAGATCTGGCATGTCAAAGGTAATTTCCCAAGTAAAATTATTTTCCCACCTTACACAGAATCCACCTTCTCTCCTCTCCTCCCACTTCTACACTTCATAAATCACAAGCACCAATTAACTGCCACTGGAATTACTTAATATGACATACAGGATAACCTTGAACTTTTCAACTCTCTAAAAGGAAAAAAAAATGTGGCAGCTGAATTTTAAAGCTGACGCTTATATTGATTGAAATTGATATATGCTTTTGGCTTTTATGTTATTAATTATTCATTTTTATTTTGGCCAACTCAAGATAACCTACTTATCTAATGCCCCATTTCCTATTTTCCTTGCAGCAAGTATGTGTGTGAGTTGGACTGAAAGTCACCATCTTTTATCCTAAGGAAAAATGATCTGAGTTTCATAGTTTCTTGCATGGCATTTTAACCACTGCATTAAATAGAATCTCAGTCTGTTTCTTCTTCTTTTCTTTTATGTTTAGTTGACTTTAATCCCTATAATGTACAGGTGAAACTCAAAAAATTGGAATATCATGCAAAAGTTCATTTATTTCAGTAATGCAACTTAAAAGGTGAAACTAATATATGAGATAGACTCATTACATGCAAAGCAAGATAGTTCAAGTCATGATTTGTCATAATTGAGATGATTATGGCTTACAGATCATGAAAACCAAAAATCCACAATCTCAGAAAATTAAAATATTACATGCAATCAATAAAACAAGGATTGTACATAGAACAATATTGGACCTCTGAAAAGTATAAGCATGCATCAGTACTCGGTACTTGGTTTGGGCTCCTTTTGCAGCAATGACTGCCTCAATGCGGCATGACATGGAAGCTATCAGCCTGTGGCACTACTAAGGTGTTATGGAAGACCAGGATACTTCAATAGCGGCCTTCAGCTCTTCTGCATTGTTCGGTCTCTATGGGGTTCAGGTCAGGCGAGTTTGCTGGCCAGTCAAACACAGTAATCCCATGGTCATTGAACCAGGTTTTGGTGTTTTTGGCAGTGTGGGCAGGTGCCAAGTCCTGCTGGAAAATGAAGGCAGCATCCCCATAAAGGTCACCTGCGGAAGGAAGCATGAAGTGCTCCAAAATCTCCTGGTAGACGGCTGTGTTGACCCTGGACTTAATGAAGCACAGTGGACCAACACCAGAAGATGACATGGCTCCCCAAATCAACACAGACTGTGGAAACTTCACACTGGACTTCAAGCATCTTGCAGTGTGTGCCTCTCCATTCTTCCTCCAGACTCTGGGTCCTTGATTTCCAAATGAGATGCAAAAGTTGCTCTCATCAGAAAAGAGGACTTTGGACCACTGAGCAACAGACCAGTTCTGTTTTTCTTTAGCCAAGGTGACACGCTTCTGATGTTGTCTGTTGTTCAGAAGTGGCTTGACAAGAGGAATATGACATTTGAAGCCCATGTCCAGGATCCGTCTATGTGTGGTGGCTCTTGATGCACTGACTCCGGCCTCAGTCCACTCCTTGTGAAAGTCCCCAACACTTTTGAATGGCCTTTTCCTGACAATCCTCTCCAGGCTGCGGTCATCCCTGCTGCTTGTGCATCTTTTTCTTCCACACTTTTCCCTTCCCATAACTTTCTGTTAATGTGCTTTGATACAGCACTCTGGGAACATCCAACTTCTTTTGCAATTACTTTTTGAGGCTTTCCCTCCTTAGGGAGGGTGTCAATTATGGTTTTCTGAACAACTGTCAGGTCAGCCGTCTTTCCCATGATTGTGCTTCCTACTAAACCAGACTGAGAGACCATTTAAAGGCTCAGGAACCCTTTGCAGGTGTTTTGTTTAATTAGCTGATTAGAGTGAGACACTTTGAGCCTAGAATATTGAACCTTTTCACAATATTCTAATTTTCTGAGATTGTGGATTTGGGGTTTTCATGAGCTGTAAACCATAATCATCTCAAATATGACAAATCACAGCTTGAACTATCTTGCTATGCGTGTAATGAGTCTATCTCATATATTAGTTTCACCTTTTAAGTTGCATTACTGAAATAAATGAACTTTTGCACGATATTCTAATTTTTCGAGTTTCACCTGTATGTATGGGTTTGTACAAACACTAGTATGTTTTGTTGTAACAGTTGTGCTTTGTTATATCTTACCATTTAAAAAAAAAAAAAGCAGGAATTTAAGTTCAGTGTCCTATATGGAAAACATTTCATTCTAATTTGAGTCACTGGAAGATGGGTTAAAATCTATTGCTCTTCTATCCAGTCTTTATACAATGGAACAGACACCGAAGTTATCCATTGTCCTCTTACATACACGCTTGCAATATAGAAAATAGCCTTAGAATTTCACTGATTATGTAGAATATATTCTATAGAAATTGACATGAAACAAAAGTACATTTTGAATAGCATTAATTGGCACAAATCAATAACGTTAAAAGTATAAATCAATACTACTTATAATTCAAGCTAACACTATTTACAGTTTCTACAGCTCATTTATATGCCTAAATTAGACCTCCACAGCCAAAACCTAGGCATCCTGAATTATTGTTCTGTCCACTGACAGGCTGAGTAAAGTTGTTTTACATAAATTATAAATAAATAAATAAATAAAATAAACTCTCTAGCTTTCTGAGGTTAGATATCCCCAACAATAAGAAAATTCCAAATTTTATTCTACTAATTTTGAAGGGAATCCTGCTTCATTTCTGTGAAAGTTAAGATGAAAGCCAGGCTTTCACAACCAGAGATGGCATTTCTTGGATTATTTTAGATATGCATTCAAGTAGATGCCTTCAATGTCTGCAAGACTAATGAGAAAATGTGCAAAACATTTGCAGACAATGTCTGCAAAACTAATCATGTAAATGTGACCTCACATGCTTTTACCTCACATGCTTTCATGGTCTGTGGGAGGCACAAAAATACGACTGGCAAGGACCTGAAATTTCACTTATTGCTCCCTGGGTTATAATGTGGTATAAATATTTTTAAAATATATAATCAAAAGAAAGAATTCATGAATATATCATTTCTCTCCCATTTTTCCATGCCTTTTTTTTTTAAAAAAAAAATGCTTTATTGTTTTAGCATTATTCATTGAATTTCCTTGTTCCAGTAATAATTCGTGCATACAACCTAAATTTATAGTGCTAATTTATATAGAAAAGCCTTTTCAATGCCTTAATATTTTTTTAAAAAAAATCTTTCAATAAATTGAAGTGAACCTATTCTGTCTCGGTATTTGTATGTGTACGTGCCCAGAGTTGTCTCTAATGAGGCATTCTTTAAATCAGTGAACTGGGGGAAGGGGAAGGCAAGTGAGACAGAAATAATCCATTCTAGAATTCATTTCTGTGAGGACACAAAAGAAAAATACATTGCTTTTGGCATGGCTGCAATACTTTATGAGCAGCCTATTATTTCAAGCAATTTGGTCCTTACTCTCTGTTTTCAGTCCAAGGAGAAAACTATTATAGCTACACTTGGAAGGAAGGGCCCTGGGTTTTTTCAGAGGACACTATATCAGGTCTTATATTTTTTTTCCAAGACTGGTGTGAAAGGCTAAAAAAAAGTGCTTTTTTAATGAATAGCAGAGAAGTGCTATGCTCACACAAGGTCTGGAATATTTCTAAATTGTTTTTAAAGTGTGCACACCAGCTCTAAAATGTCTAAAATGTATGCAATTGGAAGATATTGCCAGCATAGAAATTTATAAATGTATACTATAATTGGGGAAACCAAATAATTATTTCTTTCCCCTCTTTCTCTCTCTCTCTCTGTATATGTATATGTATGTTTAGATAAGTGTTTTGGAAATGGAATCGGCACAACGAGGTCATTAGATAGGAACCTTGCTGAGAAAGTAAATGGGGAATTATATTTAACTCAGGAAACAACGTTTGGCATATCAAAGTCATCATCATCATCATCACCCCAGATAGCATAGAACAGACAATCACAAAGCTCCAGATCAGAATGGTAATGTTAGGACTGCAAACTCTTGCTTCTTTCAGGAAGACCTAGGGCTGATTTAGGGCTTGCTTCAGGCAGCTGACCCTGGCCCATATATTTCCTTGGGCAGGAATGCATGACACCATCCTTGATCCAAATTCTTCCCACTGGAAATAGTATCTATTGTATGCCTCAATGGTGGGCTTTTTTTTTTCTACCGGTTCTGTGGATGTGGCTTGGCAGGCATGGCAGGGGAAGGATACTGTAAAATCTCCAGTCAGGGGTGGTATTTGCCGGTTCTCCGAACTACTCAGAATTTCTGCTACTGGTTATCTAGAACTGGTCATAACCTGCTGAATACCACCTCTGGTATACCTGTAATCTTCTGCCGTGCTTGACTTGTGCAGTCTTATCAGCTGCCCTACTTTAATGTAAGCAAAGTCTCAGTTGGTTGCTATGCCATGTGGGAGGAATGTCCATTCTGCTCCAAGACCTGGAGCAAAATGGATATTCTTGCTTCTCTCCAACATCATTCTTTTTTACAAGTTCACCAGTAAAAAAGTGAAAAAAGAATTATTTCTTTCCTTCCTTCCAAATTCACTGATAGACCTGTGAAAGATCTTTTTTTAAAGAAGAAGAAGAAGAAGAAGAAGAAGAAGAAGAAGAAGAAGAAGAAGAAGAAGAAGAAGAAGAAGAAGAAGAAGAAGAAGAAGAAGAAGAAGAAGAAGAAGAAGAAAGAAAGAAAGAAAGAAAGAAAGAAAGAAAGAAAGAAAGAAAGAAAGAAAGAAAGAAAGAAAGAAAGAAAGAAAGAATCTACTGGTTAATTATTGCTCCTGTTGCTTAGCTTAGAAGAAGAATGCAGCAACCTCCAATGTCCTTTTTTTAAAAAAGGAAAAGTGAAATTGACATTAGAAGTTGCTTCATTCTACTTCCAAGCTAAGCAACAGGAGCAATGGTTAAACAGTAGATTCTTTTCTTCTTTTCTTTTTTCTCTTCTCTTCCCTTATCTTTTCCTTTTTTCTTTTCCTTTTTTTCCTTTTTTTCTCTTCCTGGAGGAATAATAAAACAAAGGAATCCACCAATAATAGCCCACCGTAAACCTGGTCTGAACAGAACAGCAGGACATCACCGTGACCAAGTGGAGAAAGAGATTGAAATCTGGAAAGGAGTTTCTTAAATGGACAAAATTTCCAGCCACTTTACACATAAGAGAGGAGTAGCCTAAGCAAGCAGATACACCCTTGTGTTTAGCTTTCATTTTCAACATCTAGTTCAGCAGTCTGCAGCCTTTCTGGTCTTAGGGAAGATATTTTTCTACAGACTGGGTTCATATGCAACCTAGTTCCTGCACATGTCCAGATGAAGCCTTGTTCGCCCATCGCTTGGGCAACCCAGTTCCTAACAGGTCACAGACTGGTACTGGTCCATAGCCTGGGAATTGGGGACCCAAAATCTTGCCTCAATTTGGAACTGGGAAGTACTTGGGTGGCAGTTGCCCAGAAAGTAGCTGGACTAAAGTCTAAACTGAAAATAGCATCATGAGGAAAAGCAGTCATGAACCAGTAACCTAGTGAGAATGTATCCATATTGTGATGAGTTACATCAAAGATATAACTCAAAGGGAAATGTGATTGGAGTCTTTGGTGGGAAAGAAGGGCTGGAAGTGCTTTGCTTATAAATATAAAGTTCTGCTAAAAATGTTACATATTCTTGCCTTTTTTAATTATCAAAATTTAAGGGAGCCTTATTTAATCAACTATCCTTGTTTCTTTTTTTAAAAAAAAGAGAAGTGTGTATAATATGTACATTTTATAAAAATGTTTACAGACATTACTGCCAGACAACATAACGGCTATCATAACACTTTCTGCCCAATCTATATGGATTCGCCCTGCATTTTCTAAAAAATTTCAATTCCTCGTGCTTAGTGGTTTGAAACTGATTTAAAGGAGACTAGTTTCAAAATCCTTCAGTGTGGTCAAGGTACACCCTCTCAGATCTTAGAAATCATTTCTCTAAAGCAGCCAAATTACAAAGGGATTTTTCTCAATTGTTTTGAAATGAAAACTGGATTATAGTGAAAAAAAAGAGAACTATCATTATTTAACTTGTTTGATCCAGAAATTTATATCTTTGTGATTGATTGACTAAGCCTTCAAATCTTTCCATTAGCACATATTGTTTAACCGGCGTTTTGAAAATATCAAGTTGTGAACTATGTATTGTCATTTAAAAAAAAAAGATTTTGAAGTATTCCACTTCATAGGTATAAGGTTTTTGATTCCTTCCTCTGCTTTATTCAAGCACCCAGAAGCATACTTTGGGTGGGTTTTGTCATTTTTCTGCTCAGACATGACTTAAAAGATTTCCATAGATTGTCTTGAAATTAAAAGATCCCATTAAAAGGAGGTGGATAAGAGGGTCCGTTAACTCTTAAGGGAGGAAATTTGAAAGTCAAAATGTTTCAAACAACATAAAAACTTTCAGTTATGTAAAGCATCAAAGGAGGGAAATAAAAAAGCTGCCTCAGTGCTATCCCAAAAAGTCTGCCTTTAATTCACCACCACTACTGAGTCGGGACCACTACTGGGCTTTTATCTGTTTAGAAAAGGACCACAAATCCTTGCGGTGACAAGTGCACACAGGCAGCCCCACTTGTGCAACTGATGGATGCTTGTGCGCAGATGCAGCTCCACTTGTGTTACTGGGCAGTCATATGCAGGCACGATTGGTAGGTACATATGCACATGAACCGTTCTGGCTGAGAAGCCAGAAAGTTTAGGGACCACTGTGGCTGGTAAGTGCATGCTCACAAAAATGGAGTGTGCATACACGTGCTTGCTGATTGTGCAAATGGGAATCCGTGCATATGTGTACATGCTCACCAGCTACTCCCTTGTCTGTTCCAAACAGCTCACGGCAAAATAGTGGGTTGCAGCCTATGGATTGGGGACATCTGCTTTAGCAATAAGTATTATCGTAATGAGTGAGATTTTTCTGAGAAGCCATTAAGGGTTAAAGATGTCAATATTTTATTAAATGGTATCTTCTAAATGGAATCCCTCAGTGTCTGATGAACATTGCTTATAAACATGCTTGATATAAAGGTAATTAAAAAAGGTAATTGTTAGATCTGGGAGAGTGGGCGCAAAGAACGGAGACGAGGCATCGAATAGTGACTCCAACTCTTTATTAGTGACTTCAGAACAGAGCAAAATACTAGGGCAGCAGCAGCTCCTTTTATAGAGCTGGCTGCTGTCACAACACCCAATGATTTGAGTTTGCCATGCTGGGAGCGTCCAATCAGCAGCGACCCGTTAAAAGCCAATCAGATCAGCCAACAATGACCAATCACGATCCGCTATCAGCAGGCCAATCAGAAGTGCAGGTTTACAAGCCTGTCGTGGAAGGAAAACTATCAGAATTGCAAGCTAATGAGTTTGCTTAATTCGGAACACCCCCCCCCTAGGTTCCATCTCAAGGGTGGGGTGATGTATTTCCACAGGTAGGCAGGTCATCTCACCTGTCTACCTGATCTTCGTTGCTCCACCAGTCTTTGCCCGGACTCTGGTTCCGGTGGGCTGTTTGTTGAACTCAGTGGTAATGGTGATCTGACTTCTCCATTGGGTGACTCGGGGTTGTCATCTCTACTCCCGTCAAAGCTGTCATCTGGATTCTCTGGTTTTGCTGATGCCGCCGTGCTGCTTCGTGGAGAGATGACCATCTGCCCTGGTTCTTCTTCAGAGGGTGAATATTCCAGGTTTCATTGCGCTGATTGCTGGATTTCGAATATTGGGTCGGGTGCTACTTCGTTTTCGGCCCCCTCGATTTCCCTTCCCCCCGGTTTGGAGTTCAGGGCTTGTGAAAGGGATAAGTGCCAGCCTGGAGCGTAGCTGGTCGATGTGGCGCTTCCACAGTCTCCCATCAGCAATTTGTAAAAGATAGGAATGGGGACCCGTAAGTTGAGTTATGGTAATGGGGACCCACAATGGGTCACCGGTAAGGTTTTTTGCAAAAACCAGGTCACCTACCTTGAACGTGCGATACTTGCTGCTGGACCCCAGGGGCTTTTCCGGCGTGTAGGCAGGATGTAGTCGGTCAAGATGTGATCAAAGTTTCCTGCCCATCAGGAGTTCAGCTGGGGTTTTGTTTGTGGTGCTGTTTGGAGTAATATGTTGGAGGAGAAGCATCCTGGTCACCTTGTCATGGATGTTCCCTTGTTGTTCCTATCTTGATGTTCCCTTGTTGTTCCCATCTTGTGTAAGGTTTTCTTTATGAACTGGACCATTCATTCAGCCCTACCGTTGGCCGCAGGGTGAGCCGGCGATGTTAAAGCGTGAGCCGGCGATGTTAAAGTGTGGCATATCCCCCGGTCTGCTAGGTACTGTTCAAATGCCAAGGCGGTGAATTGTGGGCCATTGTCTAAAACCAAGATATCTGGCAATCCGTGTGTCGCAAATAGTCTGTTTAGTTTTTTAACGACTGCCTCTGTGGTGGTGCTCTTCATTTTGTGGACCTCATTTTGTGGACCAGTTGGAATAGGCATCCACTGTTATGAGAAATGTATGCCCCTTGGTGGGTCCCGCAAAATCGATGTGGATACTAGGGACCTCGGGGTGCTTCTCATTCAGTTGGCGGTGCTTTTGGTGGAGTGCCTTGCTAGTGCCTTCATTCGCACGATGCCCGGATGTCCATCATGCAATAGTTTTAGGACCATTTGCTGCAGTCTTCCTGGGGTAACGACTCTGTCTCCCCATAAAACGCATCCTTTTTGGGAGAAAAGTTCTGTCTGCCTGTGTTTAAAAGGCTTGAAGGTGTCGTTGAGTTCGTTGTCAGGCCAACCTCTTTCCACCCAGCTGAGGACTCGTGCCAAACAAGGGTCCTTACTTGTTTAGGATGCGATGTCTTGTGCAGTCAGTGGTGGTGAAGGAAGTATCTCGATTTGTAGTGTAGCTAGGGTTGGAGCTGGATCGTCCAGGACTTCTGGTAGCGGAGAGCGGCTCAGGTTGTCAGCATGGGGAATGGCTTTCCCCGGTCAGTGTCACAGTTGGTAATCGTATTTTTTCTCAGAAGGGTGAATTCCCTGTTTGTCAAGAAGGTAACCAAGGAATTCAACCCTTTCAGTACATAGTTGGCACTTGTCCTTCTTGACCTTCAGGCCAGCGTCTTTAAATTTTTGGAGGACCATTCTTACTCGCTTTCCTAGTAGACTTCTAGTGGGGGCGGCTATCAAGACATCATCAAAATATGGCACGACCCCTTTTATGCCTTGTAGCAATCTCTCCATCAGACTTTGGAAGATGCCAGGTGCTATGCTCACTCCGAACTGGAGTCTATTACATTCGAACGCACCTCTGTGCGTGAATATAGTTTGGGCTTCTGCAGTCTCTGCATCTACGGGCAGCTGCTGGTATGCCTGGGCTAGGTCCAATTTTGCGAATATTTTTTCCAAGGGAGTGAAGGAGGTGTTGGACCACAGGCATGGGGTAAGTGCTCTGCTGAAGTGTGTGGTTTAGGGTGGCCTTGTAATCCCCACAAATTCTCAAAGATTCGTCAGGTTTTATGAGGTTACAATTGGGGTCTCCCATCGGGCATGGTCAATCGGTTCCAACACTCCCTGGGCTATTAATTTGTCCAATTGTTCATCAATCTTTGGTTTGAGTGCAAAGGGCACTCAACGAGGCTTAAGGCGAATGGGCACAATATCAGGGCAGAGATTAAATGATATGGGGGATCCTTTGTACTTGCCTAGCTTCTTGGTGAAAACTTCCTGGAATTCCTGGACAAGGGCCGCTTCCCAGTAATCGCCTTCGGTCTGGTTGATGCCCGCCAGTTCGATTCCTAATGGCGTGAACCACTGTAAGCTGGGTCAATCTTTATCGACGACGGTTAGAGGTAGGGTTGCAGTGTGGTCTTTGAAGGAGACTTGGACGTGGCTGGACTGGTGATGGGGATCCTATTTCCTTGGTAGTCCTTTAATATAATTCTCTGAGTGCTGAGGTCCTGGCGATGGATGTCAGGGATCAGCTGTTTGAGGGTTTTCCAGGAAACCATTGATAGGGAAGACCCGGAGTCGACTTCCATAACGCATGGTCGATTCTCAATGGTGACCTTTACTCGGATTTTTCTTGCATCAAGGGATGAAGCCTGGTCAATGGTAATGGTTTGGTGCACCTCTTCTCGTCTGGTAGAAGTGGCTGGTGCTCAATTTCTATAGTAGTGGTTCCATTGGTTGCTTGGGCGGTCCCGATTTACTGGTGGGGTGCCTGTTGTCTGCCGGAAATTATTTTCTCTTCAGTTTGGGCTGGACCCTCGCTTGCTTCTACAGACCTTTGCAATGTGCCCCTCTTTCCACAGGAACGGCAGAGGGCATCTTGGAATTTGCAGTCTGATCGCGGGTGGTTTCCCCCACATCCAGCACACTGATATGAGGGCTTATGATTCCGTTGATCTCGCTGATCACGTTCTGACCTGAGTCTGTTGACCTCCTCTTCCTCGCTTTCTGATGAGGATTCGAGGTCTTCATGGTGGGTGGTCGTTGTGTGCCTCTCGGGAAGGGGCGTAGTGTCACTGGCGAGTTGACGGTGTGGTCCATTTGCTCAGCGCATTCGAGCTGCCAACTTCCTGGTTGCTTCTGCTGCAGTAGCATCGGCGATGACATCTGCGAGGCCGACGTACCCCTTCGCCATAATCTTGCTCTGGGTTGTGGGATCTCTTAGTCCCAGAACAATTTGATCTCTCATGGCTTCTTCGAGATTTGCGAAGCACAGAGTCCCACCAGGTTTTTGAGGTCCGCGATGAAGTCTCCAACACTCTCACTTTCCTGTTGGTCCCTCTGGTAAAACTCGTGTCTCCTGATGAGTGTTGGCACCGCTGGGGCATAATGGGCCCGGAGGATTGGGGCGAGGTTGTCCCAGTCCATCGTCTTGACTTCAGCTGGTTTTGTGAGTGCCTTTGCCATCTTAAAAATGGTGGGCCTGCAATGGGTCAGGAATACAGCTCATTTCTTGCCAGGCATAGCATCCTTCAGGTTGTTGGTTTCCAGGAACATCTGAAACCTGTCCATATACGAGTCCCAGTCTTCGTTAGCCGGATCAAATGGAGCGGGTGGTATGGCGCCGCTGGTCACTCTGCTGCTATTGGTATACTCTCAGCCACATGCTCTGTTAGCTTCAATGAGTGTTCAGTCAGCTCTATTGTCTCTGCATCCCACCCTCGTCGCCAGTGTTGGATCTGGGAGAGTGGGCGCAAAGAACGGAGACGAGGCATCAAATAGTGACTCCAACTCTTTATTAGTGACTTCAGAACAGAGCAAAATACTAGGGCAGCAGCAGCTCCTTTTATAGAGCTGACTGCTGTTTCAACACCCAATGATTTGAGTTTGCCGCGCTGGGAGCGTCCAATCAGTGGCAACCCGCTAACAGCCAATTAGATCAGCCAACAATGACCAATCACAATCCGCTATCAGCGGGCCAATCAGAAGTGCAGGTTTATGAGCCTGTAGTGGAAGGGAAACTATTAGAATTGCAAACTATTAGAGTTTTCTTAGTTCGGAACAGTAATTCTGTGTTTATGGAAGAATGCTTGTATTTCAGACTCTAAAAGCTGGCTTAACAAAATGTGCCAGTTTTCTATTGATGAATTAATTTTGTATCAAAGGAGGGACAAAACCAGTCAATTTGAGTTTACATGGATTAAATTTAATTCATTATTTAAAAATTGACAAAATTTTATTCACACACTTTTCATGTATACACAACCTTTTCAGATGTGTGTGTGTGCAATACAAGCACTCATTATTCATATGTGTACAAAGTGTAAATAAATGAATAAATGTACGCATATAAATGCATAATGATATATGATACAATTTAGGGGTTTAAAGGGTTTTTTTTAGTTGCTTTTTGCTTTATTTCTTCCGCACCTCCTTTTGTTTTGTTTGGTTCAGGTGTGATTTTTGTTTGTTGATTTGTTTGTTTTGTTTTTCATTTTCTTTTTAATCTCCCTAAGTACTTTAGTATAGTCTGGGCTTTGTTTTCGTTTGTTTGATGTTTTTTTAAATTATTTTCTCCTTATCAGATACCTTCTTTTTATGGAGTGTTGTAGTGGCCTAGAGGTGGAGCTCTCACTTCACAATCAGAAGGCTGTGAGTTTGATCCTAGGTAGAGGCAGATATTTCTCTCTCGGGCACTCTGAGAATATATCTGCTGAACAAAACTTCGCATTGGCAACAGGAAGGGCATCCAGCCATTAAAACGCTCTGCTAGCTCCATTTAGTTGCCCAGATTCCACCCCACAAGGGATTTTGGGGTCATTAAAAGAAGATGATGATATAGCTTCTTTTTATATAACAAGCTAGATTTCTTTTTTTAAAAAAACTATTTTTAAAAAAACTAATGGCATAATTATATCATTGTAATGCTATTTAGATAATAATTCAAGCTATTAAATTTTTAAAAGAATTGTTGATTGGAATGTTTTTGACAGTTTTAAAAAACAGTGTCCTATTATAACAAGAGCATAAAATCAGAATAATAAACACTTCTAGTTATGTATTCCCTTTGTGCAGTATTTTGAATTTCATTTAGTCCTTTCTATGATTTCAGCAAATTAACTTTTGTCAGTTGTTGATGGGCTGAAGATACCACAAATGCAGGCTAGTAAGTGGACACAGTACTTTTTAATGATAGCAAAAGAACATTTCATCCACTTAATCTGCAGAAAGAGTATTTAGATTCCTGCTCAGTATGCATAGTACAGGGTTCATTTATAGCACATCAGAAAAAACAAGAGCAAACAACAATGTTAAATGAAAATGTGCCTGGTGAGGTATGAAAGTGAGGCAAAGGGCACTTCACACAAGTGGATTAATTTACCAGGCTTATTCAGAAGGATAAGGATAAATAAAACTTCATCAAGAATGTTGACCTCGAATAACAAACTGTAGCATTCTGAAACCAATCCCAATGTGCTGTTAGTGGGTCTTTTATCCATCAACAATGTAAAAAGAGAGAATGAATGAAGGTATCATAACATCTATGAGGGGAAGTTATTCCTTTCTTAACTAGTTGGAAACATCACTCTTTCTCTGACTGAGATTGTAGCTTGGAGAACTGCCAGTTTGGACAAATGCAATTAACCCTAACAAAGGAGAGCTTTTTGAAACAAATTCAGTTCCACAACAGTTGAAAATGCCTTTGTGTGAATTTGTTTCTTTGTACCTTCTGGAACAATCTTTATATGGAAAGAGATACTCCCTTAATAATTTGTTGTTTCAAGGCATTTGTTACAATTCAAAGGCAGATGGCAACATATATTTTCCTAGGTCAGGAGAAAACAGATACCATTTGAATTTTTCCACTAGAAAGAAACTGAGTGGCCACCATTGGTAGAAGAAGGCAACTTGAGATGGCAAGATATACATATTTTAGGCTAGTGAGCTGGAAAAAAAAACCCCTTAAATCATCGTACTTCCTTTTCTGCAAAAAAAGGCTAATAGAAATAATCAATTTTATCAGATAAACTGGAATATATGAACATCTTGAACATTTCATCCCAGCTAGAGATGGGATATTTGCAGTTCTACCAGCATTTTTTATTCAAAAATTTCCAGATATTGCATTGTGCTGGCTGCAAAAGAAAAGAGCTGATAATGTTCACTCTATGAATAGCATTTATTAATATACAAGTAAACACAGAAAGCATTACCACCACTCAGAGTTATTAATTTGTTAAACTCTGCCAACAATACCGGTCTTTACAAAATATAAGTACATTAGTAATCCACAAGAGAACACAAGGGCCTCTGTTCTCGTACAAGCTAGTAATTTATTCAGTAGCAATAATAATCAGGAATACACAGAGTGCATGAATATCCAATCTCAACAAATGACATCCTTATTTTTCCATGAACCTACCCATCCCATACATTTCTTTAAAACTGTAAAAATGACACAAAACAACACATTTGAAATAAACTGGGAGTGGTGGAGTTTTGTTTCAGATCCAGGTGGCCAGTTATATCTCAACCAGTTTCTCAGGCACCATCCACATCAGGAATAGTCCATCTACAAGACTCTAATGACTCCTCAATCCCCTGTCTCTCAAAGCAGGGAGTCAGATCCAGGGTTACTTCTTGGTGAACCATGTGCTCCAGTTCCCTAGCATTCTGGGAACCTATCCAGCATCTCCTCCGCCGTTGAACAATATATTCACTCTAGGTGCTTTAACTAAAGAAAGAATAATTGTCTTGTTGAAAGTGGTACTTTGATGGTGACCATAAGTTCTAAAGAGCTCCCTTTCTTTCCATCTATTTCAATTTTCATTATAAATCTTATGCAGCTTGACAAATAATAAATGTCATTCTACTTATACCCTAGTACTTCTCTGTAATGTTACTGAAACCTAAAACTGTTTAAGAAACAGGAAATATCAGTTCTGAAATCCATATTCTGGTACAGATAGTTGATATCATAAATGTACTACCAAAATCTAATATTTCTCGCAATGTTTTATTGCTCGATATTGTCTCATTTTCTAATGATAGCATCATTTTGTGATCACTAGAACATATATTTACTGAAGAGTTGTCTCATTCCTGTTAACAATAATGATAACAACTTCACCCCATAAGGCTGAACATTTAAAAATATATTTGTAGTAGATTTCATTACAAAACAATATAACATGTGATATTATAGCAACCTAAAACCTGTAATATGTTAACTCCACAGTGATTCACTGTGTAATTGTAATGCTATGTAGAATCGCCACTTAGTAAGAGTTCTAAGTACTTAAAAGTTAAGTCACTGAAAAAATTAGCATGGCATATTTCTGATTCCAGTGTCTATCCTAAATTTAGTTAAATCTGGATCCAATCCACTATTCTCAATACTCATGGTTTTCAGCCTCTCAAAACTTACAGGATCATTCATTCTTTTCAATATTATAATACATTCTTAGTAAAGGTTTATTAGCTTTCTGCTCACATGGGGCAAAAGAAATCAGGAGACTAATTTATAGGCATGTCTTAGGCATGAAAGCCAGCTTGATGACTTTGGACCAGTCATTCTTTCTCAGCCCAACTGACCAGAGGATGATGTTTTGGGAAAAAGAGGAGGAAGGAGGAATAGTATGTATGTTTGTCACCTTGAATTGTTTATAAAAAATAATAAAGGTGGGATTAAAATATATATTCTAAAAAGTTATTGATTTTATATGCATGTGTGTACATTAATCTATTCATTAACTTTTTATAAATCTTTGTGGCATGGCACCAGAATATTGCAGATACTCTTGGTCTGACCAGTAGGTTTTCTAGGGAGAAACTATTTAGAGCTCCACATTTCTGAGAGATGAAGTGAACTGAAGCTAGAAGATACTGCTTTTCCATGATGGCATTCAAGCTTTGAAATAACCTCAGGCTTAGTGGCTAAGATGCTGAACTTGTTGATCAGAAAAGTTGGCAGTTCAAATCCCTAGCACCATGTAACAGAGTGAGCTCCAGTTACTTGTCCCAGCTTCTGCCAACCTAGCAGTTCAAAAGCATGTAAAAATGCAAGTAGAAAAATAGGGACCACATTGGTAGGAAGGTAACAGCATTCTGTGTGCCTTCAGTGTTTTGTTATGCTGGCCATGTCTTCAGACAGTGCTGGCTGTTTGGCTTTGCAATGGAGATGAACACTGCCCCCTGGAGCTGGAAACAATTAACATGTATGTGCAATGGAAACCTTTACTTTTATCATCCTAGTTAGTCCTATGCAGTCTGGGAAATATACATGTACATTTAATTGGTCCAAGTAATTGTTCAGCTACCAAGAGATATGCAAAAGAAAGCCAATACCTTTCTATGTGCAGATTTCTCTTGCTGGATAAGTGTACATTTAATTCTTTCTATGACTTTTGATCAGTTTTTCTTGAAATAAACTTCATTTTATGGCATACTTTTTGTGGCATATTTTGCCTTATGCACTGTACTTTGTTATTCTTGTTTCTTTAAATGAAGAAAGTAATTATAAGTCATTCTAATTTATTTCTGCATACTTATCAGCTATCTTCTACTACATAGTTTGGATTCCTTAAACTTTACTAAGAAAGGGAAATAGATGAACTAAGGGCAAATATATTTTGAGGACAATTCAGTCACATGCCAAAAGTATAACAAGTTTTACATCCCAAATCTCTGCTTTCATCTGTCAAATATTTTTATTTGTCTCTTTCAGTTTGAGCCAATGCTACCAGTTTCTTAAAGATCATAGCACTATCTGGAAGACTATCACAGTCATATTACTCACTAGGAGTTTGTTTTTTATTCTGATGGCAAAACAACAATTGGTCCAATATAAAGTAATTTATCTTAAAGTGTTTCATTTGTCACTGTCATTCCTTTGGCAACTTTGCAGCCAGCTATAAGGGGAGATTGGTAGAAGGAAAACAGGACAAAAAGAATGAATGATATTATAAGCTTTGAAAAGCATGTGCTTGCATTTGTGGCAGGACCACTGACATGCTTCCAGGTTGAAAGGAATAACTACTGACATCACCATTGCCTATGGGATATCTAGATGGGGGCTTCTTTCATGTCTCCATTAACATGCCCTTCTATCTATTTGTGATTACATGCTTTAAATTTGCTAGCTCAGCAGGATCTGGAATGAAGGACAGGAGCTCACCCGTCCTGCAGCAGCACTCATATCTCAAATACAGGCTTGTTGTTCACCAACCTAATATCCTAACAATGTGAGCCATCATGCTCCTTTTGAAAATCTGAGTTGCAAATTTAATGCAATATATTTTCAAAGTAAATTAACCAAAGCCATAATGCCAACATTAGCGGTGGGAATAAATCATTAATTAAGGAGAATGCATCAGACCTTGATCTTCATTCTAGTGCATTGTGCTGTTGTTTCCACTGCTGTATGCATCTCACCAGGTTTGCTACACACACAAAAAGGAAAAAAAGTAATCTACACTATAATTTTAATAGTGCAAAAATACTTGACTTTCCCATTGATATTTGCTGCTGCTCACTACATTCTTTTCCAAATTTCTGAGATATGCTCTGAAACAGATGTTGCCAGGGGAAGGCCTTCAATCCATTCATAGTACCTAATTGACCAATGTAAAGACACTGATGTATACAACCACAAGAAACTGAAAGCTAAGGATTAATGCAGAAAACATGACTGTTTTTGCTTTTAAATGAACCACATGATTAATTACAATATTATTGTATTGTGGCTTTTAAAAGCAAATACGCCCTTGTTCAAGTCACTTCTCATCAAGAAGTCTGCTTTTTCTTCCTCCATATGTAGTGTAAGACATTCCAGAATACAAAAGGCAGACATTTTTAGCTAAAGTTAGGCTAGAGGAGCTGTGCCTCTTTTGTTCTTATACAAAAAGGTGTAGTGGTTTCATGCAATCTGCTGTATGTCAGAAACATTCTTTCTGTGATGATATATTGTTTCTGATTATTCTTTAAATTTTAGTCAGGTATGCAGTTTAGATCTCAGCTTTTGTATTTTTTTTTTTGCCTTAGAGTTGTTGCTGTTCAACATTGTTTCTATAGATTCACACTTGTAATAATGCATTCCATGAATTTCAGCCCCAACTCAAACAAAATGCAGAAAGTCTAAGTGAGGAGCTGCAGAGATGAAATCTTTTGGTATTTATGTGACCTGTAATTTTTTATTATTGCAGTAGGAAAGAGTTCTGTGAAAAAGGCCATCTAAGAGGCTTCCACCCCTACAGTGACTAGCCCACAACTTATGGCAAACCCACAAGCAGGACTTGAATGAAACAGAGCCTTCTTCCTTCTGTTTCCCATTCATAGTTTAAAGAATCAAAAAGCTGGGGTAATCCATTTCAGTGCCGAGTATAATTTGCTCAGTGTAGGAATCCTTCAGTTAAAAGCCAGTGAAGATAACTTAAAATCAAAGAGAGGAATGGACAGGGCATACTGAGCTATGGGATATTTTTACTTGTTTTATTTTGCATACATTTTCCTTAATATAAAAAGAGAAACATTGAAATCTTTAATAGCATTGCTGCCAATGGCTTCAACTATTGATAGGCCATCCACTGAATTTCCTTTCACCCTATTTTTTCCTGTTCAGTCCAGCTTAGAAAAATATACCGTATATACTCGAGTATAAGTCGACCCGAATATAAGCCGAGGCACCTAATTTAACCACAAAAAACTGGGAAAATTTATTGACTCGAGTATAAGTCGAGGGTGGGAAATGCAGCAGCTACTGGTAAATTTCAAAAATAAAAATAGATGCCAATAAAAACTTTCACTAGGACAGTTGAGAATAAGTTTGATGTTCACAATTTCCTCTTTGAAAGAGACCAGTAAATAGGGAACAAGAAGATGAAGAAAAAGAAGTGTATTTTTTCACACTTTTCACACTGAAGTGAACAAAAATGGCATCATAGGAACAAGCTTATTCTCAGCCCAAAGGTTTGTTTCTGATTTCTTCCCTGATTTAAGGGAAATTTGGGAAACGATCTCACTATCATGAAAGGTTTGATTGATTCACTAACCCAAAAGATGATGATGATGACAGTGGGAGGCAGGAGTCACTCTCTCCCTTGCAAGAAAAAACCAAGAGCCGTTCTTATGATACCTCTCTCTCTCTCTCTCTCCCCCTCCTCCCGAGTGGGCTGAAAGCAGCTGGAGCTGAGGAAATGAAACTGAGTGGAGCGACCTTTGCTCGCATTGCTTTCTCAGCCTAGAGCTCAGAAAAGCCTCCCCCTCCTCCTCCCCCTCCTCCCGAGTGGACTGAAAGCAGCTGGAGCTGAGGAAATGAAACTGAGTGGAGCGACCTCGGCTCGCGTTGCTTTTTCAGCCTAGAGCTCAGAAAAGCCTCCCCCTCCCATGCTTAAAAGTTGCAAAGTAAACACGGAAGCAGGGAAGCGGCTGCCCAGCTTTGGAGCTCCACACCATTTTTTTTTCAGAGGGGAATCTGACTCGAGTATAAGCCGAGGGAGTTTTTTTCAGCACAAAAAATGTGCTGAAAAACTCGGCTTATACTCGAGTATATACGGTAAACAGAAAAATGCTTTGGATCTTCTTCCATATCCCAGAAATACAGAATTTTATAAAACTGTGTGAGAAAATCCTGAATACACAAGAATAGCTATGCAGTAGTATAGCCTTGAATGGGTAAAACTTTAGGGAGAAATTCCAACTTGCATTTCAGATGCATTTCTATTCCCATTTCCCTTCAGTGAAGCCCAATTCCTACATATAACAAAAGATTTTTGAGTGGAATATAGGTAATACAAAAAAAGAAGAACTAAGAGAGAATTCTAAATGAAATCAGTAAACATGATTGTCAGCCTCAAGATACCTTCCTCGATAGCTTCCCCTCCTACCTTTTCTGCTATTGTTTCATTATTTCCCTCAGCTGTCATGGCAACGGTGGGAGGGGGGATTTTATATGGGAAGAAAGCTGGAGGTGTTTGCATTCCTTGCTGGGCTAGCAAGGGGAGGGGGGATTCTCGTCTTTAACTTTCCGTTTCTTGGCTATCTTTTTCCTCTTTTGCGCAACTGCGAACTTTTATCAAAAAATGTCAAGGTCATTTGACAAGACGCCTCATCACCATCTGGAGATGACCACATGAGCTGTTTCAAAAGTTTTAATTGGAAGAATCATTTGAACTTTGAGGGGTGGGAGCAAACCTATTTCTTTGTATGTGCATTCTACCCGCCAATTTCTCAGTTTCGGAATTGCTTTGTAGCTACCACTTTATTTCCCAGTAAAAGGATAACTTTGCTCTACACCATGGAGTCTGAGTATTTCTTTCTTGGGATCTAGAAGGAGCGCAGCCTGACATTATTCCGAAACACCCACATCAACCCACCTGGAGAAAACAGCAACTTTTCTTCTGAGGGGGTTTCATCCCATGTCGTCTCCAACCGGCGATGAAGAGGATCAGGGAGCTACGGGGGGGGCAGCCGATGCCGCTACTGGAGGCGTCGGTGGCTGACCTGCTGGCCGAATTGACTCTGGAAGAAACCCCAGCCGAGATGCCCAGATGGTCGTTGGGGGTTGGTTGGAGAGACCCTGAAGACCCCCCTCCTCCCAGGATCACTGTAAGACGAAAAGGTGCGAGGGGACGGCTATGGCAGGAGGGGGAGGAGATGGAAGACAAGCTGGATCAAGCCGAGAAATTCTCTATGGATGTTCCTGAGGAGCCCGGCACAACTCAAAGGTATGAGGGGGAAGAGGGAGCGAGATCAGCCCGGGGAAACCAAGCTACCTCTATCCCCCTTGCCCAGATTCCGCCAGCGCAGCCGCCCGTTGCCGCCCGGGGAGCCCCAGCAATAGGAGTGGCTCCTGGAAGACGCCACCTGCTCCCCCTAGATGTAAAGTTTGGAGGAAATCCCAGAGATTTGGGGTTTTTCCTGGTACAAGTTGGGAGTTATATGGCAGAATTTGAGCGGGAGTTCACCTCTGAAGCAGCCAAAGTGAGATGCGTTACCAGAACCCTGGAAGGGATGGCAGCAGATTGGGTGGTGACTTTGTACAATGATAACTCCCCCCAACTGCAAACCCTCGATGCTTTCATGACTGCACTGAGAAGGTTTGAGGACCCTCTGGCAGAGAGAAAGGCCAGAATCAGAATGAAGACCCTAGTCCAAGGGGGGAGATCGGTGGCAGACTATACCCAAGAATTCAGGCAGCTGGCATACCACATCCGAGGTTGGTCCCAGGGGGCCCTGGTGGAAGCCTACAAAGATGGCTTAAATGAAGATGTATACCACACGTGCATCTCCAGAAGGGATCCACGTGAGTTACAGTCATGGTACTTGCTGGTGGAAGAGGTGGACATTGATCTAGCCAGAAACAGACGCAGAGGAGGTCCCGCCTGGAGAAAACCGCTCTCCCCCGTCTCCGAGAGACCTCAGGGCCCCAACCGAGAGGGATGGCGGCAGGAGCCAAGACCACGGCATGTTTCCGTTGTGGAAAGGAGGGCCACCGGATGGTGGATTGTCGAGTAAAGGTGAACCCACCGAAAGCGCGGGACCCCGGGAGAAAGCCAAAAAAACCCTCAACCAAACCCCGCGAGACCGGGCTGAAGACAGGAGAGGTTGTAGAGGTCACCCTTTCGGTGGGAGAGGAGCTGGGACCTCCAACCCCACTCGACGAGAACGAGACAGATTCGGAAGATGACGTCCCAGTAAGTCCTAATCAAGGGCCCATGACCATCCCAATAAAGTTAAGGCGGCCCACCTCGGGGACTGAGGGAGTGATGATGGCCTTACTGGACTCGGGGTGCACGAGGTGTGTAATTAACATGAAAGTGGTTAAGGGGATGGGCATTGGACTGAGAACTTTAAAAACGCCCATATCCTTTTGCCAACTGGATGGGTCGGTGGCAGGAGGTTGCCCCGCACGTTTTGTAACCGAACCCCTAGAGATGACCATGGGAAACCATCATGAGACCCTGTGTTTTATTGTGGCCCCTGGGATGGAACAGCCTCTAATAATGGGACTACCATGGCTTCGGAAGTGGAATCCCCATGTAAACTGGAGGGAGGGGTGGATACGCATCCGCACCGATCGGCCACCGGAAGGGGAGGAGCAACCCTATCCGGAAGGGGAGGAGAAATCCCATCCGAAGTCCCAGATACCCGCCGAAATAGCTTCTACGGGTGCCGAACACGTGGAAGGAGAGGAGAAAATCCCGAAGGAGTATTGGGACTTAAGAGAGGTGTTTAGTGAAGAGGCTTCCGACGAGCTCCCCCCACATCGGTCGACCGATTGTAGCATTGAATTCCTGCCGGGGTGACGCTCCCGAAACCAAAGATGTATCCGATGACACCAGGGGAGTTGGAGGAATTGAGGGCGTTTATCGACAAGAACTTGAAACGGGGTTTCATCACGCCTGCCAGACCTCGAGTGGCAACCCCTGTGATGTTCCGCGAGAAGAAAGATGGCTCCAAACGTCTGGTAGTTGACTATAGAAACCTGAATGCAGTATCTGTAGAGAACATGTACCCCCTCCCTCTGATGAAGGACATGTTAGCTCATCTGGCAAAGGGGAAGATTTTCACAAAGCTGGACTTGAGGGAGGCATACTACCGAATCCGGATAAAGGAGGGAGACGAGTGGAAGACTGCGTTCAACTGCCCAATGGGTTGTTTCCAGTTCAATGTTCTCCCTTTCAGCTTACAGGGGGCGCCTGCTGTTTTCATGCAACTGATCAATCAAGTGCTTCACGAACATTTATACAAAGGGGTTCTGGTATACCTTGATGATATTCTTATCTACACGGAGACAAGAAACGACCACGTGAAGTTGGTACGCTCTGTGTTGCACAAGCTGAGGGCCGCCAAACTGTACGCCAAACTATCCAAATGTGAGTTCCATCAAGAAAAAATCGACTACTTGGGATATCGTATCTCCCCCGAAGGCATTGAAATGGACCCAGAAAAGGTGCGAGCCGTTTTGGACTGGGCCCCACTGAAAACTCATAAACAGCTTCAAAGTTTTCTGGGTTTTGCCAATTTTTACCGCCAATTCATCCCGTCTTTTGCAAAAATAGCTATGCCCATCACCAACCTCCTAAAAACAAAGGGGGAATTGAAACCAAGGCCCAGTCAACCATTGAATTGGACTATGGAGTGCCAAGCTGCATTTGAAAAACTTAAGAGACTTTTTGCTGCAGAACCAATACTGAAACACCCCGACATGGACGCCCCTTTCATGATCCAAGCTGATGCAAGCAACATAGCAGTGGGGGCGGTCTTACTCCAATTGAACAAGAAGGGGACACTACAACAATGCGCTTACACTTCTCGTAAATTCACTGAGACTGAAAGGAGATGGGCTGTTTGGGAGAAGGAAGCATTTGCAGTCCGTTGGGCTTTATTAGCTTGGAGGCATTTTCTGGAAGGAGTGAAACACCCATTTGAAGTGTGGACTGACCATAAAAATTTAGAAGCTTTAAAAACCCCTCGGAAACTATCCCCTAAACAAGTTAGGTGGGCTCAGTTCTTCAAGCGATTCAACTTCTCCTTGAAATATATCACAGGGGGGAAAAATTTTATGGCAGATGCTTTGTCTAGAATGCCTCAATACAACAGTATCCGAAAAGAAGTGATAAGGCCAATCGTGTCCACTACACAACTGGCTGCCCCTGTAGTTACCCGTGCACAGAAAAGAAACCAGGAGAGGGATCTACCCACTGATCTGATGGAACAGTTTAAGGAGGCTTTGAAGACAGATGAGTGGTTTCTGGCAAATGCGAATAACTGCACCATTCGAGATGGCCTAGCCTGGATGGGGGCGAAATTGTATGTACCAAAAACCCTGAGAAGCCATGTATTGCAACAAACCCATGATTCCAAAGTGGCTGGTCATTTTGGTTTTGTGAAGACCTTACATTTGGTGAAACGACAATTTTGGTGGCCTTCCTTGAAAAAGGACATTGAGACTTATGTGGCGAGTTGTCCGATTTGCGCCTCAGCAAAAAGACCGCCGGGTAAGCCACCAGGACTGTTACAGAATGTGGCCAGACCAACTGCCCCTTGGAAGGAAATTTCCATGGATTTTATAGTAGATCTACCTGAAAGCAGTGGACACACAGTCATTTGGGTGGTGACTGACTTGTTTTCCAAACAAGCTCATTTCATCCCTTGCTCAAAGATCCCTTCGGCGAAATCCTTAGCCAGACTTTTCATTCTTCATGTTTACAGATTGCATGGTGTACCTGAACGTGTAGTTTCTGATCGAGGAGTCCAATTTACCTCGAATTTCTGGAGGGAATTTCTGAAGTTAATAGGCTCCACCCAAAGCTTAAGCTCCGCCCACCATCCCCAAACTAATGGAGCCTGCGAGAGGACTAATGGGGTACTAGAGCAATATCTCCGATGCTACATAAATTTTCAACAAGACAACTGGGTGGATCTGTTACCTTTTGCGGAGGTGGCGTATAATAACTCTGTTCATAGTAGTACGGGGTTCACTCCTTTCAAAATAGCAACGGGGCAAGATTTTGTACCCATACCTGAACTGCCTGGTGAAAACCCAACTGTCCAGTCATTGAGTGATTGGATATCTCAGCTTCAACTTAATTGGCCAGTCGTCCGCAAAGCTTTGGATGAGGAGCACCAATCTCATAAGAAATTTGCTGACAGAAAGCGAGCTCCACAGATGTCATATCAAGTGGGCGATAAAGTATTCCTTTCGACCAAGTATTTACAAACTACCCAAAAATCAAAGAAGTTGGGTCCTAAGTATATAGGACCTTTCCCCATTGAGAGGATTATAAATCCTGTAACAGTTCAACTGACTTTACCAAAGACTCTTCGTCGTATTCATCCTGTTTTCCATGTTAGTTTGTTGAAACCAGAACGTACCTGTGCCTTGAGACTGATCCAATCTGATCCCCCCGTGCCAATATTAATTGAGGGGGAACAGCATTTTGAAATTAAAGAAATTCTGGACTCTAGAAAATGGAGGGGTCGTACCCAATACCTTGTAGCTTGGAAACATTTTCCTCCGTCCCATTCTGAGTGGGTGAATGAAAAGGACCTTAGGGCTCCTGAACTGTTAAAGAAATTTTATGCCAAATATCCTGATAAACCATAGAGATGTACATAATGTTAACATGTAAATATTTTGTTTTTCTTTCAGGGACTTATGTCCTTTTTCTAGGGGGTCCGAATGTCAGCCTCAAGATACCTTCCTCGATACCTTCCCCTCCTACCTTTTATGCTATTGTTTCATTATTTCCCTCAGCTGTCATGGCAACGGTGGGAGGGGGGATTTTATATGGGAAGAAAGCTGGAGGTGTTTGCATTCCTTGCTGGGCTAGCAAGGGGAGGGGGGATTCTCGTCTTTAACTTTCCGTTTCTTGGCTATCTTTTTCCTCTTTTGTGCAACTGCGAACTTTTATCAAAATATGTCAAGGTCATTTGACAAGACGCCTCATCACCATCTGGAGATGACCACATGAGCTGTTTCAAAAGTTTTAATTGGAAGAATCATTTGAATTTGGGGGGGTGGGAGCAAACCTATTTCTTTGTATGTGCATTCTACCCGCCAATTTCTCAGTTTCGGAATTGCTTTGTAGCTACCACTTTATTTCCCGGTAAAAGGATAACTTTGCTCTACACCATGGAGTCTGAGTATTTCTTTCTTGGGATCTAGAAGGAGCGCAGCCTGACAATGATCTAATTAAATTAAGTCTGCTAAAATAATATTTGATGTTGAGAACATATTCAGAGTTCATTGAAAAAAGGATAGTTTGAAGGATAGTAAGGTTTTTCTTGGAAGTTAATCAATTCTTCTTTTTCTTCTTGTCCCTTCTTTTTTCTTTCTTCTGATTGAGTGTTTATAGCCTTGCTAGGGAGGCAGTTGTTTGGCCACATCACACCTGTGGAGCATGTTCTCTCTCTGATATCCCAGATGTGGCCAGCAAATTAAAAAAAAAAAAAAGCTACCCGGAAGCCACATTCCTAATGAACCCTTAACTGAATGATAAAAGTGCTATCTAGGTTTTGCCTGTTTATGGAAATAATTTTGATTGTGTCAATAATGTCAGGCTTTGGAATGTGTTCAGAGAAGGGAACTCCAAAATTGCCCTCATGTGAAACTTATATTCAGGCCAGAAAGCCGGTGCACCAGAGGTGGTATTCAGCAGGTTCTGGAGAACCGATAGCAGAAATTTTGAGTAGTTTGGAGAACCAGCAAATACTACCTCTGACTGGCCTCACTCCCACCTATTCTCTGCCTCCCAAGTCCCAGCTGATTGGCTGAATCTTCTTTTGTTGCCCTGCATAGGAGAACGGAGCTGGAAAGCAGGTTAATGGGGTGTGGAGAGAATGGGATTTTGCAGTAACCTTCCCCCAGGAGTGGGGAGGGAATGGGATTTTGCAGTATCCTTCCCCTGCCATGCCCACCAAGCCACGCCCACAGAACCGGTAGTCAAAAATGTTGAATCCCATCACTGCCCTGTACAGCAAAAATATGGTGAAACTGACTAGATCCAGGTAAACAAAGGAGTGCAACAACAGTGCACACTGTTTATTCAGCCTATATTCTAAATATATATTAATGGAAGCTGAATTGAAATAAAATGAGTGTGTTTTTAAAATTGTAGCAAGAAACATCAAAAACCTGCATTATACCAATGATACTATCCTAATAGCAAAAAACATAACAGATCTGCAACTCTACAGATGGTCTATTCTAATGGATTTCAAAAGCTCTCCACAAAAAGTCAAAGAGCACAGTAAAAAAAAATGGGATTAAAATTAAATAAAACAACCAACAACCAGTCTTAGAACTGATTATAAAGATATTAAGGCGGTGGATAGCTTCTTCCCTTTTGGATTCACCATCAACAATAAAAGAACAATGGAAGAAAATCTTACCAACAGTAAGGTGGATGGACTCACTTGGCAATTAATTCACTCTTGGAAGGCATGAAGTTAAGTTAGGGAGATGTTATCATGAAGACAATCTTTCTATAGGCTAGATAAAAGTTGACAATGACTTGATAGCAGATAATCAGTATGATGACATAAAAATACTATATGGGTCTGTTTGTTTGGGTGTGAGAGAGAGGGAAAGAGAGAAAGGTGGGAATCTGATGGAACACATGTTTTATATTGTGTAAATAATGAAAGGAAAAGAAAGAGAAACTAGCCTTCAGAATTTGTGGGTGTTCTATACTAGAAGCTTTTAAGAAGAGAATGGACAGTCATTTGTCTGAAATGGTATAGGGCCTCCTGCTTGAGCAGGGAGTTGGACTAGATGACCATTCCATAGACCCTTCCAATTATTATCAGATATCTGTTCCTGTCCTTGCAGAATTTATTTTAAAAAATGAGGCTGAGGAAATGGGAAGAAAACAATATCAATTAAAGATTAGTCTCGGTTCATTTCATTGGATGAAATTATAGCCCCAATAAATGTGTCTAGTTGGGCTGATATTAAAACAAAGGTATGGGTCAATTTCAAGTGTAACACATGGAGAACAATTATTTGTGCTAATATTACTGGAAATCTGTCTAAAATTAATCATAAACTGCTTGAAAAAGCTTAAATCTGTTTTTACCTAAACAATGGTATACTTGATTTCCAGTTTGAAGTTTCTTTTGACAATATTTAAATGCAAAGAAGCATAAGAAGGAATTGCTGCAATAGATGAAGAGAGCAAGCTGTAAATTAAACCATTGTGTGTTCAAATTTTCTGTAGTCTGTGCACAATTCAATTACTGCTTAGCTTAAACAGATTATACTCTCATTAGTATGACAAGATATAGACATACTGATGAAGTATCCAAAATAGTAGCCCCTTCAGGTATTTGCCAGGATAGGTTTCATCCTGCTTTTGTTTGTGAAATACATTTTTTGAATAATTTGTCACTGAGTGATGCCTCAGTAGAATATAAGGATTTATATTCATGACGGCTCATGTAATTTGCATGATTATTTTCTTTATCCAGATCTATTTCATACTCCTCCCTCCATTTATTTTTAACATGACCATACTGTAATTACCAGAAATGATTCTCAGCTTTGGAATTCCTCAGTTTATGAAATATAGATTATTATCTATTCCCTAGTGCATATGGTGTTTGTTAAGTTCTGTGCATGGGTG
This sequence comes from Hydrophis major, assembly GCA_033807585.1. Lineage (NCBI taxonomy): Eukaryota > Metazoa > Chordata > Lepidosauria > Squamata > Elapidae > Hydrophis > Hydrophis major. The sequence goes on from CM066329.1 coordinate 161,165,370, forward strand.
CAAAGAACGGAGACGAGGCAGTGAACAGTGAACTTCAGCTCTTTATTAATCATACTGAACAGAGCAAAAACCCTAGGGCAGCAACAGCCCTTTTATAGGGTAGGCTGCTGATCTATTAGCCAATGAGAAACATGGAAGTGTTAAATCCTTGAACCAATGAGAGTTGGCCCGTTAACAGCCAATCAGATTTCCCAGAAAGGACCAATCCGATATCGCTATTATTGGCCAATCAGAAGTGCAGGATTAGAACCCTGCTTTTTACTTAAGGTTGTTAAAACTTTATTAAACGCCTTTATTAGTTCATAACACCCCTTCCCCCTAGGTTCCGCTTGAGGGGTGCGGTGACGTAATCCCGTAGATATGCAGGTTGTTTTAACTGTCTATTAGATTTGCGCTGTCCCACCGGTTCCTGTCTGTAGTCCGGTTTCGGTGGGACTTTTTTTGATTTATCTGGTACAGGTGGTTCCGCATCCTCACTGGACGACTCGGTGCCGCTAATTCTGTCGTTGTTGTCCTCCAATCCTTGCGGGCTCACCTCCGTTGAGGTATTCCTCTGTGGTGAGGCCATCCCTCTCCCTGATTCTTCTTCATGTATTGCGCCCGGCTGCTGACTTCCTTCGATTCCGCTTTCCACCATCTCGAATTTGATTTCTTCGACATCCCCTCCCCGCTCAGTTTGAGAGTCACAGGAGTTGCGGGAACTGGGTTGTAGCCTAGAGTGAAGCTGATCTATATGGCGTTTCCATATTTTTCCGTCCCATGTTTGCACATGGTACAATCTGGGCCTGGTGGTTTGAGTTACGGTTGCTTCGACCCATAATGGTTTGCCAGAAAGGTTTTTAGCGAAGACTAAGTCACCTACCATGAACTCGTGGCATTTTCCGCTAGATCCACAGGGTTTCTCTGGCGCGTAGGACGGGTGGAGCCAGTCGAGGTGGGAACGGAGCTTGCATCCCATCAACAGTTCAGCTGGAGTCTTGTTGTTGACGCTGTGTGGGATGATGTGTTGGAGTAGGAGTATTTTGTTTAGTTTGTCGTCAATGACCCCATAGTCCATTTTGTGGAGAGTTTTTTTTTTTTTAACAAATTGGACCATGTGCTCGGCCCTGCCATTGACCGCAGGGTGCGCTGGCAAGGTTAGCGCAAGGCAGATACCCCGGTCCACTAAGTATTGTTCAAACACCAGGGTGGTGAACTGGGGTCCGTTGTCAAAGACCAGAACATCTGGCAGCCCATTCGTTGCGAATAGCCTATTCAATTTGCGGATGACGGAATCGGTTATAGTAGTCTTCATCTTGTGGATCTCGAGCCAGTTGGAATAGGCATCCACTGTTAGGAGGAACGTAGGTCCCTTAGTAGGTCCCGCAAAGTCAATGTGGATGTGGGACCACAGCCCCTGGGGGGTTTCCCACTCAGTTGGAATCACTCTAGGTGGGGCACTGTTGACTTCTTGCACTTTAGACAAGTCTTTACCCAGGCTTCGATCTGCTTGTCGATGCCCGGACACCATGCGTAGCTTCGTACGAGCGCTTTCATACGCACTGTCATGCAATGTTTTCAATACTGCCCGTTGTAACCGCTTTGGGATGACGACTTTGTCTCCCCATAGGATGCAGCCTTTTTCTGAGAAAAGTTCTGTTTGCCAGTTTCTGAAAGGGGTGAAGTAGTCAGGGGTTTGTTCTACTGGCCATCCTCGTTTGACCCAGCTGAGAACTCACGCCAGGACAGGATCTTGTTTCGTTTTGATAATGATGTCTCTGGCTGTTAGCGGCGGTGAATGTAGTGTTTCAATCTGGAGTGTCATAAGGGTTGGAGCTGTGTTGTCGATGGTTTCCGGAAGTGGGGCATGGCTCAATGCATCAGCATGGGGAATGGCTTTCCCTGGGCGGTATTGTAATTTATAGTTGTACGCAGCTAAGAACTCCGACCAACGAGTCATTCTAGGTGACAATATATAGGGGGTTGGCTTGTCTCCCGCTATAATCCCCAGCAAAGGTTTGTGATCGGTAATAACAGTAAAAACTCGTCCATACACATATTCATGAAACCGTTTCACAGCAGATACAACAGCAAGAGCCTCTTTGTCAATTTGGCTATAGTTACGTTCAGCCTTCGATAAGGTCCTTGAAAAATAGGCAATAGGGGCCTCACTACCATTTGGTAACACATGGCTCAAAATGGCTCCTACTCCAAACGGTGACGCGTCACATGTAATTGTTAAAGGCAAAGTCTCGTTATACTGCATTAAAACAGCATCTGATGTTAGTAAGTTTTTCACTTGTCAGAATGCGTGCTCCTCTGGTGTCACCAGACCCAGATTGCTTTTTTTGTTGAGAAGTCTATGTAGGGGCTCAGCTACGGTCGCTTTCTGGGGCAAGAAGATGTAAAAGTTAATGAGCCCCAGGAAAGCTTGGAGGTCTGTCCTATTCCTGGGTCTTGGGGTGTTTTTGATTGTTTTTAGTTTGCTATTAGTGGGGTGAATGCCTTGCTTATCGATTAGGTACCCCAGGAACTCTACTTTATCTGTACACAATTGACATTTATTTTTTTTAACCTTTAGGCCGGAGTCTTTAAATTTCTGGAGAACCATTTTAAGACGCTTTTCTAGTACTTCTCTATTCGGGGCCGCAATTAAAACGTCATCAAAGTATGGCATGACCCCCTTGATCCCTTGCAAGACTTTCTCTCCATCAGACTTTGAAAAATCCCTGGGGCTACGCTCACTCCAAATTGGAGTCGGTTCCATTTAAAGGCACCTCGGTGCGTAACGATTGTCTGTGCTTCCACGGTTTTTTAATCTGCAGGCAGTTGTTGGTAGGCCTGTGCTAAATCCAATTTAGCGAAGACTTTTCCGCCCCCCAGGGAATGGAGAAGGTGTTGCACCACCGGCACCGGGTAAGCGTTCTGTTGAAGGGCATGATTAAGGGTGGCCCAGTAGTCCCCACAAATCCTTAACGATCCATCCGGTTTGATGGGTGTTACGATTGGGGTTTCCCAACGGGTGTAGTCAGTTGGCTCTAAAACACCCTGGGCTATTAATTTATCGAGCTGCTTGTTGATCTTTGGTTTTAGGGCAAAAGGTACCCGACGAGGCTTAAGGCGGATGGGGGCTACTTCAGGGTTAAGGTTAAATGATATCAGGGTCCCCTTTTACTCACCTGGTTTGTCTGAAAAGACGTCCTGGAATTCCTGGACAAGGGCCTCCTCCCAGTCGTCACTTCTGGTTTGGTGAATGCCGGCTATCTCAATCCTGAGTGGGGCGAACCATTGAAGGCCTAACAAACTAGACCGGTCGCGGTCAACAACGGTCAGTGGTAATGATACAGTACGATTTTTGAATGATACTGGATCCAACGACCGGAATTCAGTTCCCCTGATAATCTTTGAGTATGATTCTTTGGGCTCTGAGGTCTTGACGCCGGACGGCAGGGATTAATTGTTTAAGGATCTTCCAGGAAACCATCAAGAGGGACAATCCTGAGTGGACTTCCATCATGCAAGGTTGGTTTTCGATGGCGACCCTCACTTGGATCTTCTTTGCATCTAACGATGAAGCGTGACCGATTGTAATGGTTTGGTGTGCCTCTTCCCGTCTCGTTGAAGTGGCCAGTGTTTTATTTCTGTAGGAATGGTTGTTCCATTGGTGGTTCAAGTGTTCCTGACTCACAGGACGATTCCCTGTGGTCTGGCGGTGGTTGTTTTCTCTCTGAATTTGGCTGGATCCTTGCTTGCTTCTACAGACCTTCCCGATGTGGTCTCTTTTCCCACAGGAATGGCAGAGCGTGTCAAGGAATTTGCAGTCTGATTGCAGGTGATTTGCCCCACAACCCGCGCATTGGTGCGGTAGTCTTTGATTCCGCTGGTTGCATTGGTCACATTCAGACCAGAGCCGGTTGACCTCCTCCTCATCACTTTCTGATGGTGATTCAAGCTCCTTGTGGTGGGTCACTGTTGTGTGCCTCTCTAGGTGAGGTGAGGTATTGCTGGCGAGTTGACGGAGTGGTGCGTTGGTGTGGCACATTCGGGCGGCCGACTTCCTGGTTGCTTCTGCTGCAGTAGCGTCTTTGATGACATCGGCAAGATCGATGTCCCCTTTGGCCATGATCTATCTCTGTGCTGTCTGGTCATCTAATCCCAGAACTATTTGGTCTCTCAGAGCTTCTTCGAGGTCTGCAAACCCAAAGAGGCTTCCCAGGTTTCGGAGGTGTGCGATGAAATCTGCGATGCTCTCTCCTTTCCATTGGTCCCTCTGGTAAAACTCATGTCTTTGGACAAGCGTTGGTACGGCAGGTGCATAGTGGGCCCATAGAAGGGGCGCGAGGATGTCCCAGTCCATGGATTTCACCTCAGCCGGTTTCGCTAGTGCCTTGGCCATCTTAAAGATGGCAGGCCCGCAATGGGTCAGGAACACTGCTCACTTTTTCCTCGTAGTGGCATCCTTCAAGTTGTTGGTCTCCAGAAACATCTGGAACCAGTCTATGTACGAGTCCCAGTCTTCTTGTGCCGGGTCAAATGGAGCGGGTGGTATGGCACCGCCGGACATGGTTTCTGTTGTCGATGCACCTTCTGCCACGTGCTCTGTTTCGTGCTCTGTAGTGTTCAGTCAGCTCTGATGCCTCCGCATCCCATCCTCGTCACCAGTGTTAAGTTCTGCGCATGGGTGCAAGGAATGGAGACAAGGCAGTGAACAGTGAACTTCAACTCTTTATTAATCATTCTGAACAGAGCAAAAACCCTAGGGCAGCAGCAGCCCTTTTATAGGGTAGGCTGCTGACCTATTAGCCAATGAGAAACATGGAAGTGTTAAACCCTTGAACCAATGAGAGTTGGCCCATTAACAGCCAATCAGATTTCCCAGAAAGGACCAATCCGATATCGCTATTATCGGCCAATCAGAAGTGCAGGATTAGAACCCTGCTTTTTCTTAAGGTTGTTAAAACTTTATTAAACACCTTTATTAGTTCATAATAGTGTTCCACTGAAGACTCATTATTAGGATTTTTACTAGATAACCCATGGCTCACTGGGTCTTCCTTTTTTTTGCATATAGGCTGGTGTCATTCACATCTTTTCATGACCTCAGCAGGGCCCTGGTGCAGACTTGTCTCCCTAAGCTGAGCTGCAGGAATAGAATTAGAATTGCAGAGTTGGAAGGGACCTTGGAGGTCTTCTAGTCCAGCCCCCTGCTTAGGTAAGAAGCCTATACCATTTCAGACAAATGGTTGTCCAATGTCTTTTTAAAAACTTTCAGTGTTAGAGCATTTGCAACTTCTGGAGGCCAGTTGTTCCACTGATTAATTGTTCTGTCAGGAAATTTCTCTTAGTTCTAAGTTGTTTCTCTCCTTGATTAGTTTCCACCAGTGGTGGGATTCAAAAATTTTTTACTACCAGTTCTGTGGGCATGGCTTGGCGGGTTTGGCAGGGGAAATACTGCAAAATCTCCATTCCTTTCCCACCCCACTAACCTGCTTTCCAGCTTCATTCTCCTGTGCAGGGAAACCAAAGAAGTTCCAGCCGATCAGCTGGGACTCAGGAGGCAGAGAGAAGATGGGGGCAGAGCCAGTCAGAGGTGGTATTTGCTGGTTCTCCGAATTACTCCAAATTACCGTTACTGTTTCTCCAGAACTGGTCAGAACCTGTTGAATACCACCTCTGGTTTCCACATATTGCTTCTTGCCTGTCACTTTGCCACAAAAATGGAATTAAAGGGAGCTGTGGATTGCAAAGAAAACTGCATCTCCATTTCCTATCCAGGTACCCCTTCAGGGTGAAAAACGACTCATTTATTAATTGCTGGAGTCCACCAGGCAGCCATATCTCAACAGCAACTTCCTTTGCCACCCATTGCTGTTATGAGATTTCAGCTTTGAGGCTCAGTTCCAAAGTAACCAATCACTGCTTACTCATGAAGCCATGCTGCCAACTGAACAGGTGCAGGAACCAGAGAGACATGAAAACGGGTGGAGATGTGCCTCTCCTGCTTTTGTTGCTCCTGTGAAACCTATGGGTTTCTAGGACGTGCAATTGGAAAGCACGATTACTGCAGCAGCCATAATTTTGCAACTACAACTGGTGTGCAGAGCCTTGAAATTTAAATTTCATTAGAATAATGCTCCTCAGATTTTGGATGCATTCTTTAAGTAATCCCATTTGAGATACATTGACCCTAAAATTGTTGTCCTATGATACACCATTTCACCAAATTGAAAGTTACAAACAGACAAGGATTAGTAATATACAGATGTGATTAGTAATATATAGATCTGACTCCTAACCCTATGTGAAGCAGTTTGGAATCTCCTTAATGAGGGAAGAAGCCCTTCAAAGTTCTACACAGCCTTAGCAACCACTGTCATCTTCTTTATAACACTGAAAATATCAAAATGGGTTTTATAATTTATATTCCCTTTTAATTGTACCTTCAAAATAGCCTTGATTCTTGGTGAATGCCTGGACATGTCCCTGCAAGTTTATTGGCAGTATTTTCCAAAGAGATTTCCCTTGACTTCTTCCTAGGGCTGAGAGAAAGTAATTGGCCCAAGGTCATCCAGCTGGCTTTGTGCTTAAGACAATCTAGAACTTATGGTCTCCTGGTGTCTAACCCAGGGTCTTTAATCAATATCCTAAATGGGGTCTCATAGTCCCTCATAACCTTTATTTAGCAATATCTGTGCCTCTACATTGTAAATGATTCAATTAATCTTTTTCATAGCTAAGAGCATAGCAGAATTATCTATTTTCAGAAGAAGAAGTGTATTGTTTCACTGGACATTATAAAGTATCTAGGAAGAAGGAAGTTCTTCAATCTGAAAATACTTCAAGTGAAGAAAACTGTTCTGATAGACTTCTTTCCTAATGGCTGTGACCTTAATGTTGGTTCAGAGACCCAAATCTAATTCTCCTTGTGATGATTCTGGATTCACCATCAATATTTCAAAGACTGAAGTTATGCACCAGCGGCATCTTGCTCAGAACATGTCGGAAGAATGATGGTTCCAGCAAAATTGTGGATGGTAATTGTTAGGAATTGATAGTCACCTAACAGTTGGATTGGAAACCAGGATAGACATTTAATACTGTCTCTTTAAGGGAATGCTAAAATTGTAATTGTGTGTGGTTCCTCAAACAGCTATAAGATGGAGCCAGAAACCTGGGTTGTTAGTTCTGTTGTTGGTTGCTAGTTGCTAGATGTTCTGATGGTCGCTGTTTTTGGTTCCTACATTTTTCCTTATTGCTGTTGCTGATCGTCGTTCTTCTTGGATTACTGTGAGTCTATTTACTGAACTGTTTATGATACTGAACTTTGATTTTTGGATTATCCCTGGATGAAAACTGACTGCTTTAACTGTGTGTGACTTGGATTGCTTGTTGGACTTTGCTTAACCATTTACTGGAAGTAAAAACCTACATTTTACTATTCAGTGTATCTGTGTTCTGGTCGTGTGTTATTCAATACCACTCTCACTACGTTTCCCTGTGTGCACTCATTCTCCTAACAGGGAATTACCTCAACAGTAATTGTGGCAAACCTGTATGCGGAATCCAAAATAACAATGAAAGGGCAAAAATTATGGCAGTTCATTTACCTTAGCAGTACCCTCTCTTGAGCACTAACCATTAATATAGAAGTACAGAACATTAAAGCACGTTCTGTTTTTGGAAGAGTGCACTCCACTATGTAGAAATATTGTGGAATTAGGCCAGCAATAAAACTCAACATCTACACAGCTGTAGTATTCACTACCCTTCTATATGCCTGTGAAATGTGGACTGTGTATCAAAGGCATGTAAGAGGAACTGAATCATTCCCATATAACTTGTCTTAGCAGAATATTAGGCATCACATGGCTAGATAAAATACCAGACATTGAAGTTTTCTCTAGAGCATGTCTACCATCTGTTCACACATTGCTGGAGAGCACAGACCCTGTGGGCAGGTCATGTCATCCGCATGCTGGCCAAGCATATACTCAAGCAGCTCCCTTTTCAGGGAACTTTCTACTGGAAAATGCTTGCATGGAGGGCAAAAAAGAATATTAGAAAGACAGTTTAAAGGCTTCTTTGAACTTTGAAAATAGACATGATCACCTGGGAAATGGTAGCACAAAACTGCCCTACCTGATGAGACCTCATCCACAAAGACTGTCAAGCCTACAAAGTAAATTATACTGCTGAAGCACAACATAAACATGTGCTGTGCAAATCTACAGCCAGTACTGCAACAACTGCAATATCTACAAATGATTGCCCAACATATGTCAAGATATTCCATGCCTGAATTGGCTTAGTCAGCCATTGTTGGACATACCACATTCAGTTTTAATGTGACTAATTGTATTTTGGTCTTCATTGATGGTTAAACAACAGAGGTCTACTTTGTGTTGAGTGATCCTAAGCATTATTTTGGTTCTGTGTGATATTAAGCATATTTTATTATGGTTTCCTTTCTTTGGTATTGGTATGTACATTGGGCTCTTACAGTTTGCTGGCCACAAATTCATTCTCCACATTTTCTGCCATAATTGCTTATAATCTTTATTGATGTTGTTTGGCAATTTTCTGTAGATAAGTTATTACTTCTGTAGCTTCTTGGTTGATAATGAGCAGAGCATTGGTCTAATTTCATTTCATCTTCTAGTATTAGAATTACACTTTATTTATTTTTTTGTTGAAATCTTCTTTGTTTTAGTTACTGTCTACTGAAGTTCTAAATATCATATTAAGGTTGGAATTTCCTTCTGATATTGGAAACCTTTTGTTGTTGTTGTTTTCAAATAATTTTATTAAAAATTATACATGAGAAAAATAAAAGTCAATACCAACTACAAAAAAATAAACAGAATCCACTGGTGATTCCCTTTGCAAAGCTGTCTTGCTAGCTAGAAAAAGTGAGCAAGCATTTGTTTGACTTAGTATTTATAGGAAGTGGGATGATGTTGGAGGTCTTTTGGAATACTTCCCTTGTTTTTTCATACCTGCTTCTATCTTGAATGTCTTTTCAGGTATAATATTTCTTGAGGTATTCAGGTGCAATATTTCTCTTCTAACAGCTTTCTGAATTTTTAAATATTTTTTCCTGAGATTATTATCTTTCTTGGCTTTGGCCCTTCTTGCAAATTTACATTTGTTTTGATACTCAGTTTGCTTTCTTTAGTTTCTTGCTATTTGGTAATCTCTTTCACAATTATCCTTTACAACTTCTTTGACTCCATTGTGTGGTTCTTCTCTTTCCCTATTGGTGTAATTCAGGATTGCAAAGTGATTCCTGGTTTTTTTCTTTGAGAATAGTGGATAATATAGTTGAAACTGATAGGTTCTTATTATTTTGGTTTAGATTGGCAGTTCATGATCTGTGCCATAATCAGCTCTTGACTTCATCTTAGATGGTCCAACTCCTTGTATTAATAATATACTCAATTTTGTTGGCTCCATCTGATGGTATCTATAGATTTAAGTATCATTTTGGTTCTTGGAATACAGTCTTAGAGATAAAGAAATTGATTGAAAGAAACAGGTAAATCAATCTTCTGTTTCATAAGTTGTTCAATCCAACTATGTGTTCTTTCTTATTATTTCCCATTTTTCCAGGCCCCAAGCAGCTCGTATTGCTTGCATATTCCATTAATTTCAGATTAAGTTGATAAAATTTATCTTCTTTGCATCAATAGATACAGCATAAATCTGAATGAATATCAGATTAAATTATTGGCTATAATGTCTAATTTATATTATTTGGTCATTAACTGCAATGTCTCCAAGTACTGTCATTGCTATATTCTTCCTAATTATAGAAGCAATGCCATTACATTTTTGTTTCATGTCCAGAGTAATAAATAGTGTGATCTTCTGAGTGAAATCTAGGCTATGCAATTAGATATCCCGAAAGATTTAATTTAGTTGTACCATAAACAACATTAGAAAAATCCTCAGCAATTCTTTAGTAGCCTGGTGAATGTCATCTACTTGAAGGGCCCAATATCCATCATCATTTTTCTTAGTCACAATGGCACAGTGTAGTTTTTGTTGGTAAAATGAAATAGCAGTTTCCTGCTGGCTTCTCCTGTATACAGTAGAACCTCCAGTCACAGCCATAATCCATTCTATGATTTTGGTCGCAACCCAATTGGGTTGTGATCAGAAGCAAGACTGACTGCGTATGTGTATACAAAAAAATGGTGCAGAAGACAAAATTGGCACAGAAGGGGAAATCATCACAGCTGTGTTTGATTGCCACACAAGTATTTGTTTGCAACCAGATGCAAAAATTTTGCAAAATTTTTGGTCATCATTTGATTTGGTCATGGTTAGAAGCTTTCATAACCAGAGGTTTTACTGTAGTATGAATTGATGCCTTTTGCATTTCTACTAAAGTGAACATCTAACTCCAACATCTTTCTGTATCTACCTGATATAGGCACCTGATTGCTTTAACTGGGCTTCTGAGAGTATAAAGTCTTGATGTACACTCACAACATTTTTGGTCCATCCCTTACATAAACATCACTCCCCAGTATAATAAAGTTTGAGGGGACTCTTAGTAGTAAGTTACCTAAATAGAATTATGCCCTAATTCTTTAAATGCTTGCAATTTAATGAATCAGCTTTCTTAGTTTGATATATTCCTACTATTCAGACAGTACTGAGTAATCCAACAGAAAACCTTGGCCATAAAATGCCTTCTTCTGCTATCATGAGACATATACTAGCTATGGGTCGCCAAGTCAATTCATACACTGTGTTCCAATTTTGGCTGTGCCAGAGGAACTCTTGTTTTCTGTGTTTCACCAAAGCGGCTGCCATCAATTGATTGAAACGTCCTTTGTGCATGCAGAAACAACTGTATGTCAATTTATGCATTCTGTGAGCGTAAGGTTTGTCATGGGCTGGTTTTCCACATTCATCACATGTTTAACTAATGCTCCCACTAGACCCTATGTTCTATGTAGCTTTTAACCATGTTATTGTAAGTTTTGTACTGACAAGTTGATAGAAAATTATTGTCTCTACTGTTAATTTTTTAACTGCATTATTTAAATTATTAAAGGGGACTGTGTTAAATATTCCAACCATTCTGAGATTGCAATTCCTAGAATTCTTAGATACCCAGGAATGTATTTTCAAATTTAAATTAAACAATTAGATAAGCATGAAGGATTTTAGACATTCAGCTATAAATGGCATTTTCTTGCTTAGCAACCAGAGATGACAGATTCTAAATCTAGATCATGTTTTGTTCTGTGATCTCTGTGTATCTCTTTCAAGGTTCTAAGAATATCCATCTGTAGAAACGTCTGTCAGCCTATCACCCAGAACATGAATACCTCTTTTTATTATAATGCATTAGACAACTAACTTTATCTAGCTGACATTGATTTTTGTATATACTTGTAAAGTGAAATTGCTGCTTGATTTTTATAAAAAGTTGGAATTATAATTAAGCTTGTGAGGAGTGTATCTATTTTGTGACTCAAAACTCAAGATGAAAAAGGGAGGTTTTTCTTTGAAGTAAGGAAAGTAGCAAGCACCAGTTAAAAGGTGCCAATTAAAATGTTGACCAATCTTGGAATGCCTTTGAAGTGCTGGGAACTATTGAAACCCCCTTGGAACATTTCTGAAGTGGGGGGGGGTACCAATTGAACTGTTGAACTATCATGCACTTCGCGCATGATATGTTGATGTACGCCCTCGTATTAGGGAGGTGTTTGCTGCATGCTATGCACATATAAGGTAATGAATTGTAACCTGTGTTCTAGAAGGTAGATTGTAAACCAAGCCATTTGCATATTGGGGAGAGGGGATAGTTTCGGGTATAAGAGTAGAGCCTTTAAGCTTTGCTTTTCGTTCTCTCCTCAACTGCCAGAAGGGGAGGACCCATCTGCAGATGTTTTATTCCAATAAAGCCCTTTTCCTTGGATCAACTTTGAATCCTGGTGGTTTTTCTTAGCCACAATCTCACAAGCTGATATAAACTGATATGTTATCAGACTTGTTTAAAAAGCATAAACTAATTATATTATTGAAGAGAAGCTAAACATTTTTTACCAGAGTTTTTATCAGGCAATGCACACCGGTACCCACCCACAACTACATGTATGTGCATATATGTGTGGCCATAAATGGTTCCACAAGTTTCAAAATACAACATATTATGGGGAAAAGTTTATTTATTTTATTTTTTTCATTTGATTTATTTGATTTGTCAATTGCTTACAAGATAATAGGTATAAGTATAAACATAGTTATGAATACATGAAATGGATACATATAACAAAAATAAAGAAACAATAGGACAGGGACGGTAGGCACATTGATGAGTGTGAGAGAGAAAGAAATGAGATAACATTCTTAACTGAAATGTATAAACTGTATGAAACAGGAGTCCCCAACCACCGGGCCCCGGACCGGTACCAGTCCGTGGATCATTTTGTACCGGGCTGCCTATTTTGCTTGAGCGCCACCATCTTGTTTTGATGGTGCTTGAGAAAGTGCTTCCGGGTGAGCTTGTTGGTCGTCAGTTGGAAAGTGGTGTTTGGGTGCTGAAGGAATCCTCAAAATCCTTTGTTTCGTCGAGGAGGGGGGGCGCCTTCGAACGAAGAGCTGTCCCGATAGTGGTGGAGTCTCGCGTTACTCAGGAGGAGATTAAGAAAGAGCCCGAAAAGCCCATCGACTGCAAGAAGGTACAAAGGAGGAGTTGAAGGTGGCGGGGAGAAGCAGGGGACGGCTGGCTGGCTGGTTGCTCGGCTCGCCTTGCCTTGGTTGTGCGTGCTGATGCTGGTACCGGTCCATGGATCATTTTTTACATTTTGTACCGGGCCATGGTACAAAAAAGGTTGGGGGCCACTGGTATAAAATATCTATGGAAGGACTTTATGTGGTTTTGGGAACACTTCCTGACACATAACGTCAGCTGACATTTAGAGCTGAGTTTGTTTCTTTCATTTTTTCCATGTGACTTGTTTGAACCTGGAACAAATCAGTTGTTTTCAAAATTTTATTTCTTCTGAGCTATGGATGATTCACTTTCCTATTGGATGAACTATTTCTGCTTCTTGGGCTGTCTTTTCTGTTATTCTTTCATTGCTGGGTTTTTATTTTTTGAAGATATCAACTTTTAAATGCTATATATGGCAATAATACATCATGGATCTTTTCTTTTTTCACAATTCTTCTCATTCTAATAATAATTGAGAGAGCCAGGGTGCTAGCAATTATAAGGGCTGAAGTTAGTTTAAAAAGATTTGATAAAGTAAATCTTCGTCTCCTTTTTGATAAAATAGAAAAATGGACCTTCTTTGTACAACAGTTGACTTCAGAGCTGACTTCAGAGTCACCATATTGGTGAGATGGACAGCATATAAATTTAATGAATAACTTTTTTTTTTTCAAATGATCTTATCCAGAATTGAATTTGAATGAAGTTTCAGAACAGCTAATATTCTGCAATGGTGGTACTGAGCTCCCAAATATCTAGTTTAGGATAAATCCTGTGTGAATTTTTCCTAATAAAAATAATCTTCTGCCTTCTTCTAGTCATCTTTTCTTTCCAGACAGCAATTTGAAATGTAAAATAAAACAAAACAAAACACTATTCCCCACTTACAGAGAAAATTTTCTTGATATGACTTTTAAGATCTCCAAAAAGCTGACTATAAGCAAGAGATGGATATTTCCCACCCACCCCCCATCCCCACTGTACTGTACTCTAACCCTAACTGTTTTATTTGGCTTAAATGTAGATCTGAAGGGGAAAATTCTCAACACCCTTTTACACAAGATTCAGATGTTCCTTTCTTTACTTCACAAGCTAAAATGAAATGCCTGGGGACCTCTGGGGACCATGGAATATGTACTCCTATCTGAGAGTTTCTGCTGTCATGTTCTATTGGATAAAAAAAGGAAAGAGAATGGGACAGAGTGTAAGAGTGGAACAGAGATTGCTAAGGCCTTGTGGAATTGTGGAGACCAAAGATAAGTTAGCCATTGGACTAACATATTTTAAAAAGTATGATGTTCTCTGGAAAATAACTGAGTTGATTTGTGCAGAAGTTTGGAAAACCTGACCATCTTTAATGATTAAAGGTTTTGAATCAGTCATCCTGAAGGAAACTGTTTACCATAGTTTATATAGCCAATCAATATTCATAGTTGGAGCAATCAGCTTTCATGCCTAGTTGGAACTCTACCGTTTAATGTGAATGCTTGAGGTATTTCTAGAAGTTTATGTTTAGATGTAGCTCTTGACACTATCTCATGGATATGTGATTGTCATGTCATGATTGCAGCACTGAGGAATACATGCTCCTAATTCAAATTTAATGGACAAAATTTTCAATTACTACACCTCTGTCATTAATTCATACATTTACATTTAAGTCAGTAGACACTGCAGGTTGCAATCAAATATCCATCTGCAAAAGGGAGTAAGTGTCGTGTCCGTCGGTAAGGAGACCAGGAGGCAGTGACTAGGTTTCAGCTCTTTATTGGGTCCCTGGAACTGATCTGGCTCCAAAGGAAAAACAGTGGCTTTTTATTCTCAAGCCGCGGCGGCCTCAGCTAATGGCACCACTTTGAATCTCCCGCGATTCATATCCACCAATCGCGGAGATTTTTAGTGGGCCAATCAGCGCGGCTTGCTAAACCAATCAGCTCGCCCCGCGCTTTGGCCAATCAAAGCGCGGGGTTTCAAGAATGCTAATGAATATACAGAACAGTAAGTATAAGTTGACTTGATCTTTATTCCTTGCCATCTTTTTCCACTTCAAAATATTACTTAGAAGATTGGGGAAACTGCAGAATACAGAGACTTTGGTGCCAAGAAGTGAAAGGAATAAAGAGACTGCAGAAAATAGAGTGGATGAACATTTCAGAATGGAGTACAAGATTCATTTGCTCTCATTTTCATGGACTTCTCTTTCTATCTCAACTTTCTGTAACATAGTCTACTTTACTGTCAGTAACCAAATTCTTGAGGGAATATTTTCTGGATATCTGTAGTTGAAAGAGAAAGGAAAAAGAAAACCTTCATTTATACCCATCTGAACCATCCCTAAATAATTATGAAATGAGAAATCCATGTGTAAGGGACACTTTATATACCTTATATATTATGCACAATATATTATTCATATTAACATTGGTTTGAAAAGACTGGTTTTTTTTCTAACCTGTGGAAAGTCAATATTATTTCTTCAGTGTCTCCAGTATCAATTTTTCTTGAAATATATCTTTTAAGAGTTTATTGCTTCTCCCTCTCCTAGTTCACCCAATCGCTATTTTTTTAAAAAAAGCATTCAGATTTAAGGAAGCAATAGCCACGTGCAGCTGCTATCGCACCTCTAACATTGCCACTTTAGAACCTACCTGACAGCAGTTTTACAGAAAAATCCAACAGTAAATGTCACTGAACACATTGAAAATAACTGCTGGGAACTGGCTAGTAAAAAGGCAATTGCTCTATTTGTTTCTGAACTAATTGACCATTCAGCAATTCAGTTTCAGTCAAGGACAGATAGAGGTCACTGTGATACAAGCTTGTTGGACATAACCAGCAAAGGCTTAATTTTGTTGTGATTGCAAATGCAAATTTTATTGACATTTATTTACCCTAAATAAAGAAAGCATGACTAATCTTTTCTCTATTGCCAGTGTGTTTTCCTTAATTTATTCTTATTGAACCAGAAAGCAAACTTGTAAGTTCCAGAAAATATAATGAATAGTGGAATCAACCCTGGGTAATTGAAAAGTGACCTACTTTTAAAACAACTTCATAAAAGAACATCCTATAGGATTAGTTATAGTCTTAAAGTGTTCCTCAAATAGGTCACTTAAATAAAGCAGTATCTTCATTTTTTTGTCATGCATATACTGTACCTCTGAGGGGATGGGACAAAGGCAATAATAAGTTAATTTGCAAGGTAATCTCTAAAATAGAAACCTAAGAATCCAGGCCAAAACTAAATAGTACTGCCTTACTTTTAGCTGCAAATACTGTATGTGGCATGGATATTACTAAGGGTATTAAGTTCATAGTATTTTTACCTTACTCAGTATTAAATGAAAACATTGTTTGACCCCAACTATGATGGGCATCAAATCAATATCCCTGTTCCATCTGGTTATATCCAAGGTGTTATGTATGTAAATAGTTAAAATAAAAGCGAGCTTGGGGTAAAGTGCAGGGTTCTGGCCCTGCACTTCTGATTGGTTGTTAAGTGGCTCGATCGGATTGGTTGGGTTCAGAGAATCCGATTGGCCCTTAACGAAGGACTCTTATTGGTTTTGGAGCTAGCGTTTTACAGCTCCCTATTGGTTATTTCGCATTAAGGTTGCCTATATAAGGCAGAGTTGTTGTTATTAAAGTCTCAAGTCACTATGTAATAAAGAGCTGAAAGTTCACCAACTAAGACTGTCTCCATTCATTTCACCCATGCCTGAAACTATATCACTGGCGACGAGGGTGGGATTTGGAAACATCTGATGTTAAGGAACTTGGAAGAAAAACAGAGCACGTGTTAAGACGACGCCACCAACGGAAACCATGTCCAGCGGCATCGTACCACCCGCTCCGTTTGATCCAAACCAAGAGGATTGGGAATCCTACATGGATCGCTTCCAAATGTTTCTCAAAACAAATAATTTGAAGGACGCCACACCAGCAAAGAAGTGGGCGCTGTTCCTGATGTACTGTGGCCCAGCTGTCTTTAAAATGGCGAAAGAACTCGCCAAACCTCGAGAAGTGAAAGCAATGAGCTGGGACGACCTTGAACCTCTCCTGAGAGACCATTACGTGCCAACCGTACCTACACTCGTGAGACGCCACGAGTTCTATCAAAGAAGCCCGCGAAAAGGAGAGAGTATGGCTGACTTCGTGGCAGACCTCCGACACTTAGGAGGCCTCTGCGGGTTCGTAGACTTAGATGAAGCACTGAGAGACCGCTTAATTCTGGGATTAGATGCACTACGCGTGCAAAGCAAGCTGATGGCGAAAGGCGACATCGGCCTTGCTGACGCCATCGCCGAAGCCACTGCTGCTGAGGTGACCAAAAAGTCCGTGGCGCAACTACGGCGAAGCCGAAACCCAATGACCCCACCGACAGGCGACATTTTACCCAGCTCAGAAGGGCAGCTAGCGACAACGCACTACGAGGACCTCTCTTCGTCGTCAGACAGAGACAAAGAAGGGGTCCATCGACTGTGGTCCGACCGGGACCCTCACCCTAAACCCTCACACCCTTGCGCTGGTTGCGGGGCAAACCACCCCAGGGCAGACTGCAAATTCCGTGACGCACTCTGCCATGAATGCGGGAAATGAGGCCACATCAGTCGAGTCTGTCGCAGTTTACCGGGACCAAGTCAGGCCTCAAAGGGAACCAACTTTCGCCAATCGGCAGGAAACCGTCCTGTAAGGCGAGATCCAGCAAACCACGCCTACAGATATCGAGCGTTGCAGAAAGAAGAGGCTCACCATACTATCACTATAGGTCACGCCTCAGCCATGGATGCTAAGAAGATTCGAGTTACAGTAGCCATAGAGAACCAACCTTGCCACATGGAGGTTGATTCGGGATCGTCCCTCTCGATGGTGTCGTGGAAGACATTAAAGCAACTCATTCCTACCATCCAACGCCAAGACCTTCGAATGCAACGTCTCATCCTTAAAGACTACCAAGGGAATCGGATCTCTGTGGTTGGGTCTTGTCGAATCCGCGTCTCGTTTAAAAAGCATACGGCATACTTACCTCTAATGATCATCGATAGGGACAGGCCTAGTTTGTTGTCCAATGGTTTGCACCACTCGGCATCGAAGTAGCCGGCGTGAACCGAGTTGGTGATTGCGAGTGGGAGGAGGACCTTATTTCTGAATTCAGCGATGTCTTCGAAGATCGTCTGGGCGAGTATAAGGGGACCCCAATTTCATTTAGCCTCGACCCTAAGGTCGCCCCGATCCGTTTAAAGCCCCGTCGAGTTCCGTTCGCCCTTAAGGCCAAGATAGATGAACAACTTGACAAACTAATTAAACAAGGGGTACTGCAACCCATTGATCATTCTCCATGGGAAACTCCTATTGTAACCCCCATTAAGCCAGATGGGTCAATCCGAATCTGTGGGGACTACTGGGCCACTCTAAACCACGCCCTCCAGCAGAACGCGTATCCAGTGCCGGTGGTGCAGCACCTCCTTCATTCCCTAGGAGGCGGAAAGGATTTTGCTAAATTAGATTTAGCTCAAGCCTATCAACAATTGCCCGTAGACGATAAAACAGCCCAAGCTCAAACAATAGTAATGCACAGAGGTGCTTTTAAATGTACCCGATTGCAATTCGGGGTAAGTGTAGCCCCGGGAATATTCCAAAGTTTGATGGAATGATTATTGCAGGGAATCAAGGGCGTGGTTCCGTATTTTGATGACGTGTTAATTGCAGCTCCTAGTAAAAAAATTCTGCAGAATCGTTTAAAATGTGTTCTTAAAAAATTCCAAGAAGCGGGACTGAAAGTAAAAAGGGATAAATGTCATCTGTATACCGACAGTGTTGAATTTCTAGGTTATCGCATTGATAGTCAGGGTATTCACCCAACTGAGAGAAAATTAAGGGCGATAAAAAATGCTCCCAGACCCCTTAACAAAACAGATCTCCAGGCATTTTCAGGCCTTATCAATTTCTATAATGTGTTTTTACCGCATAAGGCGACTGTAGCTGAACCGTTACACTGGTTATTAGATAAGAAAGCATTGTGGGTTTGGGGTTACCGGGAGGAAAAAGCATTTCGAAATGTAAAAGATTTACTTAAATCTGATTCTGTACTTATGCAATATAATGAAACATTACCATTGGTTATAACTTGTGATGCTTCACCGTTTGGGGTGGGCACCATTTTGAGCCATGTGCTGCCTAATGGAAATGAGGCCCCTGTTGCATACTTTTCGAAGACTCTTTCCCATGCAGAACGAAACTATGGACAAATAGATAAGGAAGCTCTTGCAATTGTGTCAGCCATAAAAAAATTTCATGAGTATGTATATGGAAGGACATTTACCATTGTAACTGACCACAAACCTTTACTGGGGATAATCGCTGGGGACAAACCAACCCCCTATATATTGTCCCCAAGAATGACTCGATGGTCAGAGTTCCTAGCTGCTTATAATTATTGATTGTTATATCACCCGGGGAAAGCCATTCCCCACACCAACGCACTCAGCAGAGCACCGCTACCAGAGACTCTCGACAATCCGGCACCAACAGTATCGGCGTTACAAATTGAAACGCTCATCTCGCCCCCTATGACCGCTCGAGATATCGCGAGAGAGACCAGACGAGACCACACCCTAGCTCGAGTCCTAGGCTGGGTAGAATGTGGATGGCCATTGGACCAGGTCCCAGATGACTTCACGCCATTTAAAACAAGGCAGACTGAACTGTTTTCGCCAAAAGGCTGTGTCATCTGGGGCTATAGAGTCGTCGTTCCAGAACGACTCCAAAAGACGCTGTTACAAATCTTGCACGAAGGACATCCCGGGATCATGCGGATGAAAGCACTCGCACGGAGCTACGCTTGGTGGCCAGGCATGGACCGACACATCAAGCAATGGGTCAAAGCCTGCACTAAGTGCCAACAAACCAGCAACGCACCACCAAAAGCTGCACCGACTGAATGGGAGACACCACGCGGACCCTGGTCCAGAATCCACCTGGATTTCACAGGGCCGATTAAAGGACAGACATTGCTGTTGACTGTCGATGCATACTCTAATTGGTTAGAAATTCATCGAATGACCAATACAACCTCCAAAGCAGTCATTAAAGTCCTTAATAGACTCTTTGCAACTCATGGATTACCGGACGTCCTGGTGTCCGACAACGGACCACAGTTTACAGCGCTAATATTTGAACAGTACCTTGCTGATAATGGCATCCGCCATGCGCTTACCTCGCCGGTGCATCCTGCTACCAACGGCCAAGCCTAACGCATGGTACAATTTGTAAAAAAGACTTTGCAAAAAGTGGACTATGATAATATTGACAAAAAAATAAACCGCATTCTACTTCTACAACACATCACTCCGCACAGCGTAACTGGCAGAACTCCCGCAGAACTTCTCATGGGGCGAAAACTCCGTTCCCGCCTCGACCGACTGCACCCTGCTTACGAGCCAGAAAAGCCTGCAGGATCCAGCGGACACTACTGTACCTTCAAGGTAGGTGACCCCATTTATGCAAGAAATTTATCGGGCGACCCGGTTTGGATTGAAGCAACGATAATACGCGAGACTGGGCCCAAATCCTATATTGTAAGATGTATTGATGAAAGACTGTGGAAACGACATATTGACCAATTACGGTCACGACTCATATCGGCCAGCCAACAACTCCCCCACGACCAAACTGAGGGGGGGGAAGGAATGGAAGAAGACGACATTCCAGGGAACCTGTTCCAAGAAAGTGATGAATCAAGTGAAACTCAGGAAATGGAGCAGGAGGAAGAATCGTACGCTCCAAGGGAAATCACACCAGTACGAGAAGCTGAGCCACTGCCAAACAGCATTCTACCTCAACAGGACTGCACGCAGCCAGTCCAAAGAAAATCTGATAGACCCAAAAGACAACCGTCCTGTTTGAAGGATATATAGTCACACCATAATTGAGGAGCCAGGGGGAAGGGGTGTTATGTATGTAAATAGTTAAAATAAAAGCGAGCTTGGGGTAAAGTGCAGGGTTCTGGCCCTGCACTTCTGATTGGTTGTTAAGTGGCTCGATCGGATTGGTTGAGTTCAGAGAATCCGATTGGCCCTTAACGAAGGACTCTTATTGGTTTTGGAGCTAGCGTTTTACAGCTCCCTATTGGTTATTTCGCATTAAGGTTGCCTATATAAGGCAGAGTTGTTGTTATTAAAGTCTCAAGTCACTATGTAATAAAAAGCTGAAAGTTCACCAACTAAGACTGTCTCCATTCATTTCACCCATGCCTGAAACTATATCACAAGGCATATAGAAGATGCTTTGTGATTAAGAACAGTAAATGATAAATATCTTAGAATTAAAGAAAAATAGATTTGCTGGATGGGCATGTTCTCATTAGAATTAAACAAATTTATACATTTTTATAAATTAAATAAAATTAAAATAAAATAGATTTTTGAAACTAAATAAAGATGATGTTTATAGATTCTGTGTCTGTGAAACTAAAAAATGGGGCGATGAATCTAACAAATTTGAAGGAAGTTAGCTTGATCTTTTGAGTAAAGTACTTGAAAGCAGAAGATTTCAGGAAAGTGAAAAGATACTATAGGTTTATTTATTAATGAAAGAAAGAAATGTCAGAAGACAAGTATTGGTGTATTACATAATTACATAATACAAGTATTACATCATTGACAGTATGTATGAAAGTAAGAAACCATGGCTTGATGATAATTTTATTCAGACTCCAGTGAGTGATGATAACGAAGGTGAGTTTGTGAGGAAAGTGGTACAACATTCAGAATGTATGCCATATGATAAAAGAATAGAGATAAATTGTGTTGGTGGCATAAATGGATGCATGAGAACATTGTAACAAAGTACAGAAAAAGTAAATAGACCACTCAGAGACCCAAGAGTGAAGAATATAGTGATTGATGAGTGTCTATTTTGAATGTATAGTTTAAGAATGCACCTAATTTTATATATACATGGAAAAGGGATGTCTCAAAAAGCATGACTTATTTCATTATTTATGATGAAAGACTAAGAGAATTAAAGAATTAGTAAATTATACAAAATTGATGAGAGGATCTCAATGTAGGATGGGCCATTATTTGACAATGTCAAGACTGCATGTTGGTAAAAAAAAGAATTACATACAGTAAAAGAAAAAGTGGGGGGAAATGGAACAAAGATACATGAGAAATGAAAATACATGGTCTCTCGTAAAGAATAAATATTCATCGAAATCTGCAAAACTGCCTATCTATAAGAGGATGCTTCCTCCATTTGGTTAGATGGAAGTGATGGGTGAGTATATTAGGCAAAACAATAAAGATAAACTGAGTGTAATGGGAATGTGGTACTAAAGAAACATAGTAAACAAGAAAAGAAAGAATCAAGAATTGCTTGGAGATGAATGAACATAGATTGAATACAAAAGTGAGTAGCCAGTATAAAAGAGTGTTTTGATCAAAAAGAGTGAAACAACAAGCAAAGAATAAAAGGTGGAGGAATACTGAAAAAGTCATGGTGGCTCAAGAGGCCTTGAAAAAGAGAGGTATGAGAAGTTTAAATTACAAAAAGTAATGTGCAGTGGTTAGAATGCAGTACAGCAGGCTACTTCTGCTGACTGCCAGCTGCCTACAATTTGGTTATTTGAATCTCACCAGGCTCAAGGTTGACTCAGCCTTCCATCCTTCTGAGATAGGTAAAACGAGGACCCAGATTGTTGGGGGCAATAGGCTGACTCTGTAAACCTTTTAGAGAGGGCTGTAAAGCACTGCAAAGTAGTATATAAGTTGAAGTGCTATTGCTACTATATTAATGCAGTGGAACCAGGGATGCTTCACAAAGATACAAAGGTACAGAGAACTGAGCGCATAATAAACGGTGTTGGTGTCAATCAGATTTACCTGGATTTTTTTTTTTATCATTGTCATCTTACATTTTAATGTTTGGCTTTCTTTTTAATAGTGGTTGTATTAAATGTTTTAGTTGCAAGAACAAAAAACAATACAAACTAAAAAAAGAAAAGAAAGAAAATGGTGCAAAGAAGCAAAGAAGAAAGAAAAAAAAGTAATATGGGGGGAACCCTCTAATGAAGCAACTCTCCTTGCAAAAACTGTAAACAATTTCATTATTTCTTTACCTTTTCTTAATTAACAATTATTAAACTCCTCATCCCACAACTCATCTTTTAACCACAGGCATGTCCAATAAGTCTTCTCAGTTCAGGTGTCATCAAAAAGTCCAAGCAGAGCCCTGAAATAATAACATTCATTAACATCTGTAAAACTGAACATTGCTTGTCCCAAATCATAGCTGTAAGCAAAACTTTGAAAACCTAAATGTCCTAAACTGTCCTAAAAGAAAAGCTTACCCTGACAAAAAGAGAAAAAAAATTCTCCATTAAAGAGAACAACTCATAAATAAACCTTAGTTTAATTGGATAGTCTAATTAAATACAAAATCAGTGATCAGATTAGAATGCATAAAAAACATAAAGGATCTGTAAGGAGGAAGGTTTAACCATGATGACTGTAACCAAACCCAATGCACAGCATTTTTAATTTCAGATATTGGCAGATACAAAAGGAACCACCCCAAATAACAGCAACATCAGATAAACTTTCCATATCTCAACTCTTAACTATAAGCAAATTCTTATTAAAAAGGCACAAAGGAGTCCCAGTATCCTAATATGAATAAAAGACTGGAATTTAACATAACAAAGAATATTTTTCCTGCAAAGATTTTTTAAAAAAAAAATTCTATACTTTAAGTAAATAGAAAATTAGTTAAAAAGTGAATTTAAATAATGTAAATAACATAGAGGAAAGGCTTAAACATCATGTTAACTGTAAGCAAATCTAATACACCACATTTTTTTCTCCAAAAATAATAATATGTCCCTTTTTAAAATCTGGTCAAATCAAATAACTTTTTGAACATTTTTAATTCATTTGGATGGTTGTTGATTCTTGTTTCAAATTCCTTCAAAGTCTCTTTTGTAATTCTGACAAAATGAAAATATTCCACTTGCTTTGTGGGATCCTTATTTTTTTTACTTCCATCTTAATTTTTAAAATAAATCCATTTTTTTAAAAAAAGTTTTATGACAAAAATTTGTTCAAATTACTATTTAAGTTGCTGTCAGATATATTCTGTTGAATATCTTTTTCTGTAATATTTTCTTTTGGGAACATACTGTTACTTGACACAACAGAGCTGACAGCATTGATTCAAAGTTCTGATGCAGTTCCTCAAAAATAACTCTTAAGCAGACTTCCGGTGGTGTCAAAGATGGATCAGAGACAGTGATCGTGTGCAGCTTCGATCCATGCTCTGCAGGTTGGAGGGTCTTAAACTGGACTGTATCCACCCTGGAGGGTGGTGAAAGAAGGGGAGACTGCCAGCTGGGTTGAGAGAAGCTGCATCTCCCCTCCCTGGCTGTAGCTGCAGTCTTTAATGGCATCCCTGAAGATGGGAAGCTGTCTGGGAACTAAGTTTATGCTGGAGCAGTGAAGAAGTGGACAGCATGGAGACAGGGCATAATATATGGACATAAAGCTATCCTGGAATTAAGGTATAAAGAATTTTTCAAAAAGGATTACAAAGCAATGACCAGAAAGATAGAAAAGAAAGGTGGAAATAAATGTAAGAGGATTTGAATTTTTAAAGGAGCTAAATTAAAGGAAGAAAGAAAATTTGGATAAACATATGGTTTTGGGACTAAACAGGCATAATTAAATGTTGAACTTGAATATGTCACAAAGAAATAATTAATAATTTGGATTTATTAAATTATTGAAATTTAAAAGCCTCAAACAAAAGGAAAAAAAGTTGAAAGAAAGGGTGGAACTTGGATGTAACAGAGAGTGCTATCTAATTGTAAAGGAAAACTTTAGTGCCTTTTTAAAAAGTGCCTGTTTTTTTGTTTTTTTAAATTGGCACTTGATAAAAAATAAAAGGAATTTTGTTACAATAAAATAGAAACCCTGAAATGTGAAAAGTGAAAACACAGAATATTAAGATAAAATAAAGAAGCATGAAGAAATTATCTTGGGACGGTTTGGTGATTTTGGCAAAGACTTTGGAAAAAACTTAAAGAGGAAGTAATAAAAGCTGTTCATTGGAAACAAACATCAAAGACACTGGTTGAATCAAATTACTGGACAATTGGTTTGGACTTAAATATCAAAGAAAAGGATAAAGAAAATATAAAAGAAGTGTATAAAAATGGCAGAATTTTTCTTGGAATTAAAAATGGAATTAAGAAACATAAAGGAAATGTTTCTTAATGAAAGAAATTGCTGTTTTGTACCATGCTGTATTGCCTTACAATTCATAGAAATGGCAATTTTGGAGAATAAAGAACAACAAGGAGTGCCAAAAGGGGAGGAGCTGATCAAAGAAGAAGCCAGCTTCAATGAAGAAATGGAACAACGAACATTAAAATGAAGGGGGGAAAAATGGAAATTAAACTTGGAGGTCTGAGGGGACAATTAAAAAAGGAAATGTGTTGAAAACCAAACAAAGAAAAAGGAAACAACAAAAAAGAGAATTACAGAAGAAAATTCTAAAGAGGGAAGGAGATAAAAATTGGAGTAAGAAACAGAGGGGAAAAATGAAGGAAAAAAGAGGTAATAGGATTAAAAACCAGAAAATGAGATATGGCAACCGAACAAAAACTATAAGAAACTTTGGTTGGGGATTAAAGGGGAATAAACTGAGAGATGCATAAGGTAAAAGGGTGGCACTCTCTAATTAAAGGGGGACATTTTTGGAATTATTAGGTTTAAGATGAAATTTACTGAATAGTGAAACAAAAGTATGTGACAACATTGCAAATGTGACAGATAAAAGTTTAAAAGAATAATGAATTTAGAATAAAAAATAAGAATGTTAGGCTATAAAACAAGATATGAGAGACTATTTAAAGAAAAAAGAATTAGATATAAATTGAAAACGGATTTAATAAATGTAAAGAAAATAAGAATATTGGGAAAAAATTATTGGAAAATGGAAGTAATGATATAATATAGAATTGAATGTGGAAGATAAATGTATATTAAGTCATGCTTGTTGTTGTGAATGAATAAATGTTAAAATAAAGTTATCTTGAGCTTGAAGTCAAGTGCAGGGTTCTGGCCCTGCACTTCTGATTGGCTATTAATAGCAAGATCGAATTACTCCATTCAGGAGCATCTGATTGGCCATAAACAAGCCATTCTCATTGGTTAATGGAGCTAGCGCTCCCGGATTCCTATTGGTTGAATAGTTAATAAGTTGCCTATATAAGGAAGGCTATAGCAGCCATCCATTTTGAGCTGAAACACCATGTAAATAAAGAGTTTGAAGTTCACTGTTTCTACCGGCTCATCTCCAATTATTCGCACCCATGCTCCAGACTTAACACTGGCGACGAGGATGGGATTGGATGACATCAGAGCCAACTAAAACAATGACGAATACA
Organism: Hydrophis major; assembly: GCA_033807585.1. Classification (NCBI taxonomy): domain Eukaryota; kingdom Metazoa; phylum Chordata; class Lepidosauria; order Squamata; family Elapidae; genus Hydrophis; species Hydrophis major. Next base: position 161,191,529 of record CM066329.1, read on the forward strand.
ATCAAGCATGTGGCTGAAACGGACAATGGCGAAACCATGTCCGGCGGCATAGTACCACCCGCTCCGTTCGACCCAGCACAAGAGGACTGGGACTCCTACATGAACCATTTCCAAATGTTTTTGGAAACGAATAATCTGAAGGATGCCACAACCAGGAAGAAACGGGCGGTATTCCTGACGCACTGCGGGCCGACCATATTCAAAATGGCCAAGGCACTAGCAAAACCGGCTGAAGTGAAGGCCATGGACTGGGACATCCTCGAACCGCTACTAAGGGCCCACTATGCACCGACCATTCCAACGCTTGTAAGACGGCATGAGTTCTACCAAAGAAACCAGCGGAAAGGAGAAAGCATTGCCGATTTCGTTGCGGACCTCCAAAACTTGGGAGGCCTCTGTGATTTCGCCGACCTAGAGGAGGCCTTGAGAGACCGAGTAGTTCTAGATTAGATGCTCTAAACGTGCAGAGCAAAATAATGGCTAAAGGCGACATTAGCCTTGTCGATGCCATCGCTGAGGCTACGGCAGCGGAGGCGACCAAGAAATCGGCTGCCCAACTATGCCGAAATTGCGCTCTGACACACCAACCAGCCGGCGAACTTTCACCTAAGTCAGAAGGACAGCTTTCAACGGCCCACCATGAGGACCTCTCTTCGTCGTCAGACAGTGACGAAGAAGAGGTCCATCGACTGCAGTCCAATTGGGACCGTTACCCGAAATCCCAGCAACCGTGCACTGGCTGCGGGGCCAATCATTACCATTCTGATTGCAAATTCCATGACGCGCTCTGCCACGAGTGCAGGAAAGAAGGCCATATCGGACGGGTCTGCAGAAGTCTCCTCGGACCCAGCCAGACCTCGAAGGGGACCAATCTTTGCCAATCGACAGGAAACCATCCTGTAAGGCGAGAACCAGCAAACCACTCCTACAGAAACCAACCCGTGAATCGCCTAACGAGACGAGAAGAGGCTCACCAAACACTCACTATCGGCCACGCCTCTTCACTGGATGCCAAGAAAATTTGAGTTAAAGTGGACATCGAAAATCAGCCTTGCCAAATGGAATTGACTCGGGATCGTCTCTTTCAATGGTCTCCTGGAAGACCCTCAAGCAACTTATCCCTACTATCCGGTGCCAAGACCTTCAATTCCAAAGTCTTCAGTTAAAGGACTACCAGGGGAACCAGATTCCAGTCGTAGGATCCAGTCGAGTCCGGGTTTCGTTCAAGAACCGCACAGCATACTTATCCCTGACGGTGATCGACAAGGACTGGCCTAGCCTGTTAGGCCTGCAATGGTTCGCACCACTCAGCATTGAAGTGGCAGGCATTAACTGAATCGGCGGCAGTGACTGGGAGGAGGACCTCGCCCATGAGTTCAAGGACGTCTTTGCGGAAAAGCAAGGCAAGTACAAGGGGACCCCGATATCCTTTAACCTTAATCCAAAAATAGCCCCCATCCACTTTAAGCCTCGTCGAGTTCCATTCGCGCTAAAGCCGAAAATCAATGAACAGCTTGATAAGTTGAAAGCCCAGGGAGTGTTAAAGGCAACTGATCACTCCCCATGGGAAACCCCAATCGTGACAGCAATTAAGTCAGACGGCTCCATTAGAATTTGTGGGAACTACCATGCCACCCTAAACCATGCCCTGCAACAAAATCCATATCCGGTGCCGGTGGTGCAACACCTCTTCCATTCCCTGGGGGGCGGAAAAGTCTTCACTAAACTAGACTTAGCTCAGGCTTATCAGCAACTGCCGGTTGATGATAAAACGGCACAGGCACAGACTATCATAACACACCGAGGTGCCTTTAAGTGTACGCGGCTTCAATTCGGAGTCAGTGTAGCCCTGGGGATCTTTCAGAGCCTAATGGAGAGACTCTTGCAGGGGATCAAAGGTGTTGTCCCCTACTTTGACGATGTGTTCATTGCTTCCCCCACTCCAAAAATTTTACGGGATCGTTTAAGACTGGTTTTACAAAAATTCCAAGAAGCAGGCCTGAAGGTGAAGAGAAATAAGTGCAAGCTGTGTACAGATCATGTTGAATTCTTAGGGTACTTAATTGACAGTCAGGGTATTCACCCTACTGATAGCAAATTGAGAGAAATAAAAAACGCTCCCAGACCCCAGAACAAGGCCGACCTCCAGGCGTTTTTAGGCCTCATCAATTTCTATAACGTATTCTTGCCACACAAGGCGACTGTTGCTGAATGTTTACATCGCCTACTAGACAAAAAAGCAATTTGGGTATGGGGTCACAGAGAAGAGCAGGCGTTCCGTAATGTAAAAAAACTTCTGACTTCTGACGCTGTACTAATGCAGTACAATGAAACTTTTCCATTGAATATCACACGTGATGCATCGCCTTTTGGAGTGGGCGCCATTTTGGAATGAGCCATGTATTGCCTAACAGTAGCAAAGCCCCTGTTGCTTATTTTTCAAAAACACTCCCAAAAACCGAGCAAAATTATAGCCAGATTGATAAAGAAGCCCTGGCAATTGTTTCGGCTGTTAAAAGATTCCATGAGTACATGTACGGCCAGGCTTTTACTACAGTAACTGACCACAAACCATTGCTGGGGATAATCACTGGGGATAAGCCAACTCTCTACATACTTTCTCTCAGGATGACCCACTGGTCAGAATTCTTGGCTGCCTACAATTATCAGCTACAATACCACCCCGGTAAAGCCATTCCCCATGCCGACGCGTTGAGCCATGCATCGCTCCCAGAAACCATCAACGATCCCGCAACAACGATGACAACGTTGCAGACCGAGACACTCCATACGCCGCCATTAACTGCCCAGGATATCGCGAGATAAACAAAACATGACCCCATCTTCGCACGAATCCTCACATGGGTGGAACGTGGATGGCCATTGTACTAAGTACCAGACGACTTTGCACCATTCAAAAGACATCAAACAGAGCTGTTCTCGAAAAATTGCTGTATCATCTGGGGCAATAGAGTCATTATCCCAGAACGACTCCAACAGGCATTGCTAAGAACCTTGCACAATGGCCACCCTGGCATCGTGCGCATGAAAGGCCTTGCACGTAGCTATGCATGGTGGACAGGCATAGACAGACAAATTGAATCGTGGGTCAAAACTTGCCAGAGATGCCAAGAAGTAAGCAATGCTCCAACAAAGGCAACCCCAACCGAATGGGAGATGCCACAGGGACCCTGGTCCCGTATCCATTTAGATTTTGCTGGGCCGACCAAAGGCCACACATTCTTGTTAACCGTCGACGCCTACTCGAATTGGCTCGATATTCACCAAATGAGGAACACGACCACCGAAATGGTCATCAAAAGACTGGAAAGACTGTTTGCAACCCATGGATTACCAGACGTTCTGGTATCCGACAATGGGCCCCAATTTACCGCATTGTCTTTTGAACAGTACCTGGCTGACTGCGGTATCCGACATGTGCTCACTTCACCTGCACACCCTGTGGCTTATGGTAGGGCTGAGCACATGGTACAATTTGTCAAGAAAACGCTACAAAAAATAGATTACGACAACATCGACGAGAAAATCAACCGAATCCTTTTCCTATAGCACATCACACCTCACAGTGTCACCAACAAAACTCCCACCGAGCTGCTAATGGGACGAAAGCTCCGCTCCCACCTCGACCAGTTACACCCAGCCTACGAACTGGAAAAACCCCTCGGATCCAGCGGCCGATGCCGTACCTTCCAGGTGGGCGATTTAATATTCGCTAAAAACTTATCGAGCGATCCGCTGTGGGTAGAAGTGTCCGTAATCCGCATAACCGACCCAAGATTATACCTTGTACAGTGCCCTGACGATAGACTTTGGAAGCGCCATATAGATCAACTACGATCGCGGCTGCAGTCATGCAATTCCGAACTCGCTTATAACCAAACTGAGGGGGGGGGAGATACAGAGGAAGACGAATTTCAACTCGAGGAAAATCTTTTCGAAGGGAACGATAGCAGAACTGAAACGCAGGAACAGGAACCAGGGATGGGAGTGAGTTCACCTCAGGGAGTTACCGAAGATATTGGTGACAACGGAAATGCGAACTCTGAACCAGAGACACCCCTTTCGCTAAACAACAATCTACCTCAACATGAGTGCAGCCAAATGCCAGGCACACAGCGAAAATCAAAAAGACTAATAAAACAACCGTCCTACCTCAAGGACTACGTGACCGTGCCCCGTAAGCAGAAGCCGGGGGAAAGGGATGTTATGAATGAATAAATGTTATAATAAAGTTATCTTGAGCTTGAAGTCAAGTGCAGGGTTCTGGCCCTGCACTTCTGATTGGCTGTTAATGGCAAGATAGGATTGGTCCATTCAGGAGCATCTGATTGGCCATTAACAGGCCATTCTCATTGGTTAACGGAGCTAGCGCTCCCGGATTCCTATTGGTTGAATAGTTAATAAGTTGCCTATATAAGGAAGGCTATAGCAGCCATCCATTTTGAGCTGTCACACCATGTAAATAAAGAGTTTGAAGTTCACTGTTTCTACCGGCTCGTCTCCAATTATTCACACCCATGCTCCAGACTTAACATTTGTATTGAAATGTAAAAACCTGGAACCATGTTGTTCATGGAAAGAGATGTTTTTAAAATGTAAAAATAAAAAAATATTGTAAAAAAAGAACTCTAAATGCTATTATAATGTTGCTTGTCCTACAAAGTCTCCAGTACCAAAAAGAGTTTTTCTTTCCCACAAAAATACATTTATTCCTTAAAATTAATTTCAAAGCCTAAATGTCCCAAGTCAAATATTCCAACCTTTTCTGAGCCATTAATCTGTTTAAAATATTCCAAAGACAAAACCTTTAGCTCCAATGGGACAGTGGAAAGTTCATAGTGAACTGAGAAATTCTTTTGCGCCTGTACAATACATTTAATATTGCAAGAGTTGTTTTAATAATTAAAGGAAATGGTTTGTACACAAAGGAAAAACTAAATGGATTTCTATGGTTACCAGTTATTTGCTATATCATGGTTAATGAATTCTAAAAAAAATAAAAACTAAGATATATTGAGAGATTGAGACACACAGAGAGATACATATGATACACAGACATAGAAAGGATGCAAACCTATTTGTAGAGAGTCAGTCTAGTGCATTTGTTAAGGTGCTGGGCTAGAAACTGGGAGACCATTAATTCTAGTCCAACATTAGACACAAAGCCAGCTGGCTGACCTTCAGCCAGTCATTCCCTATAAGCCCTAGAAAGAATGCAATGCCAAACAACTATAAAAAAAAATCTTGACCTCAAGGACTTTTCCAGACAGTCACCTGGAGAAACATTGAAGAAACAAACAAATAAGTATTTTGCATGATATTATGGATTATAAAAACAACACTTTATTATAAATATTAATGCTTACTTTGTCTATACTACACTCTTTACTATTCCTTCTTTTTAAATGGAATGTGTGATAGAACTAAAGAAAATAATGAAATCAAGACATTCCTTCGCAAATGGTCTTACACTCAGCCATATTCCCTACCTTGAACAAAACTGGTTAGAAAGAGAAGACAAAGGAAAAACACAATAGGAACAAAAACAAAGCATCCTATTGATTGAGATCCATATATAGAAAAGATACCCTGCAATTATTGCTTAGCTGGTTGTTTCTGGGATGTCCTTTCTATTGTAGTGCCACACAGCTAAAAGAAATATTAAGAGTTAGAAATTCCACTGAGGTCTGCAAGTCCAATGTTCTACTCAGTGCAAGAATCCAAGCCCAAGTATTCCAGTGGTTGTCCCACATGTTGCCGCTTGAAAACATTCAGCAAAAGGGAATGTGCAAATGATTTAGGTTTACTTTCAAGGAGGTGCTTTGCGGGAATCTCTCTTGGGAAAAGGTACAGTTTCCTCAAATGATTTTATCAGATGCTGTGTTTATGTGTCTGCACACTCTGAAGCACTTTTTCAATTGAACTGAAAGGCCTGTGCAGTCTCATTCTTCCTTATAACAAACTTTATTAATCTTTTTTAACACACACAAACAAAACATAGGATGTAGTAGCATAAAATATCTTTTCTAGAAGAAACAAATAAACCATCTTATTTAAAAAGAAGATAATTCCAAATTATCACACTTCTATATATATATTTATCTTATCTAATCAACTTCATATATTTTCAAAACTTTTCTTTATTACTCCCTTTCGTTCTATTTAGTCATATTTCTTCTGTCTTAAAAAATATATACTCATTGAATATATTTTCATTAATATCCTGTCAGACATCCTGTCAGACTTAAACAAACATTACATAAAATATAAATACATAAAACTTCTTTTTGGAAGGCGGCTTACCCCGAGTTAACTCTTTTTATACAGACATCAATCAAAATTTATACTCAATTAATATACTATCTCATATCTTATTTAACATTCTCTATTTTCCATATATTTTCTCTCTCCTACTCAATCTTTTAATTCTATTTTATTTATTCCATCTCAATTAAATAATTATATTTGCATCTTTGGTCTATTTTCTTTCAATCACCTACTTATCCTTTCTATCTAATACAATATTTCTCCACATATTTTCCGTGCTGATTCTGCTCTGTACATTCAAAGTATTACATTTCAAAATAGTAAAAAAAAACAAATAATATTGAGTTTAATAAGTAATAATAAAACTAAAAACAAATAATAAAAGAAATATTATAAAAAATAAATATTAAATTTATAATATAGTAAAAGCAATGTTTCATAAGAAATTAAATTGTATTATTAATTCTTAGACAATAAAAATACTATTTCATACTATTATGAAATTAAGAAATTAAACTCTATAATTAAATCATGACTTCGCTTTGATACATTTTTAAATTATATAATATTCTAATTTTCTAACTCATCTTCAAATACTAATGTCTACAATGCATTTTTATGTACTTTTGCAGAATCATTTTTAAAAAAAGATTATCTCACCCCTTATCTCTGAAAAAACAACATTTTTTTGCATCTTGTTTAAAGCCTTTATGACTTCTCTTTCCTTTCCCCCTTTCTTTCTTCTAACTTTTTGATCCCCCCCCATCTCTCCAATTTCACTCTCTTAATCTCCCCTCTCTGTTGTATTTCTCTTTTCTGTTGCTTTCTGACATCATATCGCTTTTTCATCTCCTTTTTCTTTTTCTTGGTTGCTTTTTTAAGTTCTAAGTTCATCTTTTCCTTGCCCCCCTTCTGCTTTTCTTCCTCCACTAAGTGTGTTTGTCCATTAAAGATGGCTTCTACTCCTTCATCCCAGCCTTCCTGTAGTATTTCTTGGTAGGTAGAAATCGCCATTTCCAAAAAGCCAAAGATAGATCCAAACGAGCCCTTATCTTCGTTTTTCAGTTTTTGAAATTCCATTTGTAGTCCTTCAAAAGATAATGCCATTTTTTTCTTTCTTTCTTTTTTAACGCAACCCTAATGTCTTTAGTCCCTTTTAAAAAAAAACAAATTTTCACAAAGATCTCAAAGTCACAAAGCAAACCAAATCCTTTATCCCTTGGCTTTAAATTTCAAATTGAGTTACCTTCCGTGCCCAAGTAGATTTTCCAGATCTCCGTCTGCTATTTCTATGGGGAGGGAGAGTTAAGGAAAAAAAAATTTCCCCTTAACAGCTTTAACCGCAGCTTTCCAGTCTTCTTTGGGAAACAATGTATCCTCAGGCAATTCAAACAGTTCAGTTTCCAGGGTAATTAAGAGTTGTTATTGTCTCGGCTCAGCCAAATTTTCACTTCTTCCTGCAACCTCCAGCACAAATCTTACCCGGCTGCAGGCTTCTTTGTGATGGCCATCACTGATCGCCGCTCCACCACCTTGGGAAAAAGGGGTTTTTCTGGTTGGGGAGGGGGTCTGCGACATCCCCAAACCCCTGTCCGGATCCCCTCTCTCTTCGGCTGCCTCTACAGGGCAGCCATATCCCCCAGACCCATTTGGATCGGGGGCACCTTGGCAGCAAGTACAGCAGGAATTGCAGACAAGCAAATTCCTGCTGCTGCCGAAGCCATGCAAAACCGGAAGTTCTGCAGTCTCATTCTTATTGTATGTAATTTTTCAAACTTTCAGCAGAGTCTGCCTCCCTGTGACATATTTCTGTGACCTGCACTTGAAGATAAAACAGAAGTTGGACATTATTTTATATGGCAGCCCTAGAGATATCTGAGTAGTGCTATTCTACTCACTTTTCAATCTGGATATAAGACTGGAAATAATATTAATATTTCCTTCTGGCTATCATTCTCTGGTTGTCATTAATCCCTGAACTCATTTCAATCTGTCTCAATTTTTCTTAAAAATTGAACTCAAACCATTTACCACCAGGTCTTCTTAGTAGACATGGATATAAGCTGAATATTTCTTGCAGCCCCTCATCCTGCTGACACAATTAATCTATGGTGCACTACAGTTCCATTAGTCATTAACACTGTTCTGGATTCAAGAAGATGATTTTCCCACATCCTTGCATTTTACTGTAAATTGAAATGGTGTTTCTACCTTGTAGGAAGTATTGTAAATTAATAATTTAATCCCCCACTTTTCCAAGAAAATCTATTTTGGGACTAAAAAATGAAAATCTTTTCTCTCTATCTCATTGCTGAGAGAAAAACTCTGTTTGTTCTACTGATTTGTTTTGTCATTTTGCCATTTTCCAGGGTAGGCTGTTGTATTCCCATGAACCTCTCTCTTGTTTATTCAGAGTTCACTGACTTTTACAGCTCTCCTGAACAACAAAAGCATTTAGACCTATATATCGCTGCACAGTACTTTACAGCCCTCTCTAAAGGGTTTAAAGAGTCAGCATATTGTCCCCAACAATATGAGTCTTTGTTTTTCTGACCTTGTAAGGATAGACAGCTGAGTCAACCTTGAGTCCTGTGAGGACTCAATTCCTTGGAGTGGGCAGAATTTCATAATTTTTATTGCATGGGATGGCCCACCACATGCAGAAGACCCTACTTCTGACTCCCCTTTAACTGCAGATATTTATATATGTAGCCAATTCACTATATACCCTGAAATCCTTTCATAAAATTACCTTTTTAGCAAACTACTACCAGGTTGTATGGAATCTTTTCACTCTTACCTCTCCTTGTGTCTAGAAAAAATATTTACTTGCCTCATACAACTCTCAAAGAGGGGTCTCATGCATTTCTTTTCCAGATCAGTTTTTATTATTTTACATCAGTAATTAAGAGGCTAAATGAAGAATTATATGTTTGCATCTGTTATTTTTTATTTGCTCTGAATGGACTAGAATAGCATAGTTTTAAGGGTTTTGTTCCCCCAGATCCAATACCCACAATTAACTTTTGCTTCAAATTGTCATCCACAGATTAACTTCCTGAGAATTGACTTAATCATTAATTCTGCTTACTGAAGAAAGAAAGAAATGAAATATTTGGAGTTCTTTTTCTTTAGCGCATTGTTGTTATTGTGAGATCACAGTAACTTTCTGTTTCTTTGTGAGAAGAGAAATATGCCTATTTGGGAAGATAGGAGGAGGAGATGAAAGGAAGAAATGGAACAAAAGATAATGACAGATGAAGATGAAAAACAGAAAGCTTCCTTAACTGAAAAAGATCCCGAAGTATAGTTACCCAATTCTGAATTCAGCCATTGCTCTCTTATGACTAATTGTATATTCATTTTTTATAATTCTAGAAATCCAGGAGATACTTCCTCAATTTCAGTGTAGCAGAGAACAAAAGGTAAATTGAGGACTATTTTAGTAGGATGACTAGTTAATAAACTGAATAAGCTGTTCTTTAAAAAGGGTGCAACAAAATAACATATCTAAACATTGGAGTTGCTATGTTGTGGATTTGTGATAAGGTAAGTTATAAGAGTAGCTTGTGATTTCCAACCAGTGTCCATGGAAAGACAAATCCAGACTGATAAACTATCAACTTCCTTGCACTTGATTTCAAGCTCAAGATAACTTTATTTGGCATTATTCATTCACAACACCCCTTTCCCCCGGCTTCTGCCCACGGGGCACGGTTACATAGTCCTTGAGGTAGGACGATTGTTTTATCAGTCTTTTTGATTTTCGCAAAGTGCCTGGCAGTTGGCTGCACTTCTGTTGAGGTAGATCGTTGTTTAACGGTAGAGGTGCCTCTGATTCCAAGTTCGCGTTCCCGTCATCACCGATATCACTGGCCACTCCCTGAGGTGAACTCACTCCGGTCCCCAATTCCTCTTCCTGCTTTCAGTTCCGTTTTCAGTCCCTTCAAAAAGGTTTTTTTCTAGTTGCAATTCGTTTTCCTCTGTATCTCCCCCCCCCTCAGTTTGGTTATAAGGGAGTTTGGAATTGCGTGATGGTAGCCGCGATCGTAGTTGATCTATGTGGCACTTCCAAAGTCTATCGTCAGGGCACAGAACGAGGTATGATCTTGGGCCAGTTACGCGGATTACGGTCGCTTTTACCCACAGCGGATCACCCGATAGGCTTTTAGTGAATACTAAATCGCCTACCAGGAAGGTACGGCATTGGCCGCTGGATCCAAGTGGCTTTTCTCGTTCGTAGGCTGGGTGTAACCAATCGAGGTGGGAGCAGAGCTTTCATCCCATTAGCAGCTCGGCAGGAGTTTTATTGGTGACGCTGTGAGGTGTGATGTGCTGTAGGAAAAGGATTTGGTTGATTTTCTCGTCAATGTTGTCGTAGTCTATCTTTTGTAGAGTCCTTTTGATGAATTGTACCATGCGCTCAGCCCTACCGTTGGCCCCAGGGTGTGCAGGCGAAGTAAGCGCATGTCGGATACCGCGGTCAGCCAGGTACTATTCAAAAGACAGCGCGGTAAATTGGGGCCCATTGTCAGATACCAGAAAGTCTGGTAATCCATGGGTTGCAAACAGTCTTTCCAGTCTTTTGATGACCGCGTCAGTGATCGTGTTGCTCATTCAGTGAATCTTGAGCCAATTCAATTAGGCGTCAACGGTTAGCAAAAATGTGTGGCCCAGCAAAGTCCAGATGGATGCGGGACCATGGCATCTTCCATTCAGTTGGGGTTGCCTTTGGTGGAGTGTTGCTTACTTCTTGGCATATCTGGCAAGTTTAACCCACGATTCGATTTGTCTGTCAATGCCTGGCCACCACGCGTAGCTTCATGCGAGGCCCTTCATCTGCACAATGCCAGGGTGGCCATCGTGCAAGGTTCTTAGCAATGCCTGTTGGAGTCGTTCTGGGATAACGACTCTATCGCCCCAGATGATACAGCCCTTCTGCGAGAACAACTCTGTTTGACGGCTTTTGAATGGTGCAAAGTCGTCTGGTACTTAGTCCAATGGCCATCCACGTTCCACCAATGTGAGGACTCATGCTAAGATGGGGTTGAGTTTTGTTTCTCTCGCGATGTCACGAGCAGTTAATGGCGGTGTATGGAGTGTCTCGATCTACAACATTGTCATCGTTGGTGCAGGATCGTTGATGGTTTCAGGGAGTGGTGCACGGCTCAATGCGTCGGTGTGGGGAATGGCTTTACCGGGACGATATTATAGCTGATAATTGTAGGCAGCCAAGAATTCTGACCAGTGGATCATCCTGGGAGAAAGTATGTAGGGAGTTGGCTTGTCCCCAGCGATGATCCCCAGCAATGGTTTGTGGTCAGTTACAATGGTAAAAGCCCAGCCGTACACATACTCATGGAATCTTTTAACAGCTGATGCAATTGCCAGGGCCTCTTTATCGATCTGGCTGTAATTTCGCTCAATTTTCGAGAGTGTTTTTGAAAGTAAGCAACAGGTGCTTCGCTACCATTAGGTGGCTCAAAATGGCGCCCATTCCAAAAGGCGATGCATCACATGTGATATTTAACAGCAAGGTCTCATTGTACTGCATTAGTACGGCGTCAGAAGTCAGTAGTTGTTTTACATTATGGAACGCCTGCTCTTCTCTGTGACCCCATACCCAAATTGCTTTTTTATCTAGTAGGCGATGTAAAGGTTCAGCGACAGTCACCTTGTGCGGCAAGAATACATTATAGAAATTGATGAGGCCTAAGAATGCCTGGAGGTCGGCTTTGTTCCGGGGTCTGGGAGCGTTTTTTATTGCTCTCAATTTGCTATCAGTAGGGTGAATACCCTGACTGTCAATTAAGTACCCTAAGAATTCAACATGATCTGTACACAGTTTGCACTTATTTTTTTTCACTTTCAGGCCTACTTCTTGGAATTTTTGTAAACCAGTCTTAAAAGATCCCGTAAAATTTTTGGAGTGGGGGCAGCAATGAGCACATCGTCAAAGTAGGGGATAACACCTTTGATCCCCTGCAAGAGTCTCTCCATTAGGCTCTGAAAGATCCCCAGGGCTACACTGTCTCCGAATTGAAGCCGCGTACACTTAAAGGCACCTCGGTGTGTTATGATAGTCTGTGCCTGTGCCATTTTTTCATCAACCGGCAGTTGCTGATAAGCCTGAGCTAAGTCTAGTTTAGCAAAGACTTTTCAGCCCCCCCAGGGAATGGAAGAGGTGTTGCACCACCGGCACTGGATATGAATTTTGTTGCAGGGTGTGGTTTAGGGTGGCTTGATAGTCCTCACAAATTCTAATGGAGCTTAATTGGGGTCTAATGGGGCTAATCTAATGGGGCTTAATTGGGGTCACGATTGGGGTTTCCCATGGGGGCTGGTCAGTTGGCTTTAAAACTCCCTGGGCTATCAACTTATCAAGCTGTTCGTCGATTTTTTGGCTTCAAAGTGAACGGGACTCGACGAGGCTTAAGGTGGATGGGAGCTGTCTTTGGATTAAGGCTAAAGGATATCGGGGTCCCCTTGTACTCGCCTCGCTTTTCCACGAAGTCATCCCTGAATTCGTGGGCAAGGTCTTCCTCCCAGTCACTGTCGCCGATTTGGTTAATGCCAGCCACTTCAATGCCGAGTGGTGTGAACCATTGCAGGCCTAACAGGCTAGGCCGGTCCTTGTCGATCACCGTCAGGGGTAAGTACGCCGTGCGGTTCTTGAATGCAACCCGGACTCTACTGGATCCGATGACTGAAATCCGGTTCCCTGGTAGTCCTTTAACACGAGCCGTTGGAATTGAAGGTCTTGGCACCGGATAGTGGGGATGAGTTGCTTGAGGGTCTTCCAGGAGATCATTGACATAGATGATCCCGAGTCAACTTCCATTTGGCAAGGTTGATTTTCGATGTCCACTTTGACCCGAATTTTCTTTGCGTCTAGTGAAGAGACGTGGCCGATAGTGAGTGTTTGGTGGGGCTCTTCTCGTCTTGTTAGGCGATTCATGGGTCGGTTTCTGTAGGAGTGGTTTGCTGATTCTCACCTTACAGGGCGATTCCCTGTCGATTGGCGGAGATTGGTCCCCTTCATGGTCTGGCTGGGTCCAAGGAAACTTCTGCAAACCCGTCCAATGTGGCCTCATTTCCCACACTCATGGCAGAGCGCGTCGGAGAATTTGCAATTGGAGCAGTAATGGTTGGCGTCGCAGCCAGCGCACAGTTGCTGGGACTTCGGGTAACGGTCCCGATCAGACTGCAGGTGATGGACCTCTTCTTCATCGCTGTCTGATGATGAAGAGAGGTCCTCATGGTGGGTCGTCTGCAGCTGCCCTTCTGCCTTAGGTGAAACTTCGCTGGCCGGTTGGTGTGCTGGAGCATGACTTCTTGGTCGCCTCCGCTGCTGTAGCTTCAGCTATGGCATCTTAAAGGGTGATGTCGCCCTTTGCCATTATTTTGCTCTGTACGTTTAGAACGTCTAACCCGAGGACTACTCGGTCTCTCAAAGCCTCCTCTAGGTCGGTGAAATCGCAAAGGCCTCCCCAGTTCCAGAGGTCTGCAATGAAATCAGCAACGCTTTCTCCTTTCCGCTGGTTTCTTTGATAGAACTCGTGTCGTCTTACGAGCGTTGGAATGGTTGGTGCGTAGTGGGCCCTTAGTAGCGGTTCAAGGATGTCCCAGTCCATGGCCTTCATTTCAGCCAGTTTCGCTAATGCCTTAGCCATTTTGAATACCGTCGGGCCGCAGTGCATTAGGAATACTGCCCATTTGTTCCCGGTTGTGGCATCCTTCAGATTATTCGTTTCCAAAAACATTTGGAAACGGTCCATGTAGGACTCCCAGTCCTCTTGAGCTGGATCGAATGGAGCGGGTGGTACTGCGCTGCCGGACATGGTTCCGCTGTTGTGCGCTTCAGCCACGTGCTTAGTTGTCTTCATCGTTGGCTCTGATGTCATCCAATCCCACCTTCATCTCCAGTGTTAAGTCTGGAGCATGGGTGCGAATAATGGAGATGAGCCGGTAGAAACAGTGAACTTCAAACACTTTATATACATGGTGTGACAGCTCAAAATGGAGGGCTGCTATAGCCTTCCTTATATAGGCAACTTATTAACTATTCAACCAATACCAATTCTGGAGCGCTAGCTCCATTAACCAATGTGAATGGCCTGTTAATGGCCAATCAGATGCTCCTGAACGGACCAATCCAATCCTGCCATTAACAGCCAATCAGAACCCTGCACTTGACTTCAAGTTCAAGATAACTTTATTTGCCATTATTCATTCACAACACTTTAGTGCAAAACAAAATGGGGTCTCCCAAAGGAAAGATCAAGAATGAAGGGAAATGTACAGTATATATGTAGTACAATGACCAAAAGCAATCAATTAAAAATTAACCTGTAAACTATGCTGGCATCAAATTCCTAGCAAATTTTTGACCATGTAAGGTGCATTATTCAAATCTTATCACTTCCTTAGCCTTTTCCTCAACATCCTGGCTGGTATTATGAGGGGGAAAAAATTCTCATAGGATTGGGAGAATGTCAAAAAAGTAGAAATAGAGAAGGAATGTTTGCTAATTGGCACATGAAGAAAGGCAGTCTTGAAGTGTCTGGTTCTCAGTAAGCTTTATAAATTGTTGTGGCAATTTAACTGATATGTTTCTTTTGTTAAGATAAGATTTAAAAAATCTTTATTAAAGAAAGTAACTTTAGAGGAGTGGAGAAATAATTTGAGGTTTATCAATTATGAATATGCATGTTTACATTTTATTCATATGTATGCTTATTATTTTCTCCTCCTTTCTGAATTATTCCACACATTTTAGAACTTATTTATGGGAATTAAAATCCAACTATATTTAGCAGACTATGGATATTTTGAATTAATTCAATCATTATAAGAAGAGGTCAGTTCTGTGGCCACATTCTCCTCCCCTTTGATATATTAGGACAAGGCTGGTTTATGCAGCAGTAGGAATCAGACTGAATTCAGAAGAGTTCACATTCTTATCAACTTTTTCATAAACAAAATTATCTTCAGTCCAAAGAAGCAAGGATCAGATTAATTCTAAATTCTTTCTACTTGATGTGTTAATTTTTGCTGTTTTATATAAAGTGTAGAAAGGCTTTTACATAGTCTCTTATTATGTTGCTTATAGACTAAGGTTACCAACCAGTGGGCCAACCAGTGGGCCATGTCCGCAAAAAAAATTTGGTGGTCCGCCAGAGCACCATGTCACCCCCAGAGCACCCCGCAAAGCAATTAATCCAGGCTGTGCAGGAACACAAGGCTGCACTGCCCACATGGTCCACCCCCCCGTCCACTCACTCCTTACCTGGCAAACTTGCCTGCTAAATTGATATTTTTCCTTTTTCTGACTATCAGCTGTTCTGCTGTGCCGGGAGATTTAGACTACCTAGAAAGCAGGAAATCATTGGATTTCTTGCTTTCTAGATAATCTTTAGACCTTAAAAGCAGAGCCAAACCTTTATTGGATTTCTTGCTTTCTAGCAGATCTTTAGTTCTTAAAAGCAGAGCCAAACCTTCTTTAGGAGTGAAGCAGTGCAGACTCAGCTAGCTGATGGTAGGAACACAGATCTCTAAGTGATTCTGTGATTCTGTGAGCAACTCAATCTGCCTGCGTGCTTTGCCTGATTTTTGAGTAAAAGTTGCTCTTTTTTATTAAAAAAAAAATCAATATTTATTTAAATATTTAAAAAAATTTACACAAGCCATGCCCAGCCAGTTACATGACCACCAAACCACACCCACAAATTAGGCCATGTCCACAGAACTGATTGTTAAGAAATTTGAATCCCGCCCCTGCCTCTCTCTCTCTCTCTCTCTCTCTCTCTCTCTGTGTGTGTGTGTGTATGTGAGAGAGAAAGCGGGGGAGGGAGGGAGAGAGAGAGATCATATCTCTCTCTCTCCCACCGTCAGCAAGCCACCATCAGTTAAAATTCATGTTAGTGGGCCCCAGGATTTAAAATTATGAGTTTGGTGGTCCCTGAGGTCCAAAAGGTTGGTAACCCCTGAACTAAACTACTGTGAGATCAGTCTCTCTGAGCTGGATTATTTATCTGCAGATATTTCATTACCCAACTAGGTAACAGCATCAGGGTTAGTGTGAGGCTTGCTGCCTGTTTATACACAGTGGCTTGCTGTCCCAGTTTTGGTAAGGTTCGCTCTGGAAATCTCAGCACAATGTCTAAAAACACAAGTAAATAATTATGACAAAAATTGAAGGAGTGGAATACAAAATTAAATGTTAAGCAAACAATATCATAGTAAGAAATATGTAACCAATTAGTTCTATGAGATGATTGATAAAATAAGTGAAAAATGTCCACTTTTCTAGATCCAAAATTAGAAAAAAGAAAGCAAAAAAAAGTAAAAGCTAGAAAAGTAACTTTTGAGTATAAAGACTTGGTTTTAAAAAAATGAAACTAATTAAAACAACAAAAGATCCAATGAAATATTAAGGACTTCATATGACAGGATGTAATGTGATATATTCAAAACAATTAGGAAAATACATAAACCAAGAAAATAAAAGCTGGAAACACTTTAAAACTTTTTTTTCAATGAGATAAATTATGACAATATAATGAATATATTATGAAAAATAACATTTTGTTTCAAATGGCACCAATTCCAATTTTGGATAAATGTTTTGCAAAGAACAATTAACATATTCACAAAGGAAGTGGGGAAAAAATCTGCAAATTTTGAGAAAGCATAAATATAAACTAACACAATCTTCTAAGAAATGTGATGACAATGGCAGTTTGGTACAACACTGCAAAATGAAATCCAGATGAGAATATAAGAATGGGAAACTAAAAATGCAATGACAAAACTGACTATATATATTCATAACAGAAGTTTAATTAAATTCAAGCAGGAAATGGTTTATATGCATATAAAATATCACATAGTAAGGCAGGGTTGCCCACATCATTTGGAATGCAGATTTTGAGAAAGAGATTGACTATAAATATAAAATGAAATGATTTAAATAAATACAAGCAACCATTTCCAATACTACAAGAAAAATAGAGAATTTAGGTAGTAATTCATGTGTAAGGACAATAGAAAAAAAGGATGAAATGAGTAACAAAAAGTTTCTCCTTATGCTTTTTATGTACTACTTTTCTTATCTGTATCAGTATCTCATTTTTCTGTATCTCTTATTCTTTACTATCAGCTTGGAGATTGTAAATTGTCTATATTTTTATAATAAAGCCTTTTTTAAAAGAAATATTTCCAAATCTAGAATTTTGTTTTAAGTAGTGGAACTGAACATTGTTAAAATTCTGCCCTACCAAAATCTATTCCCCTTCAAACTTTTTTTCCCAGTTCACCAATGTAGCCTAAATTAATCTCTTATTATGTTGATTTTTTCTTGGATTATTTCCTGGGGTCCCACAAACCACTCAGAGTGCTCCAGGTTTGATGTAGAAACATCATAATGGTCTGGGAAGCCTTGATCTGTGATACAATCTGGCTTTTGTAATGTTGAAAAAAATGTGGTTGGGTGCAATTACAAATACAAGATATTTGTGCCTTTCCTCAGGTAGTTATAAGATCCAAATAAATATTCAAAAGATAGCTTCAGAAACAAGATCAGGAGAATTTGGACAAAGAGCATATAATCTGAATTCCTAAATCTTATTTTTACAGTCCCTGATTAGGGACATGAATCTTACTGAAAAATGAGAAAATAGTCTTGAAAGACTGCCACTAGTACTCAGACCCAAGTATTTCAACCTGCAGATTCAATCTACATTGTGACTTTTAGTTGTCATTGTTGTTTCCTCTCTGTATTTTTTAGAAAATCATTACTGATGTTTCCTGAGCCTTCAACTCTGTTCATAATGCACAGTTATAACTCTTACATGCTGAGAGCTAATCTTATGAGGTTTGATTAACTTTCTTATAACTTTCCTCAGGGAGAAGTATTTTTACAGCTGAGGGCTTAGCTGCAGGAAGCAGATTTTTGAAACGATAAAGGAAAGGATTAAAATAGTTTCTGAATAGGTCCCATGGAGACCATCCTTAAATTAAATATAAACATTGCTAAGCATGTATATAAATATGAGCCGTAATAATCACCTCACCATGTTCTTTTCTTTGTTTGTCACCTGTTCTTTGTTCCTTGCAACCAACAACTCTAAATTAGAGGTCCAAGTCATAAGAAAGGACTATTTTGGACCATTTCCCCCACAAGCTGAAGAAAAAGACAATGTCAGCAATATACTCTAATACTGAAACACTGATGTAAGAATATGAAATAAACTCCTTTTTCTTTTGCTATTATTGCCATGAGTGCTTTTCTGAGAAGAAATCTACATTGAGAGATGTTAAAAAAGGAGGAGGACGAGGAGACGAGGAGGAGGAGGGAGGAGCGAGAGTGGCAGGAGAAACAAATAGCATTGGTCAGTCATTACAAAAATGTATGTGGATGAGAGAGATAACATAAGTGAAAGGGAATATTCTAATAAGCCAACAAAAGTTTATAACAATATACACAGTCTCTCAAGTTATCCATAATTTTTAGACAATCTATTACATCCAGGAAGGAGGGAAAATACAACTGAGGGTCAAGTCATTTATGTAAAAAAATATATTGCAACATGTAATGAAACAAAATCTTCAACATGCAAATTGGCTGTTTAAAAGTTTCCAGGCCATTGGTCTCACTTCTCAGCATATGAATAAATGAAATTAAAAAAAACCCACCTATATTTAATTTTTGTGTTCATAATGCTACAAATAGTGACATATTTTTCTTTCCTTGGTAGTCTCAATCTTTCCCCCCTCCAAAACAAGTCAGGGTTCACCCTTATTGTTCCAAGTACCCTTTTTTGCTTGTCTGCAAGTTCTGACTCTGTACTGAGCATCTTGAATTTATACTAAATTCACATAAATCTTTTCATATGCTCTCCAAAGAAATGAAATAATTTGTGTTCACTCTCAAATCCTTCCCCATTCATACATAGATCTACATAATTTGTTTAAAGATTTGCCAAAAAAAAAAAAAAAATTCCAATAGGCTGCCCTCTTTTACCTCTGTGGTGATAAAAGAAATCAAATGAAAAAGAAATCAAAAGTAATACCACTGAACAAAACCTATAGTCGCAATCATGCATGTACTGTATAAGCCACTTTTCATAACTGAAAACTTGATCGTGTCACTCCAAGCTTCCATTGCAAAATCTTTCTGAGCAATGGAGAAGAAAGGCAGTAAAAAAAAATCAGACATAAATAACTCATGCACTAATAGTTGAATGTTGGATATCTCATGAAAAAAGGGACAAGTTCTATATAGAACGTGAGATAAGATTGATTGGAGTTGCTATAGTTCCTGATTTCATATAAAAATAAAATTCCAAAGCTAAGTAGAGACATCAGAATATTAGAGATATCATGATAGTTAAAATAGACTCTTTCCGTGGATTGTAGAAGACCAGCTGAGGTTCCCAAAGCAATAACAACAATGTTGCTTTTGAGGGGGAAAATAATTTTTAATTTTTGAAAAAAGGAATCACATTATATATCAGATAGTTTTTGTATCATGAGAAATATGAAAACCTGATCATTATTTTTGCAAAGTTTGCTGGAAAGAAGAAGCTGTGTTCCAAGTAGATCTGAGATCTGCATCCTCCTATCCTTCCATTAGAGCTTGAAGACTAGCTCTGCCAAATGCCCTGAAGGACTACCACACTGGAAGTGGCTATTAGACTGATAACAAACCCCACCTCCTGCTTCCCTATTTGTCCATTTTTTAATTCTTATCTCACTTTGTTCTCATTGTTTTCTTTTTCACTGTTTATTCTATTGTTCCTTCACTTTGCTGTTATCATGTTTACACTTCTTTTCATTTCTCTATTTTTATTGTTGTAAATCATCTAGAGTAGTCACATAACACAATGGGAGGCAAATAAATTAAACAAACAAATAAACCCTATTTACAAATCACTCAAGAGTTATAATTAAAAAGACAAAGCTAACCAACCTAGAATACCTCTTCTTCACAGTCAATACCCAGATAATCTGGAAATGGGACAAGATAAACAATAGGAGAAGAAAGAATACCATGATCAAGGAACAATCAACATAAAGACTAATAAGGATAGATACTGTATATAAACAGGCATCAGGGCCCACCCTCCCGGGCAATGATGATGTTATCCAGTTGAGGAATGAAGCATCAGCAAGAAAATAATACTCAAGAGCACCAAGAACTCATTGACAAAAGGGCTAGTCTAAGCTGCATTAATATTTCCATTAAACCTAAATCAAACTTTCAAACTTCAAAAAAAAAACAAAAAACCCCACCTCTGTAATTTAGCTAAGTCAAATGGAATATAAAAATTGGTTCTCAGAATACATTTCATTGAGCACAGCATAATATTTCTTCCATCTTGGGTCAAAGTGAACTTTCTATAATGGAAATGAATACTTGCCAATTACACTATATAGAACAGTAGTCACCAACTGGTGGGCCATGTAGAAAAAATGCCCCCCAAAATATGGGCCATGCAGTTCTTGTGCCTCCTGGCTCTCCGAGGGACCCCGGAGTCAGGTCCCTGAGATGCACGTGCCAACCAGCTCCCACACACGGCAGCGGCAGCAGCAACAGTCCCCACCTCCAGTGCCTGCTGTCAGCTCTTCCGCATTAGTTCTCTACTTTTGAATTACTCCCGGCTCTCTTCCCACTCCGCCCCGCCACCCACATGCAGGCAGGCAAGGAAAGGGAGACAGACCCATGTGTAGCTTTCAGCTCTTCCAGCCCTCACTGCCTCTCCCAACATCTAATCCTTGGAGATGCCGGCAAAGCCGCTGCAGTGGTAGTGCCCTGAGTTGCTTGCTTCTTCTCTACTGCCTCCTCCTCCTCCTCCTCCAGCACCACCTCCTTCTCTGTGCAGGGTGATTCTTAATTAACTGAGCATACTAAGGCAACTCAGGGCGCTACCACTGTGGCAGCTTTACCTGAATCTCTAAGCTTCAATGTTGGGAGAAGCAGCAAGGGCTGGAAAAGCTGCACATGGCTCTGTCTCCCTTTCCTTGCCTTCCTTCATGTGGGGGGGGGAGAAAGAGAGAGAGCCAGGAGCAATTCAAAGCTAGAGAACTAATGGGGAAGAGCTGACAGCGCTGGGGGTGGGGACTGTTGTTGTCACCCCACTGTGTGTGGGAGCTGGTTGGCACATTCATCTCAGGGACCTGACTCTGGGGTACCTCGGAGAGCCGGGAGGCACGAGAACTGCAAGTGGGAGCATTTGGTGGTTTTTAAGATCTCCTAGAATGTGGTAGTTGGCTTTTTGTAGGTCACAGTGAAAGAGTGAGTTTGTTTTGCCTCCTTTCCTCCCCTGGTAATGCGAGATATGCTTTCTCTCCCCCCCACCCCCCAAATAATCACTGGCTGTGGCTGGGTTTGGCAGCAAAGTGCTAAAGTGAGCGAAATGCCCCCAGGGACACTGTTGTAACTATGTATCATTCATGTGTTTGCAACTGTGTATCATTGCAACTATGTATCATTCAAGCGTTTGCAACATTGTATCATTCACGTGTAATCATTAAACTTCTGTCTCTTCAGTGACCTTTGCAAGGCACGTACAAGGGACAAGGAGCTAACAGTTTATTCACATTATGAGTAATTTGTCTGGTATGCAGCTTTGTAAAGCAGGTATATCCTGCTTGAATTGTAAATCTTGCATATCCTGTTTGACCTGGGCTTGACCTAGGCTCTGAAAAAAAATCACCCCCTTGTGAAGAAGCATAATAAAAGACCGTGTACCAAGACATTCTGGGCACACTCATCCCGAGGAACTTCGTCTCCTGTCGTTTCTTTCTCCTTTTGCTCCCTATCATGAGACGCCCATCTGATGCGGGATAGCAGATACCGCAGGACACCTTTCCTTGCCTGTCCCCAGGTAAGATTGAAAGAACCTCCTCCCAGCTTTTCCTCGGCTGCAGATCTGAGCCCCTCAATCCTCCACCCAGGATCTGAAAGGAGTTCCCACTTTCTCCCTTTCCCTTCCCCCAATTAATCACTAAGAACAGCAGTCTTTCTGCAGGCAGATGCCTGCTGAGAAGCCCCTGGAGAGGCAGCCAAGGGTTGCTGACCCCAAGGATGGCAAAGCCCCCTTTTCTGCCTCTGCTCCTTCCAGCAGCAGTTGCCCCGAGGCCCCTCAGCTCAGAGACACACCCACCCACTCTTCTGTCTCTTTGGAAGGTGCCAAGTGGGGGAGGCTTCCAGCTCAGAACGTTTTATTTTGTTATCATTAAGCGTTTACATTTTTGTTATAATTAAATAAGTGTGTGTGTGTGTGTGTGTGTGTGTGTGTATTTATATTAAATATATTAGCTTTTTTTTTTAAATCATATTAGTGGTCCTCGGGATTTAAAAGTATGAGTTTGGTGGTCCCTGAAATCCAGAAGGTTGGCGACCCCTTATATAAAACATGAAAAAAGTCAGTTCTACAATTAGCTATTAGTATGCTATCCTTACCTTTCTATTCATTACATTTTCACCTTCTTATCTTGATATTCAGGGAAGCACAATTCTTATAACTTAGTAGTAATCTACAGGTCCCACTGGTAAGAGTGAGATGTCATGTCAAACCAGGTTTCTAATATTTCCCAAATAGCAGTTGGTTATTTACAGAATTTACAATCTCCTGTTATAGCTTAATGCCTCACAGTTGCTATCTAAAGTTACAATATTTCAGTTTTTATAACCTGACTTGTTGTGAATGAATAATACCAATAAAGTTATCTTGAGCTTGAAGTCAAGTGCAGGGTTCTGGCCCTGCACTTCTGATTGGCTGTTAATGGCAGGATCTGATTGGTCCGTTCAGGATCATCTGATTGGCCATTAACAGGCCATTCTCATTGGTTAACGGAGCTAACGCTCCAGGATTGCTATTGGTTCAATAGTTAATAAATTGCCTATATAAGGAAGGCTATAGCAGCCCTCCAGTTTGAGCTGTCACAATATGTAAATAAAGAGTTTGAAGTTCACTGTTTCTACTGGCTCATCTCCATCATTCACACCCATGCTCCAGACTTAACATGACTCAATCTCTGGATACTGGATGATGTATTTTACAAAATATATAGTAAGGTCTGAAAAAAGACCAACTTCTATTTCGCTTCCAATTTATACATATGTATAAATAGAGCTATAATATAAAAACACATAGAAACACAAATTTACTTAAAAACATAGAATAAAAATAAATAGCCCCAAATATTTTTCTAATTAATAATTATAGCTAAACTCATTAGAAAGAAACAAGTAAATGACCTTTAAATTGTACTTAAAAGCATGGTAAATACATTTGCAATCATGTTTAAATAGGTATTTAATCCTTAGGACTTGAGGATCTCGGTTTGTAAAACATCCTACATTTTTAAATACATTGCGGCCCTCCCTTGTGGTTTAAAAGGGATTTAATATTGTGTTGCATTAAATAGTCATGATTGCCTCTTGCCCAACATTTGCTTAGATTTTCTTATAAGAAAGTTCCATTCAGCTGAGATCCCTGGCAATTTCATATGGATTGCACACTTTTGTTGCTATTAATCCCAGCTGGGAGATTAAAGAGCAATTTTCTCTTTAAGAGCCATTGGTGACTTGGCCCATATCAGTGTCTTTTCGTTCGGCATTATGGATAGTCAACTTTCTTAATTTCTCTTAAGAAGTAGAAAGAAAAGCATATTTGTTAGAGGAAAGGAAAATAGGAATTGTCTTTAAAAGCATCCTGACATATACATATCACAGGGAACAAAAAGGAACCAAGCAGAGAGCAAATTGCTATTCTGATTGCTATGCAGAATTGGTCATTGACTGTTGAAAGAAAAATAAACTTTTTCATTCCTTGCCAGATGCTTAAATCTTCCATGTATTCATATATGCATTTATTTATTTTTATTTATTTATTTATTTTTGTCAATTGCTTACAAGATAATAGGTATAAGTAAAAACATAGTTATAAACACATGGATACATATAAGAAAAATAAAAAAAATAAAAGAAACAATAGGACAGGGATGGTAGGTACATTGGTACCTTTATGCACGCCCCCTACAGACCTCTTAGGAAAGGGGTGAGGTCAATAGTAGACAGTCTAAGGTTAAAGTTTTTGGGGTTTGGGGAAGAAACCACAGGGTCAGGTAGAGTATTCCAGACATTGACCGCTCTGTTGCTGAAGTCGTATTTCCTGCAATCCAGTTTGGAGCGGTTAACCTTGAGTTTGTATCTATTGTGTGCTCTTGTGTTGTTATGGTTGAAGCTGAAGTATTCATTGACAGGGAAGTCATTGCAATGTATGATTTTATATACTATACTTAGATCGGACAGAAGATGATGTAGTTCTAGATTTTCTAGGTCTAGAATTTTGAGTCTGGTGGCATAAGGTATTCTGCAACAAGTAGAGGAGTGGAGAACTCTTCTTGTGAAATATTTCTGGACTTTTACAACTGTGTTAATATCAGATACATAATGTGGGTTCCAGACTGATGAGCTGTATTTGAGTATTGGTCTAGCAAATGTTTTGTATGCTCTAGTTAATAGTGCAATATTACCAGAGAAAAAGCTATGTAAGATTAGGTTAACAACTCTTAATGCCTTTTTGTCTATGTAGTTACAGTGGGCTCTAGCAATTAGATCATTAGAGATGAGTACTCCAAGATCCTTGACAGAGTTTGGATCATCAATAAAGCCAAAGATCTTTGCAGGATCCAATCTGGGTCTATCACCAGAAAAAGATTTAGTCCTCCAAGTTTTCAGATGTTGGAAGAAAAATCAGGTCCAGTTCCAATTCAGGAGAAAGATGCTAGAAATAAAAGAGAGGCAGGCTGCCCAAAAGGAAGTCTATTTATTTGGTAACCAGAAACTAGTGACAGCAGCATGTTTCTAGGATGGCAGACAAAAAACATACACTGAACAAATAAATAAATTTAAATCTGGATGGAATTATATATGTGGTGGTAGGGCCACACAAGATGCTACCACCATACTTCCACGTAGAAAGCAGACTCACACCCACACAGAAGATGAGACACAACCACAGACCAGAAGCTGTACCACAGCTACATCACTACCCGCTTCAAACCGCTCCGACCCATACCCCCACCTCTCTTAACCTCCACCTTTTGAACCTCCCCTCTCTGTTGTATTCCACTTTTCTGTTGCTTTCTGACATTGTATCAATTTTTCACCTTATTTTTCTCTTTCTTGGTTGTTTTTTTGAGTCTTAAATTCTCCATTTTCCTTCCCCTCTTCCTCCCTTCTATCTTGGCTAAAGTTATTTGTCCATTAAAGATGGCTTCTTGTTCTTGTTGTTGTTTTGCTCTTTTGAAGACAGCAAAGTTCACATTCTGGACAGAGAGAACCACTAGTTTGAAAGAGGGCTAATGGAGGCAATCTACATTAACACTGAACAGTCCTCTCTCAACAGAAGAGAAGAGATTCAAGAACACATATTTCTTGTTTACAACACCGTCATTTTGCAATTCCAAGGTGGTTCCATTCCCATTTTCACTCTGATTCATGTGATCCTGAGGTAAACAGATAAACCCCCAAGTAACTTCAATTAATGATTGAACAGAGTGTAAAGATCAGATGATTGCAAGAATATAAATCCTTCCATTCCCACCATTCAGTTAGAGCTGAAGAAACTTATTGGCTGAGAAGTGAAACAGCTTCAAGAAAAAAAGGAAAGAAAGTTCCGTTGCTTTTTGAAAAAAGTATTAGTATTATTTTAAAAAGTATTATTTTTTCAAAGTATTGAAAAATCCCTTTCACAGAGGCAGACAGCCAGAGGTGATCCCTCGCTAACATACACTGAACAAATAAATAAATTTTAATCTGGATGGAATTATATATGTGGTGGTAGGGCCACACAAGATGCACACTTCCCCGTAGAAAGCAGACTCACACCCACACAGAAGATGAGACACAACCAGAGACCCAAAGCTGTACCGCAGCTGCATCACTACCCGCTTCAAACCGCTCCGACCCATACCCCCACCTCTCTTAACCTCTGACTTTTTAACCTCCCCTCTCTGCTGTATTCCACTTTTCTGTTGCTTTCTGACATTGTATCGATGGGTCAAAAATAATTACTTTATTTTAAATATTTATTAAATATAATATAGCAACTTGCTAAACCTGGATTCACTGCAAAAAATAATAAAATGTGTCTGATTCCGTATTAAAGGAAACCCTGGAGTTAAAATTTCACCTTTCTTCTCATACTAATTTTTTGTTTCCAAAGCTATGAAGAAGGGTATTGTTACTTTCTATATTTTTCCTAACAAACTTTGGAAGTGCTTGGTATATCCAAACACTTAAAATATTTAAAATTTAAATATTATTTTGTAAAGTTTGAATCATCTTAGATTTTCCCTTCTTGCAACAATTTTACAATGTATTTCATGATTAAGTCAATTCAGAAGTAGCTTTAGTCAAATAAGCGGTAAGATGAGAATGGAGGAAGTGTATCTTTGTTTTCTTATTTTCATTTTTAACCCAAGTCACACAACAGGAGAAATTGGACTTTCAACTGCTCAGAAGATGCACTGTGTAATTTGCCCAATGCTTTTTGCCATATCCCCTCTAAAACATTTCCTATTTAATATGAACAGTAGGAAACTGGTTGATAGCTAGCAATTAATTAGTGAAACACCATATGTTAATAGACACACAGCAGATGTGTAGAAACGGAGACTCTGGTTTGGAATAATTCTGCCATTGCAGTTCAGGTAAGAAGAAAAATTAATCATAGTGCTAAAGTTTGTAAATGGTAACTTGACTAGTACAGTTAACAGTTTCTGTATAGGGTAAAATGTAGCAGATAATGACAAACTTAAACTCTTGTAAGTCTAGGACTATCTACACTGCTTGTGAAGATTCATTAAGATGAACAGTAAGTGATGAAATGGCCAGAGTAGCCAGCAGAGGGCACTAAATCAAGATTAAATGGGAGTGGGGGAGGAACAGGCTTTGATCTGTAGTTGTGTGGTGTGAGGCACAAGCACACATTAGTTCTTAAATGTATGGGAGACTCCTTTTACAAAAAGGATCCAAACCATAAAGGGCTAATTGGGAAGCTGATGTTGACATTAAGTCAATTCAGTGACAAAGCCAACTAAAATGGTTTGGTTTTGTTTTTGGTGGCAAGTTCAAAGTCTCGCTGAATTGCATGTGTGAGTCTGAGAGGTCAATATTTAATAACAAACATTAGAAAATTATGTTGGGCATGTTAGCAAAAATCATATCTTAATAAGTTATGATTAATGGATTTGCCAGACAAGAGAAAAATGAACAGCCCTAACCCTTCAAAGCAAATTTCACAAATAGGGTAATAATATGTATCAGAGACATTTTTTGTTTGCATTTAAGAAAACAATTGTTTATGCATTTGCTATTTAATTGAGCATGTACCAGAAAATGGCAATTAACTCTTTAGCTTTTATGCAAAGCCAAGCCATTAATGAACAACAGTGTATTGGAGAGGTTTATTTATTTATACAGTTAAACCAAATTATTATATTAAATTATTTTATCAGGACCCAGCTCCTGTATTGCCACATGTATCACATAAAAACACAGAAAAATTATGACACAGGGAAATCATTGAGTTCACCTTTTGAGTTTTTTGTTGGTTTGTTTTTGTTCTCTTTTAATTTCTTTATTATTCTTATTTATAATTGTTTTTGTCAGATGATAAGCAACAGTAAACACAAGTTCTACAGATACATGACTTACAAGCATGCATCTGAACTCTTTAATTTATGCATGATAAAAATGGATGTTTAACTCTTCCAGTAACAATCTCTCAGATTAAAATAAGAGTCAAATCATTTTTATAAATCCATTGGAGATGAGCATTGATTGAAGAAGGAAATCCAGGTAGGTCTTTATTCAAATCTGGATATAATAATTGTATTGATAAGGATGAGATCTGAAAATCTTTGTTTAGTGTAACACATTAATGTTTTAGAATGTTTTGCTTAATTTTTTCCCCTAGTTTGCCAAAAGGCGCAAAGCTGAATGAAACATTTGCCAATTAAAGGGAACCAAAAGGCAGACAGATTTCCTTATGAAGATGCTGGCTTAGTTTCTTCCCTTTAAGAGTAATAAAAAAATATGACAGGATGTAAAAATGAAACTGTCAGAAAATATTGAAACAGATGGGGAAAAGTGATAAAAGATGGTTGTTGTTATAAGGGGTATTTGTGTACATGATATAAAGTACAGTAATTTCTCTAGATAAACAGGAATAGCATTTTTTTAAACCATTTACATCTAATCCAAGAAACATGAAAGCTCTTTTGAAAATATTTATCTTTCATATGTTTAAAGAAAGGTAACTAAGCTTGAGGGCAATGATGCATCCAGTCAAATAATCCTGCTCCAGTGTAAGAGTAATAGAGTTGGAAGCAACCTTGGAGGTCATCTAATCCAACCCCTGCTCATGCAAGAGATCTATAATATTTCTGACACATGGCAGTCCAGTGTCTTCTTAAAAATCTCCAATGATGGGGCACCCACAACTTTTGAAGGCAATTTGTTCCACTGGTTGATTGTTAATAATTTTCTCTTTAGTACTAGGTTGCTTCTCTCCTTGGTTAGTATCTTGTCTTGCCTTCAGGTGCTTTGGTAAATAAGTTGGCCCTCTCTTCCTTGTGGCATCTCTTTAAATATTGGAAGAGTGCTCTAATGTTACACCTGTTTTTTTCTTTTGACTAGACCAGGTATACACAGTTCCTGCAATCCGTCTTCTTTTGTTATAGCTTCTAGGCACCTAATCATCTTTGATAGTCTTCTCTGAACTCTTTCCTAAATCTCAACATCTTTTTTGCATTGGGGTGACCAAAACTAGATGCAGTATTCTCGGTGTGGTCATATTAGAGTTTTATAAGGGGCATTATTATTTACATGATCGGGATTCTATTCCTCTGTTAATGCAACCTAATATTGCATTGACTTTTTTGGCTGATGCTGCATATTGTTGACTCATGTTTAGATGGTTGTCCATTAGGACTCCAAGATCCATCTTGCAATTACTACTACTGGGCCAGGTTTCATCTACTCTGTATCTGTACTTTTGGTTTTCTTGCCTAAATGGTAGATTTTGCTTTACTCTATGTTAAATATTGTTTTGTAAGATAGGACCCAGTGAGCAAGTCTATTGAAATTCATCTGGATCTTGAGCCTATCTTCTGGGATGTTAGCTTTTCCTGCCAGTTTGGTATCATCTGAAAATTTGATGAGTTACTCTTTTATTCCATCATCTAAGTCATTTATGAAGATGTTGAAGAGTACTGGACCTAAAGCAGAACCTTAGGGAACCCCACTGCTTAATTCCCTCCATGTAGATGCAGTTCCATTAGAACTGGTATGTCAAATTTAATTTCATTAAGGGCCACATCTAGGTTGGTGTTTGACCTTGGGGACCTATGTCGGTGTGGCCAGGGTGGGTACGGCCAACTCAACATCACTCATGTTGAGTGGCCCAAGCACTGCAAGTGAAAGCAGGCGCCTGAGCTCTATTTTTGGCTGCGATGGTCTCCTGCAACCCTCTGCCAGTGAAAATGGAGCTTGGGAGTGTCACACATGGCCCTTGCGAGCTCCATTTTTTGCTGCAATGGCCTCCTGCAACCCTTTGCATGCAGCCTTCCCAAGCTTTGTTTTCACTGGCAGAAACACCACGGGCTGGCTCTTCATTGTTTCCACCTACTCAGGCAAACTGGTAGTAGTTATTTGGCATGGATCGCCAAACCGGTGGTGACCCCTGGCTGGCCACACCCCCAACCTGGTCACCCGGTTGCTCACTTAGTGATCGCTCTCCTAGCTTTCCATTCCCCATGTCCTTTTTCTCCCTGGGGGAAAGGAAGAAAGGCATGGACGCTGCAAGTATCGCTTTCCCTATGTGAGTAAAGTGCCTGGAGTGAGAAAGAGTGCTGTCTGACAGAGGGGGTGGGGGTGAATCGAGCCTTGGAGCACTTTTGCAACATAAAAGAAATGCATTTTGGAAGCAAGTCCTTTAAAAACTTCTCCAAGGATTCCCCATGGATGCTGCAAGTATTGCTTTCCCCTTGTGAGTTAAAGTGCTGGAGTGAGAAGGAGTGCTGTCTGACAGAGGGGGTGGAGGAATCCACTCCAGCCTTGGAGAAATTTAAAGGAGCTACTTCCAAAACGCTTATCTGTTAAGTGCTCTCTCTCTCTCTCTCCCTTTCTCTCTCTCTCTGTGGGTGTGTGTAAGAGAGAGAGAGAGAGAGAGAGAGAGAGAGAAAGAAAGAGGAAGGGAGAGAAATAAAAAAAATAGGAAGAGAGAGAGATAAAAGTCTGTGCTATTATTTTTAATATAATTTAAAATATAATAAAAATATTAATATAATTTTAATTGTTCCATTATTTATCATGTGTTAATATTTTACACAGTCCCTACACCTAGAGTGATTTTTCTGCCTTTCTTTTGCCCAGGACTACCACATATTTTCCAGGGTTTACATGCATTCAATGTCAATAGTCCAGAGCATAAAATAGTGTTTAACAAGAATTGAAAGGGACCTTGGAGGTCTTCTAGTCCAACCCCCAGCTCAGGCAAGAAAACTGAGGATGCCAAACTCTGAGTAGAAATCCTGGGAAAGGTGTCAGAATAATGCTTAGAAGGGACCTTGGGGGGAACCCTCTAGCATTTCAGAGAAATGGCTGTCAGTCTTTTCTGAAAAACTTCCAGTGATTGAGCACCCAGAACTTCTGGAGACAGGCAGTTCCACTGGTTAATTGTTCTCACTGTCAGGAAGTTTCTCCTTAGTTTTAGGTTGCTTCTCTCTGTTCAGTTCCCATCCATTTCTTCTTGTTTGCATTCTGCTTCTTTGGAAAATACATTGTCCCCCTTTCTTTGTGGCAGCCCCTTAAAAGCCTGTTGCCTATCACACTCTTGAGCAAAGCATGTGAGCCATTTCCTTCTTTCAGTGGTCCATGAAAGTACGTTTATAGTATGCAGATAATAAAGTCAAAAAAGGTGAACAACTTTTTTACAGAACTATAGATAAGTTGAGGCTGGGTAACAAGGAATGGCTGGGAGGGGAGGGACCAAGTGAGGCACCTCTTGATGTGAGTGACATTAAGTTGGCCACACCCACCCAGTCACATGACCATTAAGCCACGCCCACCAAATAAGCCATGCCCACAGAACTGGTAGTAAAAAAAATTGAATTCCACCACTGTTCAAAACCTTCTCAAACATATAATTGTTCCTTTCCCTGTTTCCTAATAGCTGACTATTCTGATTAATTCTCTACTCTGCTAAAATGAAAAACAAACAAACAAACTGGGAAACTGCCCAGACTACTTCATAGGAGTCTTTGTTCTAATCACTTTAAATTTAGAGAAAGACCTGATATTTATGTATTTTTAGAGAGATTTTATTAAAAATCATATGAAAAATAAAATATGAAAAAAGTACCAGGAAACAAAGAGAAAACACAATACCATTTTAACTAGAACTATGCAGGGATGGGCTTCAAACATTTTAGCAATGGGTTCTTTGCCTGGTTGCAGGAAGGGCATGGCTATGGTGGGTGTGGCCACAAAGGGAGTGCTTTTGCCCTCCCCGAGCTCCGGAGGCTTTCCTTGATCTTCCAGGAGAGCAAAAATGGCCTCCCCGGGCTCTGGAGGCTCTCTGGAAGCCAGAAATGGGCCTGTTTCCAGACTTCCCAAACTTCCGGGAGGCCTGTTTTTCCACCTTCCCATGCCTCTGCATGCACCCTGTACTAACTTGCATCCAAAACAGTCTGCGTGGGGACTCCTGGAAGGGATGGGAGGGGCAGGGCCAGCTAGGAGTGTGATTTGCGGGTTCTCCAAACTGTGAAGAATCTTAGCTAAAGAATCTCCCAAACCTTTGTGAATCCCCAGCAGCCCACCCCTGGAACTATGAAGCATTTCATATTAAAATATTAAAAACAGTAGCTCATACCACTTAGGGAAAGGTTCTCAACCTCATCAACTCTTCCATGAAGTTACACATTGTTCATCAATGCGCAAACATTCATTACATGAAAATCATAAATAGCAATAGCACTTAGACTTATATACTGCTTTATAGAGCTTTACAGCCCTCTCTAAGTGGTTTGCAGAATCAGCATATTGCCCCCAACAATTTGGGTCCTTATTTTACCCACCTTGGAAGTATGGAAGGCTGAGTAAACCTTGAGCCTGGTGAGACTCAATCTGCCAAATTGCAGGCAGCTGGCTGCAGCAGAAATAGGTTGCAGTACTGCTCTCTAACCACTGCACCACCAAGGCTCAGTAAATGCTACTATAAATAATTATGAAGATGATAATCAGAAGAACACCAGCAATCTCAACATCGATAGCTCTTGGGGGTTGATATTGACCATTTTGGAGAATCCTTGCCTAAGTGGGAAATGTAGCATAATTCCCCAAGTCTTTTTTTAACACATGAAATTGTGGAAGACATGTATTTTTTTGGGGGGGGGGGCAACTTCCGTTGCTTTAATATTTTTTTCTAATAAGTGCTACGTTCACATCTTTTACTTTATTTCAAAGTATCATTGGAGAACTGAATTGAAAGCATGCTGCACAACTCTATTATTTATCATATTCACTGTCTAACAGACATCAGGAAGAAGAGTAATTGGAATCATAACGCACACATACATTGCTTCAGTCATAATATAAAAGCAAGTAGACAGCGTCGCCTGGCGCAAAAGACAAGTGCTTGCTGGAGGAGTTTGGGGTTTTTTCCGGGTTGTATGTGGGGTGTAGTCTGTCGAGTGGGGACCTTATTTTCCTCCCCATTAGTAGCTCTGCTGGGCTTTTGTTCGTTGTTGTGTTCGGGGTTATATGTTGTATAAAAAGCATTTTATTTATTTTGTCTTGGATTTCCCCGTGTTTGATTTTCTGGATGGTTTTTTTCGTGAATTGAACCATCTGTTCCACCCTTCCGTTCGCAGCCGGATGCGCCGGAGTTGTCAGTGCGTGTCATATGCCCCATTCCGCTAGGAATTTTTCAAATTCCAGCAAGTTGAATTGGGGCCCGTTGTCCGACACGATGACATCTGGGAGGCCATGGGTTGCGAATAGTTTGCAAAGTTCCTTGGTCACGGCCTCTGTGGTGGTGGATTTCATATTGCTTACCTCCAGCCAGTTGGAGTAAGCATCTACGGTTACTAGGAATGTATGCCCCTTGGTAGGCCTGGCAAAGTCTATGTGGACCCTAAACCAAGGTCCCCTGAGGGTTTCCCATTCCAGGATCGGTGCCGCAGAAGGGCTCGGTCTGGTTTCTTGGCAGCGTTGGCACCTTGCCACCCAGGGCTCGATTTGTTTATCCATCCCTGGCCACCAAGCATAACTCCTGGCCAGGGCTTTCGTTCTAACTATGCCTGGGTGCCCCTCGTGTAACAATTCCAATACCTTCCCTTGCAGTTTTTCTGGGATAACCACCCTATCCCCCCACAGTACACACCCTTTTCCGTTTGCCAGTTTTGGAATGTTTTGAATGCTTTGTCGTTGTCCTTTTCCGGCCACCCTTTCTCTACCCAATGTAACACCCGCAGCAGACGTTTGTCTTTATTGGTTTCTCTGGCAATGTCTGACACAGTTATGGGTAGATCAGGCAGAGTCTCTATGCTGAGGGTGCTTGTCATGGGTGCTGGGTCGGTGTCTAGGTCAGGTAGCAGCGAGCAGCTCAAAGCGTCTGCATGTGTGATAGTCTTACCGGGTCGGTGTGTGAGCCGGTAGCTGTAGGCGGCAAGGAATTCGGACCACCTTGTCATCCTGGGAGATAAAATGTTCGGGGTGGCCTGGTTCTCTGCCAGGATGCCCAGCAATGGCTTGTGGTCCATGATGATTGTGAAGGTGCGGCCGTAGAGGTACTCATGGAACCTCTTCACTGCTGCGACGATGGCTAGGGCCTCCTTGTCCAGCTGGCTATAGTTCCGCTCCGGTTTGGTGAGTGTCCTGGAGAAGAAGGCGATGGGTGCTTCTCTTCCATACGGGATTGTGTGGCTGAGGATGGCGCCGACGCCGAAGGGTGAGGCGTCGCATGTGACAGCGAGTGGTAGGGTCTCATTGTATTGGATGAGGACGGCATCCAAGGTGAGCAGGTCCTTGGTTTTCCTAAAGGCGGCTTCCTCGCATTTCCCCCAAGTCCAGGTAGCCGCCTTGTCCAAGAGCCTATGCAAAGGCTCCATCGCGGTCGCCTTCTGGGGCAGGAAAACGTTGTAAAAATTAAGTAGTCCCAGAAACGCCTGCAGTTCAGTTTTAGTCCTGGGTGTGAAGGCCTCCTTAATGGCTCTGATTTTGGTTTCGGTAGGGTGGATGCCATGCCGGTCTAGGAGGTGCCCCAGGAACTCGACCCGCTCTGTGTAAAGTTGGCACTTTTCCCTCTTCACTTTTAGCCCAGTTTCCTTGAATTTGGTGAACATCTCCCTTAGCCGACCCTCTAGTTCTCACTGGTTGGTTGCTGACACCAGCACATCGTTGAACTAGGGCACCACCCCCTTGATGCTTTGCAAGAGTCTCTCCTTGTTGTCCTGTCTCCGCTTGCTGTGGTCCCGCCGTCTGGGGCTGTAGGCTTTCTTAATCAGCAGACGTGGGCGATGTGACCCTTTTTGTCACAGTGCCGGCAGACTGCATCGAAGAAACAGTACTCAGACCTCGGGTGGTCGCCTCCGCAACCCGCACATGCGGTCCCCGACTTACGACCCCGCTGATTGCACTGGAGCTGGTGGATTTCCTCCTCCTCGTCCGAGGTGTCGGAGGCGGAGTGGAATTCGCCATGGTGGTTGGTGGTCTTGCGGTGACTTGCTTCCGGTTGGGCCTCGGTTGCCCATCCAGAGTCAGTGGTCGTGGTGCGGTCCCCTGCGTCCGATCTCCGCATGCGGTTTGCTGACTTCCGGGTAGCCTCGGCTGCGGTGGATTCAGCAATGGCGTCTGCAAGGGTGATGTCGCCTTTGGCCATCAGCTGACTCTGGAGGACTGGATCCTGAAGTCTGAGCACGACTCGGTCCCGGAGGGCCTCATCCATGTCGGAGAATCCGCACATGCCTCCTAGGTTCTGCAATTCGGCAACAAAGTTGCTGATGCTTTCGCCTGGTCTCTGGTCCCGCCGATAGAAGTCATGCCGCCTGATGAGGGTGGGTACGGCGGGGGCGTAGTGGTTGCAGAGCAAAGGTTCGAGGACGTCCCAGTCCATCTCTTTGACATCAGCGGGTTTCGCGAGGGCTTTCGCCATCTTGAACACTGCGGGCCCACAGTGTGTCAGAAAGATGGCTCGTTTTTTCAGCCCGGTGGCATCCTTCATGTTGCTGCATTCGAGGAACATGAGGAATCTGTCCGTGTAGGATTCCCAGTCCTCACTAGCGGGGTTGAAGGGCGCGGGTGGAGCAATGCTGGCCATCTCGTCGGTCTTGCTTCCGTCGAACACGTGCTCAATGGGGTTCAGCCTCGGGATCCCACCTTCGTCGCCAGTGTCATGTCCGTTCGGCAAGGAGATCCGGAGGCAGTGACTATGGTTTCAGCTCTTTATTTAGCCCCCGGAACCGAACTGACTCCAAGGGAAAACTTGCGGCTTTTTATTCTCAAGCCGCCGCGGCTGCGGCCAATGACACCACTTTGAATCTCCCGCGATTTGTATCCGCCAATCATGGGAGATTCTTAGCAGGCCAATCAGCGTGGCTCGCTAAACCAATCAGATCACCCCGTGCTTTGACCAATCAAAATGCGGGGTTTCAAGAATGCAAATGCAGGTACAGAACAGTTACCAAATAACTTGTGAATAATTAAAAGTAAAAAAAAAACAACTCATAACCCTCATTGTTCTCTCTGTCTGTCACATTTCATACCAGCTGTAAAACCATCTAAAAGTATTCTAGAGATAGGCAGACATCTGAAGAAAAAAGCAATTATTTGACAATGAATCAGAATTCTGCATTTACATGCCCACCGTGCTGAGCTTGTCCCTGTCTTTGAGGTCTCTTATATGTTGAAAGGGAGACCCAACCCCATCTGCATTTTCAAGTTAGAATAACCAGAATTTGCATGCTGTCCTAAAGCTGCAATTACAAAACATTTGAGAGACATCTCCATTTGTTCAGAGGCATCAAATGTATGCATTCATACCTGGAAAACTAGCAGAATTATTCCACAAATCAGTGCTTCTTGCAGCTAATCAATACAGACATGCAAGCGAGAGAAGGGAGGGTGACAGAGGGAGAGAATTGTTTAATCATTGCCTTTCTACAAATTGTTGCTTTGCTCCTTTGCCATGTTTTTCTGATCACATCATGTGCATTTTGCAACAGTTGATATGATGAGAAATTGTCTAGCTGTTAAGACATTGTTCCTCTACATACATTCCCACTGGGAGCTGTAATAAAAGCAGGAGTTCATCATTTGGCAGGCAGGTACTTTTCTCAACAACAAGTGTTGTGGTATAGTGTTTGAATGTGTCTTGGAGATAGACTTAAGCTGAGAGCCGGTAAACCAAGGCAAAGAAAACCAAGCAGAAGTTGACTAGAATTGGTAGGATTTGCTGTGAAATTATTGGTTTGAGGGGGTGATAATCAGGATCAGGCAAGAGTTTCTAGAAACAACCCAATCCCAAACTCCAGACAAATTGTTATAGAAGAAAATTGATTTGACTGCTTATAACAGATGATATTACAGGAACATAAATATTAACACTAGTGCCAGATTGATGAAAATGCCAAGGGTGAGGAACTCTTGGTGAAGTTTTCTTTTCCTGTGTTTTACCAGCAAAACTCAAAAGGGAATGAATGACCTTCCCCATCTGGTTAGGTTTCTTTTTTTTTTTCCCTAGAAATTTCAAGACTGTATGCTATTGGGGAGGAATACCCACCTCGATTGTGTACTAGAGTGTATTATAAGGAATCACAAACACACACTTACCTATATACCACTTCATTGTGCTTTATAGCCCTCTCTAAGAGGTTTTCAATGTCAGCATATTACCCCCAACAATCTGGGTCCTCATTTTATCAGCCTCAGAAGGATGGAAAGCTGAGTCAACCTTGAGCCATTCAGAATCGAACTCCTGGAGTGAGCACTGTGCCACCACAGCACCCCATTCCTTAAATTAAAGGTAGTAAACTAACGACTTGGTGTAAGGAGTTCATATTTCAAGAACTAAAAAGAGTTCTGCTCAATGATGAACTGTCAACTTGTGACAGTTGTATGAGTTCCTAATGTGGCATGCAAATCCATTGGTGTCATAGTTTTGCTCCTTATCATTTTTGAATTGTGCAAGTCCCATTCCTGCCTTTTCGCATTCTGTATAATTTTTTCATGAGCATTAAATGCAACTTACAAAGATAACTCTTTTTCCATTATTTCTGTAGCAATTGAAAAAATTGTACAAAGAACATTGATTACTGCAAAGCAAGAAAGTCTCCATCAAAGAAAATAAAATAATGTAATGTAATTAAATTTCTATAACAACTTATTGGAAGTTAAACTGGGCTTTCTTCTCCCTTGTTCAGCCAGCATATTTCTCTGATCCTCTTCCTGCATCCCAGGTCTGATCTGGTTCTCTTATGTCTTCATTGTCAATTCACTGAGAGCATGGAAGAATCAATTTCCAAAAATTAAGATAAATATTTGCATAGATATCTGACTTTTATACTCAACACAGTTCCTCCCTTGGCTGAACATTTGTTTGGCATTGCTATTACAAGTATCAACTATTTTTGAAAAATTATATTG
Organism: Hydrophis major; assembly: GCA_033807585.1. NCBI lineage: Eukaryota > Metazoa > Chordata > Lepidosauria > Squamata > Elapidae > Hydrophis > Hydrophis major. The sequence goes on from CM066329.1 coordinate 161,229,540, forward strand.
AATGAATGGGCATAGGCTATTCATTTGAGCATTGATTCCAATGGACTTCAAGAGACCATTTTCTCCTTATCTGAAGGAGAAGCTGCAAGGTTGTTGTTGTTTTACTTACTCCAGTGATATATTTTCCGATTTCTATAATAATTTCTGCTAGCCTAGAAGCTCTTAAACTATTTTTTTCAAACACTTTCACCAATCCTACATCATAAGCATGTTTATCTGAAGAGAAGCCCAATTATCCTTATCAGTTCTTTCAAAATCTGGACCTGTTGTAAACTAAAATGTGAGGAATTAAAACCTGCAATCATCTACTAGCAAAACCTCTATTCTTTTTTTGAGTTGTGTCCTTAATGGTAAAAATAATGATAGAAGTTTCATGCTTTATATTTTAGCACTGAATGGCCTTCTCCTGTATTCTTAATTTTGTGGTTATTGGACTAAATTTAAGATTTTGTTTGTGTGGTATATGTCCTTTCAAGGAAATTACAAGTTACATGACAAAATGCATCCTTTTTGTCATTTTGTTAACAGAATCATTCTGAAACTACTCTTCCCAAACTGGTGTAACTATTAAGGAACTGAACTTCTAAACTTTTTTCTGCCTCACTTCCTTTGCTGTCTTTATTTCTTAATTCACTTCTTTTTCCTTTGCCAGTTCTTCCCCATGCTCTCTCCTCATGCATCATTAATAAGAAGTCATCTACAATACCAGAAGAGTAGAAACATTGGCAAGACAGTAATCAGAAACTAAGATCTGATGCAGAACTTGAAACACAATTTATTTAAAACTTATTCATGCATTTAAAAAAGTGAGGCAATATTGCCCTGTGGCTTGGCTTTCTTGGATTGACAGTGAAAGGGAAAGTGCAGATGCAGTTCCAGTGCCAGATACTCAAATATCAATCACAGCAAGGTTCCCAATGAATAAAAGGAGTAAGAAATAGTAATCTGAAGAAATTAAGGCATGGCAAAAGGAAAAGGGAATAAAGGATCTTTTAAATAGTGCCTTCCTAGCCAATGTGGATAGTGATTAAGGCATTAGAATAGAAACCTGGAGATCGGGATTTTAGTCCCACCTTAAACATGAAGCCATATGGATGACCTTGGGATAGGTACTCTCAATGCTAGGATGGAGATAGTGGGAACCACTTCTGAAATCTTGCAGAGAAATTGTTCTAGAGAGTCAGATTAACGATTGGAATGGACCTTGTAGGTCAGTTAATTCTAGACTAACCCTCACCCAAGCAGGAGACCCTACACCATTTTTGACAGATGGCAGTTCAGTCTTTTTTTTGAAAGCCTCTAGTGATGAAGCTCCCACAACTTCCGAAGGCAAGCTGTTCCATTGCTTGATTGTTCTCACTGTCATATTTTTTCCCTATTTATAGGCTGAATATCGATCTGCAGAGTTTAGTCCAGGTGGTCACAAGAAGTCAACACAAAGAGTCAACTCTGAGTTCCCCAGATAAAAAAAGATAGCAGAAATTATACATAAGATATCTATCATGTACCAGCAGCATCCTCAGGCTCTTATTACTTTCATCACAATGACTCAAGTAGTGTTGCACCATAAGACTGTCACTTTGGGGGATGCATGTCACATTGTAACACACATAGAAAAGAACAGGACCTGTTGCAGTAAGCTTGCCTCTGCTAAGTTTCAACTGGCACCTGACGTCAGCTTTATCCTTCTCAAATCTCAAGAAATTAATGATGGTTCTGAGAAGACATGGTGCTGAAGTGTGCTATTGTCTCCCTCAAGTGTGAAGCAGAACCATTTAGGAGCAGAGAAAAGTGATGAGTCTGCCTGAGCTTCTTCCAAATGCCATCTTGCACTTCTGGACTTCTAAAAAAATGCTTCAGCTCCCTTTTGTCTGTGTAGCTCTGTCAAAGTCATCTTCCTTAATTCTCTTCCCCCAGCTACTACGTGAGAAATTGTATCTGGAAAATTGTAAGATTTTTTTTAGAAATATAAATCATAAATTATTATTATACTATTATTATTATGTTGTTGTTGTTCCTGCTGTTGCTCTTACTAGCCTTCTGTAAAGCAAGTTTTGCTGCAAAGAAAGCTAAGGACTTAAAGTCCGTTTGTGACATCTTCTGAAAAAAAAAAACCCACAACAGTGGTCACAACCAGATTTCAGTCACTATAGTCAACTACTAAACTAATAATTAGAACTAAATTGAGAGAAGAAATGGAAACCTCTTCAACAATATTTTCTTGCAAGCCATCTTTAATGAACAATGGGTTTTTTCTGGGGAGGAGGAGAAAGAGGATAAGAAAAAGGGGATTTTAAGGTTTGAAAAAACAACCAAAAAAGAGAAAAATGAGAGGAAAGGTGGATGCAAGGTTAGAAAGCAAAGGAAAGGGAGTAAGAAAAGGGAGGATGAGAGACAAAGGGGTAAAAAGGGCAAGAAGAAGAATAAGCAAGAGAGAAAGGGGGGGGGGAGAAGCCTCAATGGTGGGAAGCAAGATCTAAAGAAAAAAAGTTTATTTAGAGACAATGGGTGAATCAAATTAAGGATAAAAGGGGGATTCTGGAAGGTACATAAGATTGTGTTTTTATATGTGTATTTAGAGTATAAAATTTATTGTGTAATTTTAGAATCTACTAAACAGAATCCCAAGATAAATTAAGTGTTATATGAAGTACTTTTAAGTTAGGGTAATGAGTTAAAGGCGTCACTCTAATTAGTGTATAGGAGAAATATAGTAAAAGAAAAAAGATGAATGGATAGTTGGAAATAGAACAGACAAAGAATGTTATTGAAAATGGTCATAAGATATGGAAGGATATATAAAGGTTTTGTTATGGTTTTTTTTGGGTTTTGTATGTTGATAAAAGGCAATAAAATTTTAATTAACAAGAAATAATTTGGATGAAAAGGAGAAGTTGAGATAAGATATGAAGTTAAATAGATAAAGTAAATATTGATATTATCATTGGGAATCATTATGTTCTATTGGTCTTCTTCTTTAATTATTAGTATTTTTTTTTAGAAAAGAATTTATAAGCTGTTATGCCTTGATTGTTTGTGCACTGTTTTTGTAAAATTAATAAAATTGGTTTATAAAAAAAAGAGAAAATGATAATAAGATATGGAAGGATATATAAAGTGAATATGATGTTTGAATTTGTGACTGTGAGAAGAGTTTAACCCGGGATCAGGCAGCCTTCAGAAAAGATATTTTAGTTTTGTTTGTTTTTTCTATGTTCTGTGTTTTGTATGTTTATGAAAGGCAATAAAATTTTAATAAGCAAGAAATATAATTTGGATAAAAGGAGAAGTCTGGATAAGATATGAAGTTAAATAGATAATGTAAATAGTGATATTACAATTTGGAATTATTTTGTATGTTCTATTGGCTCTCTTCTTTAATTATTATTATTTTTTAAAAAAAGATTCTTCAAGTTGTTATGCCTGGATTGTGTATTGTTTTTGTAAAATTAATAAAATTTGTTATAAAAAAACAACAACAATATTTTCTTGCAGAATGGTGATATTATGAATAGTGAATATAGTGAATATAAAAATTGATACCTCTAACTAAACATTGACAGACAAAGCAATTAAGTGTCTGCCCTTCTCCTATGCCTTGATGGAATTATATTTCACTTCTAGCAAAAAAATTAGGTCCCTTGTTAAAATGTTAATTAAACTATGTTATTTGACTAAAGCCCCAGGAAAAAGTTTGAATGTGCAGAGGTACATAAAGATAATATTGATGCCCAATCCTTTAGGGCACAACGTCCTTTTTCACAAGGTTATATCTTAGTATTAAAGAAGAAATGAGAAAATGCATCCGAATTATAGTTCTGATAGTAACTTTGATATAGGAGCTTTAAAATATTTTATTGTAGTATTTAGTGCAAAATTAAAACCTGGGTTGAAACCAATAACATTCTGAATAAATAAGCAAATTTGGGGGACATGCATAATGTATTGTGCAAAGACAATCCTTATATAATCCTTTGCTTCTCTTGCTTTTGATTCATAAATCTTCTTCAGTGACTGAGATATATCTTCATGCAGCCATTGTATGAGCAATGATTTCTGATGGAGGAAATTGCTGAAAGCTCATATTGATTTGAAGGTTTATTCAATTTTACTGGTACACTAAGGAAAAGTTTCAAATACAGCCAAAAAGGTCACCTATGATTCCAGTTATCAAAAAAGGTGCCAATTTTTTTCTTGTAAAACATACACACAACTGAACTGAACCAAAAAAATGTTATTCTCCAACTTCATAAGGCTCTGTAGAACTCAGTGGGAAAGATAAGGAAGGATTTGAAAAGTTTGCTAAGGAAAAGCAGTTAGGTAATCCTCAATCTATGACCACAATTGGGAGTGGACATTCTGTCACTAAATGATGCAGTCAGTAAGGAAGTTATATCTGATCTTACTCTTCTCCTTCTTTTCTATTACTCTAATGTTATGGGAGAAAGGTTACTTTCTGTTTACCCATCTGTATCAACTTGCACACTTGGGTCTTTGTTAAGGAAGTCAGACTGGAGAGGGGGGGGATATGCCTTGTTTCTTCCCCATCAATCTATTCATCCATTTTTTCCATTTTGGGTTAATTTATGATTTTCAAAAAGTGTGATCCACACAGAGAGGGCGGAGCTGGCATCATGACGATACGGCAAGCAATCTTGGGGATCTGAGATCGCTGCCAATATCTTTGCTCCTGGATGGTCCAAACTGACTAAACCATCCCGAAGAGATGGTGAATGTAAAGAGTGAATGCTGTAGATCCCAGGGATACTGCAAAGTCCCTGGTAGATCCAGGAGAAGCTCTTTTTGGCCAGCAGCAAAGAGGCAGCCATTAAAGTTGTTGGGACAACTCTGAAATGGAAGAGAACAGAAAGAGAAAGTGTGCCGGTTTGGTGAGAATTTTTCTTTACTTTAAGATTTGAAAGGACACCCTAAGGAAAAGAAAGAATCTGTAAAACCTTACACGGAAGTGATTAAGTGGCAATTTTAAACAGGAAGTGAAATTAAGATTTTTTTTTCTTTGCTGGACTTTTTATATATGTCTTTTTTTGTTTTTGAAGCTTAATTTTTACGTTTGCATTTAAGCTTCAAAAACAAAAAAAGACATATATAAAAAGTCCAGCAAAGAAAAAAAAAATCTTAATTTCACTTCCTGTTTAAAATTGCCACTTAATCACTTCCGTGTAAGGTTTTACAGATTCTTTCTTTTCCTTAGGGTGTCCTTTCAAATCTTAAAGTAAAGAAAAATTCTCACCAAACCGGCACACTTTCTCTTTCTGTTCTCTTCCATTTCAGAGTTGTCCCAACAACTTTAATGGCTGCCTCTTTGCTGCTGGCCAAAAAGAGCTTCTCCTGGATCTACCAGGGACTTTGCAGTATCCCTGGGATTGACAGGATTCACTCTTTACATTCACCATCTCTTCGGGATGGTTTAGTCAGTTTGGACCATCCAGGAGCAAAGATATTGGCAGCGATCTCAGATCCCCAAGATTGCTTGCCGTATCGTCATGATGCCAGCTCCGCCCTCTCTGTGTGGATCACACTTTTTAGTATTTCTTAGTATTAATGTTTTCCTTCTTTTTTTTTTTAAGGGAGTAGTCTTTTTTATTTTTTCTCTCTCCCTACCTTGTATTTTTTTGTTTACTTTCCATGTTGGTTTTTTTTTTTCTGGCTTCCTTTTTTTGTATATCTTTTCATACCTGAGACTTTTTAATTGGATTAAGGTGTTGAAGAACCTGAAGAACTTTTTTTTCTTAGGTTTTTTACTTTCTATTTTTCTGCCTCCTGCAAGATTTAACAATTCTTTCTTTTTTCTGTTTATGTTTTTTTCTTCCTTTTTTGAGTTTTTACTGCTATTTAACTAATCAATTGGATTAAGGTATACAAGAGCCTGAAGAATTTTTATATTTTTTAAAAATTAATATTATTTGGCTTCTTTTTTCCTACTAGTTTTACTTGGAATTACAATTGATTATCTCATGAGTGGATTAAGGTCTAGAAGAACCTGAAGATTTGGAATTGTATGAAACGAGCAGGAAACTAACAGCGGCTGATTCCTCAAGTCTACTTCTTCCTCTTCACCATCTGGAGGACAACGCACAATATAGACAATGTTACAACAAGAAAAAGAACAGGAAAAGGGAATGCTGCAGATGATCATACAAGGAATTCAAAATATACAAACAAGAACAGAGAATATTGAAAAGAGAACAGAGAACATTGAACAAAGAACAGGAAAAACTGATGAGAAGGTGGAGAACATTCAACAAATGATGATGAAATATGACAAGAGATTCCAAAAAATTGAAGAAGATAAACAAAGAGATAAGAAGATTGGAGATATTAATAGCAGATTAACTGTGGTTGAACAAGATAAAAGTGGAATGCTGAAATGGGAGATGGACAGATCAGAATTTTATCTCAGATTCCAAAATATAGAGGAAGAAAAGGGACAAAACCTAACTGAGATAATGATAGAAATCTTGGCTGAAGCTCTGGAAATAACCAAAGAGAAGATGATGGATGGAATAGATGAGGTTTTTCGAGTCTTCACAAGATATGCAATGAGAAATAGCTTATCAAGAGAAGTTCACATCATATTTACAAAGAAAGCCATTAAAACACAAATATTGCAAGTGGCAAGAGAGAAAATATTGAAATATAAAAATAAAGAGAAAATATTGAAATATAAAGATAAAGAGATTGTGATCCTGAAACAAATACCCAGAAGAGTGAGAGAGATGAGAAGAGAATACCGATTCCTGACTAAAATTCTACTTAAAAAAGAGGTGAATTATAGATGGGTCATTCCAGAAGGTTTAATGTTCATATGGCAAGAACAGAGACACAGAATTGACTCAAATGAGAAAGCTGAATTATTTTATACAGAATATTTTGGAGGGAAAGAGGAGGACACAGAAAAAGATATATCACAAATTGAATTCCAAGAGGACTGACAAGTAGCGACTGAAAAAGAAGAAGGTACAGTAGATGGAAAGGTGGAAGTTAATGAAGAATGTGAACCAAGATCTATGAGAGCTGCCAAACCTACCTATAAAGTATAATCATGGAAGAGAAAAAACTAATTACAATTAACAAAAACAGACTTAACTCAGCTGTTAAAAAAAGGAAAACTTTCCATAAATTAGAGAAATTAAAATTTGATATAATCTGCCTACAAGAAGTACATATTAAAAAGCAACATGAACAACTGTTGATACAGCCTAAATTAGGGAAAATATTTACTTCTTTGACACAATGCAAGAAAAAAGGAGTGGTTTTCGACATTAAAGATATTATCCCAGTGAAATTGATTTATATCGATGACGATGGAAGATTACTAATGGTGGAAATAATGGACAATAATATGAAAACACTCCTGATTGCAATCTATGTCCCAAACGACAACCAAGAAGAATTTTATAGAAAATTACATATGAAAATAATTGAAGTGGACTATGCTAATATAATTATCATGGGAGACTTTAATAGAATTGTAGACAATAAATTGGACTATACAACACAGAAAACAACAAAGCAAAACAGAAAGACTCTCCCTAAATCCTTTTTTAAAATGATAGATGAAATAAATTTAAAAGATACATGGGGAGAAAGAAATGCTTACGCTAAACAATACATCTTCTATTCAAACAGATATTTATCATGGTCCAGAATAGTAATGATATGGATGTCAACAGAATTGTTTGCTAATATCCAAGAAATAAATATTGAAACAAGTACTTGGGCAGATCATAATCCAATGACAATTAAATGGAAAGGACAAAGAAGAAAATCTAGATGGATGTTAAATAACACTATACTAAAAGAAAAAGACTTCATACAGAGGATGGAGAAAGAACTGCCTTTTTTCTTTAAAGAAAATAAAAAAGAAGACACATCAATGCAGAATGTATGGGATACAATGAAGGCATATGCCAGAGGCTTGATAATAGACTATACAAGGAAAAGAAATACCATGAAAGGCATTACAGGATGAGTATAAAGGACTTGAAAAAGAGTTACAGAAAATGCCACAGAAAAAGGACATTAAGTTAAAAATGGACATAATTAAACATAAAATGGGATTAATGAAAAAAGAATTAGCACAGAAAATCAGAGGTGTGAAACAGAACTATTTTGAAGATGCAAATAAACCAGGGAGATGGTTAGCATATAAACTGAGAAAGGAGAGAGAATCAAGGAAAATCTTGCAATTAATAGATGATCAAGGCCAAGTTTGCTATGGAAGTAAAGAGAAGAAGGAAATTATATGAGACTATTATGGGAAACAATACACACAAGAGAATATTGACGATGAAAGAGTTAAACAGTACTTACAGAATGCTAATCTACCCCAGATACCTAAAGAGATTGAAATAATGTTAGAAAGCAATATAACAATGATGGAGTTAACTGAAGCACTTAAGAAGCAAAACAATGGAAAGGCATCAGGCCCAGATGAACTTCTGGCAGAATTTTACAAAACACTACAAGAATCTCCCATTGCTAGAAGTTATGAATGAAGTTATGTTAAAGAAGAAGATACCTAAATCATGATCAGAAGCTTATATTACACTTGTCCCAAAAGAGGAGGCTGACCTATTACAAATCAAGAACTATAGACCTATTTCCCTACTAAACACAGATTATAAAATTTTTGCTTCAATATTGGCAGAAAGACTTAAAAAATACCTAAATAATTTTATTCATCCTGATCAAAATGGATTTTTGCTAAAGAGACAAATTAAAGACAATATGAGAGTAATCTTGGACACTTTGGAATACTATGAGGCACACCCTGAAAAACAAATGGCTTTGATATTTTTAGATGCACAGAAGGCATTTGACAATGTGAATTAGCGATTCATGTTATTACAGTTGGAACAGATGGGCTTTGCTTCATCCAAGCAATAGAAGCTATATATCATAACCAAACAGCAAAGGTAATGATAGAAGGAGAACTGACAGACTCTATTGATATGAGAAAATGAACAAGACAAGGGTGCCCACTGTCACCTTTGTTGTCTGTGTTAACCTTGGAAATGTTAAACAGAAATATTAGAGAAGAAAGGGATATAAAAGGGATGAAAATTAAAAAGGAAGAATTTAAGTTGCAAGCATTCGCAGATGATCTGGTTTTTATTTAAGAAGACCCACTAGAAAGAGCATTAAAATTGATAGAAAAGATAGAGGTATATGGGAAGGTGGCTGGTTTGAAAATAAATAAAGACAAAACAAAGATTTTGACAAAGAATTGGCAGATGTATTGAAAATCCAGGTCATAAATAAGATCAAGTACTTGGGGATACATTTGACAGCAAGATGTAGTACACTAAAAGAGAATAACTATATGAAACTTAAGCAGCAAATAGTGCTAGATTTGGCGAAATGGAAAAATTTACAACTGTTATTAATAGGAAGAATATCAACAATCAAGATGAATATTTTACCCAGAATTTTATATTTGTTCCTTGGAAAAATCTATTTTGAAGATTTAAATAAAATCGTGTTGAAATATATATGGCAAGGTAAGAAAGCGAGAATAAAATTAAAACTTTTGTAAGATGCTAGAATAAGAGGAGGATTTGGTTTGCCTAATTGGGAGTTGTACTACCAAGCTACAAATCTGATGTAGGTACAGGAACGGATAACATTAAGAAATGCTAGATTGTTGACAATAGAAGGACATGATCTGTTGGGGTGGCATGCTTTTTTATGGTATAAAGGAACTAAAACACAGAGGTATTTTAGAAGACATTATATACGGGAGTCTCTGTGGTTAAATTCAGAGAAGACTAAAAGGCAATGTTACTTGAAAATTCCGGTCTAGCTATCGACTATTGAAGCATTTTCTTATCCTATAATATACAAAAAGGAACAAACAGTTAGATATGGTGAAATAATGAATGAAAAGGGTGAACTTAAATCTATGCAAAAACTAGAGGAACAAGGTATAAAGATGAATTGGTTTTCATATGCACAAATACATTCTAGGTATGATAAAGATTCTAAAACAGAAGGTTTCTATGATAAATTGACTGATTTAGATAAGATTTTGACAGATATTGATGAAAAGGTGATTAAAAAACTGTATGGATATTTATTAGAAATTAAACTAGAAGAAGAACAAGTTAAAGAAACTATGATTGCTTGAGGGAAGAATTGCTTGAGGATATGGGATTGATTTAGAGAAATGGCAAAAATTGTGGTCTCAAATTTATAAAATGACAAGGTCAACAGCATATAAAGAAAATTTGTATAAGATGTTTTACAGATGACATTTTTCCCCAACAAGAATAGCAAGAATGTTCAAGAATAAGTCTGAAAAATATTGGAAATGTCATCAGATACCTGGCTCATATTACCATATGTGGTGGACATGTGTGGATGATAAAAAATACTGGATACTTTCCACACAGGGTTGGAAAAAATGACAAAAAAACATATAGACTTGAAACCAGAGATATTTTTATTGGGAATTTTACCTGAAATATATAGTAAAAAATTGAAATATTTGATTGTAAATGTATTAACAGTGGCTAGGATCGTATTTGCTAAAAACTGAAAAAATGAGAAAATACCCACACAGGAGGAAGTTATTAAGAAAATAATGGAATGTGCTGAAATGAGTAGATTGACATTTGAAATCAGAGATAAAATTTGGGATCTATTCTATCAATGGCTAGACAATAAAAACGGTAATGAAATATGTAGATTTTTAGAACATAATGAATATATAAAGATGTATTTTTTATTATATCTACAAAATGATTATAGGATAGATTTGAGATGGAAATATGAACTGTCATAAAATAAATTAAGTAAAATATGGATTATTTCATAAAACATGAATGAATAATAGTATGGTCAAATGATTGATTAATAATGATATTGATGTATTTAGGAATATTTGATTGACAATATAAGAACATGTACAATGTAATTCTAATTGAAGACTATGAAGTGGAAGCACAAAACAATTTGTAAACCAACCGACACACTGTATGTGCATATATGGAAGATGGTTTGTTTTTATGTTGTGGTTGTTTATGTTTGTCTTAAAAAAACAATAAAACTTTTTTTTAAAAAAAGTATGATCCATACAAAATATGTTAATCTTGAAAGTCAATTTCAATTTGTACCAAAGAGTTCTAGTAATTTTAAGTAGGCATATTAATGTATTACTAAATGTATTTACATTGTGGATTTTTTTTTTAGCATGGCATCAGAACATTTGAAAAATATGAAAGCTGAATAAATGAATTATTCATCTATCTATCTATCTATCTATCTATCTATCTATCTATCTATCTATCTATCTATCTATCTATCTATCTATCTATCTATCCCATCTTGTGGTTCAGGCGACTGAGGGATTGAGATCAAGATAAAACATATGAGTTACAGGATAGTTAACGTATTTGTCTTGCAAATGAAGCAGATGGAAAAAGTGTGAGTTACTGCTAAGAGCATTCATCACATTCCTCTCTCCTTGAAGATGGAAGTCATTGGGTTCTTTAGTAATGCTTTTCTGATACTGAAAGGAGAAAATTAGGAACTGTCCTGAATGCTTCTGTATGGTAATCAACAAAATTACATTTGACATACTTTGCAATGGGGAGACAGGACTGCCAAGCATTTGCTGCTAGTTTTAATTTGATATGTCTTTTGGCTTGTATCTCAGAGTCAATTGCTCCCGACAGGATTATGAACCACTGCAGATATTTAAAATGCACTAGGATATTGCTTAATTCCATTAATTAAGCAATAAAAAACCTATTCATTCTTTAAAAAAAACCTTTCCAATCTTAGTCAATCAATAAGAAGACTTTTAAACATCCTCTGCCATCAAAACAATTTTCTGTTTTTCCTTACTTGTTGAAGGTATGATCATGGATCATTACTAAATATTTCCAGTTTAGAATCCTACTGTTGATTGACTGCCTCTCTCTCTCCTCTCTCTCATCTATCTATCTATCTATCTATCTATCTATCTATCTATCTATCTATCTATCTATCTATTAAGTTTGAGCATGGGCAAGAAAGAATGGAGACAAGCCTCTGAACGGTGAACCTCAGCTCTTTATTTACATCGTGACTTGCTTGCTTTAACAGCAGTAAAACCCACCTTATATAGGCAAACCTTGTAACGTTTAACCAATAACAAGCTAGGAACGCTAGCTTTTATAACCAATAAGAACTCTCTGTTAAGGGCCAATCAGATTCCCCAGAACGCGCCAATCCGGTCCGGCCGCTTAACAGCCAATCAGAAGTGCAGGGCCAGAACCCTGCACTTACTCCAAGCTCACACTTTATTAATCATATTGCATACACAACAACCCTTCCCCCTGGTTCCTTAGTTCAGGGCGCAGTTACATAGTCCCTTAAATAGGACAGTTGTCTTTTTAGTCTCTTTGATTTTCATTGTAACGGCTGGTTGCAATCCTGCTGAGGTAGATCATTGTCTGGCAGTGGGGCTGCCTCTGGTTCAGAGTTCACTTCTACGTCGTTGCCCACATTTTCCGCAATTCCCTGAGGTGCAAACGTTTCTCCCTCCGGCTCCACTTCCTGAGTTTCTATTAAATCGTCGTTTCCTTCGAACGGATTTCCTAAGGCTTCATCTTCTTCCGCACCTCCCCCCCCCTCAATTTGGTCATAGGAGAGTTGCGGACTAGCCACTGCAAGCTGCGACCGTAATTGGTCGATATGCCATTTCCAAAGTTTAACGTAAAGGCATTGCACAAGGTAGGATCTGGGGCCGGTTACATGTACAACTGTCGCTTCCACTCACAACGGGTCGCCCGATAGGTTTTTTGCAAAAACCAGGTCTCCTACCTGGAAGGTGCGACAGCGGCCGCTGGATCCTAGTGGTTTCTCTGGTTCATAAGCAGGGTGCAACCAGTCAAGGTGGGAGCGGAGCTTTCGTCCCATTAGCAGTTCAGCGGGAGTTTTGTTGGTGACGCTATGTGGGGTGATGTGTTGCAAGAAGAGGATTTGGTTGACCTTGTCGTCAATGTTATCGTAGTCTACCTTTTGCAAGGTTTTCTTCACAAATTGGACCATGCGTTCTGCTCGGCCATTGGTCGCAGGGTGCACAGGTGAGGTGAGCGCATGGCGGATGCCGCGGTCAGTGAGGTACTGCTCAAACGCTAGTGCAGTAAATTGTGGGCCGTTATCGGATACCAGGACGTCTGGTAATCCGTGGGTTGCAAAGAGTCAGTTTAAAATCTTGATGACCGCCTCGGAGGTCATAGTCGTCATGCAATGAATTTCAAGCCAATTGGAGTAGGCATCGATGGTAAGCAGGAAGGTGTGGCCCTTGGTTGGCCCCGCGAAGTCCAGGTGAATTCGGGACCAGGGTCCACGTGGTGTCTCCCATTCAGCAGGCATGGCTTTTGGTGGGGCGTTGCTGACTTCTTGGCATTTGGGACAAGCTTTAACCCACTGTTCGATTTGCTTGTCAATGCCCAGCCACCATGCGTAGCTTCATGCAAGGGCTTCCATTCGCACGATGCCAGGGTGGCCATCGTGCAAAGTTCTCAGCAGCGCTTTTCGGAGTCATTCTGGGATAACGACTCTATCACCCCAGATGACACAGCCTTTCTGGGAGAAGAGTTCGGTCTGTCGAGACTTGAATAGTTTGAAGTCATCTGATAACTGGTCCAATGGCCATCCACGTTCTACCCAGCCTAGGACTCATGCTAGGGTATGGTCGTGATTGGTTTCTCTCGCGATATCTCGGGCGGTCAGTGGTGGTGAGTTGAGTGCCTCGATTTGCAACATGGTTACCGTTGGTGCCGGATCATCGAGAGTCTCTGGAAGCGGTGCTCGGCTCAATGTGTCGGCGTGGGGAATGGCTTTCCCTGGGCGGTATTGCAGCCGATAGTTATAAGCAGCTAAGAATTCTGACCATCGGGTCATCCTAGGGGATAATATGTAGGGAGTCGGCTTATCTCCGGCTATTATCCCCAACAAAGGCTTGTGGTCAGTCACAATAGTCAAAACCCGGCCATACATGTATTCGTGAAATCTTTTCACAGCTGAGACAATTGCGAGGGCTTCTTTATCGATTTGTCCATAGTTCCGCTCTGTTTTTGAAAGAGTCTTTGAAAAATATGCAACAGCAGCTTCGTTCCCATGAGGCAGTACATGGCTCAAAATGGCGCCCACCCCGAAAGGCGATGCATCACAAGTTATAACTAATGGCAAAGTCTCGTTATACTGCATGAGTACAGAGTCAGAAGTGAGCAGTTTTTTAACATTTCGGAACGCCTGTTCTTCATGGGAACCCCATAACCAATTTGCTCTTTTATCTAACAATCAGTGTAACGGTTCAGCGACAATTGCTTTGTGCAGTAAAAATACATTATAAAAATTGATGAGGCCTAGGAACGCCTGGAGATCAGCCTTGTTTCATGGCCTGGGAGCATTTTTGATCGCTTTTAATTTACTTTTGGTAGGGTGAATGCCCTGGCTATCAATCAGGTACCCTAAAAACTCAACACTGAGTTTACATTTGTTTTTTTTAACCTTAAAACCGGCCTCTTGGAATTTTTTTAGGACTAATTTTAACCGGTCCTGTAAGATTTTTTTTGTAGGGGCTGCAATTAATACATCGTCAAAATAGGGGACCACGCCCTTAATCCCTTGCAATAACCTTTCCATAAGGCTCTGAAAAATCCCCGGGGCTACACTTACTCTGAATTGCAGCTGGGTACATTTAAAGGCACCTCAGTGCATCATAATAGTTTGGGCCTGTGCCGTTTTTCCATCTACTGGTAATTGCTGATATGCCTGAGCTAAATCCAATTTAGCGAAAACTTTCCCGCCCCCCAAGGAATGGAGGAGGTGCTGCACCACCGGAACTGGATATGTGTTCTGCTGTAGGACGTGGTTCAAAGTGGCCCGGTAGTCCCCACAAATTCGGATTGACCCGTCTGGCTTAATGGGTGTTACAATAGGGGTTTCCCACGGGGAGTGATCGATGGGCTCCAACACCCCCTGAGCTATCAGTTTGTCGAGTTGTTCGTCGATTTTAGATTTTAAGGCAAACGGAACTCGACGGGGCTTTAGGCGAATGGGAGCTATTTTTGGATCTAAGCTGAATGAGATCGGGGTCCCCTTGTACAAAGCTGTCCGCGAAGACGTCCCTGAACTCATAGATAAGGTCTTCCTCCCAGTCACAGCCACCAACTCGGTTTACGCCGGCCACTTCAATACCAAGTGGCGCGAACCATTGGAGGTCCAGTAGGCTAGGACTATCTCTATTGATGACCATTAAAGGTAAGTACACTGTGTGCTTCTTGAAGGAGACTCAGACTCTACAAGACCCGACGATGGAAATTCGATTCCCCTGGTAGTCCTTGAGGATGAGGCGTTGGAAACGGAGATCTTGGTGTTGAATTGTGGGGATGAGTTGCTTGAGTGTCTTCCAAGACACCATCGAGAGGGACGATCCCGAGTCGACCTCCATGTGGCAAGGCTGGTTCTCGATGGCTACCGTGACTCGGATTTTCTTAGTTTCCAAAGCTGAGGCGTGACCGATAGTGATAGTATGGTGAGCCTCTTCTCTCTGCAAAGCTTGATTTCTTTTTTTTTTTAAAGAAAATTTTATTAATTTTCTACAAATAGACAAGACAAACAAAACATTAAAACATTCAACTCTCATATTTACATCCAGTGTATCAGTTGGTTCATCATTTTTGTGCATTCATTCTGTAGTCCCAGTTACAATTATGTTACATAACAACTCATATTATCAATCCAAACTTATATATCCTATAATCACTAAACAAAAAAAAAGAAATTTTTGACTATACTTTTAATCATTCATGCTTTATGAGCTAACAATACTTTAACCAAATTATTCAACAAATCATATAATCATACCAAATCAACCCTAAAAAAAAAAACCTTTATAAATATAATATCAAATAACAAAATAATAGCAAAATAGCAAGATAAAGATATTTCTTACTATCTAAAATATTCTATTATCGTATTTTATCATCTAGCCATTTATAAAAAAGATCCCAAATTTCATAAAATTGTTTATCCTCTTGCTCTCTGATTTCAAATGTCAATCTACTCATCTCAGCACATTCCAATATTTTCTGAATAATTTCTTCCTGTAATGGTATTTTCTCATTCTTCCAATTTTTAGCAAATACAATCCTGGCCGCTGTTAATACATTTACAATCAGGTATTTCAAATCTTTACTATATATATCAGGTAAAATTCCCAATAAGAAGATCTCTGGTTTTAAGTCTATATGTTTCTTTGTCATTTTTTCCAACCACATGCGAATTATAGTGCAATATTTTCTAGCATCCTCACAAGTCCACCACATATGGTAATACGAGCCGGGTATCTGATGACATTTCCAACATTTTTCAGATTTATTCTTAAACATTCTTGCTATTCTTGTCGGAGGAAAGTGCCACCTGTAAAACATCTTATACAAGTTTTCTTTATATGCTGCTGACATTGTCATTTTATAATTTTGAGACCACAATTTCTGCCATTTCTCTAAATCAATCCCATATCCAAAATTCTTTCTCCAAACAATCATAGTTTCTTTGACTTGTTCTTCCTCTAATTTCATTCCCAGTAAATAACCATATAATTTTTTAATCACTTTCTCATCAGTACCCATCAAGATCTTATCTAAATCAGTCTGCTTATCATAAAATCCCTCCATTTTGGAATCTTCATCATACCTTGAATGTATTTGTGCATATGAAAACCAATTCATCCTTATACCTTGTTCCTCTAAGTTTTGGATCAATTTTAGTTCACCCTTTTCATCCAAAAGTTCCCCATATCTAACTGTTTATTCCTTCTTGTAGATTATAGGATAGGAAAATGCTTCAGTGGTCGATAACCAAACTGGAATTTTCAAATAACATTGTCTTTTTATCTTCTCCCAATTTAACCATAAAGATTCCCGTACATAATGTCTTCTAAAATAACCCTGTGTTTTAGTTCCCTTATATCATAAAAAAGCATGCCAGCCCAATAGCAAGTCATGCCCTTCTAATGTCAACAACCTATGTTTCCTTAATGTTATCCATTCTTTGACCCACATCAAACTTGCAGCTTGATAATACAATTCCCAATTAGGCAAGCCAAAACCTCCTCTAATTCTAGCATCTTGCAAAAGCTTTAGCTTTATTCTCGCTTTTTTACCTTGCCATATAAACTTCAACATGATTTTATTTAAATCTTCAAAATAGTCTTTTCCAAGCCTAATTGGTATTGTTTGAAACAAAAATAAAATTCTAGGTAAAATATTCATCTTAATTGTTGAAATTCTCCCTATTAATGACAATTGTAAGTTTTCCCACTTCTTCAAATCTGTAATTATCTGTTGTTTAAGTTTAATATAATTATTCTCCTTTAATGTGCTACATCTTGTTGTCAAATATATCCCCAGATACTTAACCTTATTTGTAACTTGAATTTTCAAAAGATCTGCCAGTTCTTCCCTCTGTCTCAATAGCATATTCTTTGTCAAAATCTTTGTTTTATCTTTATTTATTTTCAAACCTCTCCATATGTCTCTATCCTTTCCAATAACTTTGGAGCTGTTTCTAGCGGGTCTTCCAAAATAAAAGCTAAATCATCAGCAAAAGCTTGTAGCTTAAATTCTTCCTTCTTAATTTTCATTCCTTTTATGCTTTTATCATCCCTAATATTTCTATTCAACACTTCCAAGGTCAACACAAATAGCAAAGGAGATAGGGGGCATCCTTGTCTTGTACCTTTCCTTATATTAATAAAATCTGTAAGTTCCACTTCCATCATTACCCTTGCTGTCTGTTTATTGTATATGGCATCTATTGCTTGAATAAATTTTCTGGCAAAACCCATCTGTTCCAATAGTAATAACATAAATCTCCAGTTCACGTTATCAAATGCCTTTTGAGCATCTAGGAATATCAAAGCCATTTGCTTTTCAGGATGAGCCTCATAGTATTCCAAAGTGTCCAAGATTACTCTCATATTGTCTCTAATTTGTCTCTTTGGCAGAAATCCATTTTGATCTGGGTGAATAAAATTATTTAAATATTTTTAAATCTTTCTGCTAAGATTGAAGCAAAGATTTTATAGTCTGCATTCAACAAAGAAATAGGTCTATAATTCTTAATTTGCAGTGGGTCAGTCTCTTCCTTCGGTATAAGTGTAATATAAGCCTCTGATCATGTTTTAGGTATCATCTTTTTTAACATAACTTCATTCATAACTTCTAACAATTGGATGCTCAATAATTCTTGAAATGTTTTATAGAATTCTGCTGGAAGTCCATCTGGATCCGGTGCTTTCCCATTATTTTGTCTCTTAAAAGCTTCATTTAGTTCTATCATTGTTATATTGCTTTCTAGCATTTCTTCAGTCTCTTTAGGAATCTTTGGTAAATTAGCTTCCTGTAAATACTATTTGACTTTTTCTTCATCAATATTCTCTTGTTTATATAATTGCCCATAAAAATCTCGAATAATTTCTTTTTTCTCCTTATTCCCATAACAAACTTGGCCTTGTTCATCTATTAACTTCAATATTTTTCTTGATTCCTTCTCTTTTCTCAATTTATATACTAGCCATCTACCTGGTTTATTTGCATCTTCAAAATAATTCTGTTTAGAGTCTCTGATTTTCTGTGCCAGTTCTTCTTTCTCTATTAATTCCATTTTATGTTTAATTGCATCCAGCTTCAATTTAATATCCTTTTTCTGTGGCATTTTCTGTAATTCTTTTTCAAGAATTTTATACTCATCTCCCAAGGCCTTAGAAGCTTGCCTTTTCCTAATATTCTTTTTTCTTGTATAATCTATTATCAAACCTCTAGCGTATGCCTTCATTGTATCCCACACATTCTGCGTTGAAGTATCTTCTTTTTTATTTTCTCTGAAGAAAAAAGCCAATTCCTTCTCCATCCATTGTATAAAATCTTTCTCCTTTAAAATTGTATTGTTTAATGTCCATCTCAATCTTTTTTTTTGTCCCTTCCATTTAATTGTCATTGGGCTGTGATCTGCCCAAGTACTTGTTTCAATATTTGTTTCTTTAATATTGGATATTAATTCTGTTGAGATCCAAATCATATCTAATCTGGACCATGATAAATGTCTATTTGAATAAAAAGTATATTGTTTAGCTTTAACATTTCTTTCTCTCCAAATATCTTTTAAAGTTAATTCATCTGTCATTTTAAAAAAAGACCTTGGGAGAGCCTTTCTATTTTGCTTTGTTGTTGTTGCTATATAGTCCAATTTATTGTCCACAATTCCATTAAAATCTCCCATCATAATTATATTAACATAGTCCAGTCCAATTATTTTCATATGTAGCTTTTTATAAAACTCTTCTTGTTTATCATTCGGAGCATAAATTGCAATCAAGAGTATTTTTATATTATTGTCCATTATTTCTACCATTAATATTCTTCCATCTTCATCCGTGTAAATCAATTTTGCTGGGATAGCCTCTTTAATGTATAGAACCACTCCTCTTTTCTTACACTGAGTCAAAGAAGTAAATATTTTCCCCAATTTTGGCTGTACTAACAATTGTTCATGTTGTTTTTTAATATGAACTTCTTGTAGACAAATTATATCAAATTTTAATTTCTTTAATTTATGAAAAGTTTTCCTTCTTTTAACAGCTGAATTAAGTCCATTTATATTCATTGTAATCAGTTTTCTTTCTTCCATGATTATGCTTTATATTTAGGTCTAACAGTTCTCGTGGATCTCACTTCACGCTGTTCTTTACTGTCCACCTGTCCACCTAAAGCTCCTTTCTCTTTTTCAGTCTCCAGTTGTTCCTCTTGAAACTCAATTAATGAGACCTCTTTCTCTGCCTCCTCTCTTCTTCTTCCAAAAAATTCTGCATGGAAAAGTTCTGCTTTCTCAATTGAATCAATTCTATGTCTCTGCTCTTGCCACGTAAACATTAATCCTTCTGGAATCAGCCATCTATAATTCACTTCGTTTTCCAGTAGCATTTTGGTCAGAAATCAATATTCTCTTCTCATCTCTCTCACTCTTCTGGGTATTTGTTTTAAAACCACAATCTGTTTACCTTTGTATTTCAATGTTTTCTCTCTTACCACTTGTAATATTTGTGTTTTAATGGATTTTTTGGTAAATCTAATATGGACTTCCTTTGGTAATTTATTTCTCATCGCATATCTTGTATAAACTCGATATACCTCATCTATTCCATCCATCATCTTTTCCTCTGTAATTTCCAAAGCATCTGCCAAAATTTCTATCATTACCGCTGCCAAGTTTTCTCCTTTTTCCTCTTCTATATTTTGAAATCTGAGGTAAAATTCTGACCTTTCCATCTCCCACCTCAACATCCCACCTTTTTCTTGTTCAACCGCTGTTAATCTACTATCAATATTTCCAATCTTCTTCTCTCTTTGTTTTCCTTCTTCCTCAATTTTTTGAAATCTCTCCTCATACTTAACCATCATTTGTTTAATGTTTTCCACTTTTTCATCAGTCTTCTCTATTCTTTGTTCAATATTTTCTGTTCTTTGTTCAATATTTTCTGTTCTTTGTTCAATATTTCCTGTTCTTTGTTCAATGATGTCTGATTTTGTCTTGAGATCTTGGATTCCTTGCATAATCATCTGTAAAGTTATTCTTTCTTGTTCCTTATCTTGCTTCAACATTGTCTGAATTAAACGTTGTCCTCCAGCTGGTGGGGAAGCAGAGGTAGAAGCAGAAGTGCCAGTTGATATTGGTTTCCTGCTCATTTCAATGCTTCCAAGGCTTCAAATTCTTCTTGACTTTTAATCCAACTGGTAAAGCAGCCAATTATAATCCAAAATGGAAAACTCCAAAAGTAAAAGACACGAAACCAAAGAAGAAACAGCAAAAAAGGAAGAAGAAAGATCTTCAGGTTCTTCTAGACCCTAATCCAATTATGAAATAGTCCACCATAAAAAAAGAAAAAAATAGAAAGGAGAAAAACAAATCCAAAAATAATAATATTGATTAAGAGCAAAAAAAAAGCAAAAAGAAAAAAAACAAAAAGTTCCCAGATTCTTCACACCTTAATCCAGTTGAAAAGTCTCAATAATCAAAAAACAACAACAACAACAACAACAACAAAGTGGTCCAAAAACATAGATAGGAAAAGCAAAAAAGTCCCAATAAAAAAGAAAAGAAAAATAAAGAAAAAAACCCTGAGGCTTTCCCTTTAAAATAAAAGACAAAAATAAAAATATTACTAGAATTGAAATTTAGAAAAAGGCTAGCGAATGGGGTATATATAAGAAAGCACACTGCACTTTATTTATTTATCCAAGGCTCTTGTTATGACTCTCTTCTCCAGCAGCTTCAAAGCCAAACCTCAAGTGTTCTTGATAACAGTCCAGGAAAGCACCTGCAATAATATTTTGCTGTGCTCTCCCTCTATCTTATCACGTTAAAATGTCCTTGAGAAGAGGTCTTTTTGCAATTCTCTCCCATTCAAATAAAATACTTTCAAGCCTCTAGTTGGCAGTGTTACAAAGTTTCTTAATGCTCTTCCTCCCCCCCAGCCGGAAAAAAGGAGTAATATATACAGAAAAAAAAAAATAGCCAAAGGGAGCCTCTATCCTAAAGAAAGTTAAAAAATCAAAGGGAGCATAAAAATATATATAAGAGAAAATTCAATCCGGTTACCTAAAAGTCACAGTAAAATCTCCCCCAAAAAATATAGAGAAAAAAAAAAACCCCAAGCCTCAATTTGACATCACTTTAAAAAACGCCGCTCAGACAATTTCAGTCAAAAAAAAAAAAAAAGTCTCACAGATTTCTTCTTTATTCAGGATGACCTTTCCAACCTCAGCGAATTTACAACACAAAAGAGTTTTTCTCACCCAGCCAACACACTTTCACTCCAGTCACTTTCTTTCCAGAGCTGTCCCGACTTCAGCAGCTATGGAGGCTGCCTCTCCGCTGCCAGCAAAAGGGCTTCTTCCGGATCAAACCAGAGATTTTGCGATATCTCTGGGATCCTGGAACAGTACCCTTCTCAATCCCCGTCTCTACGGGACAGTTTAGGTCCGTTGGGACCGACCAGGGGCGAAAATATCGGCTGCGATCTCAGAGCCCCGAGATCGCAGCTGTATCGCCGAAACGAAGCTCCGCCTTCTCCTGCAAAGCTTGATTTCTGTAGGAGTGGTTTACTGGCTCTCGCCTTACAGGACAGTTTCCTGTCGATTGGTGATAGTTAGCCCCTTTTGAGGCCTGGCAAGCTGCGGCAGACCCGTCCGATGTGGCCTCGTTTCCCACACTCATGGCAGAGTGCGTCACGGAATTTGCATTCGGATCTGGCATGGTTGGCTCCACAGCCAGCGCAAGGGCGTACGGGCTTCGGGTAGTGGTCCTGGTCGGACCACAGTCGATGGACCCCTTCTTCATCACTGTCTGACGATGAAGAGAG
This sequence comes from Hydrophis major, assembly GCA_033807585.1. Classification (NCBI taxonomy): domain Eukaryota; kingdom Metazoa; phylum Chordata; class Lepidosauria; order Squamata; family Elapidae; genus Hydrophis; species Hydrophis major. The sequence continues at coordinate 161,251,981 of CM066329.1, forward strand.
GTCTTCGTGGTGCGTTGTCGCAAGCTGTCCTTCCGACTTGGATAAAATGTTGCTTGTCGGTGGAGGTACCGGAACGCGGTTTCGGCGTAGTTGTGCAGCCGACTTCTTGGTTGCTTCCGCTGTGGTAGCATCGGCGATGGCGTCGGCAAGGCTGATGTCACCTTTCGCCATCAGCTTGCTTTGGACGCTGGGTGCATCCAGTCCCAGAACTATGCAATCTCTTAGTGCTTCTTCTAGAACGGTGAATCCACAGAGGCCTCCCAAATTTCGGAGGTCTGCTATGAAGTCGGCCACGCTTTCTCCCTTTCGCTGGCTTTTTTGATAAAACTTGTGGCGTCTCACAAGCGTAGGAATGGTCGGGGCATAGTGGTCTCGCAGGATAGGTTCGAGGTCGTCCCAATCCATGGCCTTCACTTCTTGGGGTTTGGCTAGTGCTTTAGCCATCTTAAATACGGTTGGACTGCAATGCGTCAGGAACACCGCCCGTTTCTTCCCGGCTGTGGCGTCCTTTAAGTTATTCGTCTCTAGGAACATTTGGAAGCGATCCATGTAGGACTCCCAGTCCTCTTGTGTTGGATCGAACGGAGCGGGTGGTACGATGCCGCCGGACATGGTTCCGTTGTTGGCGTCGTCTGTCACGTGCTCAGTGTTCTTCGAAGTTTCGGTGGTTCAGATATCTCCACATCCCATCCTCGTCGCCAGTGTTAAGTTTGAGCATGGGTGAGAAAGAATGGAGACAAGTCTCTGAACGGTGAACTTCAGCTCTTTATTTACATCTTGACTTGCTTGCTTTAACAGCAGTAAAACCCGCCTTATATAGGCAAACCTTGTAACGTTTAACCAATAACAAGTTAGGAACGCTAGCTTTTATAACCAATAAGAACTCTCTGTTAAGGGCCAATCGGATTCCCCAGAACGGGCCAATCCGGTCCGGCCGCTTAACAGCCAATCAGAAGTGCAGGGCCAGAACCCTGCACTTATCCAAGCTCACACTTTATTAATCATATTGCATACACAACACTATCTATCTATCCATCCCATCTTCTATAATGTTGGTATTGTTTAATTTTCTTTAACAACTATGATTGATTTCTAATGACTTCTACCTATTGAAAAATACTAACTTTCAGAAGTCTAATTTGATTATCTTTTACCTTGGAATTTAGATAGTTGGCATATGATGCATTTTTTTGTATAAAACAAGAAAATTATTTAAAAATATAAATTCATATTAAGAAATAACAGATTGAATGCATATTTACCTTCCTAGGGATATAAAGGATCTTGTTGGACAAGACAGAAATACAAGTCAGGATGGTGAATGAGATTTTTTTGCCTCTCCCTCCGTGCTCAGGAAGTGCTCTCTTATGTTTTCTTCTGAGGATTCTGCTTCTGAGGATTCTGCTTCAGACCTGCTAAATAATTTCAAAGGATAGAGGGAAAAGAAGAAATTATCAAAAACTGCCTCTCAGCCTTATTGGAAACTAATCTGATGTAAAACAGATGATCCATTTCAGACTTCCCCTTTCTTCGGTGCAATAAAATTGGCAAAATACTTAATGACATTAAGTTGGGAGCCCAATTCCTTTCTTCCCTTAGGTTCCTGCTATTGCTTTATTGAAATACAGCACATTCAGGATGAGACATTCCTATTTCTAGGAATGGAAAAATTTGCTCAATTCTGTTTTTTTTTTTTTTTCTATTTCCATTCTATACTTGTGTGAATTTTTTATATGGCACTGAATGCTTGAAAAAATGGATTATAGCAAGTTTTCCAGGGCAGCTTCCACCAACATACCTATACACATCAAAGTACACTATTGACTTTTATTGATTTATTGTTTATTTATTTTTATTCATTTATTTTATTTGGTTTGTCAATTTCTTACAAGATAATAGGTATAAGTAAAAACATAGTTATGAATACATGGATACATATAAGAAAATTTCAGTCTTGTCCTCCTGGAATGAAATTATGCTGAGAAGTAAGAAGACTCAAATAATCTGTCATAGAATCCTGTTTTTTTAGGTCCAAAAACATTAGGGATGTTAGGGATAACATTGTTTACCCTAACTGGTTTAGGTAAATAATAATATGTAATCATAGTTTGTATGTTAAAGTGTCTGCAACTTTAACTGTGGGATAGTAATTAAGGGAGTGGTTGTGAAAGCACTTTAAAAGAAGCAAGGCTGCAACTTGCTCTCTCTGGCTTTGATGATCCCTGATTACTGCAAGGACTCAAGACTGCATTGCTCGAATGGGAGAGAAAACAAAGGACTGACTTGTAAGTGAACTGACATAGGATATTCTACATGGACTTTGCTAACTGAATATCCCTGAATGGACTGACTAAATGATACATGACTATTGGACTGTTATTTTGACTATGCTTTGAAATCATAATGGAATAAACTATATTTTTGATAGCACAAGCGTATCTGTTATTTTTACTGTATGTTAATAAACATACAAGCTTAGCTCACTCATTTATCTGTGTGCCTATCTGACTAACGCTGCACATTCTGTTTAGCTTGTCTCCCTAACCCTGGTTGGGGAAACCAGGCTTAACACTGGTTATGGGCCCAGAGGCTGCAAAGTCAGTTTAACTAGGATAAAACAGATTTATGTAAAAGTGAAAGTTTGTGTTGTTATACATTACAGTAAACAGACAGCTGTGTTTTATTAATTATAGTTTTATATCCATATAAGAAAACATGGCACAAGTCAATCTACAAAGTTTGTCCCTGATATCCAAGTTGGATGGAACAAACTATGTATCATGGTCTATGAAATGTAGTCTGCTTCTACGAAGAGAAGGTTTGTGGAACATAATTGAAAATCCACCAAATGTAGAAGAATGGCATCCAGAGGATGAGGAAGATAAATTAAAGATAGAAGAATTTATGCATAAAAATGAACAAGCTATTTGCATTATTGCTTTAACCTTAACTGATCAACAGCTTGTTTATATCCACGGAGAGAAAACGGCTGTTGGGTGTTGGCAGAAGCTGAAGAGGATTTATGTTCGAGATAACGTTGGTGCTCACATAAATCTAACACGGAAACTTTTTAGTACACATCTCCAAACAAATGGTGATATGCTGAGTCATTTGAAAACTATGCAAAGCATTTTTCAAGAACTGCACGAGAAAGAGCTTATTTTCTCTGAACAACACCAAGTCTACATAATTCTATCTTCCCTTGATGAAAGTTATGACAACGACGTAACTTCCCTTGAAATTTTGCCAAAGGAAAGCCTAACTTTAACTGATATAACTGGCAGATTGATTGAAGAGGCCAGAAGAAGGCTTGAAAGAGACGAGTTAAGGAGGCAGCAACCTCAAAAAGAAGATAATGAATCTCCTACTGCATACGTAATTAAAAAGTGCTTTAATTGTGGAGGAAGAGGACATTTGGCAAGATTTTGTAAAAAGGCAAAGTACCAGAACGCTGGCCAGAATACAAAAAGTCATCAAAATAAAAATAAAAATTTAGAGTTAGCCATGTATACTAACGGAGCTGTAAAAAATAATTTATGGGTGGTTGACAGTGGAGCATCTCATTGTATAACAAATGATAACAAAAATTTTATTAAAATGTCCAAGAGTACACAGCAGATATCGTTAGCCAATGGCTGGAAACTGAAAGCTAAAGGTCAAGGTATAGCATATTGTTCTTTTATAAAAGAGAATGTAAAAATGTTGTATGTACCACAACTTAAGTTTAATTTAATTTCAGTTAGAATTTTGGTTAAACTAGGATATGTAGTTACATTTAAAGGAGATAACTGCATAATTGAGAAAGAAGATAAGAAAATTACTGCATCTTTAAGAGGTGAATTATATGTGTTAAATGATGATGGTTCAAAGGTGGCTAACACAGTTTATGAAAATAAGGAACCTCATGATGAATGTATTCACTTGTTACATCGAAGGCTAGGGCATTTAAATTTTAAAATGCTTAAGAAAACTGTTGAATTATCTAAGGGAATAAGTTTGAAACCTTGTAATAAGTATTTGCAATGTAATATTTGCAATCAAAGTAAAGCCAGGGTCACACCCGCTAATAAAGTTGATGGATTTACTACTAAAGAGCCTTTAGAAGTAGTATTTGTTGATTTAATAGGTCCGAAAAAACCAAGTGTAGGAGGAGCTCGTTACATACTAAGTATAATGGACCATTATTCTAGATATGGGTTTTGCTATTTAATGAAGAGCAAAACTGAAACGTATCAAAATCTCTTTAATTGGATAAAATTTGCAGAAAGGAAAACTAAAAAGAAATTAGTAACTCTTATAACAGATAATGGTACGGAATTTACAAATAATAAATTCCAGAACAGACTAAGAATGTTAGGTATACAACATAAAAAGTCTGCACCATATAGGCCACAACATAATGCCTTTATAGAGAGAAGAGGCCAAACATTACAATCAATGGCACGAACTATGATGTCTGATTCAGGATTACCTGACAATTTATGGGGAGAAGCAATAATGTGTGGTAATCATATATTAAATAATGTTGTTAATTCAAAAACAGGTGAATTACCATTCACATTGTGGCATGGTACAAAACCTGATTTAAGTTACATGCACACATTTGGAGCACCAGCATAGGTGCATATCCCTTCACAACTTAGACACAAAGGACAGCATAGAGCTAAAAGATTATATTTTGTAGGATATACATCTAATCATAGATCTTATAGATTCTGGGAACCAGGTACATCTAGAGTTTACACCAGTGCTAGTGCAAAATTCCTAGAACATGTAGGATGGAATAGATTAGAGCAAGATTTAAATAATGAAGTGATTATTGATCCCTACAAAAGGCAGAAAGATCAGACTAGTTATAAGAAGAGTCCAATTAAAGAAGAAGTCCATGAAGAGCAAATAGGACCAGAACAAGAGGAAACAGATGATCAGGAAGAGTTAAATAATCAAGAAGAGTTAATAAATGAAAGTCCACCTGTAAGTCCTGTAATACCTAGACGTACTACACGTGTAACTAGACCACCTGATAGGTATCAAGCAAGTATAGTTTGCCAAGTAACTAAAGTTCCAACTAGTATAGATGAACTTAGGATGTATCCTGCTAAGGATCAGGAGAATTGGCAAAAGGCAATGGAAAAGGAACTAAATTCATTAAAGGTAATGAAAGTTTATGAAGATGCTAAATTACCTCCAGGAGAAAAATCCATTGGGTGCAAATGGATATTTAAAGTAAAAACTGGAAATGATGGGACTGTTACCCAAAAAGCTATGTTGGTAGCTCAAGGATTTAATCAAACTGCATCTGATTACGATGAAGTTTTTGCACCAAGTCTTAAAGCAACATCTTTGAGAGCAGCATTAGTGTGGGCAGCTAAGAAAAACTATGTCATTAACCATTTAGATGTAGAAACTGCTTATCTACATGCACCATTGCAGCACACTATATATTTAAGAAAACCAGTAGGTATAAAAGACAATAAAGTAAATAGTAATGATTGTTGGAAACTCAAAAAGAGTCTTTATGGGTTGAAACAATCTGGGTTTGAGTGGAACCAATATACTGTGAAAGAGTTAAACAATATAGGTTTTAAATCTGGTTTAGCAGATCCATGTGTGTTTAAAAGAGAAAATAATGGAACGGTGTCATTATTGTTATTATTTACAGATGATATTGCTTTGATAACTAAGACTAATAATGAAGCTAATGAGATTATATCATTATTAGCCAAAAAGATAAAATTAAAGCATTTAGGTGAAATTAAAAAGTATCTAGGATTGACAATTAACAAAACAAAAAATGGTTTTAAGATATCTCAAGAAGATAAAATTTGCCAATTAATTAAAACGTTTAAAATGGAACTTTGTAAAACGGCAAAGACTCCAATGAGTCAGGAAGTTTGCCAAACTAATGATCAAAGTCCCAAATTTGATGTCAATATATCAATCTTTGATTGGTAGCTTATCATATATAAGCAATTGGTCTAGGCCAGATATAGCTTATAGTGTAAATCAGCTGGCACGTTTTAATTCAGATCCACATCAATGTCATTGGCAATCATTAAAGAGAATTTTAAGATATCTTAAAGGAACAATGAACCATGCATTGTATATAGAACCAAAGGGTGATTTGAGTCTTAGTGCCTATGCAGATGCAAGTTTTGCAACTGATATAAACACAAGAAAATCAACATCTGGGATGGCTATATTATTTGGTAAAACACTAATAGGGTGGAGGTCAATCAGACAACAGCATATTAGCTTGTCCACGATGGAAGCGGAATTTTCATGTCTGTCATTATTATGCACTGACTTAATTCTGTACAAACAGTTATTATTAGACATGGGTATAACTGTTAAAGATTCAATTATTGTGTACGAGGATAACCAAGCAGCTATAAAGTTAGCTACTAGTATTGCTGTAAAAACTAGATCAAAGCATACTGATTTAAGATACTTAAATGTTAGAGAATCTGTAAAGAATGGGCTAATTAAATTGGAATACTGCATGACGGAAGAAAACATTGCAGACCAATTTACAAAAGCTCAAGGAGTAAGCAAGTTTAAAGAGAATTGTAACAAATATGATTTAAAGATGTAAATAGTTATATTGTTATATTTATTATTATTTCCTAAAAGGGGAGAATATTAGGGATAACATTGTTTACCCTAACTGGTTTAGGTAAATAATAATATGTAATCATAGTTTGTATGTTAAAGTGTCTGCAACTTTAACTGTGGGATAGTAATTAAGGGAGTGGTTGTGAAAGCACTTTAAAAGAAGCAAGGCTGCAGCTTGCTCTCTCTGGCTTTGATGATCCCTGATTACTGCAAGGACTCAAGACTGCATTGCTCGAACGGGAGAGAAAACAAAGGACTGACTTGTAAGTGAACTGACATAGGATATTCTACATGGACTTTGCTAACTGAATATCCCTGAATGGACTGACTAAATGATACATGACTATTGGACTGTTATTTTGACTATGCTATGGACTCATAATGGAATAAACTATATTTTTGATAGCACAAGCGTATCTGTTATTTTTACTGTATGTTAATAAACATACAAGCTTAGCTCACTCATTTATCTGTGTGCCTATCTGACTAACGCTGCACATTCTGTTTAGCTTGTCTCCCTAACCCTGGTTGGGGAAACCAGGCTTAACAGTTGTGAGCCATTCTAAATTATAGATGATAATGTCAGAATACTTGTTTTCCAGATGATCTTTCTGCAGCTAGCATATTTACTCAAAGATAAACCAATCTGTGGATATGCCAACTTCAAATTTTTAATTTAATTCAATTTAATTTGATCCTATCTTTATTGTTTTTAGAAATAACTCAATGTGGAGAACATATCAGATATTCTTTCCTTCCCCTACTATAAAAGTACCATGAAAAATACACCACCTGCAGATAAGCTACATTTTTTTTTATTATATCTTAGTTTTAAAAAACCTGAGGGTCTATTCAGCCATGGGTGTGTATGGGGATCTGGATATTTTAAAAAAAAATTAATGTGTATAGCTACAGATAAGCCCACCTGTGGATAAGACAAATTCAATTTTTGGGAATGTAGTTTGATATTTAAAATTCTCACCTTATATGCAAGTATATATGGTACTTATAATTGACCATAGTCCATATCAATCAAGCTTCTTAAACAGCATAACTGGTGATGAAGCAACCCTAAACTGCATATCTCACTTGCTAAGATCATATTTCTTCTGTCAGTTACAGGAAAATTTACTTCTTCCATAAGAGCTGCATTCCCCACTAAACTTATTTTTGTTTTATCTGGTTCAGCTTTAAACAATTGATCTCATACATTTTGAATGAGCAAATTGTGTTTCTTTGGGCTGACCATAAATAAGCTTAGCAGGGTCTACTTTCCTGCATCTTTTTAATGGACCTCACTTTTATTGCCCATTGTTAGTGAATAATTTTATGGAGAGAGAATCAACTTCTGCATTGTATTATCTTTCAAAATATTCAATGCAATTTGTGAAATTGAAACCCAACTTCAGGACCTTAGGTTTGTTCCTGATTCTCAGCTTAGATAGCAAGCTAGCAGCCTACAGTGATATGAGGGAGACAGTTATACAGTATGTCAGTAATCTCCCTCTTCCATGCTCCATAATGTAACAGGCATGATCTCTCTATTCAGTGTGGAACTGAGCAGTAGAAATTAAAGTATTGAGATAGAATCATCCTAATACACTTTGCATGCATAATCTGTTCAACTCACCACTGTGTTGATCAATAAATCTGCTTTTAATTCAATATGTAAAAGCCTGCTTCATTTGTATTATCTGTTTATAATAGGCATGGAAAAATTCCAGAAACTTGTGCCAGCAGGCTGAAACCTGGTAGGTGGGCTGGAATACAGAGTCCACTTTCATTTCACAGCTTGCTCTGAGAAAAATAGAGCTTTCACAAACATTAATTTTTAAAAAATGAAATTGGTCAGTGGCTCTTCATCTGGAGTCCATTTTAGGCTGTATATTATCCACAAAGACAAAAATGCTTTTTTGATTCTGAAAAGGGCATAGCCTCACCTGCATCTGAATGAAGTGCCAGCACACACACACACACACACACACAGACACACACACGGGGTTGTTCACTATGGAGAATGTAGCATTTGATTTCCCTATGCACCTTTTGACAAAGATATATTTAAAGGCCAGTGGGAATTAGAAAAAGAAAAGACATTTCTGAAAAAGAATGATGTCTTAGTGTGATTGTGGTATCTGATTTTGCAGAAATGTGGCGTGCATTTGGGTCTTCCTTCAAGTCCAGTCATATTTGTGGACATAATATATAAGTCTTTATCAGTGGTGGGATTTGAATAATTTTAGTACAGTTCTGTGGGTATAGCTTGGTGGCCATGGCATGGCTTGGTGGGCATGGCAGGGAAAGGATACTTTAAAATCCCCATTTCCTATCCTACTCCAGGGGAAGGATACTGTAAAATCCCCATTCTCTCCCAAACCCACAAACCTGCTTTCCAGCTCCATTCTCCTGTGTGGGCAACAAAAGAAGACCCAGCCAATCAACTGGGATTTGGGAGGCAGAGAATAGATGGGGGCAGGGCCAGTCAGAGGGGGTGTTATGTATTAGCATACTTACCTGTAATTGGTCGGTCCAGGGCGGCAGGAAATTCGAAGAGCCGTCACTGGCCACAGCTGTGAGCAGCCTAAGTATAAGAAGGGCTGCCACAGTTTCTTTGCTGCTCAGTCCTAGATGGAAGTAAAAACAAATTGGAATCATGCTGGTGTACTGAGTCTCATTCCTGTGACATAACACTGGTGATGAAAGAGGGATACTGAGACAAAGGTGACCAGTGAGGATGTGGTGACCGATGAAAACTGGCAATGCATTCAAGGTGAATTGGCTGGAAACAATACACCACCCGCACCATTCAATACAGCAACTGAAGACTGGGAATTGTACATCGACCAATTCCTCATGTTCCTTGAAGGGAGTGACCTTCATAATGTATTCCTCACCCATTGGGGTCCCGCGGTATTTAAGATGGCCAAAGTGTTAGCAGCATCCACCGACGTGAAAACGATGGCCTGGCCGGACCTGGAAAAGATACTCAGGGCTCACTACACACCATTTTCTGCCTAATCAGAAGACATGAATTTTATCAGTGCAACCAAAAAGGAGGTGAGAACATTGGCGATTTCATTGCAATGCTGTGAGACATCACTGGAGCGTGGGAATTCCTAAACATGGATGAAGCCATGAGGGACCAAGTGCTCTTGGGACTGAGAGATCTTACACTCCAGGGCCAATTATTAATAAAACCCAAAATAACACTCCAAGAAGCAATAAAGGAAGCTACCACAGCAGAAGCAATGCAAAAATCAGTAGCCGCCATGCGGAAGATGAACAAAGCACCATCAGAGACCCCCCAAAACACCACCACAACCCAGCATGCGGACATCGAGTCCCCATTGGAAGATGACAAGGAAGAAGAAGGGATAAATCAACTCTGGGCAGAACAGGGCAGAAGGGACCGGAATGGAAAAAGGAAAGAATTTCGTTGTGCTGGTTGTGAGGGGAACCATCCATGTTCCGAGTGCCATTTCCTAGATGCAATCTGAAAAAATTGTGAATGGCAGGGACATATTGCTAGGGCATGCCGATCAAGAAAGAACTATGGCCCTAGACAAAGATAGAACACACACACACAGAGAGAGAGAGAGAGAGAGAATCAGGGAGCCATTGGAACCAAGACAACAGAAGCAGGAGAGGAAAAGAAACAAGCAATGGAAGAGAAGAAACACACCAGATGGTGACCATTGGACACTCCAACATGACAAATGCCAAGAAAATATATGTCCAGGTCACCATAGAAGGTCAGCCGTGCCAGATGGAAGTGAACTCAGGCTCATACTTGTCAATGGTATCATGGGACACCATAAAAAGACTGATATCAGACATGAGCTGGGAAGAACTCAAGAAACAAATACTAACACTAAAATACTACCAGGGGAACAAAATCCCCGTAGTAGGTACTGGTCAGTTCAAAGTAACCTTCAAAAAATACACCAGAGTCCTTCCACTAATCATAGTTGACCGGAATCGACCCAGTGTATTGGGACTCGAATAGTTTGCACCATTAGGAATCAAAGTCATAGGAATAAACAGCATAAGTGAAACAGAGTGGGAAGACGATCTGATGAAAGAGTTCTGAGACATATTCAATGGAGAACTGGGCAAGTACTGGGGGTCCCCAATTTCCTTTAATCTAAACCCAAATATAGCTCCCATAAGACTAAAGGCAAGGCGGATTCCTTTTGCGCTAAAACCAAAAATAGATGACCAATTGGACAAACTCATCACGCAAGGGGTTTTAGAATCAATTGACCACATGAAGTGGGAAACTGCAATTGTTACACCAATTAAACCTGATAGGTAGGTGTGCATCTGTGGGGACTACAAAGCGACACTTAACCACACGCTCCAACAAAGCACATACCCGGTCCCAGTGGTACAGCATCTATTACATTCCCTGGGGGAGGGGGGAATCTTTGCAAAACTAGACCTTGTGCAGACATACTAACAGTTGCCCATTGACTGCCAAATAGCGGAAGCCCAGACAATTGTGACACACAGGGGGGCATTCAAATGCAACAGACTACAATTTGGCATCAGCGTCACCCCAGGGGTGTTCTAGAGCTTAATGGAACACCTATTGCAAGGGATAAAAGGGATGATACCATAGTTTGATGATGTGCTGGTATCAGCCAGGAACAAAGAACAACTACATGACCGTCTAAGGGAAGTCCTAGGCAAATTCAACGAGGTGGGACTAAAAGTAAAAAAAGGAGAAGTACCAATTAGCCCCCAGCAAAGTTGAATTCCTAGGATACCTTATAGACAGCGAAGGAATCCACCCCACTGAAAATAAAGTCAGAGCAATTGAGGAAGCCCCCAGACCCACAAATAAAACTGATCTACACGCCTTTTTAGGACTCATTAACTTTTATAATATATTCCTACCACAGAAAGCAACCATTGCAGTACCACTACACAGGTTGCTTGATAAGAAAGCAACCTGGTCCTGGGGGCAATGAGAAGAAATGGCATTCCAGGAAATAAAAAAACTTGATCACATCAGACCACATGCTAATACAATACAGTGAGACACTTCCCATAACACTAACCTGCAATGCATCACCTTTCAGCGTCAGTGCAATACTCAGCCACGTACTACCAGATGGAAAAGAAGCACCTATAGCCTTCTATTCAAAGACATTATCAAAGCCAGAGCAGAACTACAGTCAACTAGACAAAGAGGCAATGGCCACTGCCAGCAGAATAAAACATTTCCATGAATATATCTATGGGAGAATTTTCACACTAGTCACAGACCACAAGCCACTTCTGGGCATAATCACAGGAAACAAAGCTACATGTAATATACTGTCACCATGAATGACAAGGTGGTTGGAATTCCTGGCTGCATATAACTACAAACTGATCTACAGATCTGGAAAAAACATGAATCATGCTGACATGCTTAGCTGTTGTCCTTTACCTGACATAGAAGATGACCCAACACCAACCACATCAACCCTTCAAACAAAGACATTAGAAAACCTACCCATAACAGCAGCAGATTTCGCTAGGGAAACAGCTAGAGACAAAACCCTGGCATGAATTTTAAATTGGGTAGGAAAGGGTGACCAGAAACAGAGAGTGACGAGACCATCAGACCATTCCGGAATCGATAAACGGAACTTTCAATGCTTAAGGGGTGCATACTATGGGGGGATTGGGGGATCATTCTGGACAGATTAAGGAAACACATACTAGAATTATTACATGAGGGATACCTGGGTATTGTAAAAATGAAAGCCCTGGCAAGGAATTATGTATGGTGGTCAGGGATGGATAAGGAAATAGGGGATTGGGTGTCAATGTGTAAAAGCTGCCAGGAACTCCCTGGGAGGCCAACACTCCCCACAGCAACAAAACACAAATGGGAAACACCAAGGGGATCTTGGTCCAGATTACACATTGATTTTGCAGGCCCAACCAAAGGACACACATTTCTAATAGTCTAATACTTACTCCAAATGGCTAAAGGTAAGCATTATGCACGGCACTACAACAAAAGCTGTCATTCAGGAAACTTTTTGCCACACATGGATTGCCGGATTTAATTGTATATGACAATGGGCCGCAATTCACAGCAACAACATTCGAGGGATTTCTAGCACAACAGGGGATAAGGCATGCACTAACCGCGCCGGGATACCCAGCTATGAACGGATGGGTGGAATGCATGGTATGTTACACAAAGGAAACATTACAAAAGATGAGGCCTGGAGTCACACAAGAAAAGATAAATAAGTTACTAACCATTCAACACATGACACCCAGTGCCACAACAAATAAAAGCCCAGCAGATTTACTAATGGGAAGAAAACTAAGATCACACCTAGAAAGACTACACCCCACGTATAGCCCAGAAAAACCAGCAGGCTCCCCCAGTAATTGACGCACATTCTAAACAGGGGACCTAGTTTATGCAAAAAATCTCACAGGAGAACCACTGTAGATACCAGCAAAGGTACCCAAAAAAACAGGACCCCGTTCTTACAGGGTAGACACCGTGGACAAGAGAAGCTGGAGAAGGCACATTGACCAGCTCAGAGCAAGAGTCACGAAGAGTGACCCAAGCAGAACCATGAAAGAGGGGGAAGACCCCTCAAACAAACAAAATAAATACAAGGAAGGAAATAACAGAACAAACCCTTCAAAGATAACCATAAGGGAGGGGGGAAACCCTTCAAAGATAACCATAGGGGAGGGGGGAGACCCCTCAAGCAGACAAAATACAACCAGAGAAGAGGGGAGAGACCCCTCAAACAGACAAAACACAAGTAGGAAGGGAGGGGGAGACTCTCCATGAACAACAGAAATAACAGAACAAACCCTGACAACTATGCAACAACCAATACTCACACTAGCCCCAGTTGGGAAATGCAAACACGTACCTGATACCAGAGAAGAAGGCAGGTCTGGAAGACAGGAACAGGTCCTGAAGGATAACAGGGAAGCAGTCCTTGATGGGAGCGGCCAGCCCAATTCAACCAGCCAGGAAATTTCTGGGAGGAGCGGCATGGCCAACTCAACCTTCCAGGATGTTCCAAGAAGGCAGACTGGAGGAACAACAGATCCATCTGAACAGCTCAGAAACCAAACGAAGACTGAGTTGCGCAGGTCTGATAGAACCCATAAAAGCCCCACCTACTACATGATTACCATGTTTCTCATAAAATAAGGCTGGGTCTTATATTTTTTTGAGCCCTGAAAAAATGGCTAGGCTGTCTTTTCGGGGGTGACTTAATTCCCCCCCTTGCATCCTCATCTACAGCGCCCCATGGGCAGCCTTGCCACCAGCCACTCCTAACAGGTGATCATGGCAAAGCGCAGAGAGCTCCCTACTCCCACCAAACACCTTTGCTGCAGACCCAAGACCTTTGGCACCCGCCACTGTTGCTTTCCCTTCTGCCCATTCCGCCACCACATTTGGAGCTGCCGCTTCTGTGTTTGGAGTGCCACTGCCATTTGGAGTGCCACCACCATTTGGAGCACTGTCATTATGTTTGGAGCTGCCACTTCCGCGTTTGGAGCTGCAGCCGTGTTTGGAGTGGCGGCAGCACTCCAAATGGCGGCGGCGCTCCAAACAGCAGCAGTGCTCCAGATGCGGAAGCAGCAGCTCCAAACACGGCAGCAGCTCCAAATGCGGACATTGCAACTCCAAACAGCGGCAGTGCTCCAAGCAGCGGTGGGGTTCCAAATGCAGAAGTGGCAGCTCCAAACATGGTGGCAGCTCCAAACACAGCAGCAGCTCCAAATGCAGAAGCGGCAGCTCCAAACGGCAGCGGTGCTCCAAACAGTGGCAGTGCTCCAAACGTGGAAGCGGCAGCTCCAAACACAGCAGCAGCTCCAAATGCAAAAGCGGCAGCTCCAAATGGCAGCGGTGCTCCAAACAGCAGTGGTGCCCCTAAACATGAAAGTGGCAGCTCCAAACGTGGCAGCGGCATGGGCAGAAGGGAAATCAACAGGGGTGGGTGCTGAAGGTCTTGGGCCTGCCGCAAATGTGCTTGGCAGGAGTAGGGGTGCACCTAATGGCAAGTCCCCCCACCCTTCCCCCCATTTTGCATGTTTTAAAATTGGCCAAAATTTGGGAGGAGGGGCTTAATTTCATTTTATGCCTAGAAAACATGCTGGGTCTTCCTATTGGGGGGGCGTATTGTTGGAGAAACATGGTATGTACGGTAGGCAAGGCTCCAATTGGTTGGACCGGACCAGGTGTGGAGGGGTGTTATGCATACTTACCTTTAATTGGTTGGTCTGTGGTGGCAGGAAATTCGAAGAGCCGTCACTGGCCGCAGCCGTGAGCAGCCTAAGTGTTAAGTTCTGCGCATGGGCGCAAGGAACGGAGACAAGGTAGTGAACAGTGAACTTCAACTCTTTATTAATCATTCTGAACAGAGCAAAAACCTAAGGCAGCAGCAGCCCTTTTATAGGGCAGGCTGCTGATCTAGTAACCAATGAGAAACGTGGAGTGTTAACCCCTTGAACCAATGAAAGTGGCTCGTTAACAGCCAATCAGATTCTCCTGAACGGACCCATCCGATATCGCTATTATCTGCCAATCAGAAGTGCAGGATTAGAACCCTGCTTTTTCTAAAGGTTTGATAAAACTTTATTTAAGTGTTTTATTAGTTCACAACACTAAGTATAAGAAGGGCTGCTGTGGTTTCTTTGCTGCTCAGTCCTACATGGAAGTAAAAATAAATTGGAATCATGCTGGTGTCCTGAGTCTCATTCCTGCTACATAACAGGTGGTATTCCAAACTACTCAAAATTTCCACTACCAGTTCTCCAAACTACTCAAAATTTCCGCTACTGGTTCTCCAGAACTGGTCAGAACCTGCTGAATACCACCTCTGGTCTCTTTGCAGCTGTCATCTTCTCCCTTCCTTAGATAGTCTCTGCTCCTTACTTGTCTTCTCTCTGTAAACCACTCAGACTCCTTCTCCATCTTTGCTAGTCATAGGTGATGAGAAGAGATTAGTCTTTATAATGGAAGACGAAGAAGGAGGGCAAATTGAGCTTCTTGTTACCAGACTGGGAAGTGATGAAGCAGGGGAGAAGCCATAATTGCACATCTCTTTTTAAAAGAAAAAAAACTCTCACTTTTGTGTTTATGTGGGCAGCTAGTAAACAGCTTAGCAATGCTATCATATACAACATCTAATTAAAATAATTAATTCTTCCTAATTTGGGGAAATTATTTGGAGAATGAAGATAAATGTTCCTTTTATTTTTAAGGGGAAATGAAGGGAAGGCAGAAGAGAAAAGAAAGGGGTAGACTGACTTTCTCTTTCTCTTTCTCTCTCCCTCTCCCTCCCTCTCTCTCTCTCTCTCTCCTTTCATCACCCCAATTATTCACTCCTATCCTATTTTAAAACTAAAACAGCAGCACAGTAAAAATAAACCCAACTAAAATAGAGTGGGAGGATGGAGGGATTGTGTTGGAATCAAACCACCAAATATATTTATTAGCAAAGCTTTGGTAGCCATAGGAATTTAATCACAACTGGGCCCTAACAACAGTCAGATCCTAAATGCATCTCTTATTTAAATGCCTGCTGCTTTCCCCCATAACTCCATCCTTCACATTGCCCTTGCAAGTCAGCCATTAGTTGCAGAGATATTCCAGGCTCAACATTTGGAGCAGTCAGAACACTTGAAATAGATACGTTTTACCAAAACATTAGAATAAAAGTATTGGAACATGTTCCTTTATTTCAAGGCTAAAACACTCAGAGCTGCCATTTTGAACTTGAATCATTTTGCCTATCTTTAACTCTATCCTTAAGAGTCATGTTGCAGAGAGAGGAGGAGGGGTGCCCTATAAATGTAATAAGAAAGAAGAAGGCTTCTACTGTCTCCAGTGTCCAGTTAGAAATTCATTTGAAACCTTTTTCTCTAATGACCACTTGTCATTGGAAATTGTTTGAGGGAGGGGGCATAATGATTCATATCTACAAGTCTATAAAGGAGGCTGCAAGAGTAACCAAGATTGTAACTAACTGATTTGGAGAATGTTATAAAACAGTAAATGGGAAGAAGGGGGGGGGGAAGAGTCCCAACCCATTTATTTTCATCTTTTGCCAGTGACTTTTGGTGATTTCTGTAGTGCAAGTCCTTCACTTCATTCTGAGCTTCCAAATTTCAGCTGTCATTTCAGATTGTAGTGTAGAGTTGTTGTTCTGTCCCTAATTTACATATTCGAAATCCCCGCGCTTTGATTGGCTAAAGCGCGGGGATTTCTAATTGGCCAGGCGAGCCGCGCCGATTGGCCCGTTGAAAGTCTCCCGTGATTGGCTCACTCCAAGAGCGGGAGACTTGAAACGCTGCCATTGGCCGCGGCCGCCGCGGCGAAAAGGATAAAAGCCGCGAGCTTTTTCCTTTTCGCCGGTTCGGTTCTCAACTTCAAAATAAAGAGCTTTAAACTAAGTCACCGACTCCTGGCGTCTTTTGCGGACACGACACTGGCGACGAAGGTGGGATCCAGACCCTGAACCGAACCCCGTGTCCGACAAGAGCCAGACTTAGCACAGAAATGGCAAAAATCGCACCGCCCGCCCCCTTCAACCCCGCCACCGAGGACTGGGAATCGTTCTCAGACCGATTCCGCATGTACCTCGAGTGCACCGGAATGAAGGACGCCCCGGGCCCGCTAAAACGCGCCGTTTTCCTCACGCATTGCGGAACCGAAGTATTCCAGATGGCCAAAGCATTGGCCAAGCCAGCCGACGCAACCGCCATGGATTGGGACGTCCTCGAACCTATCCTTCGGCGACATTACGCCCCCGAGGTCCCAATCCTGATCCGGCGCAACGAATTCTACCGGCGGGACCAGAAACCAGGCGAAAAACTGAGCGACTTCGTCGCCGAGCTGCGGCGCCTAGGAGGGCTCTGCAAATTTGACGGCCTGAATAGCCTCCTAAGAGACCGATTCGTACTCGGCCTATGGGACCCTGCGCTCCAGAGCCGGCTTATGGCTAAGGGCGACATCAGCCTAGCAGACGCCCTCACCGCAGCCGCAGCCGCAGAAGCGACCCGCACTTCCGCTGACAGCATGCGAAAACCAGATGCAAAGGGCGGAAACAACAACCCGGCGAGGTCGGCCGACCCAAAAAACGAAACAACCGCACACTACGGCGATTTCCATTCTACATCCAGCACGTCTGAAGACGAAGAAGACATACATCGAGTCCAGACGGGGCGTGGCGGCCAATGGAACCGAAGAGGTCGTAGGTTGAGGACCAACTGTGCCGGCTGCGGCGGCGACCACCCCAGATCAGAATGCTGATTTTTTGACTCTATCTGTCGGCATTGTGATAAAAGGGGACACATCGCCCGGGTTTGCCGCCAAAAGAAGACTCGCAGTCCACCCAGATGGGACCAACACGATCGTAAAAGAGAAAGCCCACTGCCCAGGACCAGAGATCGCCAATCGGACAGCCGGTGGGACCGAATCCAGCGACCATCGAGAGGCGGCGACAACCGGCGCAAGGAAGAAACCCACCAGACGGTAACCATCGGCCACGCCATCTCCGACGGCGCCAGAAAGGTACACGTAGAGGTCCATATTGAAGGACGACCATGCAAAATGGAGGTAGACTCCGGGTCCTACCTCTCCATGATTGCATGGCACGAGATAAAACGGTTAGTGCCCACCCTCCATAGGAGAAACATAAACGCCCAAAGACTTATTATAAAAGACTACCAGGGAAACCGCGTCCCGGTAGTGGGCACCAAGAACTTCAATGTGACATACAAGGGCCGCACCGAACAACTCCCACTCACAATCGTCGATCGCGACCACCCAAGCCTGCTGGGCTTACAATGGTTCGCCCCGCTCGACATCGCCCTCACGGGAGTCAACCACGTCACCAACGACGGCTGGGAACAGCGGCTAGCCCAGGAGTTCCGGGAGGTCTTCGACGGAAGCCTGGGCAAGTACCAGGGGCCCCTTATCTCTTTTGATCTAGACCCTAGCGTCCCCCCCAAGCGACTAAAACCTAGGCGGGTACCATTCGCCCTAAAACCTAGGATTGACGAGCAGATTGACAAGCTTGTCAAACAGGGGGTGTTACAACCTATAGACCATGCCAGATGGGAGACCCCAATAGTGACCCCGGTCAAGCCAGACGGGTCAGTGAGAATTTGTGGGGACTATAAGGCCACCCTAAATGGCACGCTGCAACAAAGCGCTTACCCCGTCCCAATCGTGCAACACCTACTGCACTCACTGGGAGGGGGCAAGGTCTTTGCCAAGCTCGATCTCGCCCAGGCATACCAACAGTTGCCGGTCAACGAAAAAACAGCGGAAGCCCAGACCATCGTTACACATCGGGGGGCTTTCAAGTGCAACCGACTCCAATTCGGAGTCAGCGTGGCACCGGGCATCTTTCAGAGCCTGATGGAACGTTTGCTGCAGGGCATCAAGGGGGTGGTGCCCTATTTCGATGACGTATTAGTAGCAGCGCCAAACGAAGCCGAATTAGAAAACCGACTCAGAGAGGTCTTAACCAAATTTAAAGAAACGGGACTTAAAGTAAAAAGGGAGAAATGCCAACTGTGCACGGAGCGAGTGGAATTCTTGGGCTACCTTCTAGACCGGCACGGCATTCACTCCACAAGTAAGAAAGTAAAAGCTATCAAAGAGGCCCCCACCCCTAGGTCTAAGACTGAACTACAGGCTTTCTTGGGGTTGCTGAACTTTTATAATGTTTTCCTACCCCAAAAGGCAACGGCGGCGGAGCCTTTGCATAGGCTCCTGGATAAGGCGGCAACCTGGACTTGGGGGAAACGGGAGCAAGCCGCCTTCCAAAAAACCAAAGACCTCCTCACCTCCGATGCCGTCCTGATCCAATTCAGCGAAACCTTGCCCCTGGCCGTCACTTGCGACGCATCACCTTTCGGCGTCAGCGCTGTCCTCAGCCATACCCTTCCTGACGGAAAAGAAGCACCCATCGCATTCTTTTGCAGGACTCTAACCAAGCCGGAGCGGAACTATAGCCAGCTGGACAAAGAAGCCTTGGCTATAGTTGCCGCCGTTAAGCGGTTCCACGAATACCTTTACGGCCGCCCTTTTACCATTGTGACAGACCATAAACCGTTGCTGGGCATCCTTGCAGGAAATCGAGCCACCCCGAACATTCTGTCTCCCCGGATGACAAGGTGGTCCGAGTTCCTGGCAGCCTACAGCTACGAACTAATACACAAGCCGGGTAAGAAGATTTCGCACGCGGACGCTTTAAGCCGCTCGCCGTTACCAGACTCCGACCCTGACCCAGCACCAACGACAAACACCCTGAACATCGAAAACCTGCCCAACCTGCCCATAACCGCGTCAGACATTGCCCGGGAGACTATTAAAGACAGGCGTCTGGCGCGGGTTTTGCATTGGGTGGAAAAAGGTTGGCCAGAAAGGGACAATGACGAATCCGTTAAGACATTTAAAAACCGCCAAACCGAACTCTCGCTGCTTAGGGAGTGTATCTTATGGGGTGACAGGGTGGTCATCCCGGACAGGCTGCAAGGGAAGGTTTTAGAAATGTTGCATGAGGGGCATCCTGGCATCGTCAGAACTAAAGCCCTGGCCAGAAGTTACGCTTGGTGGCCAGGGATGGACAAACAGATAGAGGCCTGGGTAGCTAGGTGCCAGCGATGCCAGGAGACTAGACCCAGCCCACCCGCAGCACCCATCCTAGAGTGGGAAACACCGAGGGGGCCCTGGTCCAGAATCCATTTGGACTTTGCCGGTCCCACAAATGGGCATACCTTTCTAATAACAGTTGACGCTTACTCCAACTGGTTGGAGGTAAGCGACATGAAATCTACCACCACGGAGGCCGTAATCAAAGAACTTTGCAAACTCTTTGCAACACACGGCCTCCCAGACGTCGTCGTCTCCGACAACGGGCCCCAGTTTACTTCCCTCGACTTCGAGAGATTCCTGGCGGAGAGGGGCATCCGCCACGCATTAACAGCACCGGCGCATCCGGCGGCGAACGGTAGGGCGGAACGGATGGTACAATTTACCAAAAAAACCATCCGGAAAATGGACCACGGGGAGATCCAAGACAAAATTAACAGACTCCTCTTTATACAACATATCACCCCGAACACCACTACCAACAAAAGCCCAGCCGAATTACTAATGGGTAGGAAGCTGAGGTCCCCACTCGACAGGTTACACCCAACATATAACCCGGAGCGGCCCCCAGACTCAAGTTCAAAATACCGAACATTCGCACCCGGAGACCTCGTGTATGCGAAAAACCTGACGGGGGACCCTCTATGGATCCTAGCCGTCATCACCCAAATCACAGGCCCGCGCTCATACCGGCTCCAAACCACAGATGGGCGAGCCTGGAAACGACACATTGACCAACTCAGGTCACGTTCGGCAACAGAATCCACCCCCCAAGAAACAAACCAAGGGGGGAGGGAATACCCGAATAAACAAACGCAAGAAAAAATAAACCAGCAGTACTTACCGGAACGCAGCCATCGCGATCCCCCACCGGAGAAGAAACACCAAGCCAGCTCAACCGACTCGGAAAGACCAAGCGGGAGCGGCGAGACCCGTAGCTCAACCAACCCGGAAGGCCCAGGTGGGAGCCACGGAGAAAGAACCGGCCCGATCATCCAACCGGTTCGCACAGAAGAGGGAGTGGCCAAAAACTCGACCGCTCCGGTCGAAATCCAGCTTGCAACTGAGTTGCGCAGGTCAAGTAGGACTAGACGGAGCCCCGCCTACCTACGTGACTACGCAACGTAAAGACTGTACCAAGAGGGGAGGGGTGTTCTGTCCCTAATTTACATACTCGAAATCCCCGCGCTTTGATTGGCTAAAGCGCGGGGATTTCTAATTGGCCAGGCGAGCCGCGCCGATTGGCCCGTTGAAAGTCTCCCGTGATTGGCTCACTCCAAGAGCGGGAGACTTGAAATGTTGCCATTGGCCGCGGCCGCCGCGGCAAAAAGGATAAAAGCCGCGGGCTTTTTCCTTTTCGCCGGTTCGGTTCTCAACTTCAAAATAAAGAGCTTTAAACTAAGTCACCGACTCCTGGCGTCTTTTGCGGACACGACAGTTGTGGCAATCTGTTTGAGATCTTTTTGTTTCAATGTGAAGAATGATATTGTCTCGATTCCTTTTTATTTCATTTATTTGCTAATTCACCCCAAAGGTCTAAAAATTAAACATATAAACAAAAAGGTGCTTTTGACCACATAAATACTTCATTATGTTTCATGATTGGATTTAATCAGTGTGAAGATAATTACCTTTCTATGGGATTTTCTCTTCTCCTTTTGATCCCATGTGTAAGTCCTACAAAGATAATTTAGATCAGTCTATTGTGGTCATATCTTAGACATATCCCTCAGCATGTTGCTGAAATTTACTTCCAAGTAAACAGGTAGCATCTAATGAAGTAGACAGATGCTCTCAAAGGTTCAGTGCAATGAGAGGCACTATATCTCACAAGACTATGCAGGGCTTTGGATTCAAAAGAAAACATGCGTCAGATTGTATGCTGAACTAGCAACTATCTCGTAACTGCATCCTTTTTCGGTCAGACTGATGCCCTCAGCTCCCACTGTTTCTGGTGCAGTAAACCATAGCTCATGAAATCCTGCATTTTTTAAAGAAAATTTGATAGTCTGAAAAACTGTGACCAGATTCCTTCTCATGTATCATTTAGTAATTCGGACATGCAGTGTTTAGTAATATAGACCTGAAGGGATGAATCATCATTCTTCAAAATATGACCTAATCACTTTGTACAGTGATCACTATATAAAACTGATTTTTCTTTCTTTCTTTTTCTTCCATTTTCTTTCTTTCTCTCTTTCTTTTTCCTTTCTTCTTTCATTTCATTTTCTTTTCTCAGAACAGCAAAGTTCATTCAGGGCATTTGATGTGCTATTTTAAAACATCCTGTTGTCATCCTGACAACATGAAAAATGGCATTTTTCCTCAATTCTAATTCAGCATATGAAAAATAAAACATACCAAGGAACTGTTCTTTCTCTCAGAAGAATACATTCAGTATGACTACAGAAAGAAAAGGCTAATATCAGGAATAAAAGAGTAAAAATCTGTATAGTAATGGAATGCTTCCCACATTTAATAAACCAGTTTTCTGCCGAAGCAGAAGTGGTTAACTAATGTGAACCAATAGCTTGGGAGGAAAGTGGTTTTTCAATAGTCAGCATTTTGGAATATGCTTATGCATTAGCAGTGTCTTAGCAGTTTGCTTCAAGTGATGCATTGTTAGAACCCTTAAAGTGCATCACTTTTCCCCCTTAATGGTTTTCAGAAGATAATAGATAGATAGATAGATAGATAGATAGATAGATAGATAGATAGATAGATAGATAGATAGATAGATAGACAGATAGATCCCAGCCTATATTTCAGCAATTCTGCTCAGTGGCATAAGGGTTTTGTTGCTGCTGCTTTTTGTTGTTGCTGCTGTTGTTCCATGCCCAATAGGACTCTGACCTGAGCCTAGGTTATATGATTCTCATGTATTACTTTATGATTTGTAGGCATGCATGGATCATACCCATAAATTTTATTTTTTAATTTAAATTTAAAACTTTTTTTTTAATTTATAAAATTGGATTCTTATAAATAAACTCCCCAAGAGCACAGAAATGAAAGTTTAAATCTTTTATTTCTATTTTTCTACCAGTAGGCATTCAACCACCCTAGAACATATATACATACCAGTATTCAGGGGTGGGATGCTACTGGTTCTGCCCAGCTCTATAGAACTGGTAGCTCTGAAGAGCAGCAGACACTGAACCAGTTCTGTGTTTGTTGCTGTTTGACCCACCTGCCTGCCCGGGCTCTTACCTGTCCTTTATTTCCTGCTTTTTCAACCTCAGCTGCTTTGCACAGCACAGCTGATGTTGAAAAGGCAGGGAAAAAAGAGGCTTTTCAAATGCTGTGCACCTACGCGCTGTGCTTTTCAGCTCTCCGGGCGGCACAGCTTAAGGTTTATTTACACTCACACACAGCAAAACCTAGTCACTGAACCAGTAGTAACACTGGTAGAATCCCATCCCTGCATGTATTCATGGATACATAACCCAATCTCAGATCAGTGCAGTATTGGAATTTGTGACAAACTTTTTGGAAAGAATCGGGAATCATTTGCCTCAGAAGCTGGGAGCCCGTGTCCTGAGAAGATACAAAGTAGTTTGGCAGTCCTGGAAAAGAAAGAAACATTTCCACTAACTGAGCATGAGATAATCTAGCAAAAGCAGCTTAATAAAAGGAAGTGGAAAGCTCCAGTAAATGTCTATGGAGATTCTTAGTCATCCAGGTCATGGTTGTCCCAAAAGTACTTTTTCAAAAGGCAACTGAACTTTGTTGTTGTTTTTTTACCTCAAAGATATTTCACTGTCATCCAAGAAGCTTCTCTGAGTTCTGAACTGAAAAAGCTTCTTGGATGAGAAGTGAAATGTCTTCAACTAAAAACAAAGTCCAGTTGCCCTTTGAAAAAACACTTTTGGGAAAGCTCCAGTAGAAATCTTCAATGCAGAATTAGGTGAAATTAACTCAAAGTCAATCATAAGAAGGAAACTATTTAAGCTGATGAAGAAGCAGTTGAATATGTCTAGAGAAATGTCTGAGATTGGCCATGAATTCCACCACAACACCCACTTATTTGAAATAAAAAAAACGTTTTCATTCTTTCCTGCTTCATCAGTACTTTGGCTAGCTTCCCAAACTCACCCTTTATCTGCCTTCATGACAACTGCAGTTTTACAAAAATTAGGGTGCAGAATCCTCTGTCAGCCACAACTTCCTTGGAGATCAAGCAGCTTTCCAGAATTAAAACACCACCATTATTAAAATCCTCATTATATATTTATAGGGTGTCTCTTCTAAAGAAAGAAATGAATTGACTTTCCAAGTGGCAATTTCAACTGATAGCATTAACAATAGTCATATATACAGAGAAGCATTTTAATAAAAATGTAGAAGCATTTTTTTAAAAAAAGCCTTGATCTTCTGCCTAGCAAAGTAACATCATTATTTTAATGAAACTTCATTATTTTAATTAAGTAAGGCAGGCAAGCTGCTGCTTTGGACTTTGCTCATTATCCCTGCCTTAAATAGGAGTTTTGTAAAGGACTGAAAAAGCTTCAGCGACTGAAATAACTCTAAATTCTATTTGAAGTTTGTGAATGTCCTATTTAAGAGATTTGGAGATTTGGAACATATCTGTTCATAGAAACATCTGTTTATGAATTTAAAGGAGAGAAGTCTAACATTTTTACCTCAGCTGCCAGTGAAGATTCTTTTCTCTTTATTTAACAAAAGGTGGCAAGATCAGAGAGAAATCTAACCAAGGAAAATAACTCAGGATACCTTGGACAACAGCCTTCATTTGACTTCTGAGCTTTTCATTTTCAGTTTGGATGTTCAAATACACTTAATCTTGTATAATGTTTGCACAGTAAAAGTATTTACTTCTAGAATTACAGAACAGCAATGGATCTACAATATTAGGAGACTGGCAAACATCTGAAAGCTCTTGGATTTATCATTTATACACATATGGTATGTTTTTCATACGTATGATTTTTTAAAAAAAAAAAGAAGATAAAAACTAATACAAACTAGTGTAAAGTAAGGAAGAAAAAAAAAGGAAAGCAAAGAGAAAGCAAAGAATGCAAGAAAAGAAAACAAGTTGAACAAAAATAAAGAAGAAAGAAAATATATAATGTATGTGTGTGTGTGCATATATATATATATATATATATATATATATATATTTTCTTAAGTTTTCGCGGGTACTTACATGTATGGTATTCAGCTTAGTTCGGGTATTTTCCCATGTCATAATAGTTGTGCTTTTAAAGTTGTAGCAACATTTCAGCAGAATCTCATCTGCCATTATCAGGCTTCTGTATAGTGTTCATCTGTGAGTCAGACTTTTACAGTGGTTTCAGATTTAAATTTGGGGCAGCCTATTGCTGTGCCAGAATGGTTTTTTCTTCCTCCTGATTGGTTGGGAGTCTTGGTCTATGTTTATTGGTCTTGGAGTTTGCTGTGTTCTGCTTGATTAGTGTTTCTGATATCTTCTGTCTTTTTTTTGGCTCTTTTTTTTTTTTTTGAAGAAGTTTTTATTAATTTTCTACAAACAAACAAGACAAACAAAACATAAAAACATCAACTCTTATATGTACATCCAGTGTGTCAGTTGGTTCATCATTTTTGTGCATTCATTCTGTAGTCTCAATTACAATTATATTACATAACAACTCATATTGTCAATCCAAACTTATATATCCTAATATCACTAAAAAAAGAAGTTTTTGACTATATTTTTAATCATTCATGATTAATGAGCTAACAATACTTTAAACCAGTTTACTCTATAACAAATCATCTAGTCATATCAAATCAATCCTAAAAAATCCTTTATAAATATAATATCAAATAGCAAAATAATAGCAAAATAAAGATATTCCTTACTATCTAGCATTCTAAATATTCTATTATCGTATTTTATCATCTAGCCATTTATAAAAAAGATCCCAAATTTCGTAAAATTGTTTATCCTCTTGTTCTCTAATTTCAAATGTCAATCTGCTCATCTCAGCACATTCCAATATTTTCTTAATAATTTCTTCCTGTAATGGTATTTTCTCATTCTTCCAATTTTTAGCAAATACAATCCTGGCCGCTGTTAATACATTTACAATCAGGTATTTCAAATCTTTACTATATATATCAGGTAAAATTCCCAATAAGAAGATCTCTGGTTTTAAGTCTATATGTTTCTTTGTCATTTTTTCCAACCACATGCGAATTATAGTGCAATATTTTCTAGCATCCTCACAAGTCCACCACATATGGTAATACGAGCCGGGTATCTGATGACATTTCCAGCATTTTTCAGATTTATTCTTAAACATTCTTGCTATTCTTGTCGGAGGAAAGTGCCACCTGTAAAACATCTTATACAAGTTTTCTTTATATGCTGCTGACATTGTCATTTTATAATTTTGAGACCACAATTTCTGCCATTTCTCTAAATCAATCCCATATCCAAAATTCTTTCTCCAAACAATCATAGTTTCTTTGACTTGTTCTTCCTCTAATTTCATTCCCAGTAAATAACCATATAATTTTTTAATCACTTTCTCATCAGTACCCATCAAGATCTTATCTAAATCAGTCTGCTTATCATAAAATCCCTCCATTTTGGAATCTTCATCATACCTTGAATGTATTTGTGCATATGAAAACCAATTCATCCTTATACCTTGTTCCTCTAAGTTTTGGATCGATTTTAGTTCACCCTTTTCATCCAAAAGTTCCCCATATCTAACTGTTTATTCCTTCTTGTAGATTATAGGATAGGAAAATGCTTAAATTGCAATTTATGCTCCGAATGATAAACAAGAAGAGTTTTATAAAAAGCTACATATGAAAATAATTGGACTGGACTATGTTAATATAATTATGATGGGAGATTTTAATGGAATTGTGGACAATAAATTGGACTATATAGCAACAACAACAAAGCAAAATAGAAAGGCTCTCCCAAGGTCCTTTTTTAAAATGACAGATGAATTAACTTTAAAAGATATTTGGAGAGAAAGAAATGTTAAAGCTAAACAATATACTTTTTATTCAAATAGACATTTATCATGGTCCAGATTAGATATGATTTGGATCTCAACAGAACTAATATCTAATATTAAAGAAACAAATATTGAAACAAGTACCTGGGCAGATCATAGCCCAATGACAATTAAATGGAAGGGACAAAAAAAAAGATCGAGATGGACATTAAATAATACTATTTTAAAGGAGAAAGATTTTACACAATGGATGGAGAAGGAATTGGCTTTTTTCTTCAGAGAAAATAAAAAAGAAGATACTTCAACGCAAAATGTGTGGGACACAATGAAGGCATATGCTAGAGGTTTGATAATAGATTATACAAGAAAAAAGAATATTAGGAAAAGGCAAGCTTCTAAGGCCTTGGAAGATGAGTATAAAATTCTTGAAAAAGAATTACAGAAAATGCCACAGAAAAAGGATATTAAATTGAAGCTGGATGTAATCAAACATAAAATGGAATTAATAGAGAAAGAAGAACTGGCACAGGAAATTAGAAACTCTAAACAGAATTATTTTGAAGATGCAAATAAACCAGGTAGATGGCTAGCATATAAATTGAGAAAAGAGAAGGAATCAAGAAAAATATTGAAGTTAATAGATGAACAAGGCCAAGTTTGTTATGGGAATAAGGAGAAAAAAGAAATTATTCGAGATTTTTATGGGCAATTATATAAACAGGAAAATATTGATGAAGAAAAAGTCAAACAGTATTTACAGGAAGCTAATTTACCAAAGATACCTAAAGAGATTGAAGAAATGCTAGAAAGCAATATAACAATGATGGAACTAAATGAAGCATTTAAGAGACAAAATAATGGGAAAGCTCCGGGTCCAGATGGGCTTCCAGTAGAATTTTATAAAACATTTCAAGAATTATTGAGCATCCCATTGTTAGAAGTTATGAATGAAGTTATGTTAAAAAAGATGATACCTAAAACATGGTCAGAGGCTTATATTACACTCATACCAAAGGAAGAGACTGACCCATTGCAAATTAAGAATTATAGACCTATTTCTTTATTGAATGCAGACTATAAAATCTTTGCTTTAATCTTAGCAGAAAGACTTAAAAAATATTTAAATAATTTTATTCACTCAGATCAAAATGGATTTCTGCCAAAGAGACAAATTAGAGACAATATGAGAGTAATCTTGGACACCTTGGAATACTATGAGGCTCATCCTGAAAAGCAAATGGCTTTGATATTCCTAGATGCTCAAAAAGCATTTGATAACGTGAACTGGAGATTTATGTTATTATTATTGGAGCAGATGGGTTTCGCTAAAAAATTTATTCAAGCAATAGAAGCTATATATAATAAACAGACAGCAAGGGTAATGATGGAGGGGGAACTTACAGATTTTATTAATATAAGGAAAGGCACAAGACAAGGATGCCCCCTATCTCCTTTGCTATTTGTGTTGACCTTGGAAGTGTTGAATAGAAATATTAGGGATGATAAAAGCATAAAAGGAATGAAAATTAAGAAGGAAGAATTTAAGCTACAAGCTTTTGCTGATGACTTAGCTTTTATTTTGGAAGATCCGCTAGAAACAGCTCCAAAGTTACTTGAAAGGATAGAGGCATATGGAGAGGTGGCTGGTTTGAAAATAAATAAAGACAAAACAAAGATTTTGACAAAGAATATGCTATTGAGACAGAGAGAAGAATTGGCAGATCTTTTGAAAATTCAAGTTACAAATAAGGTTAAGTATCTGGGGATATATTTGACAACAAGATGTAGCACATTAAAGGAGAATAATTATATTAAACTTAAACAACAGATAACTACAGATTTGAAGAAGTGGGAAAACTTGCAATTGTCATTAATAGGGAGAATTTCAACAATTAAGATGAATATTTTACCTAGAATTTTATTTTTGTTTCAAGCAATACCAATTAGGCTTGGAAAAGACTATTTTGAAGATTTAAATAAAATTATGTTGAAGTTTATATGGCAAGGTAAAAAAGCGAGAATAAAGCTAAAGCTTTTGCAAGATGCTTGAATTAGAGGAGGTTTTGGTCTGCCTAATTGGGAATTGTATTTTCAAGCTGCAAGTTTGATGTGGGTCAAAGAATGGATAACATTAAGGAAACATAGGTTGTTGACATTAGAAGGGCATGACTTGCTGTTGGGTTGGCATGCTTTTTTATGGTATAAGGGAACTAAAACACAGGGTTATTTTAGAAGACATTATGTACGGGAGTCTTTGTGGTTAAATTGGGAGAAGATAAAAAGACAATGTTATTTGAAAATTCCAGTTTGGTTATCGACCATTGAAGCATTTTCCTATCCTATAATCTATAAGAAGGAACAAACAGTTAGATATGGGGAACTTTTGGATGAAAAGGGTGAACTTAAATCGATCCAAAACTTAGAGGAACAAGGTATAAGGATGAATTGGTTTTCATATGCACAAATACACTCAAGGTATGATGAAGATTCTAAAACGGACGGATTTTATGATAAACAGACTGATTTAGATAAGATCTTGATGGGTACTGATGAGAAGGTGATTAAAAAACTATATGGTTATTTATTGGGAATGAAATTAGAGGAAGAACAAGTCAAAGAAACTATGATTGTTTGGGGGAAGAATTTTGGATATGGGATTGATTTAGAGAAATGGCAGAAATTGTGGTCTCAAAATTATAAAATGACAATGTCAACAGCATATAAAGAAAACTTGTATAAGATGTTTTACAGGTGGCACTTTCCTCCGACAAGAATAGCAAGAATGTTTAAGAACAAATCTGAAAAATGCTGGAAATGTCATCAGATACCCGGCTCGTATTACCATATGTGGTGGACTTGTGAGGATGCTAGAAAATATTGGACTATAATTCGCATGTGGTTGGAAAAAATGATAAAGAAACATATAGATTTGAAACCAGAGATCTTCTTACTGGGAATTTTTTGGCTCTTTTTGTATCTTGGCGGCCAGCCAACAGCAAGATCACAGCTCACTGCTCAAATCCCCCAGCAACTAAGACTAACCTGAGCACAACCAAGCCCCCACCTGAACAGAACACACCTCCAGCCAATCAGAACACAGCCAACCCCCCAACCAATCAGAACACAGCTAAACCCCCCAACCAATGAGAACACACCCCCATCCAATGAGAACACAGCCAAGCCCCCACCCAATCAAGTCACACCCCCACTAGCAGTTAAAAGGAAGAAGCAGCTGCAAGCTCACATCACTCTGAGAAGCACAGAGCTGAAGACCAAGCCTGAAGATGATGAATGAGACTTCATCGAAACGTTGCCTAGGTACTTCCAATCTTATGCAGGAGAAAACCTGAATAACCAAAGATCCACATACAAATACCCGCGAGAACCTCAGAAAACAAATATTGCACCTCTACGGGGAGCAAACCCACCATCTGACCAGGACTTATGAGAAACCTGAAGTCCAAAGAGCTTCCATTTTATGTGACCTCGCATTCCTATGCAACTGCTGAGATCAACATTTAATTCCCACAAGCTTCCAATTGAAATTCCACACCAACACAGAAGCCACCAAACGCATTCTAAAAAGAACAGAATTGGCCCTAATTAGAAATGAACTTCACACAAAAAGATTTCTCCTAGACCAAATCAACAAAGATCTCCTCACACTTCACCTCAGACTCAGCAACAAGATTCACCCCTTACTTTGGGACAAATCCAAACAGCTCGCTGTCTGGAGAGCCGAAACACAGACCACCCTCAAGACAGACACATACACCAACAAACTCAGAAAACTACAACAATGCCAGAAACCAACTCCTCCCCCCTCACAGCCACACATGAAACAAACAGTGCACAACATCTCAGACAAGATCCTCACCGAAGCCGAAACCAAGGTCCTTTCCAAAGGATTCAACTTTGCTGTCGCTCCCAAACACATCCCCACAGAAACCATCATATGCGGAGTTGAAACCAGCCTGACCAAAACCAACCCTGATGATGCTAATAGAATCAGACTCAAAATCACCAACATCCTCTGCACTTGCAAACCACCCAAAAGCAACTTATCCAAAGAAGAACAAACTGCACTACTTAACCTGAAAGAAGACACCAGCATAATAATCCTACCAGCAGACAAGGCAACGCGACAGTTGTTATGAACACATCTGACTACCAATCCAAGTTAACCAACCTACTCCAAGACCCCACATACAAACCCCTAAAGACAGACCCCACCACCTACCTAGAAAAAACCACCAGATCCAAAATAAAAGCCTCCCCCATCAGTGAAGAAATCCAGCAAAGAATCATACCCAGAGAGAAATCATCCAGATGCCCTAAAGATACACAAAGAAGGAACTCCACTTAGACCAATAGTCAGCTCCATAGGCTCACCTCTACAAAACCTAGCCAAATTTCTCACCAAACAACTACAGCCCTATGCAGAATCCATCAATTCACACGTAAGAAACTCATTCCAGTTCATCGAGATCATAAAGAAACAAAACTTACAACCCAGTGACCTACTAGTGAGCTTCGATGTCATATCCCTCTTCACCCAAGTGCCAATAAAAGAAGCCTTGACAACCATCCAAAACAAATACAACCCCCCCAAGCACATCCTAGATCTGACCAACCATTGCCTATCCAATACATACTTCACCTACAACGGACAAAAATACAAACAAATAGAAGGAGCACCTATGGGATCACCCCTCTCACCTGTCATCGCTAACCTCTACATGGAACACTTTGAAACACAAGCTCTAGAAAAATATGATCACAAACCCAAACTCTGGCTCAGATACGTAGATGACACCTTCATAATCTGGCCACACGGGAAAGAAAAAACTGAACAACTTCCTCACACACCTCAACAGCCTACACCCCAAAATACAATTCACATGGAAACAGAAGCTAACAACCAACTTCCCTTCCTAGATGTCTTGGTATGCAAAAAATCCAATGGCTCCCTAGGACACACCGTCTACCAGAAGAAAACACATACAAACCGCTATCTACATGCACTCTCACACCACCACCCAGCACAGATCAATTCCGTAGCCGAGAAACTCATCTCCAGAACAAAATGCTTAGCCGACGAACAACACCTTGAGACTGAACTACACACTCTCACCGGCGTGCTGACAGCTAATGGATTCCAAAGAAAGAAGATCACCGATCTAATCCAAAAAGAAACCCCAACCAAAATCCAAGACAGAGAACAAGAGAATGGCAAAGCCCTCCTCCCATATATAAAAGGCACTACAGACAAAATCAGCAAGATCCTCCAAAAACACAACATTAAGACAGCATTCTGCACAAACAGAAAAATATCCACCATCCTAAGAAACCCTAAGGACAAAATCGAGTTAGAAAATCAAGGAGTACACGAAATCCCTTGCACTGCCTGCCCCACCACATACATTGGACAAACTAACAGAAGAATAAGTGCACGCATTGAAGAACATAAGAACTCAATCAAAAAGGAAGAACCGACCTCTTCCCTGGTCCAACACCTCAAAGCCACAGGACATGAGATTGACTTTAAAAATACCAGAACTATCGCCAAAACGGAACACTTCAGCAGCAGAATAATCAGAGAAGCCATAGAGATAGAAAAACGCCCACACAGCATGAATAAACGAGATGATACCTCCCGCCTACCAGCCATTTGGAAACCCGCCCTCATGAACAGACGAGTACCTAACATGAAGAATGACACCAGACCCACACCCCTGAGAGCCACACAAGATGCCACCACCACACTTCCACATAGAAAGCAGATTCACACCCACACAGAAGATGAGACACGACCATGGACCAGAAGCCGCACTGCAGCTGCATCACTACCCACTTCAAACCCCTCTGAGCCATGCATGAAGCGAACTGACCCCCACCATGAAGATGCAGCACGACCATGAACTCGAAACCAAACAGCAAGATCACAGCTCACCAGCTCAAATCCCCCAGCAACTAAGACTAACCTGAGCACAACCAAGCCCCACCTGAACAGAACACGCCTCCAGCCAATCAGAACACAGCCAAAGCCCCAACCAATGAGAACACACCCCCACCCAATAAGAACACAGCCAAGCCCCCACCCAATCAAGTCACACCCCCACTAGCAGTTAAAAGGAAGAAGCAGCTGCAAGCTCACATCACTCTGAGAAGCACAGAGCTGAAGACCAAGCCTGAAGATAATGAATGAGACTTCATCGAAACGTTGCCTAGTTACTTCCAATCTTACGCGGGAGAAAACCCGAATAACCAAAGATCCACATACAAATACTCACGAGAACCTCAGAAAACAAATGTGTGTGTGTGTGTGTGTGTGTGTGTGTGTTCTGTCTCACCTGTGGCCACAAGGTGAGAGTCCAAATGTCCAAAGGAAAAAGCACGAACAGACAATATCAGGAACAACAATTAACTTTCCTCTGTAGTCGTCGTTGGCAGCTTTCCCAGAAGCTATCTACAAACCCAGATAACGAGCAGCACGATAAATCAAATCCGAAAGGCAAACCGAAGGCTTCTTCCAAACTGCGAAAGTAATTAACTAAGTTTGACCCGAACAAGGATCTCTAGCTAACACGCCTCCTTATATTCCTTGAAGGGGCGTGTCAGTCTCTCTAATTAGTCTCTGATTTGATGTTTATTTTCAATTTGTACTTGATGTCTCAGTCTACAGCTAGTCCTTGCACCAATCCAACATTCATCAGTGTGATCATCACTCATTGACTCTGGCATGTTCTGTGGATCAGCTGCTGACACCTGAGGCATAATTGATGTGGAAGGTTCGGGAGAGGATGATGATTCTGACACTTCCTCATCCTCCTGGCTCACATCTGCATCTCCCATTAAAGCAGGCTCAAATCCCAATGCCAAACCCTCCTCATCACTTGAACCTGTGTGTTCTGACACATCAGACTCAAAGCGCACAGCAGGCTCAAACCTTCCAGTCACAACACTATTCCTCACCACAGTGGCATTTCCCTGAGTCTGATGATCCGGATGTGGTTTTGATGGAAATTGTGCATGGTATAGCCGGATAAGATCTGGGGCAAGCACCTTGGATGCATCCTCCCAGGAACGAATTTCTGTTTCATTCTCCAGCCTCCCAATGAAGTACTGAAATTGTCCTTTCAGCCATCGTGAATCGTGAATGCCAACCACCGTGGCATCAACAACAGGATCATCACTGGGCCCAGATGGAGAACCCGTATCTTCGGGAGAGCGGAGAGTACATGATGGGGTGTTAGGTACCAAAAGGGAACAGTGGAAGACAGGATGAATGCGCATGGAGCGTGGTAAGGTGAGCCGATAAGCAACAGGATTGATGTCCGCCTCAATAGGGAAGGGACCAATGAAGCGATGGTCCAACTTCTTAATTGGACGATTGACCCGTAGATGCTTTGTGGATAACCACACTCTGTCTCCCACAGCCAGCGGAGGTGTCGCCTGACGTGAACAATCCGCAAACCTTTTGTAGTCCGCCTTAGCACGTTCCAATTGTTGTGAGACCAATTGGTGAACCGAATGCAGTTCTGATAAAAATTCTCGCATCTCTGGAACTGGAGAATCCAAGATCGACTAGGGGAAAAACCTCGGATGGTACCCCACATTTGCATAAAAAGGCAACATGTGGGTGGAGGTGAGAATTGTTAAAAGCAAACTCCACCAACAGAAGATAGGTCACCCAGTCGTTTTGTCATTGATTAACAAAACATCTGAGATATTGGGCCAGGATGCCAATTACTTTCTCAGTCCCGCCATCGGTTTCCGGATGGTGTGCCGATGCTAAACATACTTGCACTCGTAATGCATTCATTATGCTCTTCCAGAATTGAGCGGTGAACTGGACACCGCGATCTGAAACAACTCTGTCTGGTAAGCCATGCAAACGGAATACATGTTGTAGAAAAAGCCGGGCAGTAACACGAGCTGATGGTAACCTTCTACATGGTTCCCTCAAAATTAATTTCATGTCCTGTGGCTTTAAGGTGCTGGAAAAAGGAGGAAGTATTTTCTTCTTTTCTGACTGCGTTCTTGTGTTCTGCAATGCATGCATTTATTCTCCTGTTGGTTCATCCAATGTATGTGGCTGGGCAATGCATGGTTGCATGGTATTTCATAAACTCCTTAGTTTTCTAGCTGGATCTTGTCTTTGGGGTTTCTTAGGATGTTGGCTATTTTTGGTCAGTGCCAAAGGCTGTTCTGATATTGTGTTTGTGGAGAATTTTGCTGATTTTATCTGTGGTGCTTTTGAAGTAGGGGAGGAGGGCAATACCATTGTCCTGTTCTGTGTCTCGGTTTCTGGGGGGTGTCTCCCTTAGGATTAGGTTGGTAATTGTGTTTCTTTGGAATCTATTGGAAATTAATACGTTAGTAAGGGTATGTAATTCTGTTCTCAGGTGGTCTTTGTCGGCTAGGTGTTTGGTTCTGGAGATCCGAGTCTTGGCTATGGAGTTGATCTGTGCAGGATGGTGATGGGATTGTGTGTTTAAGTACCGGTTGGTGTGTGTTTTCTTCCGGTGGATGGTGTGTCCTAGGGAGCCATTGGGTTTTTTGTAAATTAGGATTTCCAGGAAGGGAAGTTGGTTGTTGGCTTCTGTTTCCATGGTGAATAGTATTTTGGGATGTAGGCTGTTGAGGTGTGTGAAGAAGTTGTCCACTTTTTCTTTCCCATGTGGCCAAATTACGAAAGTGTCATCTACATATCTAAGCCAGAGTTTGGGTTTGTCTAGAGCATTGGGTTCAAAGTGTTCTATGTATAGGTTAGCGATGATGGGTGAGAGGGGTGATCCCATAGGTGCTCCCTCTATCTGTTTGTATCTTTGTCCATTGTGAATGAAGTATGTGTAGGTTAGGCGTGGTTGGTCAGATCTAGGATGTGCTTAGGGGAGGTTGTATTTGTTTTGGATGGCTGTCAAGGCTTTTTTAATAGGTACTTGGGTGAAGAAGAATATGACATAAAAGCTCACGAGTAGGTCACTGGGTTGTACGTTTTGTTTATTTATTGTTTCTATGAAGTGGAAAGAGTTTTGTATGTGTGAAGTGATGGATCCTGTGTAGGGCTGGAGTTGTTTGGTAAGAAATTTGGCAAGATTCTGTAGAAGTGAGCCTATGGAGCTAACTATAGGTTTGAGTGGTGTTCCTTCTTTGTGTATCTTGGGGAGGTCATAGAGTTTAGGGCCTCTGAATGATTTTTCTCTGGGGATGATTCTTTGCTGGATTTCTTCACTGATGGAAGAGGTTTTATTTTGTATTTGGTGGTTTTTTTCCGGGTAGGTGGTGGGGTCAGTATTTAAAGGTTTGTAAGTGCATTTATGAAGTAGATTAGATAGTTTGGATTGGTAGTCTGATGTGTTCATCATGACCGTGGCATTGCCTTTGTCTGCTGGGAGAATGATTGTGTTGTTGTCTTTCCTCAAGTTGGTGACAACTTTTCTTCTCTCTGTAAGTTGCTTCTGGGTGGACTGCTTGAGCAGACGACATTGGTGACTTCAACTCTAATTTTATTGGCTACATCTGGGTTAATTTTGGTTAGGCTAGCTTCAACTCCGGATATGATGTTTTCGGTGGGGATGCATTTGGGGGCAACTGCAAAGTTGAATCCCTTGGAAAGGACATAGGTTTCTGATCTGGTGAGGGTTCTGTCTGATATGTTATGTACTGTTTGTTTCATGCGTTGTTGTGGGTGGTGGTTGGGCTTCTGGCATTTCTCTAGTCTGTGGAGTTTGCTGATGTATGCGTCTGTCTTGTGGGAGGTTTCTGTTTCGGCTCTCCAGAGAGCTAGTTGTTTGGATTTGTCCCAGAGTGCTGGGTGGATTTTGTTACTGAATTTGAGGTGGAGAGTGGGTAGGTGCCTGTTGGTTTGGTCTAGTATGAATCTTTTCCTGTGGAGTTCATTTTTGATTCGGGCTAATTCCATTCTTTTCAGGATCCTTTCAGTGGCTGAAGTTTTGGAATGGAATTTGAGTTGGAAGCATGTGGAGATAACTTTTTTTGTCAATTGTGTAGGAATGAGAGGTCACATAAGATTGTGGCTCTTCAGACTTTGAGTTTCTCATAGGTCCTGGTCAGCTGCAAGGTTTCCTCCTCGTAGAGGTACGATATTTGTTTTTGTAGATTTTCACGGGTACAGGTATGCAGATCTTGGTGTGTTTGAGTCTTTTCCCATGTAAGATTGAGAGCATCTTGGCAATGTTTTGATGAGGTCCCACTTGCCCTCTTCAGGCTGGTGCTTTTGGCTTTGTGATTGTGTGACACACACCATGAACACATAGCCAGGCCTCAAACTTGGAGCCAAACCAAAACTCGAAAGTCACATCACAGCCACTCACTCAGGATATCACATCATGGAACTCAGGAGGTTACATCACAAAACCTCAGGATGTTACAATACAGCCAATGACCCAGGAGATTACAGCACAAAACCAGAATGTCACAACAATAGAACTCATAAGGTCATCACACAGCCCATTACCTGGGTCATTACAACACAGGAGGCTGATAGACACACAGCCAATACCTCAGCCACACATGTTCTTATGAAAAAGCCAACCAATTTGCAAACATCAACTCCATCAACCAATCAAGAAATAACAACACAGCCAACCTCCCCACCAGTATTTATAGAGACGGCAGCTCCGGTCACGATTTGCTCACACAAGCACGAAGCCGAAAGCACCAGCCTGAAGATGGTGAGTGGGATCTCATTGAAACATTGCCAAGATACTCTCAATCTTACATGGGAAAAGACCCAAACATGCCAAGACCTGCATAAACATATACGTATACATATACATATATGTATACGTATGTATACGTATACATACAAACACAATACAGAAGCCTGATGATTGGCAGATGAGATTCTGCCAAAATGTTGCTACAACTTTAAAAGCACAACTATAATGACGTGGGAAAATACCTGAACAAAGCTGAATACCATACATATAAATACCTGCAAAAACTTTATCTATATCTATATCTATATCTATATCTATATCTATATCTATATCTATATCTATATCTATATCTATATCTATATCTATATCTATATCTATATCTATATCTATATCTATCTATCTATCTATCTATCTATCTATCTATCTATCTATCTATCATGCACAACAGTTAAAAGTACAATTATATTTTAATCTCTAAAGTTACACTAGAATACTCTTTTTCTATAGTTTAACCTGCCTAATCAATGCAATAGATACTTATATAAACAATAAATTTTGTTTTGTCCTTTTTTTCTCATTTTTTTATTGATAGGTCCCATTCTGGATTAATGACCATGTAAATTAAGATAGAAAGTATCATTTAAATATTGTGCCAATTACTGAGTACATATCTGCTAATTATAGGATTATATTTTCAAACCTTAGAATTTGAGGACTTTTTTATTTTATATCCTACAAATCTTGCCATGGATTACTTCAGCAAATTAGCTTACATTGTGTCACATTGCAGTGTTAGTAATAGAAAGTTTGTGGCTTATGTAGCTCTTTCTATCAACTGTCAGAAAGTTGAATGGTTTCCATTTTAATGGCACTATATACTTTTTCTGCCAGCAGCTCGGTTAACAATAGGAAGTTCCTTGAGAGCCTGGAAGGGAAAAGGCTGTTCATATTAACTCCTGCCAAAGAATCACTGAAGCCTACTTGGTGATTGGAGGCAGGAAATATCCATGAAAAGTTGTGAATGTAAAAAATAACCGTCTTTCAAAATGACAAAATCAGAGAAAACTGCTTGAATTTGATCAGTCCTGCTGGAAGTGCCAGGGACTGGATTCATTGTTTATTGTTAGGGATACACCCTAGCAGAATCTGCAGGGCAGGCAGGCAGGAAGGCAAAATATTTGAGATAAATGTTTTGTAGCTTACACTCAGTAAAACAGATACACTGTGCTAGTTAAATAGTTTATTCCAGTAAGAGTTTTAGCATAGTCAGAACAGTCCATATATCATTCACTAGTTCAGTCCGTCCGGGGATTATTCAGTTGCAAAGTCCAGTGTCGAAAAAAAGGTCAGTAAACTTACAAATATCAGTCCAGTAATAAATCTTCTCACAGTAGAGATATGAAGAAGATCAAACCTCCTTTCTTCCTTCAGCAAAAGCAGGGAAACACACAGTTATCACTGTTAGGGATAACATTGTTTACCCTAACTGATTTAGGTAAAATAATAAATATGTTATCATGGTTTGTTAGTTAAAGTGTCTGTAACTTTAACTGTAGGAATGTAATTAAGGGAGTGGTTGTAAAAGTACCATAAAAGAAGCAAGGCACGGCAGCTTGCTCTCTCTGGCTTTATGATCCCTAATTACTGGATAGACTGAAGACTGCATTTTTTCCCTACTGGAACAGGAGAGACTGTTGATTTATCAACTGTGAGAGGACTGATGATTTATCAACTGTGAGAGGACTGATTTATTGTAAGTGAACTGACATTGGATATTCTACACGGACTTTGCTAATTGAATATCCTTGAATGGACTGACTAAAAATGATACATGACTAATGGACTGTTATTTTGATTATGCTATAAAACTCTAAGTGGAATAAACTATATTTTTAAATAACACAAGCGTATCTGTTATTTTTACTGTATGTTAACTAACATACAAACTTATCTCACACATTTATCTGTATGCCTATCTGACTAACGCTGCACATTCTGTTTAGCTTGTCTCCTTAACCCTGGTTGGGGAACCCAGGCTTAACAATCACCATCAATCCATCATTGTCAGCAATCCAGTAAAAGCCAGTAATACAGTAAGCTCTCTTGCTCCCTCTTATGGTGGTTTTACAGCCGCACCCAAAATTACATGCTTTGCTGTTTAAAGTGACACACACTTACTATCATAGATTATATATATTATTTTACCCAAACTAAGTTAGGTAACCTTGTTATTCCTCACAGTTTTCAGTGTATAAAAATGTGTATTTCTATTGGAAAGTATATGTTTTCTTGAGAGCAAGTTAGAGAGGAAGGCTGGTAGCATATTTGAAGACGCAATCATATGCTCAATAAAATATCTGTTTAAATCTCTAAAAAAAATCAAAATGCAAATGTTTGATTATTTCAAATCACTCAATTAAGTGAAAAAATAGAGAAAGCCAATTAACATCTTGGAATAAGTAAACCAAAATTTCAATAAAGACTAAAAGAGGTCCTTGAATTAATATTTGCTCAATATTTGATAATTAAGTGAAATAATAAAATATCTAAAAATAATATTGCAAACAAGGGCAACTGATTCTAAAAGCAAAAAATAATCCTCCTAGAGTTAGCCCCAGATCAGTGAGAAAAGCTTCCCATATCTATTTACCAAAATATGCATACCCTGGTCATATAGTTGATCTGCATTAACTCCCACTGAAGCATGTTCTATACACCTTGCAACATTGCTACAACATACAATAAGTGTGCTCAAGAGAAAACACCTGAAGGCTAGCTTTACAG
The DNA here is from genome assembly GCA_033807585.1 of Hydrophis major. Classification (NCBI taxonomy): domain Eukaryota; kingdom Metazoa; phylum Chordata; class Lepidosauria; order Squamata; family Elapidae; genus Hydrophis; species Hydrophis major. Next base: position 161,292,678 of record CM066329.1, read on the forward strand.
ACTTTGAGAAGTTGTTGTTTTCTCCAAATATATGAAAAAGAAATTTCATAGGTACTAAACATTTCAGGTTTTATTAGAATTCTGTAAAGCTAACCTACAGATGATTTTTCCTTGAGCACACTTGTAGGTAATGTTTCAAGATGAACAGAGGACACATTTCAGTGGAAGCTAAAGAAACTTGTATAAAGCACTGATGACAATAAACAGAGTTTATGGTAAGCAATACATCCAATTGCTGTGTTTTCAGGAAGGAATATATTCCTCAATTCTATTTCTCTGTTTGTCCTTTCCTTCATTCCATCTTAGTAAAAGAGAGAGAGAGAAAATTAACGAGATATTTGGAAATCCACAAAGGACTGTTTCATAATGCTCTGATGCATTCTTGAAACCTTGTTAACTATTCTTTGTAGACAGCCATAGATGTGTACCTTATGCTAAAATAAATTGAGATTTATTGTGGAAACCTGCTACTCTGAAACATTAGGAATATTCTAGCCAGCAGGAAATTGCATATTCATCCAGTCCTCCCTCAAAAGACAAAAGCTCATTAGTTATATTGTACAGTATACTTTTAAATCATCCTAGAAGTCAGTGTACAATCAACTAACAAAATTGGTAGGACTCAGGATAATTTTTGTGATTCATCAGGAAAGCAGGTATAAAATTACAGGTCTAAACCCTTGATTTTCACTGGAAGTCTGTCAAGGCAAAAGGTAGGGCCAAGTTCCCCAATAGAGAATTGATAAGTTGAGCTATTGGATTTTTCTGTGGACTGTTTATTTCATCTGAAATTCTTTTAAGAAAGGGATAATAAATGCACTTTTCTCCTTTATTACTATACTACTATGGAGTTTCTTCTGAACCTAATCATTTTTGACAAATGAAAGATTCTTGCTCCATACTCCTGCTTTAAAATTTGCTGAGGTAAATAAACAATATTAGATATTGTGCTTTGTATGATAAAATAAAGAAAAGGCAACATCTTGTGACCATTCTATGACCGCCATTGTATTAGATCCTTTTGAATTAATTAATTAATTGATTGAATGATTGATTGATTTGATTGCTGCCCATCTTGCTGCAAGATGACTCTGGGCAGCTTATAACATCAAAATGAAATCACCAACATATGTACCAATGTATAAAATCACAATAAAGTCATTATAAAAATAGCAATTATAACTAAAAGATGGGGAGAAAAGAAACAGAATATATAGGGGTGGGGAATGGGAGCTGCTATTAAATGGATCGATCACTTGCAGTATGATATTACCTCATTGTGGTCCCCAAGCCAACTGGCAGGTCCAAATTTCAAGCTCTTGCAGAAAGTCAGAAAGGTGGGAGCCAGTTTCATCTCATAGGGCAAGATGTTCCAAAGGGTTGGGGCCACAGAAGAGAAGGCTCTTCTCTGGGACCCTGCCAGCTGGAATTCCTTAACAGAGAGGATCCTCAGCATACCTCCTCTGCTGCCATAGCGGCAATATGGTTCTTCAAGTAACCTGGATGCATGCCTATGCATGGCTTCAATTCAACACCTTGAATTTCATCTGGAAACAATTGGCAGCCAATGCAGCTGTTGGCTAAATTATAAATCTGTTTGGTCATTTCAAAATGAAATTGTCTATTCTTTTTCATTGTAGCCATTATTCTAGGGACTAAAAATCTTTATAAATATACTAGATTTTATCCAAAGGCCATTGATACATTAGATATTTTGCCTTCTGTTTGTGGGAATACAATAACATTCAAATTTGTTAAACACATACAACTTTTTCTTTATGAAGTTAACAGGCAGTAGTATATTTGTGTAATCTAGTTCCTAGAATTATGGCTGTGGTCCAGAGGTTCCTGTTACATAAATAAGAGAGCTGTCCTTCTAGGGAGGAGGAACAGGATGGTGTAATAAGCGACATTAAACCAAACAATGTTTTTAGTATACATATTAATCTCAGGAAGACTATTGCAAGTATGCAATACAACAGGGAAGTCATTTCAATAGCTTAGAAGCATTCCAAAGGCAGGATCACAGTGTAATTATATTACGCCTTTTATCTTTCTGTTTCAAATGTAATTAAGTAAACATATATAATTGGAGGAGGTGTTTTGCTCAGGGCTCTCTCTCCTGCTGTTTGCTGGCAAGAAGCTCAATGATTACTGTAAGCTGTCCAATAAAGTATACTTTGTTACATCTATTTCCAAATATTTTTGTTTCAGAATACAGTATGCAGTTTTCTTACAACATGTAATGTGTATGTTTTATTTTTTTAAAAAATGTTTAGTTAAAAATAAATACCAAAAAATACATCAATAAATTCATGTCATGCGTCCCCAATAAGGTGTAGGTTAGGGATGTTAAGCTCAAGGCCCAGGGGCTAGATCCAGCCCACAGGGTGCTTAGATCTGGCCAGCAGGGCCAACCTGGAAATAGCAAAGGACCGGCCCACGATGCTTCTGCCAGTGAAAATGGCACTCATGATGGCCGTGCATGTCCTCTCAAGCTCCATTTTCACTGGTAAAGGGTTGTAGGAACCTGTTTTTGCTGGCAGAGTGCTTGGGCACTCTGTTAGGTGCTCCTAACATGAGTGACATCATGCTAGCCCCCCCACCTCTCCCCCCCAAACTCTGAAGCAGCCCTCAATGAAATTGAGTTTGACACCCTGGTGTAGGAGATGACCAGGTTGAGCCCAAGGGAGGGCCTACTCATTGCAGAATATCTTATGCCACCTGACTTGAAATTCTAGACCTAGACAACCTAGAACTATGCCGTTTTTGGTCCGATCTAAGTATAGTATATACAATCATACCTTGCAATGTCCTACCTGTCAATGAATACTTCAGCTTCAACCATAACAATACAAGAGCACACAATAGATACAAACTCAAGGTTAACCGCACCAAATTTGATTGCAGGAAATATGACTTTAGCAACAGAGTGGTCAATGTCTGGAATACTCTACCTGGCTCTGTGGTTTCTTCCCAAACCCCAAAAACCTTAACCTTAGACTGTCTACTATTGACCCCACCCCTTTCCTAAGAGGTCTGTAGGGGGTGTGCATAAGCGCACCAATTGTACCTACCATCCCTGTCCTATTATTTCTTTTATATTTTTTATTTTTCTTATATGTATCCATGTATTCATAACTATGATTTTACTTATACCTGTTATGTTATAATCGCTTGACAAAATAAATAATAAATAAATAAATAAACCAGGTCATCAGTCTAAAGTCCCTTTGTACCCACAAGAAATCTAAGTCCAACCTACTTGAGTTCAGTTGGCTGTTGTCTACCACTAATTTGCTTTGACCATTACTAGTTCAAATTATTGTAGCGAGTGTTAGCATGCAATAAATCTGTATTCATTTAAACTGCTCTGGTTCCTGATTTCTTATGATTGGCATATGACTGGAAATTATTAATCTTATTAGGAACATTCTAAATCTTCAACCCCAAGGACCTTTTTCATCTTGATTTCCTAGTGTCCTATCTCCTTACCATTGAGATACTTTTTGTAACTAATGGTGCATTTTGGAGGAGGGCTTCTGAAATGGCCAAAATTGCTTGGTGCTGTTGCTTCTACCTTGTACAACTTGGCATATTCTGCATGACTCCAAAACAAGATTTACTAGTGTCTTTCAGGAGGGTTGACTATGACTTACTCAACTTTTTACTGAAACAGTGAATGGCAGAAATAGAGAACATGCAGTGATAAACAATGTTATGTTTATATCTATGACATTATGTGGACCTTTTCAGTATCTTGTCTTTAGTGAGTACAGCAGCCTGAAGCCATTGGACAATTTTAAAAACTAGTATGGGAAACATCATAAGCCCACTTACTAGTTTTTTCACATTCATCCACGTTATTTTCCATTAAACTTTAGCTGTGTTTTTCTAACATTTATACCCTTTACAGGCATTATCAGGTACTTTGAGAGCTTCAGTGGTTCACTGGTTAGAAAGCAGTACTGGGGGCCACATCTGCTGACTGCCAGCTGCCCGCAATTTGGAAGTTCGAATCTCACGAGGCTCAAGGTTGACTCAGCCTTCCATCCTTCAGAAATTAGTAAAATGAGGACCCAGATGCAATATGTTGACACTGTAAACCACTTAGAGAGTGCTGTAAAGCAGGGGTCGGCAAACTTTTGGACCTCAGGGACCACCAAACTCATAATTTTAAATCCTGGGGACCACTAATATGAATTTTAACTGACAGTGGCTTGCTGACATTGATAGGATATGTGTGTGTGTGTGTGTGTGTGTGTATGATCTAACCTCCCTCTCTCTCCCCCCCCTCTCTCTCTCTCTCACACACACACACATACACACACAGAGGCAGGGGTGGAATTCAAATTTCTTAACAACCGGTTCTTGGGCATGACCTAATTTGTGGGTGTGGCTTGGTGGTCATGTGACTGGCTGGGCACGACTTGTATGTAATTATTCTAAATGTTTATGTAAATGTTGATTTTTTTATAAAAAAAGAGGAACTTTTACCCAAAAATCTGGCAAAGCAGCCAGGCAGATTGAGTTGCTCACAGAATCACAGATTCACTTAGAGATTTGTGTTTCTGCCATCGGCTATCTGAGTCTACACTTCAGTCCTAAGGGAGATCTAAAGATTAGCTAGTAAGCAAGAAATCCAATGATTTCCTGCTTTCTAGGTAATTTACATTTCCCAGCACAGTAGAACAGCTGATATTTGGGGGAAAAAACAAGGAAAAATAGCAATTTAGCAGGCAAGTTTGTCAGGTAAGGAGTGAGTGGGAGGAGAGAGAGGGCCATGTGGGCAGGGCAGACTTGTGTTCCTGTGCAGACTGGATTAATTGCTTTGGGGGGTGCTCTGGGGGTGACATTTCTCTGCGGACCACCAACATTTTCTCATGGACCGATCTCTGCTGTAAAGCACTGTGAAGCAATATATAAGTCTAAGTGCTACTTTAACGACTGAGTTTTTACTATGAACTAAAGAAGCTTCTTGGATGAGAAGTGAAACATTTTCAAAAGAAAAAAACAACTAAGAAAGTCCAGTTGCCTTTTGGAAAAGCACCCTTGGGAGAACCATGACCTGGATGATTGAGAATCTCCATAGATATTCTGAACATAGTCCTACATATAAATAAGTCTGCATATAATAGAAGGAAAAAATGCACTATATTTTAGAAACCTAAGCCTTGAAAAAGTAAAGTCAAATAGTGTGTTCTTTGACCAACTGACATTTTGAAACAGGGGACTAAGTTTTTAAAATTTTTATTGATGATGTCAGCCTTGGAAGCCATTTTTTTTCTTGGAAGCTTCAAGGCTACCACATTTAGTGTCTGGGAATTTGGGAGAGGGGATTTCACAGTGAGTAGAAGGTTTGGGATGTACCACTGTATGCATAATCACAAATGTTTGTTGCATACACTGATTTATTTTATGGAAACTGATCAAGGAGAGATTCAACCTAGAAATAATGAGAATTTTCTGACAGTGAGGACAATCAACTAATGGAACAGCTTGCCTTCATAACTTGTGGGACCTTCATCACTGGAAGCTTTCAAGAAGAGACTGGATTGCCATTTGTCAGAATGGGTCTTCTGCTTGGGCTGGAGGTTGGACTAGATGACCCACAAAAACCCTTCCAATTCTGTTAATCTACTAATTTTATTTCTACATTTCTGAACAAACATACTGTATGTGCTTGTTATTAGTGAAGTCACACTCAAAGACAACAGTGATATTGAATGCAGCAATTTTATTGAAAAAAAAAAACCATGGGTATGTGCATTTCCTTCTTTCAAGTACATTAAATAAGGAACAATTGATCAGGAATCAGTTATTCCTTTATATATACATGTTTATTTTTAAAACTATACAGACATTGGGAAACTTAGAACTCCTTAGGACTGTATTGGCTATCATTGATTTTTGCAGTGATAATATACACATAGACTATTCCTCATTCCCGGCTGCAAACCTATTTGATATTTACCATTTGTGACCATAAACATGTCAGAAATATTTACATGTGCTAAAGATTGCATAACTGAGCACTGCATGAATATTTCAAATTCAGTTGCTAGCTTGATGAATTTCAAGAATTATCTTGGTGGTTTTGGTTGTTGCTGGAGCACCCCCATACTATGATGGATTATTTTCTCATTTTGGTCTGTTCATTTATTTTGGTTGTCTTTAGCTTGCATGCCAACTGTGGAAACCTTTATCTTAAGGGACCAAAAGCAAGACAAAAAGAAGGGAAGCATAAACATTATTGCACTAATGCATGGTGAACTGCAGGTCTATGTATTTCAAATGAAAATATACCAACCGCTGCCTGTAAAACAAATGTTTGCTGTATCTCACAAAAAGCAAATGTAGCTAGAACTATGTTCAACCTGGTTCATTTCAGATAGTTTGTGCATCTCAGCAAAAGCATTCTAGCAATCATCAGTATTCAAAGTAGGTGAGGAGATGCTTCCTGCGAGCAAGGCTTCAAAAGACCACAGCCTCATTCTTGATATATACTTGTGTGTGTGTGTGTGTGTGTGTGTGTGTACATACACACATACACACATACACACATACACACATATCATATATATATAGTAATTGCCAATTGCTGTTGAAAATGAAAATCCCAATTGCTGTTGAAAATGAGGAACTAACACTGGGAACAAAAGTACAGAATTTTAAAGTTGGTCATTCTAGTTTAGCCGGTCCATGGACCTGTGTGTGTTCTGTTCAAATGTTTAGGATTTGTCTAACATTAAAAAGTGCTGCCTGTTCAAATCTTCCATGCATGAGGGAGAAGGGATTTCTGCCAGACAAATAAAAAGAAGGCAATGGTTACTCCACAGTTTTCAGCAAAGCAGGGATCTAAAATAAAATATAGTTATATATATGGAAATCTTTGCTTCATTCATTTCACCCACCCACCCACCCCAAATAAAATCTTCATGCACTAAACTCAAGTGCTACAAGCTAGTGAAATATTTACAATGTTTGTACATGTGCTCTAAGGAAGGACACCCAGCAGTTCCTTTTATTTATTTTTTAAATTTGGGTGAGAAGAAAAGCTGCCTTCTCACTGCTGACTAGTTTCATTGATCTGAAATGAAAGATGACACTTCCAAAAAGAAAAGCCTACAGAGGACAAAAGATATCACACATTTATAGTCAGTGCTAATGCACAAGACAGCATTTACCCCAGATTGTACCTCCTGTCGTATATAACTGAAATGGTGACACCCAAACCTCGAGAGTTGGTGTGGATTCTCTCCGCTTGGTTCCCCTCAGATTCATGTGGCCTTCAATATGCTCCTGGCTCTTTGTTGGATCATAGCACTTAAAAATGAAGAATGATATCATCCAGGTCACAATAGTGTTACAGTAGCCTTCAGCAAATGATCTGATGGTTGGTATTTACTGAGTTATGGCACTAAAGAATTCAGATCACTGCAAAGCATGTTATAAAATTGAAAAGTTCATGAAACTTTGATGCTCAACAGACCAGGACTGAGCCATTCCCTTCTTAAGTCAAGGAATGCTATGCATGAATAATGATAAGTGTGCAGTGCATTCCCTGGGGCAGAAGAGAATGGGATGGCTCCTGCCTGCAGGATAGTCCATGTATTTATTTTAAATCCCCTCATATGCACCGAAGCCACTAGATCATGGCACTGAAGTGAATTCATACAGGAAACCAATCTTCTAATAAAATTCCAACAATAAGGCTCATGTCATCGACTTCCTTTCTGCTTGTTTAAAGGTAGAGGTAAGATACCCAGTAGACCAGATTAAACAAACAGAAGGCTGTGGGGAAAAATATGCGGGCGTAGGAGTCCATTTTGGCAATGCGAATATGTATTCTTCCATGCCGCCAGGCTCCTGTTCGGCAATCCTCAAAGCAGCAGAAAAAACTTGCACAGTCCTTGCCATCAAGACACTCATAGCCATACTCTTCATCCCGCTCTTGGAGGTGTGTCGCATTGTTCATTTGAATCGTCGCTGACCTTGGACGGATATCAATTGTTGGTGCCTAAGATACATAAGGGGCAAGAAGAACAAAGGGCAACGATGAATGGTTGTCGCTTTGCTATAAAAAGTTCCACTAATTGGTGCGAAGCAACTAGTAGCTCTGCAGAACATACACACAACCAGCTTACTAAAGGTCTGGTTTGCTACTACAGTGATGAACTCATCATTTTGAATTGATGGAAAGGCACAATCCAACACTAATACCTTAAATCCAAATGTTACTGAACAGCAGCCACACAGCAGGACTTAATTCCAAACAGGAACGAAGCCATAGGAACACCATGATTTTTTTCCCATGTTAGCTATAAAATGACTGTTCAATAGAGGAAGGTGATCACATTTGTTTCCCCATCAATTTGAAAATTGATGCTTTATATTTCTACATAGTGAAATAAGCTAAAATTGGTTACTGGGAAGTGGAATACTACCAGATGAATTATTTGTACAAAGGTTAGGTGATGCTTTTAATAATCTTTGGAATTGAGCATTCCTATAACATGCAGTTTTCAATTAACAACTGTTCACTAGCTAAAAGCTTCATCATGTCAAAATATGGCAGCTGTATATGTTCAATCACTTCAATCACATTTTACTGATAATGATTTTTGACCCTTTGAGCAGGAAAAACTGCTTAAAACCAGCAGCTAGCATATGAAATATTTTTTTTAAAAAAATGTTATTAAAAATAAAGGCTAGAGACAGAAAAAAATATTTCAAATGTATTAGGATCATTTCAATATTTCCTTTAATCTGTTACTTAAATATTTTGAAAGTTATCTATTTCAGAATTCTATTTCATATTTAACAATGACATACAGCTACCCTGTATTTTCCACTCTGGATTTTGAGAGCTAGTGACAGTAGTAAATATCAGCATGTTATAGCCTTCAAAACTCTGCTCGCATATGTAAGAATAATTATAAGATCATCCAATGGCATCCAATAGTTTACATCTTTGAAGGATTTCTGGCTAGCAAATCTTCAGAAGATATCACTAAAGCTTAGAAATAAATTCTAAAAGAATTTATGGTGTATTCCTGTGTTTTTATTACACTGGATTGGATTCCATTGATAACGTAAGAAGAGTGAAAGAGTAATATTGATGTTTTGGATATTCTACAAGGATCTCTTCATGCATGCGAATCCAAATATTCAAATCCTTTGAACTTAGCATAAGTTCAAAACAGCAATGAATTAGTGTCTGGGCTGCTGAATCATCTTGATGCTCATTTCTAAATATTATCCATTCTACTTCACCATAAGGCCTTTTCAAGTAGAATGCACAAATTATTTTATAAACCTCTAGTGCAGCTCTAATTGTTCAGTTCAGCAGTCACATGCAGTGGATTTCTATTCCAAAAATATTATACCTTGAATGAAAACATCCGAAGAAGCTTTGGTTTTGTAGACAAAAAAATAAAATAAAATCAGAATTTTTAAATTAAAGAAAAGAACAAGAGGGGAAAAGGAGACAAAAAGTAGTTTAAATTAAAGATTCTATTTGAAACTATAGCAAGTTAAAAGAAAACCAACAGAAAAATGATTTAAAATAGACTACTAAGCAAGAAAGTATGTAAAAAAGAATCAAAATTACACATTTTGGAATTCTTATTTAAGCTATTTCTAAAACTAAGAAAGCTATGATTTGTCTGTAAGCATTTAGCAGTAGAAGCTAACTTGATCAGATTTCTAAGCACTGTTCTACCTTCCCCACCCATCCTCTCTTGTTTTTCTTCTTCAATCCACTGTCTTTCTACATGCTAGTTCACAACATGGGTTGAAGAAAGCAGAAAATCTTATGTATATAAAACATTATCTTGTACTTTGAGCAATGACTTTGAAGCTGTTCTGCTTTAAAAAAAAAATAAACAGACACAAAGCTATGAAAGATCAAATCTCTTTCTACTATGAAACAGCAGTCTTTGTAAGCTTTGATAAACTTTATTTAAGCATTTTTATTAGTTCATAACACTTCCCACCATTAAAATAATACTAGTAAATAATAACAATTTTCCTTCCATTAGATTAAGTCTAGCCTGGTTTGTTTGTTTGTTTGATTCCTGACCAGGGATATTCTTGAGAACTGGAGAGTTGGAGACTCAACTAGTCTAAAATCTTCCATTGTTAGTCCATCCACATTTACATCTGTCAGAACTCTGCTGTCAGAAAAGGAACAGCACTGAAGCTTTCAGAGGACTAAGGAGAGAGGATCTCACTTCAGTTATTTTCCTCTCAAGTTAGAGTTCTTTCTGACCTCATACAGAGTTTGAGTTCTTCTATGATGATTTAAATGGCATTGACTATAGATTGCCATCTTCATTTCAAAATTTATGGAAATTAAACTTGTTCTGCCTGGCATCTGAGGAGTAGGTCCATGAATTTTATAGTTAACCCAATAGTGACACATTGGACACAATATTTGCTAGTGATCTGGCTTAACTGTTTTAACATAGAATGAATCCTTGAAGCAGATAAGCACATATAAACTCACTAACAAATGTGTAATTTTTAACAAGAGGACAAGTACATTGTATTAACACAAATGATAAATAAGTGAAAGTAAAAAAGAAAAATAGGGAGCTAATATAGACCATTAAAAAAAGGAAGGATGATAATCAGGAAAAAATAGACAAGAAAAGACATACTATTTTTAAAAAATTAAAATTCATAACACATACATTCTACAATCTTTCCCTCCAACCTTATTAAGTTAATTCTATACTCTTGGGGTTAACAAGATCTATATTGGAGAAGAAATGTTGAAGCTTCCAGATCTACAAATTGTATCTGTTCCAAAAAGAAATTTCTATTCTTAGGAATGCAGGACTTGAAGAACAATGTCTAAATGTATGTCCATTGACATACATTAAAATAAAGATATACGATCCTATGAGCACCCCATGCAAACTACCACCCTTGTTTCTTTTAATCTGTTAGTATAAATTGAAAATTCTGAGATAGCCATAAAGAAAATAAGTAAGGTCTTTCAAAGTGGCCATAAGAAAAGTTTCAGAGTGCAATTCTGGCATGATCTATCTTATTGTTCCACAAAATTTGAGCAGCACTGAAGGTGGAGTCAGTAGAAAATAAGTGCACTGTTACGTTTTTGACTTGTCTCATCATTTCCAACATATCCACTTCAATGTGCTTTTATAAGGATTCCCTCATTCCCATTTCTCTTGGATCTCCATCTATGGTCTATCTTTGTTCTATATTGGACACTAAGAAGATCTGCCATTTACAGTCCTACTCTTGCCTGGTTATTAAAGCAAATTTTCTACACACACTTTCTGTTCTGATATAGCTATTAAAAAAACAAGAAAGGTTTCATTTCTGGAAAACATGGTTAAAATCAGGGTTTATAACATTATATATATTTTGATAAAATACATACAGGATTTTTCTTCTTTTTGTCTTTATCCTTGCTTGGCTTTCTGTTACTAACAAAATAATGAAGAGTCCCATACTCCACCAGTGCAGAAAAAACAAAAATGAAGCACACTGATACAAAGAGATCCATTGCTGTCACATAAGAGACTTTGGGAAGAGATTTGCGAGCAATGGTACTGAGAGTGGTCATTGTCAGGACAGTTGTAATACCTAGTGAGAAAACAGAAACAAACAGAAAAATACAGAAAATATATTGTTGCATGAGTAGAGAATTCCCATGCTTGTCAAAGCAGGACAGGCAGCAGAGATGGAAACAGAAATCAATTCATTTGATTTTTGGTTAGTTAGTTAACTTTATTGATTAGCCCATGGGCCATATCAAAGTGCAGAATTTGAAAAACAAATTATTACTAAAATCCAACAAAAACTTTAAAATGGAATTGGAATAAAATACAATTTAAAACAAGATTGGAATAAAATCCCTTGATTTTTGATGCAGGCACACCTGTTCGTTCTCTCCCCCCCTCTCTCTCTCAAGATTCAAGATGGCTGGCCCAAGGTCACCAAAAAAGCTTCTGTGACTAAGAGTGGTTTGACTGATGGAGGACTAGAAGTTGGAGTCAATAGAAAAATCAAATTCCAAGACTTTATCTACTACACAACATTGACTCTCAATGTACATGTACATTTTATCCAGATAATAAATGCAGATATGCCCAAATCTACAAACACCCCAATGTAGAGGAATCTGCACATAAAAGGGACATGCATAAATGTGTAGAAAAAGCTGTATGAATTTTCATATAATGAAAGTTATAATTTTCATATAATTTAAAAATAATAATTGCCAAATATAGAATGGCTTCATATTCAGAAGTTTAGAAAAATAAGAAAACTGATTAATTGTATTTAACAGGTTTGCTTAGCTTTGGGATTCATTGGATCCAACCTGCAGCATGCTTCAATTAAATAAATAAACAGATCTGCAACTAAATAAATGTTTATTAATATGATTCTTCCTTCAACTTTCTGAGTTGATCTCCCAAAGGATAACAAGAAAACAGTATAGTTGCTTGCTTGCTTTCTTTGTTAGACTTATTCAGATCTGCAACTTATAGTGCTCAGATTCCTTGTAATCAGTCTCCCCTGTGAGTGTTATCCATGGTGTTAATGCCTCAGGATGTTTGCTATAATATGCCTATACCATGAACTGTGAAAGGGAGAGTGGAGTAAAACTTGACAAACCATTATTTGTTTTTGCATACTCAGCAGATGTCTTTAGTGTCTCCTCCTCTATGATTCCTACTGAATGTAATTAGTTTCTGGCCAATTTCTACAACAAAGCCCTAGTTTTAGTCAGCCAAATGCAATAACACAGAACTAGAAAAACAAGGATTAGTGTGTGCTGGGGGTGGGGAAGCAAATTCTATTCAGGTCCATCTTGTGAGCAGCTAATCTTGCACTGCCTGGAAGGTGGCTTTTAACTTAAAGAGTTAATTGCTATTTTATCCTGTTTATTACACAGTTATTTTTATTTATTTATTTTTGTCAACTGTTTACAAGATAATAGGTATAAGTAAAAACATAGTTATGAATACATGGATACATATAAGAAAAATTTAAAAAAAATTAAAGAAACAATAGGACAGGAATGGTAGGCAAGTTGGCAAGAAGTTGGCAAAAAGTTGGCAAGAAGTGAATAGCTTGGTTTTATCCTGCTGTCCTCTGGCAAAAATAATGGTCCTAAAGTATCTAGATAGCAAAACTATGGGCATTTTAAAATGATGGAGTTTATCTTCTCAACCCATAAAGCTCTTGCCTGGGTAAAGTGTGAACTGTAGAACTCTCTCAATGTGAATGCTTATCCAAAATGAGCATTTATAGGTTGTAATAGCTACTATTTTAAAGCATCCCACATCACTTTTGTCTTCACCTCCCCCAAACGTTCAGGAAAAAAAACCTTTTAACCAATCTTTTTGCATTGCTGAGAAGACAAGAAAGAATATGCATTTTTCCCCAAATTACCAACAGGAAAATGTATCATTGTCATCATCATCATCATCATCATCATCATCATCATCATTATCATGGCTTTTAATCACATTTTTAGCTACTGCTGTGTTCATTTGTTTGTGAATTTCTAAAAAAATTATAACAAAAATCTGAGCAGTTGCTATGATGAAGTTGAAAAAACTGCCAAGGTATATTACTCTGGCTAAGTTTAAAACAAACAAATAATGAAATGCTACATGAAGTTTTACTAGTTGAACTCTATAAACCCCAGGAACTGGGCTAATACAAAGTTTTAATAACAGGAAAAAAAAGAGCCCATTTTCAAGTTTAATATCAAAATCTTTAATGTACTTGAACAGAAAATAGTTTGATACAAAATCAGACTGTTAATTTGGAAGCAAAGTAAAGAAGAAAGTCTTCTAGCCATAAGGATAAGTTTCTTGCACTATGCATATGAAAACAGACACATATGTATTTTGGTTTTGATTTCCCAAAAGAGGGAAATACATATTGTTATTTCAATCCAATCTTCTTATTCTCTAATTATGAGTGAACAAGCATATCACAATATCCTTGAAACTTATTTCGTTCTAATAACCTACTGACTTCATATTTCCATTGGATGCACCCACCAATTGGGCTAATGGGAAAACTTTAAAAAAACTTACTCACAAATGGATATTGCCTATGGCAATCATTGTTCCTTTTTCTCTAGCATAAACATCCATATTTTTTGTAAAAAAAAAAAAAAAGAATAACTGGTTCAGATTTGGGTACACGTATGAGTAATATATGCATTTTAAACTACATCACTGCTTTTGACAGAAATTAAAACTCATTCTATCTTAAACATCTATTAATATTTGACATCCACTTTACAAATGGAATAGCTCAAGGGCATAGAATACCACATGGTGGAATTTCAGAACATTTGACAGTACAGTTTTGATAGAGTCAACTGATTTCAAATTTCAAGCCACATTTCTCTCCGTGTGTTTTTAAGTACTGTGTTCCGTTCTTTGCATTCTCAGAAATAAATTGTACTTCTGAACTGTATGTTCAGCTATGGTAAGGCTTAGATACATTTTGGATCAAGGAAAGATTTCAAAGATAGAATATTCTTCTCTGACAGCAAGTCATGAGTTACTAATCCCTTCAGAAGTTTTTCTTCATCAGTTCAAATGCACAAGGAGGGTGGGGAGGTATATTCTTGTATTGTTTCACCCATGATCGTCATGAGCTTTACCCATAATCTTCCGAAATTATTTAAAAAAAAAAAAAGCTGGCAGGGAGATGTTCACTCTGCATTCAAGTAAATATAGTTAGAATCCTTGTTATGGATGGATAAAATACCAGGTCCACTTCGCTGAATAAAGAATCTCTGACTTTTTGTTCTAATACATAAAGTTTACAAAGGGAATATTGCCTTTGTAACTATTTTTTTTATACTAAAAATAGAGGTATTCAGATGAGCCTCTTTAAAACATATGTAAAGATTACATCAATTCATACCAAGATAACTTCCACCTCCTTAATGACATATGGACCAGCTACAATGTACAGCAACCATGGGTTTGGCAGCAATTAAAAAGAGTGTAGTCACAATGTACTGATTGACCCAAGATTCTGCTTCATATGGAAGATTCCGCACACCTATACCAACATAGTCATACTGATGACATACATAACTATTAGAAATAAAAGTGTATGATTAGCCAGCAGAATCGCATGAGATTCCCCCCCATGAATGATTTTTGGGGGGGGGGGATGTGAACTATTTAATTCCACTCTTTATTGGGAAGCCCTTAGTACATATGAGCAGGGGTTCCAATACTTCAGAACAAATTAAGCAATTATCATAATCATGGCATGAGTCTTAGAGAATGTTCTCCCTTAGTGGACATTGATTGAGCTTCCAGACAGCCATGTTTCCTTTAAATCTATGCATGGGTCACTGGTATATGTAAACATCTCAATCATATCTACTCCAAAATATGTTCACAAAGATGTAAATATATAGGGCAACATTTCCACACAATAACCTCTGAAAGAAAGGGGATAAATTTTCTCTTTTAGCTGAAGATCAGGTTCTAACACCACATCTTCTGTTTTACTATATTGATCAAATATCAAATGTTGACAATATACTATAACCATAGATAAAGTGAATCATACAGCTTATTGAATGAGCAAATCAAGGCATATAGAGGCAGTGAAATCTGATTGCAACACTATTGTGGGATCCTTGATGCTCTGTGAGTTTGGATGTTTTGTTGCAGGGATTTCATTACCAAACTAAGTAACAACATCAGTGCTACAAGGGAGTGAGTTTTGTTCTCATTAAATATGCTAGCGGCTTGCTTCTCAGGGTAAATGGGAGTGATCTTGGTGATCTTGGATTAGGTTATAATTTACTGTTAGCTTGTTTGTCTGAATTGATAATTCCTTGACTGAGATATTCTTTACTTCTTGATTGTTGCTCTAGTGTTAATCCTGGTGTTAACCTCTGCTCATCTGGATGTTGATTGTTGCAGGGAAAGTGTTTTTATCTCTCCTTTTGGGTTTTTTGGTTGTCATTTTTGCATGGTATGTAGATATTGTTTATGTCTCTTCTGATGGACAATTTGTCTGAATGCTAGTCTTTCAGGAATTTTCTCCCATTTTTGGACTTGGCTTGATCTAGGATGCTCATAGTTTTCCCAGTTTAAACTATTGTTAAGTCTGTCTAATGTTGTATACAATGCTCTTGAAAATAATTTGGAGATAATGTATATTGGAGAGCCATTTTGATGTAGTGGTTAAAGGGATCAGGTTAGAAACTGCGAGACCACGAGTTCTAATCCCACCTTAAGTGCAAAACTAGCTGGGTGACATTGGGCCAAGCCACTCTCTCTTTCATCTTAGGAAGCAGACAAGGGAAAATTATTTCCCAACAAACTTTGCCAAGAACACTGCAAGGAATTGTTCAAGTAGTTGCCAGGAGTCAAAAACTGACTGAGAGACACACAAATTATAACAGATAAAAAAAAAGTATTTATTATAATTAAGATATTGCTATTCTGTAAACGTAGACCAATTAGTTTAGTATTCCATAACAAGCCATACAAGAAAGAGGAATATTACATTGGACCCAAGCTCTTTCCAACTCACAAGAATGAATCTTTTCAGAGTTGGGAACTTAATTTGGAAATCCTGTGCTATTGTTAAAACTAAATTCTTATGGCATTTCTGGATCCCTTTATAAATGGAGTACTGCATTCCAGTCAAACAGGCAACAAATAGTAAAAATAGGGAGTACTATATCAAACCCTGCTCCAGTTAACAGTGATGTTCCCCAAGGCAGCATTTTAGGACCCACACACTTTATACTCTATATAAATGACCTTTGAGATCACCTTATAAGCAACTGCATTCTCTTCACGGACTACGTAAAACTATTCAACACTACAGACAATGCTACTGTCCTTCAAAGCGACCTTGATTATGTGTCTGAATGGTCAAACAATTGGCAACTCCAAATCTCGGCCAACAAATGTTCTGTGCTACTCATTGGTAAAAAAAAATCAGTACACCAAATACAAACTCAGAGGATATGACCTCCTTGATGATCCTCACTCTGTCAAGGACCTTGGAGTTCTCATATCAAATGGCCTAAGTGCCAGAGCTCACTGTAACAGCATTGCCAAAAAGGCATTAAGAGTTGTAAATCTAATCTTATGAAGCTTCTCCTCTGGAAATATTGAATTGCTAACTAGACCATACAAAACATTTGCTAGACCAATATTCAAATATAGCTCATCAGTCTGGAATCCGCACTGTATATTGCACATTAATACAATTGAGCGAGTCCAGAGGTATTTCATGAGAAGAGTACTACACTCTGCTGTTCACAACAGTATACCCTATATCATGAGGCTTGAGATTTTGGGCTTGAACAACCTTGAACTACGCCACCTTAAACATAGCACATAAAATTATCTGCTACAATGTCCTACCAGTCAGTTACTACTTCAGCTTCAACCACAATAATACAAGAGCACACAACAGATACAAACTCAATGTAAACCACTTCAAACTTGATTACGGAAAGTATGACTTCAGCAACAGAGTGGTCAATGCCTGGAATGCACTACCTAACTCTGTTGTTACATGCTCTAACCCCCACTCCTTTAACCTCAAACTATCCACTATTGACCTCACCCCATTCCTAAGAGGTCTGTAAGGGGCATGATGCATAAATGCACCATCGTGCCTACCATCCCTGTCCTATTATTCCCATTTATTTGTATCTATTTCCTGTATCTTACTCATGTTTATATGTATACCTATTATCTTGCAAGTGATTGACAAATCAAATCAAATCAAATCAAATAAATAAATAAATAAATAAAGTTAGCAGAAGAAATAAAATGGGGGGAGGGAGCTAAGGGTATTAAACATACCATACCAGAACTTTGTCCTAGAAATTCTCCTGGCTCAGTCAAAATGATGTTCTCCCATTGCTTATAAATAAAAGTATATGTTTTAAAAAAAGCAAGGCCAGGAAAAGAACAGAGAAACAAAACTACAAACTTTCTCATTTCTAGTGTGCTGATCTGAAAGTAATAGAATTTTGAGCTTCTTGGAGCCAATTTGGAAAATTTCAGTGAGAGCATTAGATTGTGCTCTCTAGATTTTAATAGGGCAAAAGTTTCAAAGCAGCATTCTAAATGTATGTCATGTTGGATCCTCATATCTAGACAATTTGTATAAGCTAACACATTTTTACAGAGGTTATGACTACTAAAAAGATAAAGAAGCAATGACCTACCCAAAGATGTTCTAGCTGGTACAGCATCCTTATTAATCCAGAAAGAAACCCAGGAGAGCACTACAATGAGTGTGCAGGGGATATATGTTTGAATGGTGAAATAGCCCATCCTTCTGCTTAAATCAAAATAGACCGCCATCACCACATAGTCTCCTGTAAAATGTATATAAAGAGATACAGATACACACAATACATTATACAGTCAAATTACTGTCTATTGATGCATTGCACAGTAGACCCAAGGCAAGTGAATTTCTCAGTGCTAAATCTTTTTTTTCCCATCTCCCTTCACTGGACCTTTGTTCTTTCCAGCTGGACTAGAAAGTTAATTGAAAACTGTGCAAGAGTACCTCCATCACTGATCCACATACATTTAAGAGAATTGCTTCATTAATTGCAATAAGTCTAGATAATCAGTGTGCAATTAACCTCCTATCTACCACAAGCTAGCAAATGATAGCAAAGTGGAGTATATCATGTTTAGCCAGCTTAACTTACATTTCTCCATGGACGACATATCCTTCAATGTCAGGTTAGTGACTAACCAATTGATTTCAATATACTTGCTCTTGTTTTCATTTATTTATTTATTTTAACTCTAACTCCACAAGATCATCCCATTCAACTCACTCTGGTTCTTATAACTTTTCTTCCTTTGGTTTTCTTTTCCCTTTGATTCATTTTTTTTCTCATGAACGCATCAGTTTCAGTTAATAGTTTCAGTAAAAAAAATAAAAAAAAAGCTGGTGTGTCCATGAAGGGGACCGATTCTAATGCATCCTGGGATTCAGATTGGAACTGATTCTCTCTTTTCAGGCTGTTTCCATAAAAACAATCCCATGCTAGAAGACTATGGGCACATACTGTTTCTATGTAATTTTGGAGAATGAGGCAATTGGTCAGATGTAAAAAAAACGCATATATAACTACTAACCAAGTAAAGACCTGGGTTTTTTTAGTAATATTTTTATCTGACAGTGCTGGCTTCACAGAACTACATGTACCCTGAGGTTAGGGCAGAGCATTCAATTAAAAGGTATGTATCGATTCAGATACCTCTAAAACTATACCAGGCCAATTCTGCAAAGTACATCTTATCACTAGATGGCAGCAAAATGTTAAGAGTTGTCTGCACAGCTTTCTTGCCATCATCTTGTGGTAGCCTGAGATGACCCTCAATGTTGACCATATGTAGGTGGCTTGGACAAAAGCTGTGGCTTAACAATACAAAGTAGATGCCCTCTGGAGCAACAAAGTAAGTTGTGAGGCTTTGGGAACAATTTAAAAATTTGGGGCCCTGCAGAAACAGATGCTATAGACTCAGGTTGAAAACGAGTCAGACATGATATAAAGAATGCATGGAATTCTTTGTCAGATTTATTTCCAGAAGTTAGACATTGTGGCTCAGTTCTTAGGAAAGCACTCTTTAATCTCTCTTTAAATTGCACCGTAGGGTATAAAAGGAGAAAAAGATCAAAGTCAACAACGAACTAATCCATTAATTTTCCACTCATAGGGCTATAAGGTCTCACCCAAAAAAATTCAGCAGCAAATAACTAGTTTAGTGAAATTGAGAAACCATTACAAATTGAAATACAAGTACTCCTCAGCTCACAACAGTTCATTTAATGACCACTCAAAGTTATAACAGCACTGAAAAATGTAACTTATGACTGTTCTTTACACTTAAAACCTTTGCTGCATTTCCATGGTCATATGATCAAAATTCAGATGCCTGGTAATTGATTCATATTTACAATAGTTGCAGTGTCCAGGGTCATGTGATCCACTTTTGTGACCTTTTGACAAGCAAAATCAATGGGGAAGCCAGATTCACTTAACAACCATGTTACTAACTTAACACATGCAATGATTCACTTAACAAATGTGGCAAGAAAAGTCATAAAATGGGGCAAACTCACTTAACAAATGTTTCACTTAGCAAAATAAATTTTGGGCTCAATTGTGGTCATAACATGAGGACTACCTGTATTTGCTTAAATAGATATGTTTTATATTTTCTAAGAAAATATCAAGAAAGGTTTGGTACATATCCAACAAAACTCCTCCACCTCTGTTTTCCAAGTAGCTTACTAAGGAGTTATTTTCCCCTCCTAGATCTGATTGCTAGGTTCATGGTGCAGGAATCCTATAGATTTTGGCATATATTTTTTTAAAGAGGTTGGAAGCCAGTGCCTCTTCCCACCTTATAATTCCCTGGCATTGACTGTTGGTAAGGGGAAGATTAATTAATAATATTTTACTGCAAAGTCGTTTATGCACAAAACCAAACAAACCTATAATTAAAACTCACAATTCACTTATATGAAATTTGGTAAGATTATCCTCAAAGTTGCAATAATTGTGATTAAAATGTCATTTAATTTTGTCCCAAGTAAATAAATGTCAGACTTTGTTAATGTTTCAAAAGCCTAAAACTGAAGAGTTTAATTCTAAAAGCTCTGCAACCTATTCTTGTAAATGTTCCTACAAATTTAATCCTTTGACCACTTGCCATACACACAAAGATCAATATTTGCCCTGAGATGAAGCAAATAAACTCTGACCTGATTTAAATAAAAGCACCAAATCATATCTGAAACCAATTTTTTTTCGTAAATGCAGGTATCTAGAATATACTGATTTTTTTATTCATTTACAATATGTGTTTCCTTTAAGAATCTTTTCAATTTCTCACCCTCTGCTTTAGGGTTTGTTTATTTATCTGAGAATTGCTTTTTATGGAATGATTGAGAAATCTGTCTCATGTGAATTTTTACATGAGTATTTATTCTTTCCAAATCTATAGGAGATTCCATTATTTAATGAATTGTTATACTATAAATAAAAAGCCTCACAAAACTGAGCAATTAAGCAAAATTGACTGACAGATTCACCTATCCCTTGAATGTCCTAACCAACAAGATTTATGGTAGCCACAGAAAACCCCTTTATGCAAGAGGAAAATGTTTATTCCCAGATCTGTTTGAAAGTACAATAGAACCTCTGGTCACCACCATAATTTGTTCCATAACTTTGGTCGCAACCCGATTTGGTCATGACATGAACCTGATTTTGGAATTTTGATGCTTACAAAAAAAAAAAAAAATGGCACGGAAGGGGAAATCAGCCATGGGGGGGAAAAATGTGAATTTTTTGGTTGGAACTCAATTTGGTCATGGTCAGAAGCGTTCGTGACCAGAGGTTCTACTGTATAGCTCTTTTAGGGACAACTAAAAGAACCACACTTTCAAAGGTTTCTGGGAATAAATAGTCATTTATCAGAAAAACTGTGCAGTCCAATAATGGGATCCTTGCTGAAGCAGAAGATATTGGTGCATCAAATGAGATGTTGAGAAATCTATCAGGTTCTCTAACATTCCATTGTTGCAACTGCAACATTCTTACTCTTTTTATGCTTGGGTCAATGTTATGATGTTTTTTGTTGTTTCATACTTTCTCCTGAATTTTTCTGGACTGAAAGGCAAGCAAGCTAAAAAGTAAATGGAATCCTGCTAGAAGGAAGAGAAGGATTTGAGCTGCAATACAAACAGGATTAACATGTCTGCAGTTCAGAACAATCGACTCTCCAAGTTATGAAAAGCAAAACAATGTCCACAAACATGAATTGTATCGACAATACTTCACAGAAAAATAACTTGAAATATTACTTCCACACTAACAAAAACTATGTAAGTTCCATTTAGATGCACTTAATTTCCTTATAACATGCTGGCTTGCAAAACCAAACCGAATTTATCAAAATATAATACCCTTTTTAAATTTTGCAATATATAGCTGCAACCCTATACAGTTTGTCGCAGGCCTAGGCTTGCAAATGAAGAGGAACTTCATTCTGAAGAGATATGCTAGTAGCAGTGTGTGAATTAGCCACAAACCTTGCTCAACCACAATGTTCAGTTCAAAGACGTATTGATTGAAATTCAAGTTGATTGAACTGTGCAATTCAAGCCATTATATCAATTTGATTCAAATATTTGATCAAATTAAATGTCTGTTTGCGCTTTTGCAAAATTCTAACACATATTTACATCAGATTGGAATCAATTAACTTGATTTGTCAGTCAAATTGATTTGGTAATTCAATGCAAACATTCAATTCGAAGGGATTATTTGATTCAAACCAAAGCATCCAAATCAAAGCTTCTCACAGCCCTAATGCTTAGAAGTATACAGTATTATGACTATTTTAAAATGTTAATCCTGTTTGTATTGCAGCTCAAATCCTTCTCTTCCTTCTAGCAGGATTCCATTTACTTTTTAGCTTGCTTGCCTTTCAGTCCAGAAAAATTCAGGAGAAAGTATGAAACAACAAAAAACATCATAACATTGACCCAAGCATAAAAAGAGTAAGAATGTTGCAGTTGCAACAATGAGACTGTTCATTCAGTTAGCAGTTTTACAACAGAATCCAATGTTTGGCATCACATTTGTAACTCAGTAAAGCAGACACCAAGCTGTTTCATTGTGTAGTGGTCTTCACAATGAAAACAAACAAACACCTGCCTCCAGTCACCAGTGTATACAAACTTAACATTCACCACTCAAATCCTTTTTCAAAGCAACAACTGGATCAGTGTGCTTTTAAAATTAAAAACTGTGCTTTTGCCTGGGACAGCTGCTATGGCATTTGGTTAAAACCATAATGAAGTGCTTCAGTTAATCCAGCACAATAAACCTATAGAGACATCTTGATTAGAATGGACAGCATGTTAAAACATTTAGCATAGTCCCCTTAATTTTGGCAATGCAGTTATACTTGCCTTTTGTCCAACCATAGAAGCAACATAGAGGATAATTATATATTTACCTTGGCAAATGCAGACCAAATGAGTGACAAAATATTTATACTTAGCTTCAATTGATACATGCCATTGATGCAAAAGATATATTTTTTACATTGGCTTTCTGCTAATACATGTGACATAAAAGGCACTTTATTAATGGGTAATTGAAAAGCAAAGGCTGAAGTTTCTCAGTTCTTCCTCAGGGGCATGAAGCAAGACAGAAAGAAAAAAAATATGAGCACAAGTGGTTCCAAGAGTCTCCAGACTAAGCTATGAAGCTCAGTGATCCTTCAACACTGAGCTATAGGATGCTTAAATAGGCATCTTATGACTACCTTTTGTTTTTATTTTACAGTGTAAATACACTGTGGTCTGATTCCCTACTGGAACCATTATGGAGGGGAAATGCTTCTTTTTTCCCCCTCCATCTTTATTATTGATGGAGAAGACTCTTGAGAATCCTGTGGACAGTTATGAAAGCAAACAAAATGTTCTCACTTGAGGCACAAATGACTAGGCTCAAATTAGTCCATTTTGTACAATTATTTAAAGATCTAGCTCTCTGGAGAAGGCTCTAATGCTGGGAAAGGTGGAAGGAAAGAGAAGAATGGAGTTACTAATTGTATAGTGAATGGATACGATGATGATGAATACACATTGGGAGAACTGAACCAGTTCAGGAATAACTGAAGGACCAGGTTAGGGACAGATCACTGCTTCATTGTCTCTGATTATGATAGATAGATAGATAGATAGATAGATAGATAGATAGATAGATAGATAGATAGATAGATAGATGATAGAGATAGCAATAGCACTTAGACTTTTACAGCACTTCACAGTGTTTTTACAGAATTCTCTCAGTGGTTTACAAAGCATATTGTCTCCAACAATCTGGCTCCTCATTTTACTGACCTTGGAAAGATAGAAGGCTTAATCAACCTCTAGCTGGTCAAGATCGAACTCCTGGTAGCGGGCAGAGTCAGCCTGCAATATTGCATCCTAACCACTGTGCCACCATATATATTTTTAAAAAGTGAGATCCTTTATTCCTGAAAATTAAAAATTTACTTTTAATCCCTGCATGATTGTGGACATTTTCTTCCATATATACAGCAGTTGTAGTCTAAAGTGAAGAATTAGGTGAGGACTACGATGGCACCAATCAGTACTGTTTTTATACCTATGGGCTGCATTGGCCAGATAATTATGAAAAATGGGTGAGAGCATGTCTCAAATATAGATAGAATTGAAATCTTCAATTTTTTCAGGGGAGGGAAAATATGTGGTTATTTTAATGATTTTCTGCAATTCTGTCAATTCTGTCAGACTTATGGTCAATCTACGCTCCTAGGGTCACAAAATGAAATTGACAGTCCTATGACCGTAGACAGCAAACGTGCCTAGAGTACTTTTATATCTTGGTCTTTCTATGAACATTCATGGAAGTCACTACAGTATATTTTTACATTGATTTCTTGGCCCTCCAACAATTCACTGGACTCAGCTATCCTTAAAGTCAAATTATATTAAGCCATATAGAAATTTGTCTCCATTTACAGAACCATGCAACATATGTGATAGACAGTAAAGGGGATCTGAAACATTCTCCAAAAAGAAAGAATAGAGAAGTCACAGGACTAGTTCAATGATTTGAATATAGCATACAGATTCCATTATGTAAAAAAGGTATAGCAAAATATGGCCTTAACAGATCAATATACAGTAGGGCCTGCATGCTTCCAACATTGAATTCTAAAGATAACTAAAGTACTGAGTGAGTCCATTAATGAACTATCTCTTGTAACTATAGAGAGAAATCAAGATTGTTAGGATTATAACAACACAGTTAATATGTCAACATGTCTGCATATAAAACATATTAGATATTTTGTTCTTTACTGTATGGAGCATGAACTTGCAATGCGAGACCAAAATAGACTAACTGGAATTGAATTAACAAGATATTCACTTCCACTGAATGGAGCAAAGCAGAATTTTAAAGACATCTTTCATCTTTCATAATGTATGTCTTCACAACCAGCCAACTTTCCTTATTGAAGGAAGAACCTTAACTGCTCCTTTTATTTTATGTGCCTAAAGATCAGCAAGTCTGAAATCAGAATTAAAACATCAAGACATCAAAAATTGGCATCAATGTTCTTCATGTGCTAGGAGTTCCCTGTATTTATTTTAGTGATGAGCAGTGCCAGAACAGCAATTGGATGGTGAAAAAAATGATTCAGATTGATTCAATAAATTGTTCTTAAAAACTGATCAAATGTCTAACAGCTTAAGTAAGTATGAGTCACTACAGAGATGTGAACCAGCTTATACTATTGGCACATGCCTACATGGCATATCAGCAGGCATGTATACACCAGCTGTCCTAAAATGAATTCTATTGCTTTCTGGTGGAAAGATAAAAAATGAGAAAAGCAAGGGATGGGCACAGATTTATTTAAAATTTCAGGTCATTCAACTGGATAAATATACTTTAATGGGATCCTGGAAATGGGGAATGGGAAAATCAACAACATTTTCTCTTCCTTATTGTATCAGCTTCTCTTAACAATCTGAGCAAATATACACAGTATATTTTCAGATAAAATGATTCATTCAGAGACAGGATCTGTCTGTATGCTACTATGGTAGGAAGGTTGTGATGGAATAAAAGTTTGATGAAACATGGCAGGATTTTGGTAAGAGAGTTAATGAGTTCTTTCTGGTGGATGGACAGGCATGATAGACACATGAGACAGAGATAGATAGATAGATAGATAATACCTGGATGCCAAAGATCTGAGACTATAAAAAGTTAGAATAAGAGAAAATTAACGCCCCAAAAGAACAAATTGGTGGAAATTAAGAAATATAAATTGTTCATATTAGACATGTGGGACTCCCTAAGGGTTTTGGAATTGGTGACTTCTAGGTAAGAAAAATAATGTCTCAAGGAGAAGAAAAGCATTAAAAAAAACCTTAGAAGTATTTTTAAAAAGTTGTAAAAAGCTCTGATGCTATATATAAGATAGATAGGAGAGACATAAAAATGAGGAGAGAAAGTCCAGCCTGGAGCCATTCGAAGGAGAGGAAAAGGAGGATGAGGAAGATGAGGATGGGGAGTATGAGCAGGAAGAGAAGACTATGGAAGAGGAAGGAGAAGGAGGAAGACGAAGATGACAACAATGGTATAGTGGTGAAGGTATCATGGTAGAAATCAGGAAACCATGAGTTATAGTCTTATTTTAGGCACAAATATAATCTTGGGCCAGTCCCTTTTTTTAGCTTTAAGAAGAAGACAATGGTCAACCATTTTTGAAAAAAAAAAAACTTACCAAGAAAACTATAGGAATTTGTCCAGGGAGCATTCAAGAATCAGAGAAAATTGAAGAGAGAGAGAGAGAGAGAAAGATTGAGGGGAGGGGGGAAGAGAGAGGGAGACACAGAGAGAGAGATAAGGATAAAAAAAATGACTAATTTTAAGTACCCAAAAGGTAAACAGAAGCAGGCTGAGCATTTTTTTTCTGCAAATCAATCCAGCTGAGCTCTACTCCCTAACAGATAAGAGAAACATGGAGACATGGGTAGTCTATAAAAATCTTCCCCGGTATTCAGGCAATGGGGAAGAAAAAAGCTATCAGCTTTACCTGCAAGTAATTCATCATTAAATTGGTGAATGGGGTAGGGGAAAATCAAGACTTGATAACTCCAATGGAAAAGCAAACTGGGGTCAGCAGAAGGAAAGATCCAAACAGGAGCAAGTGAAGAGGGTGCATAAACAGATAGATGTTAATCTGTATATTTTGAAAAAGGGAAGGATAGAATTATTTTTCACTTTAAGAAGGTAAATTAGTAGGTTCTTAGTAAACACTCTCTGAAAGAAAATCATCCCAACAAATTAAATAACCTAGTAAAGCTAAATAGCTTACTAACTTGGTTAAGTAGCCAAAGTTAATATTTATCAGTGGTCGTCAACCAGTGGGCCGGGGACCATTAGTACTGTGAGAAAATTTTGGTGGTCCACAAAGAAATGTCAGCCTCAAAGCACTCCCCAAAGCAATTAATCCAGGCTGCATGGGAACCCAAGGCTGCACCGCCCACATTGCCCGTGGGAACACAAGGCTTATATCATTTGCATTGAGAACAACACGAAGTAGTGAGGGAAGGGAAGAAAGGGCAGAGGGGGAGGAACTTGCTCCACTTGCTCCATGCACTTCACCTACCATTGGGCTGCTTCTTTCCACTTCTTTCTTCTGCTATTGGCTGCATGAAAGGAAAGCAGCAAAAGTCTTTTTTTCTCTCTCCCAATCTCCGCCAGAAATGGGACACTGCAAGGCATCTGCTCCAAGAGGCTGCGCTGGCACAAGTCTCACAAAAACTCATTTCTTGTGGAATTTGAGGGAGAGAAAGAAAGACTTCTGGTGTTTCTGCTGCTTTCCTTGCATGAAGCTAAAAGTCTCTCTCTCTTTCTCCCCCTGAGAACGGAGCTGGAGATGGTATCCTGCGATCCAAAATAAAGAATGACTGATCAGTAGTAAAACAGGTGGGGAATTTTCCTGCAGACTTGGGGCCTTGGGGATTTTCCCAGGGTCTCTGGTCCATAGGATTTAAAATTATGAGTTTGGTGGTCCCTGAGGTCCAAAAGGTTAGTGACCCCAGGTCTATATAACTGGTTGCTATTTTTTACAACAAGAAGTAAAGCTGTTCTATTCATTTATGATTAGTTTGGTTTAAAAAATATTGCAAAGAGTAGAAGGAAGAGAAATACTCCACCAGTCTCCTCTTTTTCTGGTGGAAGGGGTTGGAATGGAAATCACAGCCAGGCTTTGTTTAAATTTATTTGCAAAGGAGCTGAGGAGAACTGACTTGAAAGATCTCAGGAGAATCAGCTTCTCCTACCTAGAAGGACTGGATCCAAATATTGGATACATGTTTAAAGCCTTGCTTCTAGCATTATATTTAATATCTCCAAAACTGCAGCTGACAACTGGAACACAGTAAATCTATCCGCTATGCAGAAAGCTGCCCAGCATTAGCATAATGTGAGAATTGCCTCTATCGGTCCTGTCTTTTTTCCAAGTATTCTTATCTAAGCCACAATTAGGGTTTCATTACTTAATGGAGTGATACAGTGATACATCTTTGATAATGGTTTCAGTGGAATTCATTTCAGAGTCTTTATGTATGCTAGGTTTTCGAATTTAGCTAATGTATTATGTGACATTGCAACTAAGTTAAAAATCACTGGTTTGAAAACATATTCCCCTCAATCTCAAGCCTATGTTAAATCACCTTCTTTTTGTGGAGTCCTTGGTGCTCTCTGAGAATATTCCCTTCTATTGGCATCTTTTATTCAGTTATAGAGATGCGGTGGCACAGTGATTAGAATGCAGTACTGTAGGCTACTTTTGCTGACTGCCGACCATCTGCAATTTGGAAGTTTGAATCTCACCAGACTCAGGGTTGACTCAGCCTATCCTCCTTCTGAGGTTGGTAAAATGAGAACCCAGATTGTTGGGGACAATATGCTGACTCTGTAAACCGCTTAGAGGGCTATAAAGCACTGTGAAGTAGTATATAAGTCTAAGTGCTATTGGTATAGAGGCACAAAATTATGTCAAAACCAACATCGAGAGAGAAAACCTTACATAAGAGTGTGTTGTCATGGAATTTTCATGGAAACACTTTTCATTTCTAAAAACATGTCCAGTGTATACTATCATATTATATATTGACTATTGTTGGGCAAATAGTATGATTATACTATTGCCACATTGTATATTATAACAATGTATTCTTTATACCATTTATTCCTATGGTAAATGAATTTCTTTCTGTAATGTGCTACATTTTTGTATAGCTTCATTGTAGCTACTCTCATGTTCAGGGACTCACATTTTACCCCATTGAAGTACTATTTCATTTGTTGCAATAAATGAGTGAAATTTTAGTCATGAGCAGAATTCATAGAAGCATTCTGCAAAGCCAGCTTACTTAAGACTGAAGGAGCGTCATGCTGATCTCCAAAATATGCTCCCTGGCAATGCATATGCCCACAAAACTAAGAAGAGAGGGAGATTGTGTATACATATGGCACTGAGCTATATTTTACCCATTTAGTTTTCAAGAGGCTTATAAAACAGTATGGTGTATCCAGAACTGTTATATCTGATCCAAACAATTTCCAACACAGAATTTACATAAGATATGAGAAAAAATGAACTGGCCATAAAAAATAGTAAGAACAAAAGGAGCAAACTTTCCCTGGAGATTACTGAAGACTTGCCAGACATTTGTTTTTGGTACTGGGAAGATTAATATGACTGTAAAAAAAAAAGACCATTGATATTTAGCGTTAAACTTAAATATTGATTGGACTGGCTCTGAAGATACCATTATTCACCAATGTGTAAATAATCTGCAAATGAAGATGCATATGCCTTTTATTTTTTTCTCCAATGAGCAGCCACTAGAGAGAATAATTCCTTTTTCTTGTTTGAGTTGTTCAGATTGGTTAAAATATTTGCTTCCCAATTAACCTACACAGTGCACTACTATTCCAATAACATTTAAGAAAATTGCTTTGAGGTTGTGAGTCATATTATATTTTAAAGGTGTAATATTTCAATTCACATATTGCTAATAAGAAAAAAGAACATCCAGATTTGAGCCAACTTGAAGACACTTAATTCAAACATCAGCTTCTTCAATACTTTCTGAAGCAATCCATTAATCATTCTCTTCTTCACTACACCTTTCTTTCAAATACTGTCGAAAAATTTAGAAAGTATAATGCCATCTGCCATGCAAACAGAAATTGGAACAGAATATAAAACTATTTTCTTAGATTTAACTCAAGGGAGGAAATATTAATTTTAACTAATTATAATAGCAAATACATAGCATAAGCCTCATAACCATATTATACAGTGATAAATAATAGCTGCAACAAGGTTTCCTATAAATAAATAAGTTATTTGTAGATTTATTTATTTGCTGTTTGATCATAGAATAAGAGTTGACATGAAATCAGAATAAGGTACTTTAAAGCAACAAGGCCAAGAAGTCATTGATATGAAGATTGCTTTTGATTTTATTCTCCATACACTTTGGGAATAAACTTTCAGCTTCAATTGAAAAGGATCCTTCCATTGAATATGAGCGATTTGCCTATATAATACCATTTTTTGTCTTCAAGTCAGTCTTGTCTCCTAGCAACTGCATATTTGTTAGCAAGATTTCAGAAGTGGTTTGCCATTGACTTCTTCCATGGGCGAAACAAGAGTATTAGACCTAAGGTCATCCAGTTGTCTTTATGCCTAAGGCAGGACTAGACCTCACACTCTTCCAATTTCTAACCTGATGCCTTAACCACCATACAAACTGACTGTCATGGATACGGAACTAAAAAAAAACCCCTCTCTTATTCATTTTAACAACAACAACAACAACAAAAAGGTTTAACTGAGGTTAGCAGAAGAAACATGCTAGGAGTTGTTTGGAGAAGCAGTTCAAAGAATGGGGAGTGATAATATTACCTTTCACTGAACTGAGGTAACTGAATTCCTTCTCTTTCATTAAAATTCAGAAGAGACAAGTTTTATTGCCATTCAAATAGTAGATTGGCTGTTCTACCACCTCTGGTAGACAAACATAATAACAAAGCATAATTCCCAGAGAGCTTGTTAAGGGGAAATATGGCTTTCCCCCTTATACCCAGGGTGACCTTACTTTTTTCTTATTCCATCCCCAAAACCACAGTGAAACAGCCCAGTCAAGGTTTGAAGAGATAATTATGTGCTTTTCATTTATATTTGTATCAACAGATCTATATACATGTCTAAAAGGGGGAAAATGTCAAATCATATTCTAAAGAACATTTGTCACACCAGTGCTTGTTTCAGACAAGAGGGCACTCTACTACAATATGCTATTGGCTTTATAATAGTTTCCTTGTCCCAGTGAGGCTTTTGAGTTTCTAAGATCTAAACTAGCACTGTGCAAGAAAGAAAACAAAATGAATCAAATTCTTTTCTACATAATTAGTGTTGGTTGCTTCCTGAACTGGGTGCTTTTGATGGATGGGTTAATTCATTTGACAGAGAGAAACAGAGAACATATGACAAATAAAAGGAATAGTTTTAACAATATGTTTGAACATATGACAAATAAAGATGAGGATCTCATCTATCAACATTAATTAGTTTCTATAGGATGCACATTTTGTGTTATTCATGTCTTTCCAAATTTATTATTATGGTTGGTTGCACAGCTGGCTTTAGGCTGGCTTTAGCATTATTGTCCACCTGTCAAGTCCTTCCTGGGATAGGCGATCATTATTATTTATTATTATTATTATTCATTATGTCCTAGCCATTTTTACAACTGAGTTCTCAAAGAATGCAGCATAAAGTAGTAGTTAAGAAATTGGATTAGGAATGCACAGGTTTATGTTAAAGCCTATTCATCCACCCATCCACCCACCCATCCATCCATCCAATCTCTCTCTCTCTCCCCCTCCTCTCTCCCTCTGTCTTCCTGCCTACCTACCTAACTACCTACTATCTATCTATTTCTATTCCCAAAGTTTTCTGGGTGAGTTTGGACTCATTACTCAATCTACTACCCACCTAACCTCACAGAGTAGTTGTTGTGGATATAAAAAAGGAGGAAGGTATTTTATATATGCCAGAAAGAGCAAGATAAAATCCAACAAATAAATGTATTTACTTTTGAGGCAACATCTTTTTTCCACTGAATATTCCATCCATTTTCTTCAAATTGCTGAAACTGTAATAAAGTTCATACAATTTGTAAAACTTCCTTAACTACCCTTAAAATAGAGACTTTATTGAGAAATAAGTAAAGTAATTATCACAGCATTCCAGCTTGTCATCCCCAATGCTTCCCAACTAGTGACAACTTTTCTTAGCAGGATATTGCTTCACTTTTGCTTTTCATGTCTATATATTAATTGCTGGACATTTGTGAAAGAGAAGTCTGGGAAATTCTGTTCTAAGGACCTTCTGGACAAATTGTTTTTTTGAAACCCCCTAGTAAAAGGCAATGTCCAATCACTAAAGTTAATTGATTGATCACATATATGAAGAAGAAACATGAATTCCAGATGCTGCCCACCTCAGAACTGCCTGCCAAATTGCAAGTGCAATGATCCCAAGAATAAATGTCATCTCAGAGCCAGTCTAGAAGAAGCCAAGCAGGTTAATACTCAGTATTTGCTCCATCAGTCTGAGGATTGCTTATGCTAGGATAAAATGTAAAGTGAGCAGTTCTGTAAAAGACCTGTAAAGGAAGGAGAAAGCAAGATGCTTCCAGCTACTTTCAAAGGCAAGGGACACCATTAAATTAAAAGAATGGACATTCTACCCCAGGGAGATGTCCATAGAGATTCTCTGTCATCCAGGTCATGGTTGTCCCATGTTGCTTTTTCAATAGGTAACTGGACTTTCTGGTTTTACTTTGAAAATGTTTCATTTCTCATCCAAGAAGCTTCTTCAGTTGACTGGATGGTGGATAATGGAAATTTTTTACTCCTTACAGACAGCTGGTCATTTGCATTCTTTTAGACAGTTGTTCAGGCCACCTGGAGATTTATCTGGATCATCAGGTTCACCTGACTAGTGTAAATGGGTATGGTGCCTTCCTGGAATTGCTGAAAGGACTATGTTGTGGACTTGAGATAGATGGTGTTATATTCCTCCCCATCTAACAAAAGAGGGCTATTCAATTTTGACAAAGATGGCCTCTTTGACCCCTCTTGAATCCAGTGGTT
Source organism: Hydrophis major (assembly GCA_033807585.1). Classification (NCBI taxonomy): domain Eukaryota; kingdom Metazoa; phylum Chordata; class Lepidosauria; order Squamata; family Elapidae; genus Hydrophis; species Hydrophis major. Next base: position 161,325,514 of record CM066329.1, read on the forward strand.
CTCTCTGTCCAAAATGTGGATTTTGCTGTCTTCAAAAGAGTGGTCTTTGTCTTTTAAATGTAGATGGGCCTGATGAATCTGGTCCTGATGGATTTGCACTGTGTTGTGCCATGAGTTTATGAAGTGGTTGTTTAGTATCCCAAATGTATAGATCTGAAATAGCTCTCTGCATTGTACATTGTAACATATACAATGTTGCTCAGTTTGTGTCTGGGTGTTATATTCTTGGAGTGGACAAGCTTCTGCTTTAGTATATTCTTGGGTTTGAATTGTGCACATATGTTGTGTTGGCTGAAGACCTTCCTGAGCTTTTCCAATAATCCTGAAATGTATGGAATGACAATGTTGCTTCATTTATTGTTCTCTTTGTTATCTATTATGGAGGAGTTCCTGTTTTTGAGATTTGATGATGGCCCACTTGGGATAGTCATATGGTTAGAGGGCTTCGTTAATGTGTTTTTTTCCCCGTCCCCCCATCTTTGCTGGTAGGTAGGGCTTCAGCTCAGTGGTGTAGAATTCTAATGTCTCCCATTTTATGCTCCAGTGGGTGATGAGAATCAAAATATGAATATTGATCTACATGACTAGGTGTTCTGTAAACTTCAATGTTAAGGTTTCTCTCTTCCTTAATGTGTACTGCACATTCCAGGAAGACTAGACTATTTTCTTTAACATCATCCCGTGAGAATTTGATGTATCTGTCCACATAATTGATATGTTTGGTGAAAGTTTTCAATTCCTATGTTTTGATCTTGACCCAAGTATCACTCACATACCTACACCAGTGAGTGGATGGAATTCCTGTGAAGGAATCCAGGGCTTTGGTTTCTACCTCTTCCATGTAAACATTGGCCACAATGGGGGACACAGGTGAACCCATTGCACAGCTTGTCCACCCCAAGGGTAAAACACACAGATACAATCTGAGCAATGTCATATGTGCAGTACAGTGCAGTAAGCCATGTGTAAATCTGTATACTGGAGAAGCAAAACAACCACTTCATAAATGCATTACACTACATAGGAGAACAAATCCATCAAGGCAAGATTCAGCCATCCATCTGCATTTAAAAGACAAAGGAAACTCTTTTGAAGACAGCAAAGTCCACATTTTGGACAGAGCAGACCACTGGTTTGAAAGAGGGGTGAGAGAACCCTGTCAAAATTGAACAGCTTTTTCTCAACAGATACAAAATCATCTATCTTCAATCCACAAAAAAGTCCTTTCAACAGTTCTAAGAAGGCTCCACATGCATTTGCACCACTCAGGTAACCCTGATAAACCTCCAGGTTGCCTCAACAATTCTCTAAAAGAATGCAAATGACCATCTGCCTGCAAGAAGTATAAATCCTTCCATTGCCCACTATCCTCTCAGACCTGAAGAAGCTTCTTGGATGAGAAACGAAACATCTTCAAAGAAAAACCAGAAAGTTCAGTTGTCTCTTGAAAAATCACCTTTGGGTACCCCAGGAAGCTACTAAGTAGGAATTATGTTGATTTTAGCACATTTACTCTATAAAGTAAAGGACTAGAAGAATTGTGAGATATAAGCAAGAAGAAAAATGTTATGCTGATCAGGTTCATATCATTAAATCCTTCCATATCTCAAATTTTATCATTTTTATTTTTACTGATGTTATGTAAATGTCTCAGTAAATTGCATCCCTAGTTTTGCTAGAACATTTTGTTTCAAATTCCCCTAGGGAAAGGACTCTAAGAACAGTAAATAACAAGCAAGATTTGTCTTTATTCAAAAGATTGGAGGGCAAAGCAAAAAAACAGTCCAGATTCACTGCAGCTTTCTTGGAAGCTGGCTGTAATCTGACAGGCTACTGACAAGCATTTCAGGCTGCATCAGGCAAGCATAGAATGCAAAGCAGGCTAGCTCAGGGGATTCTCAAAAATATTGGTGAGTGTCATGCCTCTCCCAGTGGCTAAATATTAGCTGTTAAGGTTGGCGAGAAGTATTTTAGATTCACCTTCATGTCATATTTTGTGTACATGAGAAGACACGTCTTTTTGCTAACGGATCTGCCCTAGGAAGCAGTCTTAAGGATTGGATGAGTAAGATCAGAATCAAAAACCTGAGACCAGAATATTCAATAAAATATACATAATTGCTCAGGTTATGATGGCAATTGGGGTCATGATTGCCTTGCTAAGTGTTATGATCAGAAAGTGCAATATCATATGGAAATTCCAGGATCATGTGGGTCATTGAGTTGGAAGAGCAACTTGGTACATTCCTGCCAGATTCCCCTTGAACTATCCTTGTGGGAAGCCAGTTGAGAAGATAACAAAGAATGATCACATGATATGCTTTGCCGTGATGTCATAACCATAACCATAACTGGGCATGTTAATTTTTTTCAGCACCATTGTAAATCTGAACAGTCAATGAATGAATGGATGCAAGCTGAGGACTACCTATAATGAGGAGTCAAACATTTTTTCCTACTAAAAAATAAGAAGCTCTTAGTCTGTAATGCTGCACAAAATCATATTGCACTAATGGAGAAAAAGGAAAGTCATTTGAACCTTCTTCCTGTATCTTAGTCTTTGTAATTTTTGGATTTTGAATTAATGGCTATTGAAATAAAACCAGGTGATTAACATGTAAGCCCATGAATCTCTGTAAAGACTTTCAGATCCCACATTGGTCAGCAAAGACCCCAACCAAGCAAAGCAAAGTAACATGACTATCTCCCTTTGCTTTTAGAAGGCTCATGTTGCTTTATAAAACAGCTTGAAAAGAGCTCTTCAGTTATAGAATTATTGAAAAAGACTCCTTTGGAATTTGGCATCTGTATCAAATCATAATGATGTCTAAAGATCACTTGTGTGCAATGACATCATCATGAAAAACCTGATCTTATGCATTTCCTTTCCAATGTTTGATTCAAATGCATAAGCTTAGCCAGTTGTGTACTGGTTGTCCATCTTCCATTATCTGCTTTCATCCCTGTAGATACCTATGTTTTTGAAGTTTTGCACAGAAAAAAAAGTGTGAATATAAATGAGACATTCAAACTCAGAAACTACTCTATGAAAAATTATGTCTTTCACCCGATTTAGCATTTAAAAGACAAAGATTAAACATTCAGCTTTTTTTAAAAAAAACATTTTAGACAGATATTGGGGAGACTCTATGTACATACTAACATAATCACAGGCCTTATTTTTTCATAGTTCCTTGAGTTATCCTTGTGTAACTAATTGTTGTGCCAAGTATCATTGCGGCTCGCCTTAAAGCAGAAATAAGATGCTTTGTATTCTAAGATGTGATGACAATCCCATTACAATTCTTAAAGAGCAAGCGAGGAGATGACCCAGAACCATTTGCAAGGGAACAACAAGTTGAAACTTTGTAGCAGCTTAACAGGTCATCTGTAATTATGGTACAAATGTAATCAGAGATCTTCAGAATCCCAGACAAATTGTTCCAACTAAAAACTAGTTATCAACCAAGTTTTAAAGAGTCGGCCAACATGATAACACAGGTCAGAATGCAGACCCATGATGGAGAATAATAATCCTTTCTGTTCATCCTTCCTAATGCTTTTTAGCCTGCTATCACCGGTTGCATGTAGTCTTTGGGATCAAACATGCTTGTTCCATAATCAAATGTTCCTTAGAATAGGGATTTTTAAGCTTATTCCAGTGGCTGAATCTGTTAGTTAAAAAAAATTCCAGAGCTCTTGATTAAAAGACAAAATTCTTGTGGGTGCATTTGGTGATTTATTTCCTCTGCAATTTTTAATGGAACCCACCAGATTCTTTTGAATCCATGGGTTCTATAGAACAGAAGAAGAATTATGCCTTAAAGCTGAAGAAGCTCCAGATTGCAAACATTACAAACTGCTCAATTTATATTTAGCAATATGAGATCTATCAAAAGCCACTTATACACTTGATTGCAGTTACTCTCTCCCTTAGCACACTATGCAACTCATTGCTGAAAGTCTTGATCATTTGTTTCCTTGATATTTGAAAGGGGTACTTTCATGGCATCACATGTCCTTAAGGTTGGACTATTTCAGAAGTCTTCCAAGAATATCTTAAATATGTAGTTATTTTAAAACTATGTACTGACAAATAAATGTAAAGCAAATGTAATATCACACTTTTCTTTATGCACTTATGAGGTGAGGCACTCACGAAAATGATAAAAGGCAAAAGTTCTGGAATTCTTCCTTATCCCAAGGTTTGTAAGCCAAAACTGTAAGAAGCATCTATATTTTATTCTGAGTAATACATTATAAATAAAACCATTTACACTTTTCAGTCCTTACAAATAATTTTTAAACCATTTTCCGTCCTCTGTCCCCAAAATGGCAAAGACCACAAATGAGGGCAGAAAAGTACCAAATCCAGACCTACTGTTGCTACAAAATATTCTCTTATCAACATTTCATAAAGAAAGAAAAAGAAATGGATAGCACTCCCTCTTTCCATTTCCAGAACATATTGGATATGGTTATCTAGTTCTGTTGATTTTTTTTTTTTTTAAGAGCAAAGGAACCTGAAAAACAACCAAGGTATGATACCTCTGTTATATGCAAGATCATTTTGCTGTCTGTGATGGTGAAGGACAAGCATAATAAGGTCTGCTACAGTAACACTTTACAGGAACCCTAAGCTTAGGTGCACTTTATATCTTCCCCTTATCCAGCATTGAAGCATTGCAAACAACAAACCCAAGAAAGAACATGGATTGCTGTGGTGGCACAGTGGTTAGAATGCACTATTGCAGGCTACTTCTGCTGACTGTCATCTGCCTGCAATTTGGCAGTTAGAATCCCACTGGCTCTAGGTTGACTCAGCCTTTCATCCTGTTGAGGTAGGTAAAATGAGGACCTAGATTGGGGGCAATATGCTGACTCTGTAAATCACTTAGAGAGGGTTGTAAAGCCCTGTAAAGTGGTATATAAGTGTAAGTGCTATTATTTAGATTTCCCCACAAAAGGCAATTGCTAGAATTGCAAACAGTCAATTTAGCCCAGATTAAACCTGGCTGCTTTTTAATGTGGAATTAAAAGGTTATGTGAATTTACTAGGCATATGAAAAAAAAGACAAGGAAAAAAAAACACCAAAACCTCTCTAAGCCAGGCCACAGGTTGAAAATCCTGGCCACAGGCTGAATGCGTCATGCACTGGCCATGCCCATGCCTGCGGTATCTACCATCCCGCATCTGATGGGCGGCTCATGAAAGGGAGCGAAGGGAAGAGAAACGACAGGAAGCGAAGTTTCCTCTTGATGAGCGCACCCCGAATGTCTTGGCACACGCTCTTTTATTGTGCTTTTTTACAAGAAAATGATTTAATCAAAGCTCAAGTCAAACATGGTAATCTCATCAGGATGTGCATGTTTACAAAGCTGCATACCGGACAGATTATTTACAATGTGGATAAGCTTATTAACAATCGTCTAGCTCCTCGTCCCTTGTACGTGCCTTGCAAAGGTCACTGAAGAGACAGAAGTTAATGATTATACGTGAATGATACAATGTTGCAAACACATGAATGATACATAGTTGCAATGATACATAGTTGCAAACACATGAATGATACATAGTTACAACACATGTCCAGTTTAGTGAAGGGGAAAAAGTCCTGATACATCATATGAGGCCGCCGTGATGATGTGAGTTTGACACCCCTGCTCTAAGCTGTTGCTGTGAAGGAAGCCTTGTGAAGTCATCCAATCATCTTTTTACTTGAAGAATCCATAACTTCCTCTGAAGTAAGAAAACTGGGAAGCAGGATGAGGCAGCATCAATGGATAAATAGACTATCAACAAGTTCCTCAAACCTGCAGTGCTACAGATGAAATGTTCACTTGTTTTTCAATTCCAGATGCAACCAATTCAGCCAGAAATAAATTAATGTTGTCAATGGGTTGACAACACAGAAGGCAGGACTGATTTAATGCAAAAAAGCCCATATGGAAATATCATCTGTTATACCACCTGCTTGTCTAAGAAAACACAGGTTGATCTTACTGTGCGGCAGCAGAACATCTACAACAGTACATCTTAAAATGATAAACAGTCTGTAATTCCAGTTATTCAGAATGGAAAAGGCAAAAGGGTGACAATTATAAGGAGTTATCTCCTAGCAATAATGTGACAAACACAACTCCATTAAATTAGTGATAATCATACAGTTTAATATAGTCATAATTCTATAACTTTGTTCTCTGAATTGCTAAACTTCTTCATACAGTTGCCTCCTCACTGGTCTAGTTCACACATCATAGCCTACAGGAAATCATAATTTGGTTTGTTTCCTTTTGGGTTAGTATTTTTTATGAGCTCAACAAACTGTGTTTATTCAGCATACTGCAGTTAAGCAACCAATGAATCACCATCAAGTGCAAATCTACCTGAAGTGTTCACTTGTAGCATTAATGCAATCTCAGACTGCTTTGCTCAGTTGGTACCTCTCTCTGTCTACAGCTGAAAACATATACAGGTCTTTTCACAGCTTCCTAACTGTAAAATACTGAACACTGATTTACCTAATAAAAGAACTTAACTTTGGAGAAAGGTTGCTGGCTCCTCTGTGACAAAAATTTTGATGTCATTTGGCCATGTTCTTGGAGACCCTAAGCGATAATTTCATCATAGCAAAGGCTTCCTTTGGGGTCAACATTCTAAGCTGCTTTCTTAACTACTATAAATTGATGATTTGGGTTTAATCATGCATTCCCTAGTCAATTCTAATAATAATCTTCAATGAGATAACCTTTAATGTTTTTTTTTTTACTTTTTCTAAGATTTGGGTCATTGGTTAAATCTTGCCAAGCTCACCTGTTTCCAAAACAAGAGAAAATTAGAGAAAACAAATGATGGTTTGTATTCAGTGATGGGATTCAAATAATTTAACAACCGGTTCTCTTCCCTGATGACTTCTTCCAAAAACCAGTTCACCAAACTGCTCAGAAAGTTAACAACTGGTACTCTCAAAGTGGTGCAAACCAGCTGAATCCCACCACTGTTTGTATTCTTCAGCTGCCTTTTTTAAATTTCCCAATATAAGATTGGCACTGAAAGAGTTTACCACCTGAATATTTTATTTCAGGAAGGGGAGTTGCTTCTGCAGCTTGGTTTTGTTACTATTGAATATAAAACTACAGGAACATGCAGTTTATTGTGCAGAAGTCCAGTCAACCATAATATCTAGTTTTTCAGAGCACTGGGACATTTTGGGTAGACATGTCTGATTTGAAGCTATTAATGTTAAGGGAGTTCTACCTAGAGATGTACAGCTATTCAGTTCTTCAACATTTTGTTACAACTTGGATAATATCTAAACTAATTGCCGATTTGAAGTATGCAGACTTTGCATATACTTGAATAAAATTAATGTTGCAGATGAGAAAGCCCTCAAATGTATGACATCATCATACACTACCCATTTAAACTGGGCAAAAATTATTTGAAAGACGCTTTAGCTCAGGATGTCAAACTGGATTTCTTCAAGGGCCAGATCAGCATTGTAGTTCTCCACAGGCTGGCCAGGGGCCAGGAGACAGGATGGACACCCTCCTGCAGCACCCTGCCAGCCAAAATGGGGTGCAGGGGAGCATGGGGGGCACACTTTTTGGCTGCCAAAGGCACTGTAGGCTGCTCCTTTGCTATTTCCAGGCTGGCCCTATGGGCCATATTTAAGCACTCTGAGGGCTGAATCTAGGCTGTAGGCCTTGAGTTTGACACCCCTGTTGTAGCTCATTGATAAAACACACAATGTAAGTTCACATCCAGTCCTTGGCATTTTCACTGAACAGAATTAGATGCTTAAAATAAGGAAGTTTCTTCTAGAAATCTTAGAATCACAAACAGATGTACTGGAGAAGGATTGGGGGAAGCCCATTGTTAAGTTTGGGGAAATTATCATGGTCTCATATTTTTCTCGATCTCAATCTATGAGTGTGTGTGTGTGTATGTGTGTGTACACATTATGACCATTCAGATAGCAAAAGAAACTATCTGTCTATCTATCTATCTATCTATCTATCTATCTATCTATCTATCTATCTATATCTATGGTCATAACGTGTCAAAATTGGAAGCATCAAATAAAAATATTTTGAATTGGAAAAATGGAACCATGTTTCTCTAAGATACTTTTTAATGCTTTTTTAAAATCAATAAATGCTCCTTTTCTAATCAATAACTTTTGAATGATTTCCCCCCTCTCTCCCTCTCTCCCCTTCTAGTTGTCATTTGATTTTAACTATTTGCTTCACCTTAAATACTATCAAGTGTGAACAAGCAGAGTCACATGCATAGACTTCAAGCTAATTATTATGTTCTGCTATAAAATAGGAATCTCCCCTGTCTGGCAGCTCTTCTCTGGGAACAATTAGATGAAGTGGGAGGGTCAGTTCTGACACTTTTATGGTTATGCAATGACTAGATTTGTCCCACACTTTATCTTTCCTCCCTGTTAGGATTGAATACTGGCCAGCAAATATTTAAATCCTTTTCATCCCATTTTACATAGTAGTATTCAGTGTATGAAATGATAAAAATATGTTTTATCATGTCTGGGAAAAAGGAATATATCCCTCAAATAATTTGTTTAATTAAAGCAAGGAAAACCAACCCGCAATCCACAAATGGATCCACAAATGAATCCACAAATTACTCATTGTAAGGAATATCTATTATATAGCAAGCAAAGCCTAGAAATTAAACTCTTAAACAAAGCAATCTGTTCTACAGAACATTACAATAAATCATTCTATAATGAAAGTTAACACTGTATCCTGTCTGCGCTCAAAAGCTAAGTAAGTTTGGATCTAGTTAGTGCTGAATGGAAGAGCATCAGAGAATCCAGGGTAGATTGGGAAATTGGGGAGAAAAAAAAAAACTCATAAAGGAGACTTCCATGCTGCAAGCGTCTTGAAATGGTATATGATATGGTAAAAGCAACATTGGCAATAGAAAGATATGGAGAGCTAAAGTGAAGGGTGCTGGATACATTATTTTAGCTCTGCTTCCTCTTTTCTTTTGCCTTATTTCATGCCTTAAGTTTCTTCTTCCTGCTAATTCACACTCCTATTCTGACCTTCGTGCACTACAATCCACCCCAAAGAGAATGCAATTAAGCTATGTGGAATATTGATATACTGCATTAATAGTTAATAGTATTACAATTGCTTGGAAAACTGCATGGCTGTGCTGATATAGTCATCAAGGCTGAAGTTCAGCTCAAAGTTATTTTTATCTTTCATTTGTTTGTTTGTTTTTTGGAGGAAAAGAGAGAGCAAAAAGAACACTTATGCCTTAGCAATTTAGAGTCACTGGCAATCTCAATCTTTCAGGTGCTCAAATTTGTTTGACAATAGATTTTTAGAGCATGCTGTTTCATGCATTCATGTATATTATTGCAGCTGGTAACAACATTTAAAAGTGTTATAGTTATTTTAGCTACCTTTTCTTCGAATGTTACCTACTCAAACCAAACAACAACAACAACAAAAGAACCTTGATTTAACCAGAGTGTGATCTGGGCTGCTGGGTGACTTGAGCATCCAATTATACTGCTTCTTCTTCACCCAGCCCTCAATTAAAATTTCTTGAAACAGTTGAGATGGGAGACAAGGGCCTTGCAAATTAGCTAAGTGAGTTACCAAAATGCAACATAACAACCTTAAGTTGAGAAGGCAGCACCTTCAGTTGCTGTGCATTGCATAAGGAATTCACTGAGCAATAAGCACCTTGGAAGCATCACTGTTTATCATGGAAGATGTAGCCAATGTCTTTTTATTTTATGAATATATTTCTCCTTGTGTTTTTTTAATGTTTGAGCAGTACCTCTTCATCAGAATGGCCTAGAAACATCCCTTCTGTTTTATTATTGTAAGAAAAAAAGTGTCATTTAGCAATAACCTACCTCCTCTATAGCAGAGGAGGTGGGAAGAACAAAGTTCCATTTGGAACTGAGTGCTGATTAGGCAGGCCTCTTTCTCTGTACATCTGAACAAATGTAAACTAACTATCCAAGTTATCGCTGAATCCATGTGTATTTAGACAAGAATTTAGCAGAAAAGGTGCTTCTTCTTTCCTGAATCTTAATTTAACATACTTCAAATATTTCACTACCAGATTCTAATATTTAAGTCCAGTAACTAAGGTAACAACATGCTTCTGAAAGAAGGAAACTGAAAGGTGGACATTACCAAACAATCACTTTTCCACAATAATATTTGGATACAATAGGTGCAGTCATACAGTAGGTGCAGTTTGTCTATTGCTAGGTGCTTGGATCAGGTACAATTCTCCAAGAAACCAAATTCAGTAAACAATGCTCTGAAACAATTACATTATAGTTTGTTAATTATGTTCTGCAGGGATTCTAAATCTGAACCCGTACTTGCATATTTAGCATTCATATTTATCAATCATATTAAATAGGTATCTAGCTCACAAAAAGTGACTTTGTATGACATACAATCACATATGGAAAGACATGCATTAAAGTTACTTTAGGAAATTTTATTTCAGCACAGGAGGCATGTGCCTTTTTTGCTGGAGAGATTGAATATTGTTTCCATAGTTAAACTAGGTTTATAATCTCTTTTGGGTCATGTTTATCCATCACAATATTTTGCTATGACTTTCTCCAATTGCAAGCTGCAATGATGAAATCAGAGCATACTTTGTAAGTGAAATGGCAGCAGTTTAATGAAAACCAATAATTAGATTTAGTTGCTATTTCAGTGTAAAGTGCATAGATTCTGAGACAATGAAATTTTCAAAAAAAAAAATGTCATTAATTATTAATAGTACTTGATTCTTAGTTCAACCAAAACTAAGAATGCTGAGATATTTTTAATTTTCATCGTAATATAAATTATTCTTAATATATGACTTATTGTAAGTTTTCTTTTAAAAACAATTTAGGACTAAGCAGCTTCGACAGAAATGCATTTAGGTTATAGATATTACATTTTCATTTGTTAATTTATTAGCTTTGCCATCAAGAATATAGTCTTTATCTGTGATACAGACTTACAATATTTTATCATGACGGGAAGGCTAATTTTTTTAAAATATTCAACTGACATAAGTTTGCAGTGCAATCAATAGAAACATTTAACATATCTAAAAGCAACATCTCAAGCCAGATAGATTGTTGTATTCAACTTTGCTGGAAACCATTTTATCATAATTCAAATAGAACAACCCAGTCCTTTTTTTTTTTTTTGGGTATGTAAAATGAGTCACCTTTCTGTCAACAGTGAATATTTCAAACCATTTTTAATCTGGTGTGACTAGAAAAAGCCTGACAACGTAAATGACTTCATTATTTTATCCCTTTAGTATCTAAATTTTATTTCTAACACCCAGACTGCACTTGTTGTTTTCAAATTTCTATTCACATTGCTTCTTCAATGAAGTTAAATTTGAAACATTATTTATCAACTTACCTGGTCAAGTGTTCATATAATTTACAAATTATTCCTTTGCACTTTAGCACCTAACTCTGAACGAATGAAATCTCTTCTGATGAACACTTTAGCTATGTCCCTGGGTAGAATCTAGAAATGCAAACACCTGTGTTCATCTGTATGTATGTTTGTGCACTGTGAAGAATTAAATATGATGCTGAATTAGAGCTGCCAAGTCTTGATTTTTTGAAAAGTTTCATATCTCTAATAGCTATATTGCAAGTAGATACAACATGACCTTTTCAATGTTGAACAGAGTGCATAGAGCATAGCAGAATACTAAGCCAGACTTTTTAAAAACAATGGTTGGTTTAACAAGACATAATACTTCAAATCAGGCATCATGCCAAGCCAAAAACTAATCAACTATAACCTGCTTAACTTTATATATGAATATATAGCTGATGAAATAGATGCACCTGTCACACAACATCTCAGACTCAACAATTGTTGATAAAATAAAATAAAATGTCTGGCTACTGGAGACTGAAGTACAGGATATTACGATGGAATACCTGTAAGAATTACCATTTTCCCCCCAAGCAACAACCCATGACCACAAGATAGACAAAGTAATAGAAAATGAAGTAGCTAAAATGCACAGTGACCTTAGAATTCAAATACATAAACACCTGCTCCATAACATCCAGATTAACCATTGTCAATAAGAAAGACAAAAAAAAAAATCTGGATAGTGGATGTTGCAGTATCTGGAGATAGCAGAACAGAAGAGAAAGGACGAGAGAAAATCACAAAATACAAAGACCTATAAAGAAGTATAATGACTGTGGCAAAGCAAAGCAAAGATAGTACCAATAGCAATATGCACTTTGGGGGCAATTCCCAAATATGTGCAGCACCACTTGAGGAGCATCAGCACTGGCAAAATCATCATCAGTCAATTGCAAAAGGTAACTTTTCTTGGAAAGTATCCTCTGATTTAACATCCTGAAGCAACAATATCTGCCTATCCTGGATCCTTAGGGAAGATTTGATAGATGGGAAAGAGTGCCAAATCCAGTCTAAACATCTCACTGTCTAAATGACTTTGAGTGGTTTACAGTTAAATATAGTTGAAACAATAGTAAAAAATGAGCAAGCTAAAACGTTGTGAGATTTCTAAATATAAAGTGATAAAGTCTTTGCTCAAAACACAACATGTGGTTGAAAAGAAGAAACTGTGAATAACTGTTATGGCAATATCAGAGGATAATTGAATAGAAGAAAAAGAATTTCAAAAGACCACAAAGTATTAAGATCTGAAAATTAAATTTGAAATATTCCAACATAAACTAACCATGGCTGTCAGCACACTATGTATTATCCTAAAAAAATGTGGACAGTATTTAGAAAATTTATGCCTTGACAAAATTTCTATTTGACAATTAAAAAAGGATCTGCACAATTACATTATACACATTACAATATCCTAGGTTCTTGGGGGAAAAAATCAATGCATATGAAGGCCAACATCAGCTAAAGAACTAGCAGCTATGACCTCACACTGTTATTGTTATTAGAATGGTGACTCAATGGTTAAGATACTGGGCTTGTTGGCTAGAAAGCTGGCAGCCTAGGTTCGAGACTATGCTCCTGTCCCAGCTCCTGCTAACCTAGCAGTTCAAAAACATGCAAAGATGAGTAGATAAATAGGTACCATTCAATGGGAAGGTAACAATGCTCTATGATGTCATGCTGTCCACATGACCATGAAAATGTCTTCAGATAGCTTTGACTCAATGGCCTTGAAATAGAGATAAGCACTGTTCCCTATAATCAGAACTGGCTAGTGGATTAAAATCTGCAGGGACTCCTTTACATTTTGTTGTTGTTGTTACTACTACTACTATTATTATATACATCTCTAATTTCCACCACACATTTTTCCTAACAACATAAAGTATATCTAGTTACACATTAGAATTAATTCTTACTAAAATGCAATCTTGCAGTGAAGTAGATTCTTTTATCAATTCCAGCACTGTGCACATTTCTCTCTTGCCCAATTTCTAATTTCCATGTTATTTCTTTGTGTCCTTACAGAAAATACCAGCTTTTTGCCAGGAAAAAGTCCTATACTATTTCCTCCCTTAGAAGTGAAGTGCAAATGTATTCTCTTTTGTAACTACTCTGAATATTCAAATATCCAGTGTATGTTTCTTGTATAAATATCATCCTCAGTCTAAAATATGTAGATGTTGAAGTGCTGTTGTTAGCATTATCAAGTGACTGTAGCTTCATTATATTGTAGCTTTTAATTTCTAGTACTATTTGTTTATAGGTGATTTACTGTGGATGTTTACTCCTCTAGATATTTTATTTTTGTTACATTGTATTTATAATAATTATTGTTCTTTGTAGATCAGTTGTCCCAACCTTCTTGGCACCCAGGTCCAGTTTTGTGAAAGGCAAGTTTTTCATGGACTTGGGGAAGGGAGGGAGGAACGTGCAACTTAAATCTTTCGTGTATGCCATTTTGCAAGCCGGCTGCTCACTTCCAGCTGTGCAGCCCAATTCCTAATAGGCCACAGATTGTACCTTCCAAGGCCTAGTCATTGGGGACCCTTATTGTGGATGATTCTTTGTGTACTACCACAAGTTTGCTCAGATTTGGTAAGTACAAACAAAAATATTTAATTTTAAATTAAAGTTGATCACTGATCAAGTCTAGGAATAGACTTTAAGCAGTACTCTGCTTTAAGCAGAGTCAGATCAATTTCTCTTTACGGGATGGTGGAATGCCCCTGGTTTCAAGGATGCATACACCCAACACAGGTCATCCACCAGGTAGCCTCAGCCAGTCAGGATGTGGATCCCACATCAAGGGAGCTGAACCAACAGATTCAGGGGGTAAACAAATAAATCTGATATGGTCTAGAAAGAAACTCTGGCACATGGAGAAATTATATATAGAATAAAGTTTTTGTAGTTAGCCTTTCTGAGACAGTGGCAAATGGCCTCTGATAAAGACATAGATAAGAATTTAATCCATGAATCAGCAAGTGTTGATGTTTAAAAAGGATTAGAGCTATTACCGAAAATTGCAGCATTTCAGAGATAATACCATGAAAATCAATCTCACTAAACTGGAATAATTTTGAACGTTCTGACAAAATGAATCTGATGGGAGTTCGAAATATTTTAATAAACTATTTGTAACTCTTTGGGTTCTTCTTGATCATAGAAGGAAGTTTCCAATTTCTGGTTGCTTCTTTACCTACTTTATATGGAGGTTTGTGAATTTATCCTATGGTAAAATGCTAGTAGAAATCTTCACAGAAAGATCAAAGGCCAAACTGCTCCTGAAATCTGCAATATTTCCCTAGATGACAAAAATGAATATGACTACATTATTTTGGAAAACATACTAAATTATTGCTGATAACAATCTTAGGTAACTATTTGTGTAAAAACACAATACATACATTTATCACTTTAAGTAGAACTGGACTGTGTTCATTTTTGCATTCATAACAAATACAATCTTTCAATTACATCAACAATATGAGACTAATACTGTGAGTTGCAATTAGATTAGTGGTCCCTCTGGATGGCCACACAAGGCTAATGTGAACTGATAGTTGTGTGGGAAGGAAACAAAAGAATTAAAATTTAAACTATTTCTTCCAAAATTTCCGTGTTTTTTTTTCATGAGAAAAAACAAGACTTTGAGATAGAACACACCTCTCTTGTTGTTATTTTTTTTCTCCAAATAAACTCTCAAACTGAGCCAGAATTAAGATACTTTATGCAAGGAATCCTTTTATATCTTTCACTAACACCACAATTGCAACCTTTGTCTTCCATTTTGTGATGCCAGAGCACCCCCAGATTGTGTAGTTGAACCTGGGTATAAAATCCACATTTTTGATTTTCAGCCTTTTTGTGGTGGTTGTTCTCCTAGAAAGGTGTTAAATAAAGGGTTTTAAACATCTGTGAAACAACTCAATAAAACAAATCACTGAACAAAAAAGGAGGAGAAATTTCTGTGCAGTTCTAAAAACTAAAATAATATATTTTTAAAATATGGGTCTGGACCAAATATTGCTTGCACATTATTGTTAAGCCTGTGTTCCCCAACCAGGGTTAAGAAGACAAGCTAAACAGAATGTGCAGCATTAGTCAGATAGGCACACAGATAAATGAGTGAGATAAGTTTGTATGTTTATTAACATACAGTAAAAATAACAGATACGCTTGTGCTATCAAAAATATAGTTTATTCCATTTATAGCATAGTCAAAATAACAGTCCATTAGTCATGTATCATTATAGTCAGTCCATTCAAGGATATTCAGTTAGCAAAGTCCGTGTAGAATATCCTATGTCAGTTCACTGACAAATCAGTCCTTTGTCTCTCTCCCGTTCGAGTAAAGCAGTCTTGAGTCCATGCAGTAATTAGGGATCATCAAAGCCAGAGAGAGAGCAAGCTGTCGTCTTGCTTCTTTTAAAGTGCTTTCACAACCACTCCCTTAATTACATTCCTATATTTAAAGTTGCAGACACTTTAACTTACAAACTATGATTACATATTTATTATTTTACCTAAACCAGTTAGGGTAAACAATGTTATCCCTAACAATTATAAATACCAACTTGAGAAAACAAGTTAAGGCTTTTGTTTGTCTCTTTTCCATATTCATATTCTAAACTGTGGGATATAATTAACCAATGTCTGAATTTACTAATCCTTCCTCTATAAAGAAGGTTGTGAAGGTAATATGCCTTCATTGAGGGCAGAAGGTCTTCAAATTAGATTTTGCTATTTTTTTTTATCAAACACACATTTTCTATAATTGCTTCCCTAAATACAATGATTTCACCCTCTTCCTAGGCTAATTAAAGCTATGTTTATTCTGGAATGAAATATTTCAGAAGTACCAATGCTACCGTATATACTCGAGTATAAGCCGAGTTTTTCAGCACATTTTTTGTGCTGAAAAAAAACCCCTCGGCTTATACTCGAGTCAGATTCCCCTCTGAAAAAAAAATGGTGTGGAGCTCCGAAGCTGGGCAGCCGCTTCCCTGCTTCCGTGTTTCCTTTGCAACTTTTAAGCATGGGAGTAATTGGAAGCAGAAAGTTCTTGCTTGAGGATATATTGTTTTTTCTTTTTTTAACTGTTTTTTTTGGGGGGAAGACCCACCGCCATGTGAGAATGCTCAGACACGAAATCTATCCAACCGAAAATAAGTGTGTGTGTGTGTGGGGGGGGATTTTAACAGAGGGAAGATGTAGGGAGAAGGCAAAAGCGACAGAAGATCCTTCAGGGGAAACTGAGGGGGAGACTCACCCTTGGTCCAGATGAGCCCCCTTCCCCTTTCTCTAGGCTGAGAAAACAACGCGAGCAGAGGTTGCTTCGGCTCCACTCAGCTTCATTTCCTCAGCTCCAGCTGCTTTCAGTCCACTCGGGAGGAGGGGGAGGAGGGGGAGGCTTTTCTGAGCTCTAGGCTGAGAAAGCAACGCGAGCCGAGGTCGCTCCACTCAGCTTCATTTCCTCAGCTCCAGCTGCTTTCAGTCCATTTGGGAGGAGGGGGAGGAGGGGGAGGCTTTTCTGAGCTCTAGTCTGAGAAAGCAACGCGAGCTGAGGTCTCTCCACTCAGCTTCATTTCCTCAGCTCCAGCTGCTTTCAGTCCACTCGGGAGGAGGGGGAGGAGGGGGAGGCTTTTCTGAGCTCTAGGCTGAGAAAGCAATGCGAGCCGAGGTCGCTCCACTCAGCTTCATTTCCTTCATCTCTCTTTCTCCCCGTAATACAGTAAAGCCCTTTCCAGCATGCGCGCGCGATCCGCCCCCACCGCTTTGCACCTTGCAAATGCAAAAACCCTGGGGTTTTGCATTTGCAAGGTGCAAAGGGGCGGGGGCGGATCGCGCACGCATGCTGGAAAGGGCTGACTTTATTGGGGAGGGGAGAGAGAGAGAGAGATATATCATAACAACGGCTTTTGGTTTTTTCTTGCAAGGCAGAGAGTGACTCCTGCCTACCACTGTCATCATCATCTTCTTCTTTTGGGTTAGTGAATCAATCAAACCTTTCATGATAGTGAGATCGTTTCCCAAATTTCCCTTAAATCAGGGAAGAAATCAGAAACAAACCTTTGGGCTGAGAATAAGCCTGTTCCTATGATGCCATTTTTGTTCACTTCAGTGTGAAAAGTGTGAAAAAACACACTTCTTTTTCTTCATCTTCTTGTTCCCTATTTACTGGTCTCTTTCAAAGAGGAAATTGTGAACATCAAACTTATTCTCAACTGCCCTAGTGAAAGTTTTTATTGGCATCTATTTTTATTTTTGAAATTTACCAGTAGCTGCTGCATTTCCCACCCTCGACTTATACTCGAGTCAATAAGTTTTCCCAGTTTTTTGTGGTTAAATTAGGTGCCTCGGCTTATATTTGGGTCGACTTATACTCGAGTATATACGGTAATTAAAGTCTTACACTTGGTTGCAACCATCCCTTCTTTATCCAGAATATGACCATGGATAATTTATTGGTTGGCAAGGCTGCCTTTAAAGGATTAATCTGATGATGGATTGGCAAATTTCCACATAGTCCTCTCTCTCCAAAAATACTGCAAGTATCACAATTCTAGGATACAGAGCAGATGTTCAAACTTGTGGCTTCCAAGAAGTTGGTTGAACTCCTCCTCCTCCTCCTCCTCCTCCTCCTCCTCCTCCTCCTCCTCCTCCTCCTCCTCCTCCTCCTCCTCCTCCTCCTCCTCCTCCTCCTCCTCCCTATTCCTATCATCATTACTGATGTAGATTTTTAAAAAAAAAAATGCTTTCCAAGTTCAAACATTGTTCTGATACCATAATAGGTTTCAAGATCAAGTGTATACAAGCATGAATCCTACTCTTTCTACTCTATTTTTAAAATGTGCTTTCCAAGCCAAGGAATCTATGACACATAAAAGACAATAATTTGATGAATAAATGAGTCACCAACTGGATATTTTAACTGGTGTTTTTTTTCTCAGATAAAGTATTGAGCTAACCCTTCTGAACTGCTAACCTTTTGTCATTTCAGAGCCTTTTACATGTGCATACTAAAGATCATACAGTGCAAGGTAAAATGGGAAGATGTAACTATAAGACCTCTTATCTACCCTACAGAGAAAATCAATCATCATTTAGTAAGTGATTGCTCTATTTATTGCTGCAATCCAAGCACAAGCCACTCCAGAAGTGTATTAGAAAAGGAGTCGTGGCATTGAATCCCGAGAGCGGTTCTTGAATAAATTTCTATCGTGAAATGGGATAAAAATACCATTTTGTGATGACAGACTCCAATAAATCATGTTCATATGTTCTCTTCCTCATATTGCTAAAGAAACAACCATATTCAGAATGCAGATGATTTATCCTAAATTAAAACTTTTGAATTCATGCTTAGAATTTATACTTTTGCCTGCTGTTTTCCATATTTTCTATGACAGTCATTCAAGCAAGTGAAGCAATTTGTGACCTCAATACCATTCTTGGATCTCCCAATGCCTTTCCAGGCCATAACTGCCAAACACTGATGGTAATTTTGAAATGAAAAGTCCATGAAAGCTGAGTCTAAATCTTTAAGTAGGTTTCGAACAGCTTGAAACAATGGTCATATATGGGCAATTCCATTCTATACCATAAAATGTATGTATCTGCATTTGCGAAGCAACAGAGGTAGAAAACTTGGCTCACACACTATTTGATTGTTGTTTGCATAAGAAGGTAAGAGATAGGTACCTTGGTTCATATGAATGACCCACTGGGAGTCATATTAAAACAACATAACTTATGTCAGTACATTCATGAATTGGAATAGAGCTTGGTAACAAAGTCAGCCAATGAATAGGCATAGCAACTAATGAGAACAGTTTGGAAACTGAAACTAGAAGTAGCTTAGGCTGAAAACTGAAACTAAAAATAGTGTAAGCATGAAACTATATTAAGCTCTGCAACTCTGCAGCTATGTTGAGTTCTGAGTCTGTCTGTTGAAGATGAAACTTGCTTGCTTGCTGAAGACTGGAGTTCTTCTCTGAACTTGCAATGTGTTTCTGTTTGAGATTGCTCCATGTTGGAGAAATCTACAACTGGTTTATACAATCTACTTATGTTTATAAAGATGTTAAATGAAGCATCAGCCGTCTGTGTTTATTTTTCTGGTGCTGAACTATCGCTGCAAAACTCTCAATAACTTATGTGCAGCCAGAATTTGAAAACAACATTTAATGTAGCACAGTACTTGAGTAAAATGGTTTGATTGAGATTGGCTTATGTGGGACTGATAGGGGTATACTGTAAGGATGATACTGAAATATACTTTTATCTTACTTCACTTATTCATATATCAAATTATTGTATTTTACTCCAGTTTCATTTTAAATTGCTTTTACAGGTTTAATACAATAAAACAAAACAAATCCTTTCTTAGAAACTAAAGAATGGAAATTATAATATCAGGTGCTGAGGCTTTATTCATTTTGCATGATTGCTCTCTCTCCCCGTAAATCTCATCAAAAAATAATTATGTCCTCAGCCTTTGAATTGCCCATCATTTATTTCATTATCAACCATAATTTACAAGGCAAGGTAAACATCATCTATGTTTATCTTGGAATGTTATTTCTATTTTTAAGGGCCAAAATTTCAAGCTAGAAATGATTTTCCATAAATGTTTGGATGAATAAGATTAGAAGCAGGCTCCCCATTACAAAGCATTTTCTGAATATGTTAATCGAAATGAACATTTCTCTTCAAACTAAAAATATAAAGACTAAGGTTGATATTGCCAGTGGTTGGGTTAGCAGATATAGATTAAAGAGTTATAGAATTGGAAGAGACCACTAAAGGAGTCCAAATATTTGCTCAGTCCAGGAATTCAAATTAAAGCATCAATGGCTGCCTATCTTTAACTTTAACATATCTAATTGAAAAAAAAATGTACACATTGGGTTCACACCTTTCATTTAATGTTAATTTACATCCTGTAACTTAAAATCATTGCTCCATTTCTTGAACAATAGGTCTTTCTTTTTGAGATAACCATTCTACTCTTTGGAAATATATTGTTTTCCCGAGCAATCATTTCTCATGGATTTATCCAATTTCCTTAGTCTCCCCTTCTTAAACTAAGTTTTCTTAGTTCATTCTTGCTACCCATCTCTTCATTGATCAGTTTATTTAAGTCTTTCTTAAAATGTGGTGCACAGAGCTGGACACTGTAACTGATATGGAATCTGGCCAAAGCAAAATAAAGTGGAAGTACTATTTCCCAGGATTCAGAAATCACAGTAAAATTGCATTTGCTCCCCCCCCCCCCAGTGATATTAGATTGTTTGTAACCAACCACTATTCCAAAATAATATGTATCACAAATACATATCATTATCTGATAAAGACAGCCCTTCCTCCCCCCCCCAAAAAAAACCCTGTTCCTTTAAATTTTTCTCCCTAAGTGAAAACACTTTGCATTGGTATATATTAAATTTCACATGTTTATTTTCAGCTAATTTCTCTAATTTACAAAGCTTAAACTAGTTTTTTTTTCCCCTATGTTCTATTTAGCCACCCCACCCAGTTTCTTATGAACTGCAAATATGATAACATTTCCTCTACTATTCATCTGGATTATTCATGACAATAGGGCAGTATGGTGACTCAGTGGGCTCAGGTGGGATGCTACCAGTTCAGTCTATAGAACCTGTAGCTATGAAGAACAGCTGATACCGAACCAGTTCAGTGTTTGCCCACCTGCCTGCCTGGGCTCTAGGCTGTCCTCTGTTCCCTGCTTTTCCCTCCTCAGCTGCTTTGTGCGGCACAGCTGAGGTTGAAAAAGCAGGAAACAAGAGGATTTTCAAATGAACACAGTGCTTGTCAGCTGTCCAGGAGGCACAGCTGATGATTTCTTGAAAACGCTGCACACACAATTGTTCACAGTTCGTAGAACCAGCAAATTGCTCCACTGGCTGGCCCTTCCCCTCCCCGCCTACTCACTCCTTACCTGGCATGCGAGCCATCCAACTTGCCTGGTTTGGTAACTTGCTATTTTTCCTTTCCCCCACCCCCCAATCATCAGCTGTTCTGCTCTGCCAGGAGATTTAGATTAGCTAGAAAGCAAGAAATCCTTGTATTTCTTCATTTCTACCTTTTCTAAAAGCAGAGCTGAACCTTCCTTTGGACTGAAGCTTTTCAGTGCAGACTCAGATAGACAATTGCAGATAGAAAGATCTCTAAATTAATCTGTGATTCTGTGAGCAATTCAATCTGTCTGCCTGCTTTGCCTGCTTTTGGGTAAAAGTTGCTCTTTTTTATATATAAAAAAAATCAATATTTACATACATGGTGTGTTGTGAATTAATTTTGTGAGTTTGCTTGCAAGCAAATTATATG